>CM075866.1:24058120-24800620 GCA_038021265.1 Cyprinella venusta
GAATTTATTTCCGTTTTTTTTTTTTTTTTTTGTCTTTTTTGGTTTAAAATCTTCATCGTGTCAATGTCACCTGCTGTTACGTGGCAGTGCACTGTGAGTGGGTTGATGACTCATCGGTGTCTCAATTATTACAGTTTTTCTTAATTGTTTACACTGGTACTTGTGACACAATGACCACAACACGTAACTCATTCACCAACCCCCTGAACCAATTCTGCTGAACTACAAGCCCAATTCCTGTTTTACACTCAAATTGCAGTTCTAAAACACACTTTTTTCAAAACACTACACACAAATTCTGTGCATTTGGCACAATTTTCATGCAGAAAATGTCTTGTTTTCACAAGGAACACACTGCCATTCAGATATGCACACTAACTCGTCACATGGGCAAACACCCGTCACACAGTTTTACAATTAGCAATCAGAGCTTTACCATAAAATACCAAAACTGAAGAGAGGATGCAGCATAGACATTTATTTATTTATTTAATTTAATTTAATTTAATTTAATTTTATTTTACTGTAACAGCATAAACATTTTTTTTTTCTGTTGTTTTGCATGTAGACGACTGTATGTGCAACTTTGTGTTGGTTGTGGTGTATGAAATGTGCGATCTCTCATTGTTTTTGTGGGAAAAATAAAATATATTTGTTACCGTGTATTCGTGTGTTCTGGGTATAAAAACAATATTCTCAAATATGTTACAACACACTTATGTATGTAATGTCTGTAGTAAGTGTAACACTGAACAAAAAAGGCCCAAATCATTATGATGAATAGAGAAGAAGGGTTTTCCATTTATCATAGTGTTTTACATTGAGCACATCAGTTTTCAACTGGTTCTTATAAATGTCATATGATGGTTTGTGTGTGTCATTTGAAAACAAAATAACATTTTGAGAATATATAACACTGTTTTGAATGTAAAGTTTCTTTTTGCACTAGAAATGAGGGGTTTTGTCGATTGTGTGTGTGTTTTTAGATTTGTGTGTAGAGCTCTGAGAGTATGAGGCATGCTTGCAGGAAATGTGTGTAAACAATCGAGAAAAACTGTAATAGTAGTAGTAGTAGTATACTTTATGTAATGAGTTTTCATATCTTATGAGAAGACACGGTCTCCTAATTATTCATGACACCATGTGGATCTTTCCAATGACAGACACATCTAACTGTGATATATTGCATAGTTGATGAGAGAGGCAATCATGGGACACAAGTGATTTTTTTCATGGTGCAAAGTAGGGCTGCACAATGTATTATTTTAGCATCGGTATCGCGATGTGCGCATCCACGATAGTCATATCGCATGGATGCGCGATGTCAAGGGGATCGTAGTTGATCCGCGATTCATGATCAGTAGGCTACGGGCCAGCAGCTCCCTGGCTCATAACGCTTGATTCGTAGATTAATTGCAAAGTTTAATCCGTGTGTTTATCAATTTGCAAGCCCTGTTAGTTTAAACATCAAGCGCAAGAAGACTGGAACTTGTGCAAGGTTTTCTGTCAGCGTCCCGCCAAAGTTTGACCGGCGAGAGATGTAGATTGTAGATGAGTGATGTAGATGACTGACTGCTGCGCTTGTTTAACTGAGAGAACGAGCAGAGTGAAAGACCCAGTCGTGTGCGAGCCCACACTCTCACCGTCTTCGAACTGTCTTGCTCTCTCTCCCTCCCTCACGCATATTATGAATTGAGTTGACTGAATATCTTTGAGAATACACAATGGTAAAAGGTCAGAGGACCGACTTTTTTTTTCTAAACTACCACTGGTTGTGAATTGTGCTAAAATAAAGTTGCCTTATCTTCTCTGAAAGCGTTCCACACATTCAGATGACATAAACCACACATTCAATAATAAAAAAAATGTATCCAGTGATGAAATGTTTTCTGTGTTGACACAAATCTTGTGCGATGTCCTAAACTGCTTGGATAATCACACAACATGTGCCGTCGTCCATTAATGACACGCCCGATTTACGAACTAATGACTCCTTTGAACCGATTCACTATAATGAATGGTTAAACCAACTGATCTGTCCAACACTGAACCAAAGAGTATAGAAGTAACAAGAGGCGAAACTCCGTTGCAGTTTTCGTAAAAATAGCTAACAATGGCGCTGATGTCACGCTGACGCCATTTTGGACTGAACCAATGGTTTTACTGTTAGCACAACTGTACAGCATTACGTCTGGAAATAATTGGAAACAAAGAAAACTGTGTTCTGCCATCAACTGCAACAACTACCAGTGTACAACCAATCAACTAGCATTTCACATATTCCCCAAAAATCCAGAGAGGTAAAGTAGAAAAGGTTTTTTTATTAATGTTAAAGTGCACAGGGTACGTACATCTCCATACGTAAATAGCGGCATGGAGGTGTACTACAATGAGTACAGGGAAAATGTGTGTGACAAGGAAAAGTGCAAAAACACTCTTGTATACATGGTGGAACTATTCAATAGAGTCAGAATCCATCATATATTACGGACTCAAAATCGACAACTCTCCCAGCCCAAAACAGAAGCGCAACATTTTTTTTTTTTAAAGCTAAGTCATCTGTAAATCTGTACATTAACTCTATCTTTCTGTATCAAATGTAACATGCGTTGTAACAAAGTTTTTATCAGTAAAGATGAATTAAATTATAATCTAACAAAATACTACAACATATTGCCTTACCATTGCCACTCTATTTGTAGTAAACTTTACTTGCACAATGTTTGATTTGTTGTGTGTAATGCAGCCAGAAATTATGTGATCTACTTACCATCACCAGTTTTATTACTGTTCATTTTGTGATGATCTTCTATTATTACATATATATATATATATAAACAAACCTGTTTTTCTCAAAATTCCATTTCTGAAAATCACAGCGATCAGCCGACTTGAGATAACCATAACTGACAAACTATAAAATAAATAAAAACTGATTTGGAAAGGGCTTGAACCCAGCTATGATGAAGATTATATATATATATATATATATATATATATATATATATATATATGAAGAGTTCAGATGCAAAAGCCTCTAAATGCCATTTGAAATTTTCTTCTAAAATGACCATTTTTATCGAATTGTATATTTAAGTTCAGTAATTTAACTTGAATGACAATTAATAGGTAATCTTCATTGCCATTTAAAGCCACAATCTGTACTTTTTCGGCTTTAAAAATAGCAAAAATAACTGTATCTATGTTATATATTTCTATTAGATGTGTACTTACATTATCCCGACAGTTTCAACCAACTTTCAAATACGGAGAAATTTATAGTTTAATTCGAAGACACGGGACGTTTCTTTATTTCCGTTTCGTCGTCCGTCTATGGCGTCATATAACCTTTGACTCCACTATTTTCTCTAACTTCCTTGCGGAACCCGGCGAAACCACCAAACACAAAGGGGAACACTGGACTACCGCCAAGAAAGCATAGAAAATGACGAAGAAAAAAAAGTAAGACGTATTTTTATGCGTGTAAATCACGTGCCCGCTCACGAGCGCTCACTCAGACGAGATGCACTGTCCCCCGGTGCTGCGCGCGCATATAGCGCTGCCCGTTCCGGTCGTCTCATTCAAATCAGCCAACTGTTGCTGTTAGCGAGCCGCGCAGGAGAAGTATGACACAGGTAAACATTGGGGTTGCATTTAAAGCTTCTTGACAAGCTAAATCTACAGAGAGATGCCGTATATCCGTATATTTTGTAAAAAACGATCATGTCATGTCATGAGCTGAGCTGGTTGTCATTGACAGCGACAACAACTCCCGCGAGCCCACGCTCTTTCCTGACGTCATCAAAGTACGTCTTTGTTATTATGTGAAATGAGTGACCCCTGGTGGCCAAAAAAATTACATATTGTCCGTTTAAGTGAAATTACTGAACTTAAATATACAAGCTTGATAAAAATGATCATTTTAGAGGAAAATTTCAAATGGCACTTAGAGGCTTTTGCATCTGAACTCTTCATATATATATATAAACTTTTGAAAAACCCACCAAATGGGGAAATTTGACACATTACCGGTTTTGCGATCATAGCTGATCGTAGCTTTCCAAATCTGTTTTTATTTATTTTATAGTTTGTATGTTCAATTTGGCTGATCGCTGTAGTTTTCAGAAATGGAATTTTGAGAAAAAAAGGTCTAATTAACTGTCACATCCTGCTAGCGGGATGACTGGCGCTCTTTTTTTATTGCCTGTTTTCATACCTTAAATTTTAGTAATCATCATAGATTTGGTATCATTCGAGAGCTTACAAACTCAAAATTCATCCTGTGAAAACCGTTTTGAAATTGGACGATTGAGAGGCGAGCGAGGTCTTTTAAACAAGCAGCTTCAGACTCTGTTGTTCTCTTGTGCTCCGCATCACACCAGAAGATAATGCGGAAAAATAAATAGATAAAAACTTGTGTGCCGTTGTAGTTTACACAGGACTGGTGGGACCTTTATTCTGTTATGTGGTTTATTTTGATAGGCAAAACTGTCTTTGTTGTGTTAAGAGAAGTAGAACTAATGGTCATTTTTTTGTTGTTGTTGTTGTTGTTTTTTTGCACCTCCGCTTCGCTTTCAGGTTCAGGTTCAAGATGCTTACTATTCCCATCATCGTGAATCAAATCAGATCTGAGGACTGGTTTCCATCCTTCCATGTCACAGAAGGTTCCTGAGGTTCGCTTTCAGGGGCGAAGCTTACCAATATCGGGTTCTTCCATTTGGCCTATCACTCTCTCCCCGCACATTCACTAAATACATGGATACAGCACTAGCTCCATTAAGACTTCAGGGCATCCGCATACTGAATTATATCGACGACTGGCTCATTTTAGCCCAGTCTCGAGAAATAGTGGTTCGGCATCGAGATGTCGTCCTTGGCCACATCCAGAAATTGGGGTTGAGACTCAACCTAAAGAAAAGCGTGTTGGAACCATCCCAGAGCACAACGTTTCTGGGAGTTTTGTGGAATTCGGTTACGATGCAGACATGTATGTCTCTCGCGAGTATCAAATCCATCCTGGCAATGGTCTCCGGGTTAAGGCTAGGCCAGGTAATCACTGTAAAGCAATTTCAAAGACTGCTGGGCCTCATGGCAGCGGCATCTAAGGGTGTACTCACACTAGCCAGTTTGAACCGTGCCCGAGTGCGTTTGACCACCAAAGCGCGGTTCGTTTGACTAGTGTGAGTGCTCCGAACCTTGCCCGGGCGCGGCTTGATTAGCCGGCCCTGGCCCGCTTGGAAGAGGTGGGCCAGAGCACGGTTCAGTTGGACTCGGGCGCAGTTCGCATGCAGTGTGAGCGCTAACCGTGCTGGAGCACGGAACAGGACGCGAACAGTACGGGAACTGTAGTCCGTAATCAAAGCTGCAAAGTCCTTGCTGCACTTCGGCTGGTACCTTGCAAACCTCCTCATACGAGAAACACGATTACGTGAAAATTTTCACACCACTAAGGCGACCCATCTGTTTAACAACAGGCTGTGAGAGGGCTGTGGACCACCGTGGACCAAACGACACAAAATTATCCACAAAGAAAACAGAGCGATGGACAGAGCGTTCAGAGAGCGCCACTCTTCTTGTTGTTTATCCCGAAACCGTTGCACCATAATGACGTAAGCGTGCTCCGGCACGAATGCTGAAACCCTATGTGAGTGCAGGCCAGAGGGGGGACAATCGGGGAGGGGGGACAATCGTACTCTGGCCCGGTTCATGGCAACCGTGCCTAGTGTGACTACACCCTAACATTATACCTTTGGGCCTTCTTCATATGAGGCCCCTTCAGTGGTGGCTGAAAGCCAAGGGGTTTTCCCCCAAGGGGAATCCGTTCCATATGATCAGAGTAAAGTGCAAGGGCCAGTGTTAGGAGCATCGTGTCATGTCGCCAGAAGACCATTTCAACAGATGCCTCCCTCACCGGCTGGGGCACGGTCATGGACGGCCGCTTTGCCAGGGGTCTGTGGTAGGATCATCATCTTTCTTGGCATATAAATTGCCTAGAGATGTTGGCTGTGTTCAGGGCTCTGAGGAGCTTCCTCCCAGACATCAAGGGTTACCATGTCCTAGTACAATCGGACAATACATCATTGGTAGCTTATTGATTTAATTTAATGACCACACAGCCAGGCTGGTGGAATTTGTTTTCAGTACAGCTCATTTTTTGGGTGCAGGTTCCAGAAAATACATTAACATTGAACATTAAACATATATAATACTATACCATACATATACATACAGACAAAACACAAAAACATACATAGGCATAAGGGGTAACGGCTCATGCTTAATCCAGTCCTCAGCGTTCAGAGTTCAAAATGTTAATTGCTTTCGGAAAGAAGCTGTTCTTAAAAAGAGTTGTCCTAACGGCGATTGTCCTGTAACGCCTCCCAGAAGGCAGTAGCTGGAAGGCGTTGTGTGCAGGGTGAGAGGTATCAGCAATTATCTTTTGAGCTCTACGTAGTGTCCGTTTGTGGTAGAGTGATTCGATGGATTGTAGTGGTGAACCGATGACTTTAGATGCTCTGTTGACGATACGCTGTAGTTTCTTCCGGGAAAGTGAGTCAAGACTGCCAAACCAGACTGTGATGGATGTGGTGAGGATGCTTTCGACGATGGCCATGTAGAAGCGAAGCAGAAGATGAGACCTTACTCTGAACTTCTTGAGCTGTCGGAGTTGAAAAAGTCTTTGCTGGGCTTTATTGTAGATATGATCTGTATTGATTTTCCATTTAAGGTTATTGCTAATGTGTATTCCTAGAAGTTTGAATTGATCAGTGATGGAGATGGGTTCACCTTCAATGAGCACAGGAGTTTTGGGGGATGGTTGACGTCTCAGGTCTACGATGAGTTCTTTTGTTTTTGATGTGTTGAGTAGAAGATCATGGTCTGTACACCAGGTCACTGCTTGGTTGATCTGTGCACGATATACGGTTTCTTGGTTGTTGGTAATGAGTCCTATAATGGTTGTATCATCCGCATATTTGTATAGGCTGACAGAACTGTGGTGTGATGTGAGCTGATTTGTGTAGAGTGAAAAAAGCCAGGGTGAAAGAACACAGCCTTGGGGTGCACCTGTACTGAGGAACAGAGGGGAGGATGTATTATTATTCATCCTTACCCTCTGTTTCCTGTTCCAGAGAAAACTGTGAATCCAGTGGCAAATGCATGGATCGATGTTCATGTCCAGTAGTATATTGACCAGTTTGACGGGGTTTATTGTATTGAATGCAGAACTGAAATCCATGAACAGGATGCGGGCATATGTGTTTGCGGACTCAAGGTGGTTCAGTATTTGGTGCATTGCTAAGTTGACTGTGTCCTCAACTGACCTGTTGGCTCTATAAGCAAATTGTAATGGGTCCATGAGTGGGGTGGTGACAGTTTTTAGGTGATTGAGTAAGATGCGCTCGAATGATTTCATGACTGCTGATGTCAGGGCAATAGGCCTGTAATCATTGAGGCTGGAGATGGTCTTGGTTTTGGGGACTGGGATGATAATAGATTCTTTGAAGCACTCGGGTACTGAGTTTTGACTGAGGGAAGTATTGAAAATATCGGTAAAGACCCCAGCCAATTCTGCAGCACAGTGGTGGAGAACGGTGGGGCTGATGTTGTCTGGGCCGGG
Organism: Cyprinella venusta; assembly: GCA_038021265.1. Lineage (NCBI taxonomy): Eukaryota > Metazoa > Chordata > Actinopteri > Cypriniformes > Leuciscidae > Cyprinella > Cyprinella venusta. Next base: position 24,065,739 of record CM075866.1, read on the forward strand.
GGCTTTATTCCTCTTAAGTCCCCTAAAGATGCCGGTACCTGCTCAAACCTCCCATAAAAGAGGTTGAGTGTGTCAGAAAGCTGCTTATTGCCGTCAGGTGTAGGAGTGGGTTTCTTTTTGTAATTTGTCATGTTTTGGAGTTTTTTCCAGACAAAACGTGTATCATTTGTAGTGATTTGTTCTTCTAGTTTAGTAGCATATTTAGATTTAGCTCTTCTTATTGCAGATCTTAGTTTGTATTTGGCAGCCATATATTGTTCTTTATTTCCTGATAGATGAGCTTCATTTTTCTCCTTTCTCAACTGTTTAATGTCCTTGTTATACCACGGTTTATTGTTATTATAGTGTTTGATTCTTTTGAATGGTATACACAGGTCCACGCAGTAATTGACATATGACATTGTTACGTTGGTAACGTCATGGAGATCGCCTGCAGAACGGAAAACTTCCCAATCCGTGCACGTGAAACAGCCGCGAAGTTTTTCAATGGCCTCAGGGGACCAGCACCGGACAAATTTTGTTGGTGACTTGGAGGATTTAACTTTTTGTCTGTATTGTGGAATTAACAGCAACACTGCATGATCAGACCGACCAAGCGGTGCCCTCGGGAAGACATGGTAAGCCTCTTTGATGGTAGTGTAGCAGTGGTCCAGCGTGTTGGTTCCTCTGCTAGGACAGGCTACCTGTTGGTGGTAGCGGGGGAGCTCAGACGACAGATTAGTCTGGTTAAAGTCCCCGAGGACAATGACTGTTGCATCCGGGTGAATATTTTCCACCAAGGAGACGTAGTTTGCCAACTCGGCTATGGTGGTAATAGCGTTAGCATCAGGTGGAATATACACACAGATTACTGACGCGAACTCCCGTGGGAGGAATGATGGTCTGCATTTGACAGTGAGGTATTCTAAGTGAGGTGAGCATACATGAGCGAGTTTTGTAGAATTTGTACACCAGCGCTCATTGATCATTATGCATATCCCACCGCCTTTAGACTTGTGCGATAGTTTGGGTGATCTATCAGCACGGTGTAATGTGAAACCTGGGAGTGATACCGCTTGATCGGGTACTGATTGATCCAGCCAGGTCTCTGTCAGGCAGATGGCAGAGCATTCACTGTAGTCTTTGTTGGTTTGTAACATAAGTTGAAGTTCATCCATTTTGTGCTGGAGGGATCTAACATTTGATAGCAATAGGGCTGGAAGCGGTGGCCGGTGAGGGCGTCTCCTGAACCTGGCAAAGGTTCCTGAGCGGCGGCCTTTTTTAGTCGACAGCCATGGTGTTGAATGGTTTGATATGTTTAATTCCGGTAGTTTCTCCAGCAAGGACATAGATGGACCCAGATTACTCTGAGAAGAGTATCTGAGGTTTAAGAGCTCCGATCGAGTGTGCTGGATTAGACATGACACTTCACAAACAAGTAACGCAGATATTAAAATAACAGACAGGAACACTGCATGTACTGTGGCAAGCCTCACGGCCGCCATCTTGATCTGGATCGACAAGGGGGACTCAGATTGCGCCCTCTAAACAGACTGGTGCTTTAGATTATATTTTGGTCCCAAGGGGACTGTCTATAAGGGCAATGTACATTCAGAGGGTTCAGAATCAGGGAGCAGACATCCTGTCGAGGCAGGGGCTGAGGCCCGGGGAATGGAGACTTTATCCAGACGTGGTGAAGTCGATATGGGAGAGGTTTGGACCGATAGAAGTGGATATATTCGGGTCTCGAGAGACGTACCACTACCCACTTTGGTCATCCCTCACACATCCAGCCCCACTGGGGTTGGATGCCTTGGTACAGGCCTGGCCGAGGCTTCGCCTGTACGCTTTTCCCCCGATCGCTCTGCTCCCGGGAGTCCTAGAGGGGGACCGTCAGGAGGGCATCAGTCTACTATTGGTTGTCCCAATGTGGCTGGCCTGAGTATGGTTTTCAGACATAATTTCACTCCTGATAGCTCCGCCGTGGCAGATTCCTCTGAGGAGGGATCTGTTGTCTCAGAGCTGTGGAGCTGTGGAAACTGTGTATCTGGCCCCTGAGGGGGTTCAGTACCTGAATGCTGGTCTATCAGCTGGGGTTGTTGAAACCATACTTAGCTCTAGGGCTTCTTCTTCTAAGAGATTGTATGGCCTCAAGTGGTATGTGTTTTTCACTTGGTGTTGAGAACAAGTGTTAGATACAGTTAACTGCCTGGTTAGACTGATCTCATGAAGTAGCGTGTGTATGACACGCCAATTCGTATTTGCATTTTTGGCGTGCTATCAAGACGCATAATCGCTTTTCCGCATGTTTATGAACGCCGTTGACTTAACGTTATATAAATATATGACTTACCTCAACCCTGTCCCTAAACTTAACCATCACTGGGGTTACAGACACGCGGAATGACGCGGACGTTAATGGCGTAGACATACACGCATACACGCGGATACACGCGGATAGCTCAAAATGCGTAGAGATAACACGCCACTTGACTCGAAAGTGGCGTGTATGTTTACGCAAAAGTCGTGATGTCATGTTCAGTTCTGGAGTTTCTTCAAGATCTTTTTTCCACGGGTCTCTCCCCTGCCAAACTTAAGGTGTACGTGGCTACCCTTGCGGCTTTCCATGCGCCACAAAGTGATCGGAATTTGGGGAAGTACCTGCTTACAAGATGCGCAATTCGCCTTCACCTTAGGCCATAAAGGCTCATTCAACCAGAGGCATGGTGTCCTCTAGGGCCCTCCTTTCGGGAGTGCCCCTCCAGGAGATCTGTGAGGCAGCCGGTTGGACTACCCCGCACACTTTTATCAGGTTCTATAGTCTGCACCTCCATAGTATGCCTGGCGCATGTGTGCTCTCGTCCTAGTGCCTGAGTTCAGTTTCACTCTAGGGCAGGCCTGTTTCGGTGCATGGCCTAATGGGCATTCTTTCCCCAAAGAATCGTTTTCAACGACGCAGAGCGAGTTCCCCCGTCTCGGGTTATGACAATAACCCTTATTCCCTGAGAAGGAAACTAGACACTGCGCCTTCCTGCCACACCCCTCAAGGCCTGAGAGCGGCTTGCTTCATTGCTTGGCTGATGTGTGTGTGTGTCGGCGTAAATTTTATGCATCCGGTTATGCCGTCACATGTTATGTCACAACGCAACACCAATCAGGATTGGATTAGTTCAATTCATCCTTCAGAGGCGCACGCTAAGGGAGCGTCCCCAAAGAGTCGTTTCAAATGATGCAGTGTCTCGGTCCCTTCTCAGGGAACAAGGGTCATAGTCATAACTCGAGACATTTTCTGTTTCCCAGAGTGGAGCAAATGAAAGGTGCTGTTTCTCCTCTGATCTTCTAATAGTTCTTTCTGCTTCCTGTTTCAAATAGTCTCCCTGAATCACCATGGACTTATGCAAACTATCATGGATAAGGCAGAATGGAGCTGTGAGCATATCCAATATAAGAAGCATTACTTCCAAATTCCCTTGTACATTGTAACCTGCATGTAACCCTCCAAACATCAAAACATCCCCTCATCTGTTTTTGTTCTCAATTACAAACAACCTGGAACCATAGTGATATAGTGATAAAAGGTGGCTAAAATGACAGAAAGCTAAAATCAACTTAATTTGTGGTAAGAATGTAAATATTTTAGCTCTCTTAAAAGTGTTAGGGAGCACCTACCTAAAAGCAGCTATCAACTTAGCTACATTTCGTTTCAGTGTTACAGTAGAGCAGCAGCTTTCAAAACACTGTAGCAACATAATCCTTTCCCATCAAATAACTTTGTAGGATTATGAAAAGCTACATGTTTTTGTCAGTGTTTGGGCAAGCATCTTTACAACACAGTGATTCAAATGCAGATTCACAGACTAGGGTTTTTTCCCATTAGTGTCTTCACTAGGTATTTTTGTTTAATGCTGTCATAATCGTTATACTTTATCTAGTACCTGATAAATACTGTTCTAACTGCAAGCAGATACATAAATAAAATGATTGGATGAATACAAATTTTAAAAAGATTTTGTCCCTTTAATAACTTCAATGTAGTATAGCCTGGACATGTAATATTTTCTGTTTTCTTGGAATCGAGTAATGTATCTTATTAACTTCTTTTTTGAAAATGTAGATTAACTATATTTTAACTTCTTAAAATTACGAGTAACTGAAAACTACATTTTTAGATTAGCTTTCTAAACTCAGAAAATAGTTCTCAAAAGATATGCAGTGTGTTAGTAAAGGTGTCATTAGACTAAAGAAAAGTAAAGACAATAGGGATAACTGATGTGTGAGTTCTGCTGCAGCTGGCCACATGTTTGGCTGGGTGGGAAGATGCTTCAGGCAGGGGTTGAAGGGGAGATCGGGTTGGTGAAATCACCTTGATTCAGTGCATCGAACCTTTGATGTGCCTGAAGCTGCCTTGGCTAGCCCTGAGCAAAGCATATGCCTTAAAAACTTAAATCCAGCTTGACATACTGAAATCATAACCATATGCAAGAATTCCACCTTCAGAAACACTGTGGCTCCACACAGCCCGTGAACTAGGCATTAGCCAGCGATAACAAAGACCAGGTTAGATGACGGTGGGAGTCAGAGGAGGAGATGGAGGTAAAGGGATGGGTCATAGCACGAACTGGGGAGGGGGGTGTCAGGAGGTATGCAGTGCATAAAAGGTTTGGTTAAGGATCAATTCCAAAATTTCTGAACAGTGCTAGACTACCTAAAATGGAAGTTTCTCAGGAGTTATTAGAGGTAGAGTGAGGTAAAGTGTAGAGCAAGAAAAAAATGAGTGAGACTGAGATGTTTGAATTAAACTGCCTGAAAATACGTGCTGACTGTACTTCTCAGAACACAGACGGTTGGGGCTCATCTCATGCATCGCAAAGTCTATGCAAATGTCAATAGCCCAATTAACAAGATGTCAATAATGTATAATTCTTTATAAATTAAATAGTAACATTTTTTTTTTTTTTTTTTTGCTATCTAAACCCACATCAAAGGAATAAAATGAACTGCTGATAGTAATGGAAGACTGGTGAGAAAATACGCACTCTGATTCACTTTTAAATTAACTTTTATCGTTGAAAATTCTGTAAAAAAAACAAAAAACTTATGTTTATTCAGTTATATTTTTCACAGTATAGGAGTTTCCGATGTTTCTTTTTAGCACATATTCTTGAGCAAAATGCGCTTATGGCACTGAAGGGCTACTGTGTGATGTGTTTTTGTCTGTGTAATGACTGTCAGGCAGCCTGTGGTTGCTGCTTTCTGGGGTCTGTTACCTCCTCTCTTAATCAAATCATGTCTTTTGGCTAGAGGACATCCTTCATTAAATGTATCAGGAAGGGAGCATATTGTGCCTCACTGAAGCACGATGGGTTGTGCCCCCTACAAATTCCTGTGTGCTATGCAAGATGGGCCAAGCATACTGCACCCAGATGTCAGGTTTATTTGAATAAAATAGGCTCATTGTGTGGACACCCTGGTCTGTCCCCGAGGGAAAAAAAGGGGGAGGTTGGGTAAATGAATGCTGTAGGGGGTATCAGTCCTGAAGGAATAGTGGAGAGTAGAGGACGGGGTAAGGAAGGAGTTTGCTTAGCTTAGCAGTTCCATCTGGCTCTCCTGGAATATATGTCAGAGTCAGAGAAACTGCTTCTCATAAAAGAGCTACAGGAAGCCAGCGGAAGCTGAATGTTCTACAAGGACAAGAACATTACTGTGAATGTCGCTTAGCCTGGGGCGAATCCACAAGTTGGCTGCCATGGCCCCTTCCTCCACTTTCTCTACTCCTCCTCCTCACTCCCTTTTTCCAAAAGAACAAGAGACAGCCCAGACTGATCGGAATTCCATCTGTTGGGGAGCAGCCAAGTGACAGTGGAGAAATACAGGCATCTGGTCTCCATTTCTGTCAGGCTGGTGTTCCAGCTTACATCTTACAGCTGGGAGAGGATGAGGGAGAGGAGAGGGTGCTGGCAAGGGACTAGAGTGTGCTGGCACTCCTAGGCCTCTAGTCCATTTTTCACACACCACCCCACATCCTACGAGGAGATGTCTAGAAAGATGCACCCCCTCATACACGTGTACAAGCTCTTTTCTGAAGGGCCCAAGAAGAGCACATAGTTATCAGCAGTCAAGAGTCGGACAACAGATCAGAACAAAAGCAAAAGAACAAAGGAGCATGTGAAGCCAGCAGGGAAGACTTTGGCAGCCACCACACTCTTGAACATGCACGTGTGCATGCTCTTCTACTCCCATTTGCGAGTATACTCCAAACTATTCTCTATAGATCATCATAATCACTCAATGGATCACTCAGACTTCATATTGATCTAAAAACAAAAAACAAAAAAAACCCTTTTATCATTGCTTTTCATATTGTCTGGAAAAAGCACCTCTATGTATAAACAGTATACTAACTGGGGATATAAACTTACATTGGGCTTATTGGCCTTCTCATAAAACTGAATATGATTTGATTGATTGATTGATTGATTGATTGATTGATTGATTGATTGATTGATTGATTGATTGATTGTTTTTTTGAAAAGTGTTTTTTACTAAATGGTAGAGACCAAAAAAATATTTTAACAAATTATTTTTGGCATATGTGTCTCAAACTTTGATATAATATTCTCATTATATATATACATATATACATATATGCTAAAACTATTAAGTAATTTAGATGAACCTTTTATCCAAAATTGAGTAAAAAGAACAAAGGATGCTGTTGCAGCCTACAGTACCTACCGAATACCAGGGTGAACAAGATCTCTGCTACAAATCCTGAAAAACTTATTTTAGGTCTGGGTTTTAGGTCTGGTTCAGGTTAATGTTTCATTCAGGTTCAGGGCCCATATTCATATAGATTCTAAGAATCCTCTCAGAAAACTTAATTTAGCTTAAAAACTTTTACATAGGAGTCTTAGCTTAAGAGCGATTTGGGACTGATCTGAAAGCAACTCTGAATAAGGAAAAGATAAAAACTTTCATCTTAGTGAGTAGGCGGGGTTGACCCCGTTGCTATGTATGACACACTCTTTTGAAGACTGTGATTGGTTGGTTGCCCAAGAAGGAAAAAAAGAGCAATTTTTAAGTATAGAGTTTACTCACACATACACAGTATAGACATTATATATATATATATATATATATATATATATATATATATATATATATATATATATATATCCTTTTTTTACTATGCTGTTAATTTCCTATAAGGTATTTGATTGGCTTGATAAAAATTGTTCCACTCTTTCCAATTACACTGATTGCTGTCTATTTAAGTGGTGGTTTGACTGTTGGTTTTAATTTATCAAACATGGAATAAAAAACGAGAAAGATGAGAAAGCCCAACTGGACAGAACAGTGTTTACTGTTAGTCCAGTTAGTGGATGAACACTAGACAATCATTAAAGAAAAAAATTGGGCCGGGTGTCACGGCACGGAGCAAGAATCGGACGTGGGAGCTTATAGCACAAATTATTAACGGTTCATTCCCCTGCTTGTGCGCACCAGGAAAGCCTGCTATATTCAGAAATGCAGTTTTTTGAGCCTGCAAGGTGGGACATAATAAGGTGGGACATAAGAACTGCGATATAATAAGAAGATTGTGACATACCCAAATCACTGCTGCTTTATTGCATTTTCCCATTTGCCAAATATCTTAATGTAGTGATTACTTTCATTTCTGGCGTTATGGCATTGCGCTGTGTTGGAGATATTAGCGTGTCTCTAATAAGATCAGTCACAAACATGATCCCTGCACGATCTTGTCTATAACGTCTTATTAACTCACTGTCATCTATTGTAGCACATTTCTTCTCCCTCACCGTCTCTCTGCCATTTTCTCCTCTGCTAAAGAAACTCTTAAGCCTTTTAAAAGTCCTCATCCGTACTCCTAACAATTTTGACCTTAAGACCTCTTTTAAGGGGTAAGATTCTTTCTGAATTACTTTTTTCTTTACTAGGATTTTTTCTTTAATTTTAAGAGTAAACGCCCACATTTCTAAGAATTTTCTTAGAATTTTGTCACTAGGAGCTACTTTTTGCATTAAGATTCATTATGAATACAGGCCCTGGTGTGTAACTAAAAAAAAAATAAATAAATAAAAAAATAAACCTAGCAAAAGCACCCATAGTTTTATAATTGGTAAGTATGCTTTTTCTCTAATCTGAAAAGTTTACTGATCATTGCATGCAATTCTAAACATATTGCAAAAAGGTCTTTGCAGTGAAAGACTGACCTCAGGTTTGGGTCCATTTGGGACTTATAATGTAAATGTACTGTTCGGGTTGGGTTAAACGATCTAGGGTACAAGCCGGTTCAGTCTTCAGTCTTCACCAGTGTAGACCTCTAGGGCGAATAAATTCAAAATGTTGTTGTATGTATTTTTGTAGTAATCAATTTTACTTAGAATCAAAGGGGTGGTTTAGTGCTTTTTTTCTTTGCATGATTATGTTCATGGGCTGCAATATAACATGTATTTGTGTTTTTTTTTTCTTTTTTAAAAAGTCTTATTTTTCATAAATTTCACCTTTATTGTAAGCCGCTTTCTCCTCTGTCATTTGAACGACCAGTTTAAATCCTGATTCTATGAAACCACTCCCTCAGAAACAGGCAATGAGCTAAGATTAGTTTGTTTGGGCCGGTGTGTTGTGATTGGCTAAACTAGTGCACATTGTCCGGATACTTCAAGCCCATTACCTTTACGGCTGAAAGTTGCATATGTGTTCCTGTCAAATGTACATAATGGTGTCGATACTGCAGTATTAGTATGAGCCAGAATCAGACCCAGAAAGCAGCGATGAAGAGAGTCAAGCAGAAACTCCCCACACACAGCTCTCACAAAATGTTTCTGAATGGTAATTTCCCTATTTTTTTTTTTTAACACGTTTATTTTACACAATAGCATCAAACTGACAGGCTACTATATACACAAACAGTGTTGGCATTGGTTTACGTTCTTGATCAAATCGAAAAATAACGGCATATATATATACATGAAAAATACATTTACAAAATTAGTATAGACAAATTCAGGTCCAAAATGTTTGTACGCATTTGTCGTAGACACAAAATAGCATAACTAAGTGGCTATAAAGCCGGCGCTGGCATTTTGATAAAACATTACGTCTGAAATTATATATGCAAATACATTTTAAATTATTTAGCCTACTTACAGGTTGTGGCCCAAAAACTGCTGCCCCTGGTTTTAATTAAAGAACTGCTTCATCTTTTAGTAACACTTTCTTGTTGAATCCAGCATTGAATTGGTGGAGATTCTGGAAGCTGTCTTTCGTAAAACGCGCAGCACAGAGAGCTAAATTACGATTGTAATTTTCAAGAATATAATCAAACATAAATTGCTTCCATTGTTGATGAACTACAACATCCGTGGGAAGCCTGAACACAGAAGACCTGACAGCTGGGTGAAAATAACACACTTTCGATGAGACGCACAAATATGGCCATGCCCTTTTTTGCATATTCCAGAGGGAGGGGTTGACGTAAATGTATGGGTTAGTTACGTATACAACCCGTTGTAGTCCCATTCAAATCGTTTTTGTAGGCATTAAACTTCCTGATTTTTAAAAGATGATATCTCTACTTACACTGAACTTTCAGCGCTGCTGAAATTAAATAAAGATATACGTATATATATATTTTTTTATATATTTATAGATTCAATTTATTTATGTTTCTATCAGATCTGCTGTAGAATAAATGTTCAAATGTGTGTGTGTGTGTGTGTGTGTGTGTGTGTGTGTGTGTGTGTGTGTGTGTGTGTGTGTGTGTGTGTGTTCTAGCCGATGCACCAGAGAAAAGAATGACAGGTAGCGGGTTTGACTTCTGAGAGAAAGCGTTGTTGAATTATTAGTGGTGACAGGTATGCTATCTAGGAGACAGCTCGACAGTAAACGCAAGGAAACAGAGAGCATAGAGCAGAAGGGGATTATTCATAAACTACAGAGTTTAAATATGACCCATGAACACTCTCACTACTCTCACTCAATAAAGAACAGAACGCATTAAACTGATCTGCCAGTGTGCCACTCTACATACATTATGTGATTCAATGCTGACTGTCACCCACACTTGAACACACACACACAAAACAGATCTGCCTTTATGTAAAAAAAATTGTTAGGCTTTATGAAATGTAATAAAATTTGATAAAATTAAAAGAAATGATATCTGATCTATAATTAATGTGTCCTTAAAGTACACACAAAGACACTAGTGTGCACATGCATACCTAAACAATCACTTTGTATTCATATTATTTTTTCATTCTCATTCTTTCTCTTCCACACCTCTTTCTTGTCTTTATTGCATTAAATATTTATGAGTTTAGAATTAAGATTCTTGCGCACGTGCTCTTGCTGGCACCTTTCGTGGGTTGTGACATCATGTGCCAAGGCTCTGAATAACAGTGCTCAACACTCTCTCTCTTGACTGACAGACGTATGAGGTCGAGAAGAGAGCTATCAGGTAAATAACACGAAAACAACTCCAAAAAGAATAACAGACCCAAAACACACACTCTGGGGGGCAGGTGAACTTTCATTGGTGTGGTTGCCAGTGTTTAAGAGTTGTATTCTTTTTTATTTGTCAGTCCTGAATTATAAGTCTTACCTTGATCTTGTAAAAAAAGAACATATGCTGGACGAACCAATAAGAAGTGCAAAATTGATCTGGAAGCTGAATATATTTCTCTGTTTACTTTACTAAACATTTTCAGTTATTCGTTAAGGCATGGGGTGGTTGCCATGATTTGATAGCTATCAATTCAGTTATCTTTTACAGACTATAGGCAATACTTACTGAACTATAATTATATCAGAGCAGTATTACATACAAATTGAATTATTTTCAAAACCGATACTAATATCAATGCTAAGAGCCTGAATCCCTGAAGTTGTATACCTACTATCTAAGATCTAGAAAATTATTACAAACTAAACACAACAACTGATTGAATTTACTTGACTGCAAAACTACAATAAATAATAATGAATAAATAAAATGTAGTATTATTATTATTATTATTATTATTATTAATATTTTAATTATTTGTAGTGGTCAGTATTTTGCTAGGTCATATTTAATGTAAAGGATTTTCCGATAAGCCATCAGGGGTAGAGCAATGAGTAACACAAACAGACACAACAAATGACTGTACAACTGTAAAAAACTGTTCTTCCACATTGCCTTCCAGTTAAATGATGAGAGAAAAAGTGTGCGAGAGGGAGAGATTTACTCACAGAAGCCATTTCCTCGAACAAGGCCTCAAAACCGCCTTCAAGCTCAGCATGCTGTTCCACTTAGGCATGGTCTCCAAACCAAAGCCATCCACCTCGCTCTGCTATTGGCATCAGACACACAAGGCTAACCACAAGCACATGTTCAGTTGCTCTTAACTAATTCATACAGGAACACTTTGGTTTTGTTTTGAACCCAAAAGCCCTGTACCTTTGATTAAGAAATGTGTCTGATTCCAATTAAAAGAGCAAGAGGAAGGGAAAGCATCATGGTGGTTCTACAGTCTATTATTGGCTGTGGTCATGACAGTTTTCTTATCTCTTCTTTTCCTCTCCTCATACATAAATATGTATTCATTCATTCATGCATTCATTCATTCATTCATTCATTCAATTCTTTCATTCTTTCTTTCTTTTCTTTCTTTTTTTCTAAACAGATAAAAATAGCATAACTACATTCACAGAACTAAAAATCTATTTTTCAGGATTTATTTTATGCATGGCTTTTAATATCCTTGTTTAGACCGTTTTGTAACGGTGATTGTGTGTTCCTTTTTGAAATGACCTCAGGTATGTTATCTACTTAATGCTACATACATCTTTGTATGTTGATTTGTCTTTTACCTGAAGTATGTAGCCTCTAACATAGTCTCTCAGGGTCCAGCCCAGGCCATGGAGGATGTGCAGAACCTCTTCTTGTTTGAGGACACTGAACAGACGGTCCAGCAGGATCTTCAACCTCACAGGTACTGCCTGAGTCCCATACAGCATCAGACTGCTAATGTCAAACACCACATTGGACTGCACGATCTCCACCTGTGTTGGGTGGTACAGATGCTGTGTGCTCAGCTTGTCTAGCGCTATAATCACAAAAACAACAAAACACACAATTACAATACAGCTATATTTAATAAAAAAATCCCCCTGAGCCTGGTTTTGGCAATAAACATTCACTAAATAAAACACTAAATAATAATAATAATAATAATAATTAAAGTAACTGTTATGTACAATGTACTTATTATTTTGATGTTGTATTGCACAACAGTTTTGCTGCTACTGTAATTGAATGCAGGTGTTTTTATGCAACTTGATCTCATGAGAATACGTATGTATTTGTAGTAAGTTCTATCATACGTACATAAACTTATGTTTTATATGCGCAGAAACGCATACTGACGTATTTACAGAACTAAAACATAAAATATTTATGTATTGATTGCACAGAAACGTAGTTTATTTACGTATGAACAAATCCACCGACGTACACAATTTATGCATATTAAAATCGTAGAATTATGTTTTGACTCTATTGCCTTCAACTGTCTTATTAAGTTTTCAGTCGCATTTATTGATATAATACTCATAAATATTAACATTTTGCTCGTTTCGCCTGCATTGTGTTAAACAACAATACACTAAAACCTTAAAAATACATTCTTTAACGTTACTCGTTTAACCATTTTGTAATAGTTTATTTACGTCAGACACATAAAGTGTTTTCTCCTATAAAACACAACATAAATTCACAAAAGACATCAATTTTATTAGTAATCCAAATCTTTAGAATCCATAGGCTTCTTTGTTTGCAAGAAACAACTCCTAATTCAGCCTTTTATCCAGTCATGATCTTCATCTCAATTCTCAGCAGCGACCGTACGTCAAATCCCGCGCTGGTGATGAATTCAAATTCAAAAATTGCTAGTGATGTGTCGTTCATGAACGATTCGTTCATTTTGAATGAATGAATTTGAACGAATCTTTAATATAACTCGGGACTAGTTGTCCCAGGGAGTGATTCGTTCATGTTGTGTTACCCGCGCATGCGCATTGCATTGCGCAATATATGGATTCTGAATCTGTACTGGAAACAGAAATGATTAGTTTATCTCTCGAGTCTCTAGTTCGGGTTCGGGGCGAGTCCGAGTCTTTCGTTCTTCCTGTCAGTCCCATAGAGTCAATGCTGTCAGTACCGGAAAGAGAATGATTAGTTCATCTCTCGAGATCGGGTCCGAGTCTTTCGTTCTTCCTGTCAGTCCCATTAAGCCTGCTGTCAGACCACCGAAAAGAGCGATGATTAGTTCATTTGAGTCTTCGTTTGAGGTTTGAGTCGTTCTCACGTGAATTGCACCGTATTGAATAGCCACAAACTTTTTACAAACTAATTCACAAACTTTTTACAAACAAGCACGAAGATGATGTATAATATAATAGTAGTCGATTAATGTATAAGTAAGGAATAACTGACGACAGGCCGTTGAATTATTAGAAAAATAATGCACACCCGAGGTGGTAATGCGGTCACGACGCGAAGCGGAGTGGCCGTTACACCTCGGGTGTGCATTATTTTTCTAATAATTCAACAGCATGAAGTCAATTATTCTGCTTAGGCCTATACTACTGTTACCACACCTCAAAACATTGTTCAGATGATTCATATCAAGACGTTTGTCAAGTTTTTGACATAAAACGCTCTTGTATGTAGGACTAATTTCTTACGCATCTAATCCCATGCCTCCGTTGCTAATTCCAAAACGTCATTTTAGAGTCAGTAACGGAGGTTTGAGCCACTGATAGCAGACTAATGTAATGATGGGGGACACACTTACAATTCGCTGAAATATTCGAAGACCGACTGTTTCCATCGACTGTAGAAGGTCTAACTAAACACCCACTGCAGACACAGACTGAACGCGCGTTTGGGCATGATCAGTCAGAAGTATCAAATTACATCCATAACTGGCCTTACAAATGCAAAGTGCAGTAGCCTAACTACGCAAACCAAGAAACGGAGAAAAAGGCCTTTAAAGTTTTTATACCAGCCAGTCAGCATGTTATGGGTAGATTATGTGGTAATGCATCTCCGAAACGGGACATAATTTAACCCAGATATCTTTTCACAAGAATACATGTCATAAAGCCCATTACAAGTTTTAACTCATTTTTTACCAAATGTGTAGTTGTACTGCGCCTGTCTATCCCGGCTTTATGTAGTTATTAATGCAGTTATGAGAGAGAGAGAGAGAGAGAGAGAGAGAGAGAGAGAGAGAGAGAGAGAGAGAGAGAGAGAGAGAGAGAGAGAGAGAGAGACGTGAGACGATGTGCGTCAAAATTATTTATTTATTTATTAACTTCGTTTTAATGAATTCGTTCATTATTGTTTTCTATAATTGACAGATAACCCAATAAATGAAAAACACAAAGCCCTTTTAACAAGTAAGCCTATCAATAATTATTTATTTGTTATATTATCTGGAATAATTACGAAAATCCGTGCATTAGGACTATTCATTTATTTATAGCCTATTCAGTTTAATTTTCTATTTAGCCTATTATAGATAGGACTATACTTTATTAAAATTAAACTGTATGTGTCAATTGATTGTGAAGTTAGACATCGAAAATTGCAGATCAAGCGCATGGGGCTCCGCATGTACGCGCAGGGATATAGAACTGTAATGCGGTTCAAACTTGCCTGGAACTAACCAATCAGAATCAAGCATTCAACAGCCCTGTAGTATAATATATAATAAAACACACCACAGATGAATAATATAGAAAAGAGACGGACAGGGACAATAATAGGGAATAATGAATAATTGAACTTTTGTTTATAGTGTTTATTGAACATAGTTTGTATTTTCATGCCTAACACAATATACATGTACTTCATTGAAACGAATAATTTGATACAATGGACTTATTGTGTACATACATGTTTTTACATTGTACTTATATGTTTAGAATACCAGCATGTAATTACAGCCAACTAATTTATGTAATTACATCTGTAATTACACAGCTGACTCTTCCCTTACACCTTAACCCACCCTGATACCTACCCATACCACCACACCTATCCCTAACCTTACCCAGATCACACCTCAATAGCAGCAAAAGTGTTTTACAATACAACATGAGCACAACAAGTACATTGTACTTATTTTTCAATGCAAGTACATAGTACTTAAAACCACTTAATATAAAGTGGGACCCAAGATGGTCTAACCAAAATATTCAGTAGCTACTGTTAGAAGGCTTCTATTTAAATGTATGGCCACACTTTATGCATTACAAAGGACGTATTTTTACATTTTTACAGTATTGTGTAATACTATTTAGCTGCGAGTGGTTTATGTGTTATGAACTATTGTAATAAAACATTAAAATGTAAAGTCAAGCAAGAAACCACATTGATATGTAGCCCTACATTTAAAATGTGGAAAATTATTAACTTTTTTGGTAACACTTTATAATTAGGTTTGATTTGTTAGCATTATTTAATGTATTGTCACATGTAATGTATATTAACATGACCTAACCATGAGCAGTACATTTGTTACTGTTAATCTTTGTGAACATTAGGTAATACAAATACAGATGTGTATTGTTTGTTCATGTTACATCAAAGTGTATTAACTAATGTTAACAAATACCTTTTAATTATAACTTAGCTTTGTATTATACATTTTAAAATTGACATTAACAAATATTAATAATTGCTGTAGAAGTACAGTCCATTATACTTCATGTTAAACTAATGAAACTTTATTGTTAAGTGTTACCACTTTTTTATATGAAAATAGTGCATGAGGTCATGATCAAAAGGCAGTGACATAACACTTTTATTTTAGCATGTTTTAAATCGCCTACAAAAAGCTGGTGGTAACAAGGCACCCACGACAACAGAAAAATATGTATTGTCCTTTATTTGAAACATATTATTTGAAATATGCTATGTGTCCACACACACATTCTTCAGTTTACTGATCTTGTCTAACATCTTCTATCTGAATGAAATAGTACACACTCGTCTGATGACAATTCTGTGAAGAAATGACAGTGGCATCAATATTATCTGCTCTTTCTCTCTTAAATCTCTCTCTCTCTCTCTCTCTCTCTCTCTCTCTCTCTCTCTCTCTCTCTCTCTCTCTCTCTCTCTCTCTCTCTCTCTCTCTCTCTCTCTCTCTCTCTCTCCTCTCTCTGATGTTGTCTGTCTGTGTGACACCTGATTTTCCCCTCAGTCCAGGACTGATTTTTGTGCTGACTAGGTCTTTGCCTCACAACAGACCCTGCTAGGCACGAACATCATAAAAAATGAAGAACTACTTGTCAGAATGGCTGCCAACACTACAGACAAAATGAGAAGTCTATGGCAGAGAGGAGTGAAAAGAAGAGGAGGACAGGAAGGAGAGTGTCTGACAGATCACAGTGAAATTAAAACTAGGTGAAGGGCCCCTGTGATGGTCCCTTAAGGCCTGTCTCTCTTCCTTTTATCCCAACCCAACAGGTGTTTTCTTTTGTCTCTCTATGAAACCAAATGTCTTTTTCTCCCTCTGTCTTTCCTTATCCCTTTTTGACTGTCATCTCTTTCATTTGATATTTTCACTAGTACTTCAGCTACCCTTTGACCGTTCTAGGCATTTTATTTTAAGGAAAGTGAAATAATGAAAATACAGTTATTATTGAATTAAAAGCTGTGGGAATGAAGACCCAGAAGCGTGCAGAGTAGAATGAGGGAAAAGGGATTGATATGAGAGTCAGAGCATATTGACTGGCTAAAGAGCCAGTTTTATGAGGAGCCATAACTTCACTGGGCTCAGAGGAGAAAGAAGGAGACCAGATAAAAGGACAGATAAAGACAGATCAGGTTAAACCGATGCCCCGCTCCCTCCTCACTGGGGTTGGGTCTGGTTTGAATTTTAGCGATTACAATTTTGCTCATCGATACTGATTCTTTTCGATTCCCAGATTCGATTAAAGTAAGGTAATAACATTTAGTCAAACATTTATATCAAACATATTTATTTTATGTCTTTTGGCAAAATGTTTTTGTTCCAACTAATTTCCATGAACAAAAATCAGCAGCCTACCAAGAAAATTAGCAGGCTAAAGAACAATAATACTGCATAGTGTTATTTTTATAAATGAAATATATAGCTCAACCCTTATTAAATTTTAAAAGTTATTCAGTCAGGATCAGTAAGTGATTTTATTTTTCTTGTGTTAATGACACAGAATGCAGCAGGTTTATTAGGCTGCTGTCACTGTAAAGCCCGGACCACACGAAGCCGATGGTCGGCTGTCGGGCAGTTTTTGTGGTTCCGTGCCGTCGGCTAAAATAGTCTTTGTCGGCTTTGTTTCGCCCGATTCGACATGTTGTCGGGCCGTTGGGGAAAGAGAGAACTCTGATTGGCTGTTCAGCTAGTGAAAGAGTCAGTGCACGAGAATAAAAGCAAAACAGCAAGCAAAGAAGTCAAAACGGTAAAGATAGAAGAATAAAGATAGCTTTTAGCAGGATTGATATTCAAAATAGTAAGCACGCGCTGCTTTGTGTGTATCTGCATCTGGCAGCGTCGGTTTTCCTTTTTGAATCTGAATATAGACTAATATATCTGCAGACATTGACAGTTGCCTCATTTACACGCAGGCGCAGAATGCACATTATAGCTGACAGTCGCCTGTAGTTCTCTCGCTGTGTTCAAGTGCTGCTTTTTACCCCGACGAGAGCGGACGAGAGGCGACAACACAGTCGGCTTTCATCAGTGCTAGTTCGACGGCGTCGGCTTGGTGTGTTCTGGGCTTAAGACCATCTAATTTACTGATGAAAATTCTGGGCCAAAACTTGCACTTGCTAACCGAAACCAAAAACAATTAATGAATAACCAATTAATTATTCAAACATATTTAATAATTAACACACACAACGAATATCTAAAACAGAGTTGTACAAACATTTCATTTAATAACAAGTATCCATTCCTGGCCGTAAGTTCCATTAAATCCATTACACGTACGAACGCATGAACACAAACACAAACACAAACTTGTTAGCCAGGGGTGCGTTTCCCGAAAGCATCGTTAGCCATCTATGGTCGCAAGTTCCGTCATCATCAGCATAGTTCAACTAGTCCGTGTTTCCCGAAACAATTGTTCCAACGAACATTCGCAAACAGCATCGCAAAGTTGTGTGGTTTTAACGACAGCTCTTGACCTGTGGTTAGAGTCATAGTTTCTATATTGCATCACATTAGGAGGACGTACTAAATCCTTATCTTTAGCAAAATAAGCAAGCTGACATTCAGTACAATTGGTGCCTTTTATTTAGAATACATAAAAATGTAATTTACGTCTTTTAGTTTGTCAAAAGATTTAAAGTACTGTGTTTAAAGAGTGTGCATCTTCGAACATGCTCTACTATGTAAGAACGAGCCAAATATCGAGTCTGGTAATAAAGCAAAATAACTGAGAACAATTAGAAATAGTCCTCAGATTACATGTCTGTAATTCATATTAAAGGTGCCCTATAATGGTTTTTAAAATTATTTTATAATGTTTCCTGGGTTGCCCTTATAATGTTAGTATGTTTTTTTAGATCAAAAATAGTCATAATTTAGAAATAAAAGGCATTTTCCTAGCCTGATTTTAGCCTCTGCTTTGAACAATCTGATTGAAGGGGCGTGTCTGCTGTGTGTAACTGGCCTCTGCTGTGATTGGCTGACATGCTTGCATATGAAATAGCTATGTATTACATGTGAAACTCTCTCGAATAATTTTACTATAGCTATTATACGTTTTTACTATTACAGCCATCGAGATTAACAAATCATGAGATGTTTTTTAAGTATTTAGATCTATTCCCATCACATAAAATGTTGCTGTGTTGAGCAAGAAGAGGACAGTCTGTCGATCGTGAGGATGAAGATATTATCATTGCAATGCAGTTTCTGCTCTCTCTAGTCTAATGCTTTTTCACCAATGCAAACACGATCATTTAAATACAGTTAGAGCTTCGTTGTGCAGTGTAACGTGCGTCATTGGATTCATAACGAGTTTGGCAGTGTCCAGATAAACTCGTGCTGTGTGGAAAGATATTGATCGCTTTCTGTATATAATTTATTCACAATTATTATTATTTTTTCATCATACTAAAAGAAACGATGTGAAGTCCCTGGCTTGACTTACTGATGCATAAACAGTATTGAACGATTTTGTGTGAAAGATTAACTTTACCTGTCTGAACTTAAACAACAATAACACATCAGCTCGGTCCGAGGCCAGCTCTTGGCAAGTTGAGGAAACAGTCGTCGGTGAAATGTTTGGAAATATCCAGAGAAAATAAAATTAACCCATTGTTTCTTCAGAGCCTCGGATGAAGGAACTAAAAATACTTTTGTGTTCATGTGTACATCCAGACACTGAAACTATGTATCACACAAAATACGTTCTGAGGAAACTATTTTGCAAATTGCAATTACGTTACATGCCAACATATAAGCAGTGCTATTACGTTCGTCCTTAACCTAATACTATTGCAGTGCTACTACGTTTGTCCTGAACATAATACATCCAAAGCAGGTTTCTTTACTATTTATGCATAATCGTGGCATTAAATTTTTGACTTTGATACACTTTTAACCTTAAAAATACCTTGTTTAACCATTTTGTAGTATTTAGTGTATTTACACAAAAAGCATTTTCTCCAATAAAACGCAACATACTGATACATTCAGAAAAGACATACATTTTATTAACTTGATGTAAACCAAATTCAAGAATCCATACGATGGTTGCAAGAAATAGATCCAAATTCAGTATTTTATCCAGTGATCTTCATCTTCATTTCTCAGCAGCGACCGCAAAGGTCAAATCCGCGTTGGTGATGAATTCAAATTCAAAAAATGCGCCTTCAAGAAGCATTACGACATGTTTTACGGCAGTGATATCAAACGCTCATTGGCTCTTGCCTGCTTCGTCACAGATTGCGACATGCCGTGTTTCAGTCGGTGTAGTACATTTGAAATGGAGAAGAGTGCGCGCCTTCAGAGAGCGAACCGAAATCGGATTAACATTTTCATGGATTAATATTAAGAACTTTAATTCTGCACTGTACCTCATACACAACTACTATAATACTGCCAGAGGACTGCGATGTGAACGACTTTTGGTAATGTTAACGTTACGTAACTATGTCAAAATAAATTCAATTTTAAATTATAGGGCACCTTTAAAAAATCTAGCGTTAATTGGATCTCGGACAGTTTCATTAAAATTAGTTATTACTCCACCACGAGCGAGATGTCACAAACAGCCTTAGTGTTATTTATCAGTGAAGACAGTTTAAAAAAATTTCATCCAGTCATCCCAGTTACATAGTTCACCGGTGCTAGGCTAGCGCAGTTTTAGCATGCCATTAAAATAGTTTTACCTACTCCACAATACACCAAAGCCAAATCAATCATAACGCCAGATTATCGATGTAAGTGTCTGTTGAGAGAATAATGTTAGAAATCAAACTACCCTTTTCATCTCAAGGATTGCATTACATTTACAGGAACTAGTTTCTCAGCAGCGGCGGATTTTTACTTCGCTCCGGTTAGTAGTAACGTTACTGCATCAAAAAGTAAACACCGAACAGAAGTGCATGACAGTTGGGATGTCTAGCTAGCTTAGTAACATGGTGATTCAGAGTGCATTTGGCAATTGCAAGAACAAACCTAATAAGTGTTCATCGCAAAGTTTTCACAAATTTCCTTTTGAAGATCCAGAAAGGATTCAACTTTGGGTTATTTCTGCGGGCTTGGACAAGGAGACACCGGCAGAGACTCAGAGAAAAATGAGGATTTGCAGTGATCATTTTAGACCAGACGACTTTAAAGAGCATTTAATCGAAACACAGATATTAACACAGGTCACAGATTTATGACAAGGAATGCAGTCGAGCCGTCATTCCAGGTGCACCAACAGCTACAGATGTACAGGTAATATATTTTGTTAGGCTATAGCTAGCTAATGAAGCTAGCCCTTTCATAACTGATAGATCGACACTGACAATGTTAGTGGAGAATCCGTAACAGTTCGATGCATTGTGTTGAGTGACAGTAATAGTGTAACTAAGAGTATAGTTATTTTTTTAATTGGTCAAACATTCTGTCAAACATAGTAGTCGTATTGTCTTTACAATCCACTAAAGCTGTTTATTTGTCTTTTTGTTGTGTGTAACAATACATTATATTTATATATGAAGAGTTCAGATGCAAAAACCTCTAAATGCCATTTGAAATTTTCTTCTAAAATGACCATTTTTATCAAGCTTGTATATTTAAGTTCAGTAATTTCACTTAAATGACAATTAATAGGTAATCTTCATTACCATTTAAGTGAAATTACTGAACTTAGATACACAAGCTTGATAAAAATGGTCATTTTAGAAGAAAATTTCAAATGGCACTTAGACGCTTTTGCATCTGAACTCTTCATATGTTATTGTTGTTGTTATCTACAAAGGAAATAAAGGAGATGTGCACTGTACCAGTCCTTTTATTACATATATCATACATTGTACTCTGTTTCTGTAGAGATGAGTGTCAGCAGCAGGTAAATACCATACACTTGGGTGATTGTCATGTGGACTGGCTCTCTCGGTTGCCTAGGTAACTTCATATCACTCCGCCGCTGCTGTAGACTGTGCTAATAAATATAGGTAAAACAATATAACTATTGCAATGCGATGAAAGGGTAGTTTGATTTCTAACATTATTCTCTCAACAGACACATCGATAGTCTGGCGTTATAATTGATTTTCATTTGGTGTACTGTGGAGTGGTTAAAACTTTGTGTAATGGCATGCTAAAAGTTACCGTTGACTCACGCTAGCCTAGCACCGGCGAACTAGGTAACAGGGACGACTAGATGAATTTTTTTTAAAACTGTCTCCATTGATAAATAACACTGAGGCTCACATGGAAATGAGGCCTGATGTCCAAAATTCTGAACCACCCCTTTAATCTAATGTAAGTCCTGTGCTTTGTCATGGGTTGTGTGTAGTAAATCCAGTAAAGAGATGCATGATGCAGAATGGCCAACGGAACATGAGATTTAATAAAAACGGAGAAAAATACACATCTAGTATAAACTTTAACACGGAGCACTGAACTGAAGAACAGAGGGCTTAAATACATGAGAGCAGCGATCCAAGAAACAAGTAATAGGTGTGCACTAATCAGAAATCATAGTAACAAATTAACAAGAACTGAGTTGATGGTGACAATGAAAACCAAACTAAATAGAACATGACAATGAAACTGTTAAACTAAACAAGACATGATAATGAAACTAAGCATGACATGACCTTGATGTATAAATACCTATAAGCAATATGACCAGGCTGGTTTATAGACTCTGAATACTGATACTCACCATGAGCGACCCATCCATGCTTGCAATGGTCACATGTTCGGAGGTGGATTTTTCCAGGCTGGAAACACTCACATGTGCAGTTTACCAGAGTACAGCGGATGGCCTGAAAATGAACGAGCAAATTATCATCATTTAAAGAGTCTTAAACTGTTATACTTCAAATTCTAACAATAAGCATGGATTATTAGCCTATCCAGTATTCTGATTTCTTAATGCATTTAACAAATTAAACTTGAATTATGCAATCTTTCGGTTAAAGACAACATTCCTTGCAATAAATATTGTACCAAATATGTTTTTCACTTAAATAATATTGTAATGAACTAATGAGAATTGTCTTAAACGAATGCAGTCACGCTCATGTCACACTGTCATGCTGACTGACATTGTACTAACAAGCATCCATTCAGTGTCTTGTGCTATTTTTATATAGGGGCATTTAGATGAGCTCTTCCTTCTTCTCACCTGAAACATGGCATGCTTTTGCCCCATTTGAATTTCCTTTGTTTTGACAAAAGCCGCCATTACCTGATGTGGAGACTGAACCGGATCTGACCCTAAAAGCTTTTAGCGATGAGGGGTTAAGTGTCCCAACGAGACAGTCAGCCTGGCAGGACAACACAATGGCATTGTGTGATAAGACATCTCCTTAATCACTACGCCACAGAAAAGACTCCGGCAGGAAGAGAGGAAAGGTGGGGAGGCCACATTGTTCATGTTTTCTCACACCTCTGCTGTCAAGGTTTTTCATCAGATGAATTTAAAAGTGAAATATTTGTTTGTTTGTTTTTTCGTCTTCCTGATTCTTATCTTTTTCAACATTGCGTAACTGCATTATTTTTTTGTGATTTTGTTGTGCCCTGTATATGTATAGTCTATGTTACCCATTATGTTACTAATTAATTAGATTTTACATTAAGCCATCAGAATAGTTAATCAAAACTGCTGTGTTATCTTTGGTACAGCAAATGCAAATATTAAAATGCTCAGGAAATAATAATAATAATAATAAAAGAATAAAAATAATAAAATAAATGAGCAATAACAGTTACATTATAGGCTATGATGGGGGGGGGGATAATTAATTTATTTGTCACATGGAATAGCATGGCTAAATTCAGTTCAGTAGCTGCCTGGTTTGTTTATTTACTGTTCGGTTGGGTAATTTAAAATTGGCTATTTGCAGAAAAAAATACTCTGAATCAATAATTTAAACAAAATCGTTGCTGCTATGACATCAGTTTACAAGCCGGGCTGACTTGGTCATTTGGTCTAAACATCTGGGCATTTGGTCTAAACATGTATGATTCATTGAAGAATGAGGCTTAATGTATCAGAGAGAGAGAGAGAGAGAGATGAAAAAAACAAACATAAAATGTGGGGTCTCACAACTTATGTGATAGTTAATTGTTCAATTAAATAATTAAGAGCTCAATTAGGGCCTCAATTAACAGCTCAGTGGTGTCAGTGCAGTATAGAACATCTCAAAGCAAACTTCACTCCATTATATGAGGAGAACCCAAACTATGTATGATTATAGGCCAAACTTGTAGCTCAGATTCTAAAGCATTATTCAACCACCTCTATTGATTCCTGTGTTTGTAACATTTACACCTAGCATACACACACACACACACACACGCACACACACACACGCACACACACGCACACACACACACACACACACACAGACCAACTTTGCTGACGCCAGGTTGCTGGCAAACACTAAAAGCATCACTGCCCACCCACAAGATTTGATTTTATTCAAGGCTTAGCTTTCAAAACTCTGTTGATATCCTGCCATAAATGTACAGGCAAGGTATGAAGGAAAACATATAACAAATAAAAACAGACAGTGCACAATGAAAGGCTTTAAGGAAAAAAAGAAAAATCTCCTAATTGGTTTTATTGAGATTTCTCTGTATGCACGCCAAGACCCACATCTGATTTGTCTGCATATGCATAACGTGTGTATTCGTTTGTAAAGTTTATGCATTTATGCATTTGCATTGACAATGAAACTAAATTAACGTAGACCTATCTAAAATATGAACCCTCTTAAAACTTTAGAGAGGTAGCCTACATTTGAACTCAGTCTTTAACCTTCCTGTAAGCCTTGGATGTCGACGCACTGAATCATATTAATTTGTATCAGGAGTTATGTAATGAAAAAAAAAAATGTGACGATAGATACCTTTAAAATGAAATATAAGCATCAGCCACTTCCATTCAAAAAACAATGCACATTTAGACCATATATGGAACACATGAAGAAGAGCCATCATGTGAAAAGTCATGGGGCCTTTCTCAATCTGTGTTCTTGTCTGTAGTTGTGGCCTTGTGTTCTTGTGAAACATCATCTTTTTTGGCCCAAGTACTGTCCCAATACACAAGTTTGCATTTTGCCAAGAACGGTTAAAAATCCCAGATGTGTTCTTGACACACCCATTTTACCAGGATGCGTCGGTTGGTAACTTGTGTGAACTAACACAGTCTCATTCCAAGACGTCATCCAGCTGACGCTTTTGACCATACGTCAACATCCGCCGTTTCAGGGTACCCTTAAACGTCGGTTAGATGACGATCCTGGGGCGTCATCTAACTGACGCTTTACCTTAGGTGATGAGGTTGGTTTAGGTCTGGGGTAGGGTTAGGAGATAACGTAATCTAACCGACGTTTAAGGGTACCCTAAAACGGCGGATGTTGAAGTATGGTCAAAAGCGTCAGTTGTATGACGTCTTGGGATGAGACTGTGCTGTGTGAACTTGACGACAAAAATACCCCAGCATTCAATTCAGCATTCGAGGAAGGTCAATACAGTAATAAGTTTTTTTTACAATTACGTACACTATTTCATCACTAAATTAACTTATGAGAACATTTAATGTGACATTTGAATCAACTGTGTAGATTTCAAATATTGTCATTTTTATGAATATTTCTGGTGAATATAAAATGTGCTCAAACGTTTTCGGAAGTGAGAATCTCCATAAGCGCCTGCAGGTGTTAAGTTAGCTAGCGAGCCAACTGGCCAGTTTGCTCACAGACTCATTTTACTCCATAGTCAAGAGAACATTGCAGCCTGGCTGTTATCATCAATAATTCTCATTTTGTTTGGGTACTGTAGACGGAGTCTGTGCGGGGTTATTATTGCGCAGTAGCAGCAAGAACACATTGTCTCAAACTGTCAGCAGCGTTCTGCGCGCTCGTCACCTAGTGCGTTCATTCTTCCAAAAACAACAATTAGCAACAAGAGTGTTCTTCCCAAAAACACAAGTCCGTTCTTTGCATTCTTTGTTTTGAGAAACACCCATGGTTGCAATCTGCCATAAAAAGAAGAAGAAGAAGAAGAAGGTAAAGATGTTTTGAAGACAATAAACATGATTGCAACAATATGTGATTTATCTGTGTTCTTCCATGTCGGGTATTTGATTATATTTATACTGCTAATCAATATAGAGTAGACTTTATCATCATGCAGAATACTATTAAAAGAATATCAGATTTTTTTTTTTTTTATCCAAAGCCAAATCAGATCACATAAGGTTATTCAAAACACTTTACTGGCATAATAAAGTAAGTTTGAAGCAAAAACATGGTTTTAATCTCATAAATTGTTGTGTATTGATGGTGTGCTAAGTTAATATGCTAGCTAGACATAGATGCAAATGCCATGTAATGTTAGCTGTTTTTATTTATTTATTTTTATTTATTTATTTATTATCATGAAAAATTCAATAGATAAATAGGATTGCTTACTGAAATGTATATTTTTTTCAAGAAGGGAATTTGACACAGTTTCTAATGTGAAGTGAGACCTTTGATAAAAGAAATGAGGGATTGGAACAGCACAAAAAGTCAGTCATTAGTAATTATAGTAATTATAGTAATTATGATGAAAACTAAACAAAAGAATATTTAGAGCCATAACCAGGCCGGAGAGGTGTGGATATTTGCAGGAGAGACTGAATGGGGTTGGTTTGCACCACAAAACAATAGAGACAATAGATGAATGGATGCTTAGAAGATAAACATCAGTTTGCACGTTAATCTATGTTAATCACGTTAAATCAAAATTAACATGACATGATCTTGAAAATCATTTAACTAAATACAGAGTTAAATTAAAAGCAACGTAAACATGCCATTTATTCACTATATCACCATTAAATGATTTGTAAACATATTGAATGGCATGTGTAAACGACTTTACAATTCACATGTTGATATTATGTTTTAGTATCAACATGTGAATTGTACACCCACACATGCCAGCCTTAAGTTACAGCTGTAATATTTAACATTTCAGCTGAATCTCTGGGAGATATCCTACTGGTCTTCTCAGACATGTATTTATTTATAATTTGTTTAGGAGAAATCATTTTTAACATAAAAATGATATAAGTCTTGAACTTTTCCCCTGGTCCAGTCTGACTACAAATTAACTATCACATGGGTCTTCCCTGTTTTCTATTATAATTGTAGGATATATACCATGTGAACTTTGGACCATATAATTTTATTTTATAACAAAACATATTTAGTATAAAATGTATTGATATATTGACTAATGTGTCGTTTGATTTGTGCAAACGTTTGAGATTTTTGGTGAACTTTAGTATACTTATAGAAAATGTCTGGAACTAGTTAGTTCCAATGATCTTCACTTCATAATACGAATCCAAACAATTAGTAATTCCCACAGAAGTATCTAGTAACACTTTCATCTGTGAGCTATTACTTATTAATTTGTTAATAAGAATTTCTTTTAGTTAATAGTAGTTACTAGATTGTTAATAAACTTTTTCAGTAGTTCTCTGGGAAGGATTAAAAAAATAGTATTTATTGATTACTTAATAGTGAACTACCACTTTCGTCTGTGCGCTATTACTTACTAGTTCGTTAATCAGAGTTTCTTGTTAGTTAATAATAGTTACTAGATTGTTAATATTGTGTTACTCATTAGTTCTTGTGTAGTTATTCATTAACGAAGGAACCGTATTCTAAAGTGTTACCGACTTTTCAATTGAAATAGTCCATAGTCCAGTGCCGTTCAGCGTGATCACCATCCTACTGTGGTGTTATGAAAAGCACATTTTATAATATGAGAAGGATGATGTTTTACATGGATATTGAAGTACTAAGTTACATAAAAACAGTCAGCATCCAGAAATATTGCGAATATAGAAACATTTGGATTTGTGCCCAATGAGCAAGGTTGTCTACATGAGCCCAGCACCGGTTTCTTTTTCAGTTTCGCTTTAAATTATTACGTTTAGCCTACAACTACTTTCATTTTTCATTCTTGTTCTGTTTTGAATACCGTTAAATTGAAAGGATTTATTGTGGAGTGAGGGGAATTAAAATAGCCTTCTATGTTTATAGTGTTTGTTTCTAAATATTCCTTCCAGTATTTTACATGTAGATAATAATAAAATGCAACTGACACAAATTATCTGTTGTTGTTTTTTTCTCAAAAACCCAATTTTGTATTTTTTTTAACCATGTAGCAAGCATTTTCAAAAAATCTTGGAAAAAATACTTTTTAATAGGGCTGTCAAAATGATTAATCGCGATTAATCGCATCCAAAATAAAAGTTTGTGTTTACATAATATATGTGGGTGCACTGTGTATAATTATTATATATATATAAATACACACACATGCTTGTATATATATAAGAAATATTTTCATGTATATTCTGTATATAGATTTATATATAATTTATATTATATATAAATATAAATATTATATATATAAATAATATTTTTTTCTTAAATATACATGCATGTGACATACACCCTGACGAAGGCGTATAGCCGCAACGCGTAGGTGTTTCTGTCACCAGTTTTAAGTAATTCAAAGCCATGAATTAATAAAGGCTTTTTAACTTTTATACCTTAAATTCGAGTGCCTTGGATGATTACTTTGAATTCAGCATACATGCATGTGTGTTTTTTATATACAAAATAATTATACACAGTGCCCCCACATATATTATGTAAACACAAACTTTTATTTTGGATGCGATTAATCACGATTAATCGTTTTGATAGCCCTACTTTTTAAACCATTTAACCAATAGCATGAATCAGTCACAATTCTGACTGTCGGTTAACAGTTAACCAGTTAACTATAAGCATCCTATTATTTACCATTATGGCGATCATCTAATGATTAATATATGTCTGTGAGGAAAAAAATATTTTTTTCCCCTTAACTTTTATGGACAGTAGAGAAACAACCTTTTTGGCTATATGACGCAGCCTGTTCTAGACAGCAAGTTTATTCTTTCAAATCACCAATAATTCTGCTTTGCTATTCACATCAGTGCAGGCATGTCCAGCTAAACATGCACAGTGAAGCACAGTGAGCATCAATCAGAGTGAAGGCAGGGCAGAGTGGACACTGAACGGAAGAAAGA
This sequence comes from Cyprinella venusta, assembly GCA_038021265.1. NCBI lineage: Eukaryota > Metazoa > Chordata > Actinopteri > Cypriniformes > Leuciscidae > Cyprinella > Cyprinella venusta. Next base: position 24,094,596 of record CM075866.1, read on the forward strand.
GACAAAGAGAAGTCCAGGGTGATTGTTGCTTGGACCACTGAGGACCCTGTGAACTCCTCTCAAAGACTCAGCTGACAGAGATCAAACCAGTGACAGCCTTCTGCAGTATCCAGAGACATAACTGTGTTCAAAGTGCTGGATAGAGGGGCACAGGGAGGGGGGCATGCGGCCGCCTCAGGAGGACAAGGGAGGGAGGTGAGCCGCTTCTGCCAGCAACTGATCTTCTTTCTCTCTCTCGTTGTCTCTGTGCTGTCACCTGCTGATTGATCCAGGTGTTTTATAGCTATCTGGAGGCACAGAGCATTCAGACAAAGAAAGACCTCTGTCAGTTCTTTTGATTGGGGCTGCACATTCCTGGGCCAGATGGTGGACAGGCCTTCTTTGGACAACGCCAATCCACATACCTCTCCCGAGTACTCAGGAGAGCTGCTGTGCGCGTGTGCACTTCCTTTCAGACAATGTTAACATGTAAAATGATAAAGATAAATCTATGCATAATTATTCTCTTTAAATAATAATAATAAAAAAAAAATAAAAAAAAATGTTTTAGAAAAAACATGGTCAAAGCTGTTTGAGAACTGTATATTATATTAACAAAACCACTTTTAGAATTTGTTCTAAAGTGAGGTAGGTTCAATGCGTTTCAATTGAATTGTTTGGCAAATTTAGCAAAATGGCATAATACAGATATTAGTGATTTCACATATAAATAGTATATATATTTTAATATAAATATATACTATAAATAGTATATATTATAAATAGTATATATATATAGTATATATGTAATATAAATATATAAATATAAATAGTATAAATAGTACATATTTTTTGCAAATATTCAATCGAGTTATATTTATTATGTATAGGCTATTTATCGCACATACATTCTAATTAGTTTATGATTAACTATAATATGTTTTGATATTTTACAGCACAAACATGGTTCTACACAGTTACCAATTTGTTCACTTTGTTCTGTTTTGAATCTGTGGGTTGACGTGCATCCATAGGTCAATGGAGACTTCTGCTATGAGCCAACAAGACTCAACACGTGTGTGTGTGTGTGTGTGTGTGTGTGTGTGTGTGTGTTATGTATTTATAATATATATTTATTTATTTGTTTATACTGAATTAGATGTACATTATATCTGCATGCAGGGCAGTTGTACAGAATAATTCAATGTGAATTCATAGTCTATTGCCTTAATGACTCTTTAGTATTAAACATAGAACTACTGTATATAATTTATAACATTGTACATCATAGAAATCCCTTTGACTAGAATTGTGTTATTTGTCTGTCGTTATTCATTTTTATTTTTGTGAAATTCACACATTTACATTACATATTTAAATTAGTAAATGGATTAGAAAAGGGTGCACAAGAGAGAGACGCAAATCCTGAGCAAGGGAACCACCAGTTAAAAAGTAGTGTTTAAAAAAAACTGAAACATGAGGATATAAACTGTTTATCTTGTAGAGTTATATTTTGCTCTGTATTATAAGTGTAATTATGGTAACAATGTAATAAGTTAATTGATATATTTATATAAATTAATAGATAGGCTATTTGTTATCCACTTGTTATCCACTTGAAATATTTACGTAAATTATTGTCTTAAACGTTCAATGTATTATCTGCAAATAATAATAATACAAGTAGCACAATAAAAAAATGTACATGATGAATCAGAATTCACTGCAAACAAATCTGTTAACATGTATTTTGAGTGTGTATGACACGTTTAAAATTGCAAATCCATGGTAGGAAACCTGCAAATACTCTAAAGAGGCTGTGTGTGTTTCAAAGACAATCCTCAGAAGACTATGTAAGTTGACTATGTTGCACGTTTTTAAAGATGCAAACCATTAGTAATTCAGTGCCTGTGTTGAGCAAATTTTCCTCCAAATACTGGGTCGTTGATTCTTTTTCAAATTGTACGGTCCCTTATATTAAGTGGCTTTAAGTACCATGTACTTACATTGAAATGAATAATTTGATACAATGGACTTATTGTGTACATACATGTTTTTTACATTGTACTTATATTTTAAAAATACCAGCATGTATAATTACAGCTGTAATTAATATATATAAATTACAGCTGTAATTACACAATTACACATGACCTATCCCTTACACTTAAACCCACCCTTAAACTTACCCATACCACCACACCTGTCCCACCTTACCCGTATCACAACTCAATAGCAGCAAAAGTGATTTACAATACAACATGAGCACAATAACTACATTGTACTTATTTTTAAATGTAAGTACATAGTACTTAAAGCCACTTAATATAAAGTGCGACCTTGCTCTAGATTTATTATCCTCACACAAAATGGAAAGTTAAAAATACTGTGTAACATCACAAACCTTTACTCCCTGCTCAGGTAAACTATTTGTAGTTACTGTTACATTCCAACATGTGCAAGCTAAACATGTATTTACAAGTACATATTATGACATAGCCTATTGTATATATTACGTATATACAGTCACAAATCAAACAGAGAGGTTTGTAGCACACTCTGATAAGAATTGAGGAAAAGACTTGAAACATGCAGTCTTCCGCTGATAAAGGCTCATTCCCAGCAGGCTTTGCCACCTGCTCTGATTACCCAACAAAAGATTGTGTGCAGCAACCAAGACTAGAGTAAAATGGACAAATAACAAAAGTCTAATAACACACACACACACACACACACAAACAAACTAAAAAAGAGCAAAACAACTGTCTAATGGTTTTTTTTTTTCGTGTAAATGTGGATCTCCTCATACCACAGTAGGAGCATTAGTCAGAGTAAAAGCATTTTGCACCCAGGTTGACCCCAGAAGGAGGGGCCAACTACATATTGACACAGGACCAGCAAGGATGTGTAGACATACAGACAAGACCTCTGGGTCTTCAAAAATATATTCTGATCTTTTTGTTCTTCTATACACCCTAACAAAACACACAATATCAAAACACACAATGCTGCAAAGGAACAATTGTTTAATTTATCTTAATGAACTGTTCTTCTCTTGGGTATTTTGAAATGCTACTATAACTTATCTGATCGGGTTGTGTGTATATATATATATAACTCAAAAATTAAATTAGCATTTGTGTCATATATATATATATATATATATATATATATATATATATATATACCATATACAGTATATATACCATATATATACCATATATATACCATATATATACCATATATATATATATATATATATATATATATATATATATATGACACAAATGCTAATTTAATTTTTCTTCAGTGTGCCCAGCATTGAGTCAACATAGCTGTGATATTTGCAGTAATAAAAGTGCCAATTTGTGTGTGTGTGTGTGTGTGTGTGTGTGTGTGTGTGTGTGTTACCTGGGTCTGCATGATGCAATGCCAACTACTGACAGCTGCCCCTAGCTCCTTTAAGACTGTATTTCTTCATTAGCATAAATTGCATCAGATTGTTACAGGAAAGGAATAAAAAGAGTAATGAAGAGAGAATAAGAATATGGATAGAAACTCATCTTGATCTCACTCCTACATGACCAAAGTGACAACTGTGAGACTGTCCCTCCCACTTCATGATGCTCTGGTGGTACGTACTGTATGTATACTGAAATGTGTGTATGTGTGCGCATGAATGTAGAGGGAGGGAGACTCAATGAAAGTCCATCACACTCACTTTATCAGGCCAAACAAAGTTCAAAGATATAAGGGATAAAGAGGAGAAGAGGCAATCTGCCTGCCACAAGTAATATATATGTATTTATTTATCAGGGACAATGCACAAAATACATTACAACTGTGCTTGTATTCACTATTTTGTACCAATAATACAGTACCAATATTGTCTATAAAATTGATTTTGTAGTACACAAATTACTTTTGTTTCCTTTAAAAGTTTTTTAAGGATTAATTATTTTTGTTTAATTTTGCCATTTTCCAAACCTGAGTTATATATATATATATATAATGTTTGCCAAGGATTTGATTGTCATCCTGCAATCGACCCAACAAAATTCTCACCCTACTCCCTGGATCCTACAATGGTCCACTTCATTTGACTAAGACGGCCCAATGCAATTATAAAGCTATTGACGGATGTTTGTATGTCTTCTAGGCTGTGCAGTATTAAGTCATTAGCACAACAAATTGTGGCAGACCTTTTATTGCCACACAGTCATGAGAACAAGCAGTGGCCCAGAGTTAACGAGTCACATATACCCCCCCCCCCCCCCCCCCCCCCCCCCGACCCAGCATCGACTCCAACTTCCACCCTCCCCCAATCTGCATCCCATATTTATAATTTTACCACATCCTAACAATAACATGACTAGAACTGGTGCAAAACACACGTCCAAGGATAATGAAACACACACGTTACCGCAGAAGGCTGTAAGTACAACCAGCTGTGACAGTCTCCTCTGAGAGTGAACAAGAGAACAGGAGAAAAAAGAGTAAGAAAGACTGATACCAAGAGAAAAAGTAAGAGAGTCAGACACATGTGAATGCAGCTGTACTCAGGGGGAAACCACACGCTCTATGTTTCCAGCTGCCTTCTCTGTGGCTCCTTCTTTCTCAGGCCCCTGTCCCTCTCCAGTCTCTTTTGGCCATCTTTGTTTTGACAGGGCTCTGCAGTTCCAAAAACCTCTCTCAGATGTGCTGAGGTAAGGGAAAATCAAAACAAAATTTTTTTTCTTTTTTTCTTTTTTTTGTGCGCACACATGTATGGCTTAGCACATTCACAATCCCTCGTTCTTGAGTACACACACAAGTGAATTAACACAAGCATTCATTAGACTCCACTCTCTCCTTATTTATGTGTTTCCTTATAGCTCTTAAAAATCTTGGAAGAGCAAATTTCCCTTGGTGAAAAGGTTTCACTTAGCCACAATGATTTGGGAAGGACACATTCTTTTGACGCTGTGGGTCTGCCTCAAATCCAAACCTCAGCATGTGCTGAATTTTGAGCATACCTCAACATGTGTTACCTCTTTGTAATATTTACTTTGTAGGGCAATATGAAGTGGATAGCACAGCCAAATGCTGCTTTCACTGCTTTTAATAGGGGCCTATCGCCCTCATTAAAAAACAAATATTAACTGTGAAACTTACAAACAACACACAAAAGTGTCCAGTCATATTAAAATAAACAATAATTGTCCCTCAACACTATCTCTTGGCTTCTGGCATCAAGTTCCTGCTCTAGGTTGTTTGCTTGTAACATTTATTTATTTTATTTTATTTTTTTCCCTAAAATATCTGCATGCTTTCCTGCTAATTGCAACTTGTTTTTATCTTATTATCTAATTTACCATAATCTTACTCTAATCACATGTGTAGTTTATAAGCTGCAAGCAAATATTCACACTAGCAAATACATTTATCTGCAACACAACTGTGTCAGGTCTAGCTGACATTATAAGGTGTACAATATTCACATAACACAATTTAAAACACCAAGCCAAGCACTGAGATAAAACAGCAATAAAACAGAAAGGAACAGAAACAGAAAAAATAAGTGTCGCCTATTGGCTAATGATTATAGGATCACCGGGTTATTATTGTATGGGGGACGAAAGAGAAGAAATGACTTGGAAGTGTGTGGTGTCTAGAAGTCTTTTTCATTTCTCTCTCGGTTTTCTCCATTCATGTTTTTTGCATGATTATAGTGTTTGTGCCATCCCCATGTGGCGACTTTGCATAGACATTTGAATAATGAAGGGAAGTCATTTAACTATTCTCCAGGTATTAAAAACCAATGTTTTTTTACACGATGCAGCAACATTAGGCATGTTAATTGGGCTCTTTGGACTTACCCAAAAAAGGGACTAAATTAATTACTCATGTCGACAAAATGTCAGAAACATGCTTTAGAAAATAATAACCCAAGGCCTCATTTGCATTTTTAACCTTTATATTTTTGGAAGGTTTAAATGTGAGTGGACTTTAGCAATGTTGATTGAACAAAGCATTTGAGATTGTTTAAATACAACATGATTTCAACAAGCAAGGCCTTGTTTTGTCTTTTACCAGTAAAATTCATCACTTTCATAAATAACATTTCTTGGATAAAGTTTACACCTATTAGTTTGTAGTGCTCATCATGTACAAAAAAAACAAAACAAAAAACCAAACAAACTATTAATTACCTAGACAGCATTTGTGTAGCACAACGCAAATGTTACCTCAGCATATCAAATATTAGAACAAGTATCCATGTGTGCTATTATTTTGATTTGTTTATTTACTGAAGCATGCATTACCTCTGCTGAAAAATCCAGCATAAAGCAGCATGAATTCCATGTTGGTCTAGGCTGTTTTATATGGTTAGAGCTTGTGTAATGCTATGCTGGGATAGTGCTGGCCTCATTTATAAAGCGTACTTATGCACAGATTTGATCTTAGTGTGCGTGTGCGCTAAAACCCACACCGATATTCATTTTTATTAAAACAGCCTTTGATGTGGAAAAGTACTTAGTCAGGGTCTAAGCAGACGTACACACTTTTCCTTGTAGCAGAAAGGCAGAGTACTGCAGGTACAGTATTTAGAAATATAAGCACTTCTTGCCCCTCGCCATTTTGAAATAAAGGATTTGGAAGTTGACAAGTGGTCTTCTATATGTTCATAGAATTAATTATGCAACATTTACAAAGCGGAGATCAGAAACCATTCAGATCATTTGCGATTTATAACTTTCACTTCTGGAAGAGAGACGTACTGTATACACATTTTTTGTGCATATTTTCATTCTCTAAATCACACGCATTTTTGAAAAATCAAAGATCAAATGTAGGATAGTTCAAAGCAACATTTTTTAAATGAGGCCCATGCAGCCCACCAACACTTCCACTTCCCATGCTGGGGATAAGCATACCAGCAACCACTATCCCATGGTCCCAGCATGCAAAACATACATTTTGCTGGTGACCAGCAATGCTAGTTTTTTTCAGTAGCAACATCACAATTAGCTGTGGGCCTTAGTCAAGTCCCCTATGATATTCATTATGTAGAGAGGTTCCGTCTCAGAAAAAAAAAAAAAAATGTCACCTGTCAATGATGCAATATCCGGCCTATCCTTGGTTTCCGTTCAACTGCGTAGTGCGTAACATTTAGTGGCACGCAGTTCTTTTTTCTTTCAAACATAGACCATGGCAAGCAGTCAAAACAAGGAGAACTAAAGTGAGGATCAATATCAGCGTGGCGTTTTTGGAATGCCGAGAGCTCCACGTCCGCAACTAACCTGAACTTGACAGAGCTTAATGAGTCATGACTACCCTATCTCACGACCAATTCGTACGAATTCGTACGAGTGATTCAAAAGTGGCTAATTCGTACTAATTCATACGACCTCACTCGTACGAATTCGTACGAATTGCCTAAACCCACGTGACGGTTATGTTTAGGGGTAGGTCAATCGTATGAATTCATACGAATTGGCCAATTCGTAAAATATGCACGATTTCACAAAAATCGTACTAATTCGTACGAGTGAGGTCGTTCGAATTGTTACGAATTAGCCACCTCGTAAAATTCGTACGAATTCCCGTCAGATCGGGTTGGTCATGACTAGACAGCTTTATTAGACAGGTGAGCAAATGTACATAAAACAATTCAATGTTATTTAACGCTAGCTCAAAACGATGGAATGTTAGAATATGGTCAGTATGTTATTCTAATGTTGATCTTGCTTACTGCTAGTTTCATATAGCAAACAAACTAACACGTAGTATAACATTATAACTTTCAACACGCATTTAAATGCCATTTAGTGTGATAGTGTAACGTTAAACCAAGTGAAGCAGTGCTGCGTTAGCTCTCAAGTTTAATTTGTCTAATAAACTAACCTGAGTAATCCAGCTCTTGCGGGTATTTTGGTAGTATTAAATGTTCTTATTCCTTTATATCCGCGGGACACGCGTGTGATATCTGTCTCTTTAGCAATCGCGACCTGATTCATACCATTGTAATGTTAAAAAACGTGAATGTTAGCACTCATCCATAAACATTATTAGATCCATCAGACTGACAGCAAGTCCCATCATTCAGCTCATCACTGCGTCATCAACCTACGCCTTTGTTATTGTTGGAAACTGCGCCCTGTTTTGTGCGAACAAATCTTACAGATTGTGCCTTTAAATGTATTGCATTAACATTTGTGGTGCACTTTGAATCTTAAAAGTGTATTTTTAATAAACTGTTCTTTCAGATAATATAATATGAATCTGAAGTAGGCTACTTGATTATAATTTTCACTGGGTTACTTGATATCACATTTAAAATGAATATATTTTAAAATGTATGGTACTAAATTGAGACTATCATTATGAATGTGTAATTACTAAAATATTTAAACACACACAAGATTAATTAGTAAAATTACATTAAGTTATATTTTAGTTGTCATAAATGCTTGTCTGAAGATTTTACAGTACACTTTACCCATTTTTTTCTTAACGGAAATAAATATGAACTTACAAAGATGTATAATACAAATGAATATGTGTAATTTGTACTTTTTTTCGCAAAGGTCAGATCTGCACATGTACTACATGGCATATGGAACAGAGAGTTTTATCTAATCCATGTGTGAATGTGTCTAAATGAGAGGAGGAACCCACTGCTTTCTCGTTTATTTCTTTTATTCCTTCTATTTGGTAGCAAAATTGTTTCATGTCACATATTGCTTGATTAGCAATTCAGCAAGAGGTCACTGGACAATTGGGGCAGCTCTGCCTCATGGTAGTCTCGTATCAGCGTATGCTGAACATGGGGAACCTGAGGGAGAGGCCAGTGACAGCTGTAACATACAAAATGATCAGCATCAGCACCCGTTTCAGACTAATTAGAGCAGCAGCTCTGCTCAGAATGGCCCCAGTAATTAATTAGACAGGCAGTGGAGCTGAAATTTTTAATCAAGAAACTGTATTTCAAAAAAAAAAAGAAGAGAAAAAAGATAATCATTACATGTAATACACCTGACAGTAATCCTGTGCATTTCGATTTCCACTGAAAACAGCCTGCATTTCACATATTAAATTATGTCCCAACTGAAAATCCTCTCCCTTTAGACTCTGAGGCATTTTTCATTCTAAACTCCAACTCCAATTTGAGTAACTGCAAGTTATGAAAAGTCAGCATAATAAAATGTAATATTGACTATTAAATGGGAAAAAATGGGATCCATCCATCCATCCATCCATCCATCCATCCATCCATCCATCCATCCATCCATCCATCTCTCTCTCTCTCTCTCTCTCTCTCTCTCTCTCTCTCTCTCTCTCTCTATATATATATATATATATATATATATATATATATATATATATTATAAATATATATTTAAATTTATATATTTATATATATTTAAATTTTCCTTTTTTATTCATGTTTACAACCTTGTTAACTGTATCATGAACTATATTATATATTCAGATTGTCAAATATGTGTAGGTAAATGTGTTTGGTTGTTTGTTTGTTTTTTGTCATTTAAACATGTTCATAATTATCATGTTAGTTGATCTAATGTGTGATGGGCACCACCATGTTAGTTTGCACCACAATTCAGAGAATCGGATCTGTTGAATTAACATCATGTAAATTCATCTATCTCTCTCAAAATACATAAAAGTAAGTGGAGTAAACTTTATAGTTTCCTTTATAGGGGGGAAATTGAAATTGAAATTGAGGGGCACAAATCAGAATGGAGATAGATCCCCTTTTGCCTTGTTGCGGTGTCTGCCCTGTTTATAGTAATACCCTGTATAATAATAATACTTCAATCAATCTCCAGCAGAGAAAATTCTGGTTGCTCTTAATACATTGATAAAAAGTGAATTTGAGAGAGAAAATATGTTTATTCTGAATGCAGTACTGTGGTGAATTACTATAGAGTTCCTCTTAAATAACTGGTGGGTCATACATAACAAATAACAAAGTCAGAAAACCACCCAGACATTGTTTGAAGCTATAAATTCCTATATAAATGTACAGTATATGTAAATATAAAATGTAAATGTATATAGTAGCCTACATGTAGACATAACTTCTCCAGCCCTTTGAAGAAACTTATAACGCAATTTCCTGGTGAAACTGCCAATTGCAGGAATAACATGGAAGTTACAATGGTAGACGAGTGAAGTGCTGGACTTCTACCTGTCCATGTCTAAGCATTTTTTTATGTGAAAGTAAAAAAAAAGAATCTTATGTAGCACCAGAAAAACTAAATCAATATAGTAAAGTCCAGAGTCACTTTTATCTGTCTAGAGAGAGAGCGAGAAACAAGTCACTGCTGGAGTCGAGGAAAAGGAGGATTCAGCTGAGATGGAAAGAGTGTTTGTGTGTAGAGCAGTGCTCTACTGACTTCAGTATCCCCCCCCTTCCACCCGCTACAGCTTAATAATCTGTTCTAAGTGGAACTTAGAGTTCTGGTCTGCAGAGACATGGGTAGCTCTGTTGTAGAATCATTAGTGTGTGAAGTACACACATTTAAAGACAAATGGTGGGGCAGGAATCATGCAAATGACCCACTTTTGTTTGCCAGGCAACCTATGTCTGCCAGCCGACTGCAGTGTATTCTGCCAACTTGTGACGGCTTGCCTTCCCCAGGGAAGCAACGTCACAGACACCAGTATTTCTGCTTCTTAACAAATTTATCAATGTGTGAAATAGTTTAGGCAGCTGGTGACACACATTTGCTGTAGCACATCATGCATAATTCAGACCAACAGGACCACACTCTAGCACTGAGAGCAAATTGAGATAGCAGATCTATGTCAGTGTTGGTAAACAAGGTCAATGACAAGGTAGGGATGACAGCAAAGCTTTTACACATTTGCTGTTTTTAGGATAAATGTTTTAATGTCTCACCATTCTATAGCTCTCCTGAAACAGAATGGATTATGTATACATTTTTAAAGAAAAAAATATATTTATGTATGTAACTATGTATGTATGTTCATAAACATTTAGTTATTAACAATATCTTTGCAAAATTTAAACTGTGTATACATAATGGCAGTCACAATCCCAGTCTTGTGGTTCTCTGTTTTAAGGACTTTTATTTTGAAATATGATTCCTCCTTCTGATGTGTCTGTGCTTCACCCTTGTGTTTGCCTAGTTCCTTTGATAGATTCAATGTTTACCGTCACGTGTTACCTTGACGATTAATCTCCTACCCTTGCTACCATGTTGCCTTGTTAACTTTACTGTTTATATATAGCCCCTTGTTTCAGTTATTGGTTGTGGGTCATCTACCTTTCCTTGTATTACTGTCTTGTTTCCCTTTGGATTTATGCTTTCCTTGGATGGATTATCTTTGATCATGGGTTTCTGTGCAATAAACTGCTTGCATTTAAATCCTCACTTCACCCTGTCTCTGAGCCACTGTTACAGAATGACTGACCAACACTGATGGATCTAGGATCACACACAATACTTTTGGGACCTTGTCCATCAAACTGATTTTCCATAAAAGTCACTCATGGGTTTTTTTTTATCGGACTAGCCTCAGTGAACCACTTAAATCCCAACTCTTTTGTGATGATCCTCAAGGGTCTTTTGCAGACTTGAACAGGCAGTTTCACTAAGTGGATAACTCTCCTCTAATTTTTTTTATTATTATTGGGTTTGGGGGTGGATGGGAGGGTCTATGTGCCTATGGATCCTGTGGCTGCCACTTCTGAGTCTTCAGCCAAGAATGCCGCCACTCCAGAGCCTCCAGCCGGCATAGATGTCACCCCGAAGTCATCAGCTGTCACAGACACCACATCAGTGTTATCGGTCGCCATGAACGTTGTACTTGAAGACACCCAGGTGTTCCAAGAACATATGAGGCTGATCTCCAGTTTGACAGACCCACCACTGATTTCGGCAAGAGCAGTTGATTTCCCAAGACCTGCAACCTCAAGCCTGTCACCTGCAGCGCTGTCTGTCTCATAGGTTGTTTATCTATCTTCAGTGCTCCCTGTTATGGAAGTGGCCATTTTGTGTGTTTGGGCTACATACTGATTCGGCTCTAATCGAGGTGGCATTACCAGCTCCAGTCCATGAGCCTGCTCCAGTGTAATGTCAAGAACCAGCTCCAACCACTGAGCACAGTCCTATGTTGACTCCAGGCTGTCCTGCTATAATGGTGGATGTTGAATGCCCTGCCAGTCCTGTTACGACTATGGATGTTGTTTCCAAATCCCCTGCCAGTCTTGTTATGAATGTGGATGCCAATTCTGAACTCTTTGAATGTTCTGTTATGGCCTTAGATGCCACACCTGAGGGTACTGCCTGCACTGCCTCTGCTCTGTTGAGATGGTTACCTTTTCAGTCTGCCCTATCCTGGCCACCAAGTCAGCCTGCGCCACCCTGGCCATCTGCCTGCCTTATCCGCCCTGGCCACCTGCCAAGCCTGCTCCGCCCTGGCCACTTGCACTGTCTGCTCTACCCTGGCCACCTGCTCTGCCTGCTACGCCCTGGATCCCCGATCCATCTCAGACCTGCTTCCACTCCATGGTCCTGGCCCTCCATCCCTCCCCCTGTTCTGCCACCAATCCATCACCCTCCTGGACTGTTGTTTCCTGTGGAGCATCTGGAATCCGCTCCTTAAGCAGCCAGCTCTGTCATGATCCCAGTCTTGTGGTTCTCTGTGTTAAGGACTTTTATTTTGAAGTGTGTTTCAGTTCAGCTTGCATTTAGATCCACACTTTCACTTGTTTTATTTAATGTGTTACTTGCCATTTATTTGTATTTGTTTTTGAAATTAGCAATTTCTGAGTGAAACCTATTTTTTTAAAGTATCCCCCCCCCCCAACCCAGTGTACACAGGTTGGGATTTGAGAATGACCCTCTGTGTCTTTAAAATCTCTCTTCTTTAATCTTGGCCATGATGCTGAGCTAAGCTCCACCAGGACCTATGATATAAGCCACCATCTCTTTTTCTCTCTCGATCCGCGTAATCCTTGGAGCCCTTAATTTGCTCATCAGCCAAGTACTCCACCATATCTGAACAGAATGAAGAGGGGAAACAAAATGAGGACTCAGACTCATTCCAATAGTACCAGAAGCACCAGCATTCATTGATTTTATGCATTCAGTTTTCAGTGTGGGTGTATGAAGTTTGTTTACTAACTGCTGCTGTTTCACGCAGAAGCTGTTTGTTTATCTTTTGTGTTGTGTCTTTTTGTCTATGTTTCTTCTAGATTATTATTTTGTTACCATATTTTCAATCATTGCTGGTGGTTCATGGCAGTATGCAGCTGGCTGCTGAATTGAACCGGTCTGCTGCAAGCTCTCTCCCCTGAACATCTGTGTGTCGAACATTCGCGTTCAGTGCTGACGTCCCACCGTTTGATTTATCCTTGTTCTCTGGTGTGGGGGCTATGGGTCCTCAAATTTAGTTTCATCACTCAAGCAGGGACTGCTGGACATTATAAATATGTTGACTCCATGTTGTGCCTATATTTTGAACATTATTTTGTCACTTTATGAAGAAAATTATTATTATTATTATTATTATGTAAACATGGCAATGGTCATGATTCCCTGCTATATGTAGAATAAAGCTTTGAATGACATCATATTTCTCAGACGACATCTTATTTTTTGTGTGTAAAACTATTACTCCTTCAGAGTGCTCATTCAAAGAAGAAAAAAAAAAGAAATACAAGGAGGGGGAGCAGAAGACAAAGAATGGTAGAAGTAGGCTGTAATGCTGAAAAATATTCAGCAATAGCTATCACAAAGAACAAGAGCTAATTCGATCAATTCTGCGACTTGTGAAGCAGTGGGAAAATGCAAATTCCCACAATAAATAGAAAGGGATATCCTACTTACCAGCCCTTATCCATCACCAAAAGACCAGTAAAGCTTTTATAAAGTTATAACAGGTTAAAAAAATAATAATTTGGAGGAGGGCACAGTTTCAGGCACTTTATGGGTGAATGGAAGCACACAGGAAGTGCCATCTGAAGTGAAGTACAGACTCATTGGAAATGCCTTAATTGGTTGCCAATGATGTACTAAAACAACTGTAGTAATTGGAGTAATGCCTGGGTATACTCAATGTCAGCGCAGTGAAATGAGCAGTATTCTGAAGTTCTGAAGGCAGAGTTTGTGTCCTCTTGATGAGTCTATAGGAAGGGCTGCAGGTGCCAGGGCTGTGTCCTATTCAACTTCACATTCCCACATGAATCATTTTTGTCGTACATCCTCTACCTCCTAACTTAGCTCTCTCTCATACACCCCCCCACCACCACCACCACCACTACCACCACCACCTCACTCTCTATTCCTGTCTGTCTCAGAGTTACAGACCAGATTTGATTCCCTAGAGGGAAATCTAAGTGAAGCTACTGTCATTTCAAACCCTGTGATAACTAGAATCAAGGCTGCCAATGGAGAGCTCAGGGGAACTGGATAGTGTGGACTGCTCTCTCTCTCTCTCTCTCTCTCTCTCTCTCTCTCTCTCTCTCTCTCTCTCTCTCTCTCTCTCTCTCTCTCTCTCTCTCTCTCTCTCTCTCTCTCTTCATTCATTTTCTACTGTGAGATGAGCCCACGCTCTTTGCCATAAAGTAGAGCTGTGTTGTTGTCTTGACTACATTGCTCTGAGCTTCAGTCAGGCTGCTGGGAATTGGGGAATAGTTGTCTTGGCTGTTCCAAGGTCAGGCCTCTCCACATGACAGTTACTGGCTTCCTACAAGCAGGGAAATCAATACTTTCGGACTGTGGCTGTGCCCTCAGTGTACAACAACACCATTCCTTGACATCTGGCATGTCTCCAGCCGATGTCAGACAATCAAAACTCTATTTGACACACATTCAGTTCACATATCTGACTCTCCCTTCCTCTTTTGCCTATTATCTCTGACTCATGTCTCAAATCCCTCAATTGTTGCTAAATGTGTTTTAATTAGTGAAAAAAAAATTGTTACACTTTTAATATTTACATGCAGCCGAATAATACATTAGTAATCAAATCTGAAGCTCAATCCAACTGAAAATCTTTTATGTAAAAAGCAATTGATCAATTGAGCTTGTTCTGAATTAAATTTCAAACAGATTGGAAGAGGTAGTGTAGGTGGTGTAGAAGTGGTGTAAACAGAACTTTTAGAATCAGAATGCACATACCTGGTGAACGTGATTTAACCAAGTACCACATTCCTGGATCAACGTCTTTGTTGATCCTAGATCAACTTTCCAATCAAACAATCAGATTTGAGGGACGAGTTTACAGTTTAAGTCAAGTTTAGGCTTAGAACCAGGGTGAATTATGTCTACCCTATCTCACGTCCAATTCGTACAAATTTGTACGAGTGATTCAAAAGTGGCTAATTTGTACTAATTCATACGACCTCACTCGTACGAATTCGTACGAATTGCCTAAACCCACGTGATGGTTATGTTTAGGGGCGGGGTTAGGGGTAGGTCAATCGTGTGAATTCATACGAATTGGCCAATTCGTAAAATATGTACGATTTCACAAAAATCTTACTTATTCGTACGAGTGAGGTCGTACGAATTGTTACGAATTAGCCACCTCGTAAAATTCATACGAATTCCCGTGAGATCAGGTTATTCACCTTTCATTACTCTCTAATTTTAGGGGAAAAGTTATGAGTAGGGTTAGGTTTAGGTGTAGGGATTGGGTAAGGACTACATTTTGGGACAGGAATGTTGATCCAGCATCAACAAAATATATTGATCCAGTACCATGTCTTACTTGGCAAAATCACGGTGACCCATATACCTATTGTGTACATATGTGTGAGTTTGAGTGAAATAGCAGTTATCCATTCAATTGGTCTATTAATCTTAAATGCTATTAGAATAAGAAGAAGAAGAAGAAGAAGAAGAAGAAGAAGAAGAAGAAGAAGAAGAAGAAGAAGAAGAAAATCCAAGTTGACAATCCAAAATAAAATACTGCAATAGCATTCTATTTTTCTATCACTTTCTTTCTTGTAAGCCAAGAATCGACCAAAATGTCGGTTGCTTATAGGGACACACTGAGTAGAGCTTCTGTGACTCTGATCCTATCAAGAAAGGGTCAGACTCTCATCCCTTCCAATAAACATTAAGCTTGCAATTCATTTCTCTCCAGTTGCCTACAGAAAATGCATCAAATAAAACAGCCACTTTAATGAATTGGATATTGAACCATTCATTAAAAAATTCAAATTCACTTAAGTCAGCATAGGACACAATGAGACTGTAACCTAGGCTTTTCCAGCCAATAGGCTCTTAAATCCAACAGGGACATTAAAAATCAGTCCGTGGGGTTAACCCTTAAACTGCCTTTCTATTAACCATGGTTAGTCTTTGCTATACAAAACAGCTAAACATTTCCTCAAGTATGGTTTCAATAATGAAGACAGAAGGATTCACTTTGGAAACGGAATTTTTCCAAGGACTCTTCCATTGGTGATGCACAGACTTAAGTGGACTTGTATTTGTAACCCACCTTCCCTTAACTATCATCTTCTCAAACTATGGAAGCCCATTTCTGCCACAGTTGAGTAAAAAAATATAATTCTGTAAGTCATAATAACGAGAAACTTTCTCATTATTGTGGCTTAGTTTCTCATTATATTGATAAAGTTTCTCATAATAATGACTTAGTATCTCATTATAATGAGAAACTTTCTCGTAATGACTTAACATCTCATAATAATGAGAAACTTTCTTGTAATAATGACATCTCATAATAATGAGAAACTTTCTTGTAATAATGACTTAATATCTCGTAATAATTACTTAACATCTAATAATGATGAGAAACTTTCTCGTAATAATGACTTAACATCTCGTAACAATAACTTAACATCTTATAATAATGAGAAACTTTCTCGTAATAATGAGAAACTTTCTCGAAATAATGACTTAACATCTTGTAATAATGAGAAACATCGGCTGGTCAAAGCCGTGTAAATCACAGAAACGCGTCACACAAACATGGTGGCACAATCTGCAAAACAGTTGTTTCATTAAAGTCAGTGTGGTCTACAGAGTGCAATCTGTAGTATCATTAAATAACATAAAAAATAACAATATAAATAACAATAAAATTACAATATAAATAACAATAAAAATAAAAAATGTCCATGCATGAAAAGGTGAAAGTGGAATGCAGAAGCAGAATGGTTACCATAGTAACGAAGGACGCCTGCTTGTGCACACCGATGGAAATTGTGTTACAGAGACTTTGAGATTTATATAGAGACATGTCACTTCCTCAATCCTTAATACAAATGTATAGGGAAAACCCGTAACACCAAAGATGGCGGTTGAAGCCCCTCCCGCTGAACAGCCAATCATATGCTTTTAACGGTCAAGCTGGGAAACATTTAAATACGTTACTGTTTGAAAAGGCGGCAGATTTGATATGGCCTATGTGTGCGTTGTGTAAATATCAGACATCCCAAGTCTCCCAGAAGTTCCGGGTGTCTCCCGCAGATTGACAGAGGCTTGTTGTTGCCCGCAAATTAGTTAAAATCTCTCGGAATCTAGATCAACCGATCAAGAGCGCGCGCACATACTGTGTTTCAAACTGTGCAGCGCTCATGGGACAGAGCGAGAGAACCCTTGCGCATGCGCAGTAAAAGTATAACCTGTGGGAAAACGCCGTTTTAAACCTTATTTTAGGGCAAAGTCATCAAACTTTTTCAGCGATTTTTATCATATTTTACTGCTGTTTCTATACATGCAGTTTTTATTTCCTGGTGACCAGTGAAAGTGCAGTTCTGACTCTCTGCCCATTCATTTAGATAGGAGCCTGGTCTTGTTAAGTCCAAAATAGCTGCCCGGAGGCGTTGCCAAGATGGCAGCGAGTGGCATGACTTGCCTGAAAGGACTTTGGTTACACGAACTTACAAAACTATCTTAAAGTTGGAATATTACGTTATTACATTATTAGTTGGAATATTTGTTAAGTTTAAGTGTGACATCTGCATAAAATATGTAAGGAATAATTGACGACAGACCGTTGAATTATTAGAAAAATAATGGACAAAAAATGGACGCTTTGCGTCGTGACCACATTACCACCTCAGGTGTGCATTATTTTTCTAATAAGTCAACGGCCTGTCGTCTTACATCCTACAGTTACCACACCTCAAAAAATTGTTCAGATGATGCATTTCAAGGCGTTTGTAAAGTTTTTGTCATTGAAACATTCTTTTATGTAGGACTAATTTCTTACGCATCTCCCATGCCTCCATTGTTAATTCCAAAACGTCATTTTATGGGTAGTAATGGAGGATTGAGCCACTTATAGCAGATTAATGATGGGGGACACACTTACGACTTGCTGAAATATTTGAAGACCAACTGTTTCCATCGAATGTAGCAGGTCTTAAACACCAAATGTGAACACAGACTGAATGCGCTAAACATATGTTTGGGCATGATCAGTCATAAGTATCAAATTACATTCATTCCTGTCCTTAGTAGGCCTAAGTGTAGCAGGCTTTATGCAGTTATTAATGCAGTCATTAGAGAGAGGAAGAGAGGGAGAGAGAGAGAGAGAGAGAGAGAGAGAGAGAGAGAGAGAGAGAGAGAGAGAGAGAGAGAGAGAGAGAGAGAGAGAGAGAGAGAGATGTTGAAATAATGAGATAGAAAAGCATGTGCGTCAATATTATTATTTATTTATTAATTAAATTTGTTTTAATTAATTTGTTCATTCTTGTTTTCTATAATTGACAGTAGATAACCCAATAAATGAAACACACAAAGCCCTTTTAACAAGTAGGCCAATCAATAATTATTTATTTGTTATATTATCTGGAATAACTACAAAATCCGTGTAGCAGGACAATTATTTATTTATATAGCTTATTCAGTTTAATTTTTCTGTTTAGCCTATTATGACTACATACTTTATTTATTAAAATTAAACTGTATGTGTCCATTGATTCTGAAGTTATACATTGAAAATTGCAGATCAAGCGCATGGGGCGGGAAGGTTTTTTTTTTTTTTCTTGTTATGAATTGTATCCTATTTCCCATTATTACAGTTAACTATGTGTAGTGATATGGAACTGTAATGCAGTCAAACCTGCCTGAAACTACGTTAGCCGTGCGTTTCCCTTGCACACCTTTAGAACGTTCTCAACAATCAGAATCAAGCATTCAACAGCCCTGTAGTATAAATGGCTGTATGTGTTAATATAACATATCTTGCGGTAGCGTCTTGGATGTTTGATGTCCAGGTGGAAGATTTCAACAGGCTACAGAAATCACATTTAAAGGGGTGATGAACTGAGAAATCAAATTTTCCCTGAGCTTTTGACATCTAAGAGGTCATCATTTTATAAAAATATCCTGTAAGTTTCAGAACTGAAAACGTCCTTATTAGTCCAATAAAAGCTTTTATTGACACCAGCCCAAGCAAAAGACTCGTTTTTAAAAGTGGGGAACTATGACGACAAAGAGGATAAAACACCACCCCCGCAGAAGACGATCAACTCCTACTATAAAACGGCCGGTATAGCCCCGCCCACCGATTCTCGCATTACACGCAGTGTCATTATAATGGGCTATAATCGCAATCGCATTACATGGACTCATTATAATGCAAAACTCATTATGCAAAACTGTTATCCACTCACAGCAGTGGCATTTACTTCCAACTCTTCAGTGCGAGACGCCCATAAAAATCCAGCATTTTTCAGGTAGGCTAAAAACTTGGATACAAAATAGCCTATTACTTATTCATTTGGATGTTTTTGAATGCAAAAACCAAGCGAACGTCATAAGTTGACCTCAGACAACAATATAATAAAATTTAAAAAGCCAGTTCATGACCCCTTTAAGATGTTTATGACTTTGGACACATTTGCACATAAGTGGGCAGTGGAATGGGGATTGAAAACGCAAGGTCTTGATACATGTTTCTAAACACTGGACTCCTTTTCAATTGACTGCCACATTTAATACGCCGTTCGGAGAGGTGTGCTGTCTTATCATTCCTCCATCTATGTATTTGAAATCGGATTGGATCACCCTCATGTGCTGCTGCTTGTTTATACTCACAAATACAAATGAATTCTACAAATAAATAAAAGACTATCTAGTATAGAAGCCCATCTTATATACTGATAATATATTTATGTAATTCACTGTGGAATGTGTCATGTTTGCTGTGATGCATTCACATGACTTTGACTAGCGGATGTGGCCAGCGTGGCACTTCCTTCTGCTCCGCTGCTTTGCGCATGCGTAGAAGTGTGAGTTGTTAAGTCATTATTACAAGAAAGTTTCTCATTATTATGAGATGTTAAATCATTACTACGAGAAAGTTTCTTATTATTACAAGATGTCAAGTCATTATTACGAGAAAGTTTCTCATTATTATGAGAAACTTTCTCAAAATAATGAAAAAACTAAGTCATAATTATGAGAAAGTTTTTTCATTATTATGACTTACTTACAGAATTATTTTTTACTCAACTGTGGCAGAAACAGGCTTCCATATCAAACAAATACTTAATTGAGCTGCACATATGTTGTTTCAATAAACAGAAAGGGTTTATACACTTAATAGATACAAATAATATAATACACGCTTTTTTAATGAAAGTTTGTTACACTTTAGGATGAAAATAAATCTATTTATGTACAGGCTAATACTTTTTCTTAGATGGTTCAGACACACACACACACACACACACACACAAAATCTGTCATTTACTCACCCTCAAATTGTTCTAAACCTGCATGAATTTATTTCTTCCGATGAACACATAATACAATATTTTAAAGCCACAATCTGTACTTTTTCGGCTTTAAAAATAGCAAAAATAACTGTATCTATGTTATATATTTCTATTAGATGTGTACTTACATTATCCCGACAGTTTCAACCAACTTTCAAATACGGAGAAATTTATAGTTTAATTCGAAGACACGGGACGTTTCTTTATTTCCGTTTCGTCGTCCGTCTATGGCGTCATATAACCTTTGACTCCACTATTTTCTCTAACTTCCTTGCGGAACCCGGCGAAACCACCAAACACAAAGGGGAACACTGGACTACCGCCAAGAAAGCATAGAAAATGACGAAGAAAAAAAAGTAAGACGTATTTTTATGCGTGTAAATCACGTGCCCGCTCACGAGCGCTCACTCAGACGAGATGCACTGTCCCCCGGTGCTGCGCGCGCATATAGCGCTGCCCGTTCCGGTCGTCTCATTCAAATCAGCCAACTGTTGCTGTTAGCGAGCCGCGCAGGAGAAGTATGACACAGGTAAACATTGGGGTTGCATTTAAAGCTTCTTGACAAGCTAAATCTACAGAGAGATGCCGTATATCCGTATATTTTGTAAAAAACGATCATGTCATGTCATGAGCTGAGCTGGTTGTCATTGACAGCGACAACAACTCCCGCGAGCCCACGCTCTTTCCTGACGTCATCAAAGTACGTCTTTGTTATTATGTGAAATGAGTGACCCCTGGTGGCCAAAAAAATTACATATTGTCCGTTTAAAGAATGTTGGTATCTAAAGAGTTGATGGACCTTTTTCACATCTATTGCATGGAAGAAGAAAAAAAAAATATGGAAGTGAATGTAGACCCATCAACTATTTGGTTACCAAAAATATTTACAGAAAATATTCAAAATCTTATTTTGTGCTCAGCAGAAGAAAGAAATTCATACAGGTTTGGAACAACTTGAGGGTGAGTAAATTCTGAAAGAACATTTTTTTTGTTTGTGCCTACTGTAAAAGACTTACAGTTGCTCTTTATGATCATTGTGTTGACAATGGTTTATTAAAATCATATATATATATATATATATATATATATATATATATATATATATATATATATGAAATATCTATTTGAATATTCGTTAAAAAAGAGTTATGAGAGGACACTTATTGGTGAATAATTCATCCTATTCACCCGACAACCAGTTCACCTGGTTTTCAAAATTGTGGATAACACTTTATGTCACAGTGTCATTGTTACATTATGTTACATGTAGTTACTATAGTAGTAATTATAAATGATACATGCACTACGATACATAATTACACGCAACTAACCCTAAAACAAACAAAATCCTAATCCTAAACCTATAATGCAGTTACTTAATAATACCCAATACTTATATACTTATACTTACTCAATAATATTCCATATGTTCAATTTACAATAAGATTATTTTGCAGAAACTTGTATGTGTCTTATTGTAGTGTACTGAGGACACCATACAGGAACTAAACCCACTCAGAAATTATTAAATGACATGTTACACATGAACCACCAGCTGGAAATCAGTGGTCTCACTGAGAAGAAAAAAAGAAAAAAAAACCCCATCCATTTCAGTGGAGTGGAAACAAGACACCATAACCTCAAGAAAACTTTGCAATAAATACACTAGCACAATTGTGTATGTCTGAGAACTGATAAAATAATGTTCTCATTTGAGAATGTTTTTGCTATCTTTTGCTATCTCTTTTTAAATACATTACTATATATATATATATATATATATATATATATATATATATATATATATATATATATATATGATTAATTTAACTATATGCTTTATTTTGATGGTTCCTTTAACATATTTTGTTGACTATAAGTAACGTTGCACCTACATGTCTACTACTGTAACTCTCATTAAAGTGTTAGTTGAGTGTTAATAGACTGGTAGGGTTAGGGTTAGATTAAGTTGACATGTAGTTTCAAAATTACTTATAGTTAGTAGAGTGTCTATTGGAGGACCATCACAATAAAGTGTTTGCCGATATTAAGCTGACAATCTATTATTACTCTGATGAGAGTTAGTTGACATATAGTTGCAAAGTTACTTATAGTCAACAGCACGTACACACTTATTGAATGTTGTATAAAAGGAACTGGTGGTAGTGGAAGTCCTCCACAATACCATGCCCCCCCCCCCCCCCCCCCCTTTAAGTGTTGTCTCTGTGCAAAATTGTTGTTGGTCTTGGCAAACATTTACCATAGTTGACACACACGCACACAACACACGCTAACTCACTCACACAAGTTTTCAAATGCGTATTCTCTTTCTAACCGTTCACATTCCTGTCTCTTTTATTCTCATACACATACACATGCATTCATCAACTGTCCTATACGGCCCCTCATCTGTTTCCATTTTCTTGCAAATGCTCAGGTTTTATTGCCTCAGTTTAGTATTTCATGGCAGATTTACCCAGTGGTTT
Source organism: Cyprinella venusta (assembly GCA_038021265.1). Taxonomy (NCBI): domain Eukaryota; kingdom Metazoa; phylum Chordata; class Actinopteri; order Cypriniformes; family Leuciscidae; genus Cyprinella; species Cyprinella venusta. Next base: position 24,117,801 of record CM075866.1, read on the forward strand.
GGTCCTTCACCAACTATAGCTCTAATGACGGCATATCTCTTGTAAATTGTGGCGTGCCAATAATCTTCAGCTCAAAGGGACTTTTACCCCCCACCCACCCCCAAACACGCACACTCTCACTAAAACAAACACACACACACACACACACACACACACACGCACGCACACTCTCGCTACTCAGAGGTTACCTTGCTTGCATTTTTGGGTAACGCTTTATAATAACTACACGCTAATAATCATTAGTTAAGCATGAGTAAACAGTTCATTCATTATTCATAAAGCATTAATATACATTAATAAGCAGTTTATAAATACAGCTATAAATGCTTCCTTCTTGATTTAAAAGCATATCTATAATTTGTTTAATAATTGTATTTTCATCATTTATTAATGATCAATTTAACATTTCTAAATGAAGAATTGCATTTTTTATAAACCAGTTATTTAAGAGTTGTCAGTGGTTCATAAGATTACTTGGATCATGTAAGTAAATGATTAATAAACTATTTAAATGTACATTCATACATCTGATTATTCAGACATATAGTGATGGATACTCGGCGTGTTAATAAATGCTTTATTAACATGTATTTATGATGTAATTCAGGGTTAATTTGGGTAATTATAAAGCATTTATTAGTGGTCAGTTAACTATGTTCGTGAGCTCATCTAAAGTGAGGACTATTTTCTGTATCACTGTGTGTGTTTGTTACATTTTACTGTTTAGAAGATTGATGCCCCTTTAAATCTCCTAAATGCTTTGCAAGGCATGCATCGTCCTCACTTTAGATGAGCTCATGAAATAGTTAACTGACCACTACTAAATGCTTTATAACTACCTGTATTTACTGTACCACATTTACTGACACTTTCTAAGTCATCTTATGAATGACTGACAACTCTTAAATAACTGGTTTGTAAATGCTATGTTTCATTTAGAAATTATTAATTGATCATTAACAAAGTATGAAAACACAATTATTAAACGCATTATAGATATATACTTATAAAAGAAGAAAAAAATTATAGCTGTATTTATAAACTGCTTATTAATGTCTATTAATGCTTTATAAATTACGAATTAACTGTTCACTCATGCTTAACAAATGATTAAAAGCGTGCAGTTATTATAAAGTGTTACCCATTTTTGCCCTTTAAAAAAAAACAAAACAAAAAAAAAAAAAACTACCTTTTCCTGCCCTGTACAGGCCACACAGTATGGGCCACTAGAAACATTATGAATACAAAGCGAAAAAGATAAATTTTGTTAGAGACAAATTTTGTTTTCTTACTTAGGATCACATGCACTGTACACTTCACAGTTTTTTTTCCGATTGCTAAACAACAGTGAGCACAACTAGAGCTACATGTGCAAAACTCTAACTACAGTCTGCACAGCAGCAGTTCATGTGGACCAAACTCTAGTTCGTTTTTCATTGCTTGAACACAGTTTTCAAAACTCTACACACTTATCCCATGACTTTAACCACAACCTGCATGATTTACAGCACTTTGTTCAAATGCTAACACACTGCTGTCAAAACTGTGAACCACACATTCAAAACAGAATAAATTTCAGACTTGTGCCTTTCACACACTGCTGATTTTCAAATAATTTCAGCTGGATGGCCGACACCTGTGGCCTGATGCTTGAGAGAGGCAGGATTAGCCCCTCAGTTATGTGTTTGAATTACAGTATATATGCTTATAGACTCTACCTTATTTTTCTCATTACTGTAATTCTGCAAATTACTCCAGACTATTGAAACAAACTGCTAATTTTCATTTACCTTAAAGAATTATGTTCTAAAAATTTAAATAAATCGTTTGAAAGAATGTCACTCTTTTCTTTGAAGAAAATATTACTTTGTATGAAGTCACTGAAAATGTTGAAACTGTAAAGATGAAAAGTTTGTATTTTCTGTATTGGTGTTTGATGCTAGTGTTTTTCCTCTCAGTGGGTTCTGAGTGACAGTGTGTGTTATCTCAGTGAGGGTTGTGCATAGTGTTGTGCACACTGAGTCTGTTTTGAGCCGTGTGCTAAAGGGATACTCCACTTTTTTTTTTTTTTTTGGAAATATGCCCATTTTACAACTCCCCCAGAGTTAAAATGTTGAGTTTTACCTTTTTTGAATCCATTCAGCGGATCTCTGGTTCTGGTGGTACCACTTTTAGCATAGCTTAGCATACACCATTGAAGTGCAAAAGACCATTAGCATTTCTCCCAAAAAAATTGCCAAAGTGTTTCGATATTTTTCCTATTTAAAACTTGACTCTTCTATAGTTACATCGTGCACTAAGACAGATGGAAAATGTAAAGTTGCAATTTTCTAGGCTGATATGCAGGGAACTATATTCTCATTCCTGTGTAATAATCAAGAAACTTTACTGCCGTACCATGAGTGCAGCAGGCGCGATGACTACACAAACTTAGTCCCGGTCACATTTGAAGCTGGGCACTATTTTCAGGCGCTGCGTCATAACATTACGCCTGCTGCACTCATGGTACGACAGTGAAGTTTCCTGATTATTACGCAGGAATGAGAGTATAGTTCCTAGTCATATCAGCCTAGAAAATCGCAACTTTACATTTTCCGTCTGTCTTAGTACACAATGTAACCATAGAAGAGTCAAGTTTTAAATAGGAAAAATATCTAAACACTTTGGTAATTTTTTGGGGAGAAATGCTAATGGTCTTTTGCACTTCAATGGTGTATGCTAAGCTATGCTAAAAGTGGTACCGCCAGAACCGGAGATCGGCTGAATGGATTCAAAAAATGTAAAACTCAACAGTTTAACTCTGGGGGAGTTGTAAAATGAGCGTAGCCCTATTTCCAAAAAAAAGTGGAGTATCCCTTTAAGAGTTGTGCTCAGGTGACTGTTGGTAGTGTAGACTGTAGTTAGAGTTTTGCACATTTAGCTCCAGTTGTGCTCACTGTCGTTAAGCAATGGAAAAAAAAAACTGTAACACTGTTAGCACTACATCCGTCTGTGTACGCTATACTAATAACACATTTCTTGTTGATTTAACACAAAATGCATACAATTAACACAAATTTAAAATGTGCTTCTTTTACACACAAGCTCAATCAAGACCAAAATAATAGATTTTTACTACCAAATTTACCATTGCTTTAACACTGTATGTCAGAACAGATAACACCATGTTCTAAACCTAACCGTATGGCTAAAGTCAAGGTAAACAGCTGTGTTTATTGTGAATTAAAACACAAATCTAAACCCTGCATTTTATTCTATTGTTACTGAGAAACATGTGACTGAATAATGCAAATATGGGACAATGTGGCATTTCACAATTCCAGTGTAGTCACAGGCTGGTTTGATCCCATCAGAGGATGATGTCCCCATTTCTTTTTCCCATTATTGGCAGCCCATTCTCACCCCCAAGGCGTCACCTAACTGACGCCTTGGGAGCATTTTGACCATGCTTCAATATTTGACGCTTTAGGCGCCCTTTAGCGTCAGTTAGATGACGCCGTAGGATCGCGTCATGTAAGTGACGCTAAAGGGCGCCTAAAACGTCAAGCATGGTCAAAGGTGACGCCTTGGGGTGAGAATGTGTTGTTATTGGCATTTCCCTTTCTGAACCTGGAGATGGAAGGTTTTTGACCATTGTCTACAGGACCAAATGTCCCTCCTGGATGCAATGGATGCTGCATGCCAGCTTAACACTGCCAAGGGTAAATAAGGAAGGCCAAATAATTCTTCCCACAAAGCCTTACCAGAGAAGTGCGATGTGGATGAGAATGTGGCCAAATGGAGAAGACCGGGATGATTAGAAGATGGATTTTTCTGTTTGTATATTTTGTATTTTCACCTACAGTAATACTGTGAATGGCAAGTATTGCATATTTTTGTTATCTTGCAGAAATGTCCTGTTGCAAATAAATCCTTTACTGCACCAATTCTGTCTCTGTCTTCTTTTTTTCATAAACCGTACATTCTATTCTGCTATTCTGAGAAAGGTCATTCTTTTTTTGTATTGAACTTCTACAACATACACTCTAAAATCACTAACCTGGCCCTAGCCAGATGAATTTCGCTCCGCCTAGCTCCACTCATCCATCTGGAACCGATCCATTGAAATGGCGTTTCAGAAGGCTGGGCCTTATCAAAAATCCTTGCATATGATTGGATAAGCCACTTGTCTGTCATCTTTATCGACGTGCTATTTCAACCACTCACACTGAAGCCAACCCGTGACGCTGATGAGAGCGACGCAGGAAAAAACAAAACAGAACAGCCGACATTCTCTGATGTTCCGTTCTCTGATGTTCTTTTAATGAAACAATATTAGGTAGATTGGACAACACGGATGAAATAGCAGCATCAATGTTAACGCTTGCTTCCTCGATGCGAGCCGCCATCGTTGTCTGAATCAAAACAGTATCACGGTCGCTTCTCCACGTCACATCTATGAAACTCCCGCCCTGCGTCCTGATTGGCTAAGCCATAAAGTTGGTTGGAGAAATCACTCTCAATGGAAGAGGTTCCAGATGGATGTGAGTGATGGAGCTAAGCGGAACGACATTCATCTGGCTAGGGCCAGGTTATAAAATCACACCAATTTTAAAATCTCTTCACTGGTTACCAGTGACTTATAGAATTGATTTTAAAGTTCTTTTTCTTGTTTTTAAAACACTAAATGGTCAAGGACTTCTCTATATGGCAGATATGCTTAAAATATATACCCCTCAAGATCACTTAGATCTGCTGGTAAACTCGAGCTAGTACAATCCAGCGCTCGTACCAAGCAGGGAGAGGCAGCCTTCAGCTGCTATGCGGTCCGTCTTTGGAACCGTCTTCCTGTAGACATTAAGACCTCCCCCACTATCTCTATTTTTAAATCCAGATTAAAAACGAAACTTTTTTACGATGCTTTCTACTGACTCTTTTTATTTCCTTGTCAAGCTACTTGTTTTTATTTTATGTAATGATGCTTTTTTTGATTGATGTCTATAAATATTGATTGATGTACAGTATGTAAATTGTTTCTTAACTGCTATGATTATGTAAAGCACATTGGGCTACCTGTGTATGAAATGGGCTATATCAATAAACCTGAACCTGAACCTAAAAAATGCTGGGTTGTTTCAACCCAAATTTGGGTCACATATGGACAAAACCAAATCTTGGGTTAAAAATGCAATTAAAAAAATTACAGTTGAAAGTGAAAGTTGGGTAACCCAACTTTAACCCAATATTTGGGTTTGTCCATATTTTACCCAAATTTGGGTTCAATCAACCCAGCATTGTTTAGAGTGTAGGAAACAAAATGCACACATTTGCTAAACCCAAACAAAACAAAACTGTAGAGAAGCTCCAAAATAATCTGCAGTGCAAAACAATCTACTGTATAAACAATACAATATACTGTCTATTGTATAAGGGCAGACCTGATATACTGTATAAAAAATAGTGCAGTTTCTGTAATTCCATTTCACGTTAGTGTTTTTTATGACATTGTGCTATGATTGACTAAATGTCTCTGTTGGAAGAGAACATGTGTTAGTGCTTTGGTAGACATAGTGTCTTGGGTTAGTGCTTGTTGTTTTTTGAAAATTTGCGTTGGAGTTTAGTTTACAGTGTGTGATTTTGAGCATGAAATGAACCGTTTTGCCAATTGTGTGTTGTAGGTGTGTTGGTGCATTAAGAGTTTAAAAAAATTGTTAAACGTGTTGAAAAAATTGTCATAGCGATTGTAAAAAACTGTAATAAGTAATAGGTTATTTTCTACCCTAGTTTTGAGCCTAGCTGAAAAAAAGCTTGTTTTTTACTTGGGTGTCTCGCACTGAAGACTTGGAAGTAAACGCCCACTGCTGTGAGTGAATAACAGTTTTGCATATTATAATCAGTCCCGTCAATGCACTTGGGGGATATTGTTTTGAAACGTCCAATGTTGTAAAATGGCAACCGGAAAGATTCGACCCAAAGTCCGTGTGTTGCACAATTCCTGTAAGATCCAATATAGACGACACAGCACCATTCTTTAATCTTATTCGATCTGCAAATCCAGTCTTGTTTACAAAACAATCCTCAGTGAAATGAAGCGAACAGACGGACAATGTTTTACCTCATCAGCTGGAACGTCATTAAAGATAAGTTTATCTATGCAGTCCTATTGGAATCCAGAGGAAGCATATGCAGCAACTGTCTTCTTCCACAACCCAGCACTGCACAATATTCTGTATTGCTCAGTAGCTCGATCCGGTTTGTCATCACGAGGTAGGCCTATGGTCTTATGTTATTTAGCTATGCGTGTAATGCATGAATCGGTGGGCAGGGCTAAAGCGGCTGTGTTGAAGTAGGCGTTGATCTTCTTCTGCGGGGGTGGTGTTTTATCCTCTTTGACGTCATAGTTCACCACTTTGAAAATTGAGTCGTTTGCTGGTGTCAATAAAAGCTTTTATTATACTAACAAGGACGTTCTCGGTTCTGAAACTTACAGAATATTCTTTTAATATGATGACCTCTTAGATGTCAAAAGCTCAAGGAAAATTTGATTTCTCAGTTCATCACCCATTTAAATAAATCATGTGAAAGAATGCCATTCTTTTCTTTGAAGAAAATATTACTTTGTATGAAGTCACTGAAATTGTTCAAACTGTAAAGATGAAAAGTTTGTATTTTCTGTATTGGTGTTTGATGCTATTTTTACTCTCAGTGTGTTCTGAGTAACAGTGTGTGTTATCTCAGTGATGGCTGTGTATATGTTTGGGTGCAATGAGCCTGTTTTGTGATGTGAACTGTTTTGCACAGGTGACTGTTGGTAATGCAGACTGTAGTTAGAGTTTTGCACATTTAGCTCCAGTTGTGCTCACTGTCATTTAGCAATCGAAAAAAATGTAAAATGATACTTTTTTGACACTTTGTTTTTAAATGGACGTTAAATTGTTATTAAAAAAATAATTTCAGGTTGAAAGTTGAAAATTTCAAGCCCTCCATTCCATTTTATTTATTAGAATTGCTTAACCTATTGAATTATCTTCTACCTTGTAATGTTATTTGTTATTAAAAAAAAAAAAAAAAAAAAAACAGTGATGGAGGAAACAGACAGAATTAAGGTTTGAGATTTCCTAATGCCTAATGTGCCCTGAGCAGCACTGCATCAAAAAGGAACCGGATGACAGGACTGCAAGGAAAGAGAAAGATATTACCATGCAAAACCTTCGCCAATTCAATTGACTTTTTTTTTCTTTTCTTGATCCTTTTTATGGCAGTTTTCTATAGCTGAATACCTATATAATTTGACTAAAATCAAATTATACACCAGATATGAACACCAGATATGTTTGTGTAGAAAATGTCCACCATGCAGTAATAGATTAGAGACATAAGTGGATATTTGTATATAATATTGTAAATTGCAAATCACTATGTATAACTGAATGTATAAGTGAATTATATATGTATGAAAACTGACCAAACCACTGGGTAAGGACCAAACCACTGAGTAAAAAAAACTCCCAAGCGTGTCAGAGTGTGACACATTCTAGGCCTGCTGTTTCCATCCTATCACCACTAGAGGTTACCTGTTCACAATTAAGACTTTTTCACTGCGCACACAGTTACAGGTTACTTTGGACTACATTAATTTTTGTTCATTTACTAATTTAATATTGTTATATCTGTTTGTTTAGAATCACTCAGCACGATTTTTTCATGCTGCTAGGCAGCCTGGACACCATGAACCAAATTTTCGCCTGAGATAGGGAACCAATCACAGAACGGGGAGGGAGCAGCAACGTGACGACGTACATGCGACACACCGAAGCAGTTTGTTTATATCTATGGATCCATCTTGGCAGCGGATGCAAAGTTACCTTTTGATACAGCCTTTGTGTATACATAAACCTCCTAAATCTCTGACCCATCATCTTCTTCATCATCTCATTTTCTGTCGCTCTACATACGTCATTATTGAACCGATTGGCTATGAGCTACGTAGAGGCACATTTGATTGACACTCGTAGCACCCAATAATACGGCTCTGGGTATTCGTAAACCACAGCTCAAATACGAGAAAATGAACATGTGGTTTCCAGACCACGTCTCATTCTCAATGACATGTGGTCTGGTGTTAGCCAGGCTAGAAATAAATGAACTTTTGAACAATAATCTAATTTTTCGAGTTTCACCTGTACTTCCCCTGAGATGAGTGACAATTCCAAATTGTGAGGAGCGGCTACACCTAACCTGATTGCCACCTCCCCTGAGTATAGAGAAAATATGCAGCCATGGCAGCCTCTGATAGAGTGAAGTCCAAAAAAGAGAATTAACAACAGTGAGCACATACTCCCCCCTCCCTGAGCTGTCATCATATGTCCTAGCGGAGTTACAGCAGTTGCAGAAGGAGACAGAGGAACTGCAACGTCATTCCTATGAGCAGATAAGGAAACTGGAGTAGAGGAATTAGGTTCTGGAAGCACAGCTCAGCAAACTTGCAGTGAGTGATCGGTCTAGTCACCACCAACAGAGTACATCCTCCCCTGTTCCTCAAGTCTGTGCCTCAAACCAAGTTGCCTCAAAAATCGGGGGACAGTGATTTAGACTTAGAGATGACTTCAAACAGAGGCTTCAGCGGCTGAAGATGATGTCACAGATGACTCACGCCCGACCCACACAGTGCCATGTTTTCCCCTAGAAATATTAAGAAGTGGCTACAGCTTGACCCAGTAACATGTTCATCCCAGTCAAGAGAGTACCTATAGGGTATGAACTTCGTTAAGCCAGTTCTTATAGCTGTCCATCGCTTTGGAGAACATCCTGCCAGAAGATACTAGAGAGAGATTCAAGTACCAGATTCTGATTGCCTGAAGTTAGAGGAAGCACTGTTGATTGCAGACTCCTATTGCAACTTGTTATACCCTATCTCAGAGACTATTGCGGTGCTTAACCAACAGTACAGACATTTCCACCAGATGGACCTTCAGAGAATAGCCAAGCTTATGGACGGTCCGAATGTCTGCCACAGATGTTCGCACTGAGAGCAAGTAAAAGCTGAGGAGCCAGAGAGTGAAACTGTTGTGTTAGCTGCCACATGATCTGCTGACTCATTTTCAATGGTTAGTTTGTCCAGCCCCAACAAGAACATATACACACCTTGCTTGATTTATCAGCGGGGTTCAGATTTCAAGCTGCAAGTTCAAGATAGCACCAGGTTCTATCCCCCAGCAAGTAAGCCAGTACCTACACACAAGAGGGGACACCAGAGAGACTTAAGATACTCAGATAATGCCACAAGCATATACCTTGGTACATAGAAAAAAAGTGGTGACTAGTTAAAGCTCCTAGCCCCAAGCCCAGACACAGGAATAAGTTCAGCCCATATTTCTATGCTCAAGATCACTTCTTGAACTGGTTTGCCTCTTTACAGAGACTCAACATACTCAATCATAAAATGCAGTGAATACAATCACACAATAGATATTGGTGTTGTGGAAAAGCCCATCAGGCCACAGAGTGTAACCTCAGGACTGTCTGCAAGAGTTGCAATTGCTGACACTTGTACATCTTCCACAGGGTTAACAAGACATTGCAAAGATGACTGAGGTGCCTAAGGTCAAACCCTCTGAGAGCTTCTTAGTGAACACAACCTCAGCGAAGGTGTACCTAAATTTGGTCAACCAACAGCCGATAAGTCTTTTTGAAGATCTATAAAATTCTTTTGACAAATGGCAACCACAACTTAGAGACTTACACCCTATTGAATGACAGGTCCAAACGCCTTCATTCAGCAGCCCAGCAGCTTGGATTGACTGGTTGAACAGAAGAGCTTTTCTAACGTACAGTTAGACAAGACCTCCACATCCTGCGAGGTGCTTCAGTGACCTTCACAGTGTTGCCAGTTTCCCATCTCAGTACTTATTTCAGCGCTTGCCAAACATCCACAGAAGAGGCACTTGGACTAGCCAAGCATACATGTCCAGTTAATGAGTTACAGCGTAAAATACCATCATCTACAGGTTCTTCACTTGCTACTGATTGTATCTGTCAAACCAATCCTCCTCATAGGGTTGGATTATCCTCACCTCATTACCCCAGTAAAGTCATTCCATCTAGGCCCACCAAACAGTTCAGCTGCCATCAAGACCTGACTGGGTTGGACCCAGTATATGTGTTACCTTACAGCATGAGAAACTCAATACACAACATGGCGGCACGACTGATGCTTGCAGCGGCCTCTGCTGACATTAGCGGAAGTTTTTCAGTGCTACAAATAGTTTTGTCCCTGCCCTCTACAGCACATGGGCAAACATATTTTTATATAACAAATTAGAAAGTCCTGGGGGAACAGTCGACTGAAAGACCTAAGCAAGCTCATACTGCTACACAGAGGCTACACAGAGGCGACCCCGGATTTGCTTAGAGCAGGCCCAACCCCGCTCCTGCTGATCCTACACAGTTTATCTCCAACTCTTATCAAACACACCTGAAGCAACCAATTAAGGTCTTCAGGGTCACTTGGAAATTAAAAGCAGGTATGTTTAATTAGGGTTGGACATGAACTGTGCAGGACAGTCGATCGGCAGGAGCAGGGTTGGGCACCCCTGGCTTAGAGTCACCATGGTGAGGAAGCACTACCACCGATGCTGCGGAAATCGCTACAGCATGGAGTAAGGGACAGTTGCGTCTTCATTGTCACAAACAATGGCTGACAGAAAAAAAACAGACTCTGTAGAGCATTAGCCCCGCTAGCTCAATTCCAGAGTGGACAGAGTGACAGCAACATCAGGAGGAGGCCTGGCTACACAAACAGTTTGTTGTGCTGTGATTAGGGTTGGGTACCGAAACTCGGTGCTAATAGGGAACCGGTTCTGATGTAAACGGTAGTAACCAGACCAAATTAGAATGAACATTTCGGTGCCTGATTTCGATGCCTGAGTCTGTGGCATGAGGCGCACACACACAGTCTCTTGCTGTCTCCCTCTCCCTCTCAGACGTACGCGCACTATACAGTTTATTGAAGCACTGTCTGATCTGTCTTGCACGCGCGCTCTTGCTCGCTCGCTCTAGATTCCGGGAGATTTGAACTAATTTGGGATCATCCGGGAGCCGTTATCAATATGCGGCAGACTCTCGGAAAACATCTGCCGACAGCGAAGAGATTAAACTCACGTGAAGTGTAGCCTACACGTGAAATGTATAGAAGAATCACCATTCTTATCACTGTGTCTCACTGATAAGTCTTGGCTTACGTCAAAGGTTCGCTTCTTGCTGAGGGTTTGTGATGCTGCATTCAGATCTGATGACACGGAAGTGAACGATGTAGGAAGGAGCAGCCTAAAAAGAGGAATCAGAGAGGCTAAAAGATTGTATGGGGAAAAGTTGTCCAGCAATTTCACTGACTCCGAAGACACAAGGCACTTATGGCTGCTATAGGCTACAATCCTACTGTATGGGGTATGGACAATGACCCCTCCTTACCAGATAACCTCAACATCCTATTAGCTCAGTTTGAGACCACAGACAACAGAGCAGCACAAAGGTGGGCACTGCCTCCCACCAACCAGGCATTCCAGCTGATCGTAGACAGCATGAAGAGGGTCTTCTCCAACATCAACCTTTGGAAGGCTGCTGGTTGAGATCACATCCCAGGTTATGTGCTGAAGGAATGTGCATAACTGCTGAAGGATGTCTTCACAGACATATTTAACATCTCCCTCAGCCAAAAAAGAGTGCCCATCTGTTTCAAAAGCACCACCATCATGCCTATGCCAATGAAACCAAATCCAGCCTGCATAAATCACTACCATCCTGTAGCCTTGACCCATGAGATGCTTGGAGTGGCTTGGAACAAATCACATCAAGTCATGCCTCCCAACCAGATTGGACCCATAAAGAAAACCTGTCTATGAAGAATACCCTATCTACTCTTTTCCACCTTACTCTGACACATCTGGAAAACAGAAACACTTACGCTCTGTTACTTTTAATTGATTTCAGCTCAGCATCTGAAATTTTCTTGTCACAATAGCTTGAATAGTGGAGATGGATTTTGGACTTCGAGGCAGACAGTCAGAGTAGGTAGTGTAATATCTAAGATGACCACGGTGAGCACAGGATCATCACAAGGGTGTGTACTGAGCCCTTTACTGTTTACGTTAAGTACGCATTACTGTTCTGCTAGTTTCAACACCAACCACATCATAAAGTCACTGCTCGAGTCCAAGACTACTAGAGTTACAGTGGATGGCGTAGTCAAGTATGCTTGTTACCAGTTAAACATATGCATCTCCTATGAGCCTCCCAAGATAACACTCTGCATTGTCTCAGAGAAATAGAGAGAGATGATTAGCCAGAAATCCAGCATAAGCAGCTGCCTACCAGGGTGAGATGAACAACTTAGAGGAGCCAGGATATGCACAAATGATCCCTCCAGACCAAATGGATCAAGCTGAAGAGTTATACTATATTTTCCATCAGATGACACAGAATAACAGCAAGAAGAGTTGTCTCAAACTGTTCATTCCAACATGGAGGTAAACATGTCAACCAATTGCTCCACCGTGGTCCCAAACTGGGCCCCTCCCTAATGTTTATCCTCCTGAGGTTCCATGAACATATTTTTGCACTGAGTAGTGACATGAAGAGGCATGTTTTCTCAGTAGGCATGCTCAGTCTTTGAGGAGATAAAGAGATAGCTTTCTTGAGTGTCCATTCCAGAGTTTCCCCAAAGAAGCAACAGTCCATATCTCATCTTGAGTTGTCCGCTGCTCTGACAGGAGCGCAACTAGCCAAGTTATTGAATTCAGAATTTAGAACTCAATGTTCCCATTCGTCAAGTCACACTCTGGTCAGATTCTGTTACCGTGCTGGCATGGTTTCAAGCTGAATTAAAGTATTTGTTGGCGTTGGAGTAGCAGAGAATCAGCAACTCACAGACACAGAGGCCTGGTATTATGTCGATTCCAAGTCTAATCCTGCCAAAGGCAAGACTAGGGGCTAGATGTTAGCTGAGTAAGCCAAGCCAAGTCGATGGAATCAAGGCCCATCGTTCATCCTCCTGCCCCCAGATCAGTGGCCTCAGAGTTTTCTTCTACAGCTATCTACTGAAAATGCTGAACTGAAACAAATCACATTTTGTGGAATTACAGTTCCCATTTACCAACCCAACCCTGAATGATTACAATCAGTTTGAACCCTATAAACATCTACTAACACTTAAAGTCAGAGTCCTACACAAGGCGGCTACCCATAAAGTTACCAAGTCGAGATGGCTCATCTTAATTCAGGTAAACCTCTACCAATGAGCAGTCATCTCTGATGTACAGAGTATGACAGTACTACACACCTCATCAGAATTGGCGTTCATCTCAGACGGACATAGCAGTTACAAGAATCATCCACCATTCACCCCATGGTTCTTAACCCATCCTCTAAACATCCAAGACTTTGACAATTCTACATCATCCAGGAGCATATATCGTGTTCGTTGAAGTGTGCAGCAAGTTCAGCTATTAGAAGTCAACTATTTGCAGACCACTTATGGAGACACTTGGTCAGTAACAATCTCCCAGAAATACAAGTCTGCCAGAAGTTACATGCATAGAGAGGCAGAGAACCTGCAGCATGACACAGTTGTCATGATTGTTGATCATCAATAACCCCAAGCTTTATGGCCAGGTGGACGAGTTTTTAGAGTTTTCCACAGAGAAGATAGGAGATCAGAATCAAAGCTATCTTCATCCCGGTTTCCTAGTTTGAGCCTAGGCTAAGCCAGGAGTCCTTTCTATGTGGAGTTTGCATGTTCTCTTTCTGTCTGAATGGGTTTCCTCCAGGTGCTCTGGTTTCCCCCACAGTCCAAAGACATCCAGGCTAGGTGGATAGGATATGCCAAATAACTGTAGGAATGTGTGTGTGTGTACATTCATTTAAAATAGCTATTTTCTCTAACTTCATTGATATTAAAGGATCCTAATTTAAAGAGCACCTATCATGGATTTTTGAAAATGACTGTTCATGTAGTATGGAATATAGATCTAAGGGAAGGAAAACATCCTGCAAAGATTTATATCTGAAAGTGCACCGTATATAAAGTTATTGTCTTTCAAAAGTGAGAGTCGACTCTGAGTCTATGAAATGAATTGTTTTTGAAACGAGTCATTAGCTGTTACGTTGTGACGTAGATACAAAACATTAGCTCATTGGCCGCTCCCAACAACTGTGCGCGCAGACGGGAGTGTGTAAACTTGAAGTCTAGTCTAGAACACATTCAAAAACTTCAGCTGAAAAGCAACATGTAGAGAAGAGACTGTGTTCTACATTGCTAAGACAGTTCAGCCACTTGTTTTCATTGCCCAGGGACGAGCATGTGAAGAATCAGTGGTTAGAGTTTATATTTGCAGCGATACCACAACAGTGTAGCCCGAACCTTGTGTTCTCATCATTTTAATGGAAAATCATTCAAAAACATAAATGAATTCAAATGTAGATTCGCAAGCCGGTTGTTCCCGAAGGAGGGCTCAGTATCCAGTGTATATGGATCAGGTTCGTCCTTCTCCGAATCACAATCTGTAAGTATTGTTAATAATGTTTGCTGTTATGTTTTCTGTAGCATGCACAATATAGTTATATTGTGTTGTGTGTGTTGTGTACACTCCGCACAGCTTCTAAGCGGGGTAAAGTTAGTTTTGTTTTTGATATTCACCAGACATGAAAAATGGCATTTACCTCCTAAACGACTTAACCAAATATCACTTTGCTCTATATAATAAGCACTGTCCCTCAAAAGCCGCCCCAATGTGAGTTTTGCCGGGAAAGCTCGCTCTTGACGGAGACGCGAGTAAGGGACCGTGTGGAAAGTGCACTTTTTCTGACACGTTTGTTCAAACACTATATATAATTTTCAACACTTGAGAAGCTACAATCCTGGTTATGGGCGTTCCGTTGCCGACAATCTCTGCCTAAGGTTTACCAATAACAACTGACTGGGTTACTTGACCAATCGCCGCAGATTCGCATCACTCAAAGGAGGTGTTTGGGAAAATGAATCGTCGAACGAATCATTTGGGAGTCGTTGAGCAAATCGGGTAAAAATAAATGCATATTATAAGACAAATAAAGTGTTTTTTATCCTTGCATGCACGTTAAACTGTTTTTGGGAACTCCCAAAACAAAAATAGGAACATTTCAAATGCTATGATAGGGGCTCTTTAAGGCTCTCCTTGAGTATGTATGTATGCATCCACATCCATCTTGCTTGCTCAACATTCAAATACTTGGCATTATTTTCCTGTTAGCAGTCTGCAGCGCACTTTCAGAAACCCTCAACCTTCCCCAGCTCCATTAAAGTATATGTCATCTCTGACTGGACAACATAATGTCTACTCAATATCCACCAGCATCCCTCACTAGTCTCCCCCTCAGTTGGGCTGTATTCTTCAAAGAAACACACTAATGTATTATTCACACTGCAGTATTTTTTAAAGAATCTGTTTAAGATGTGAGAACGCAAATGTGTCATGGTCACACTTGCTCTGTATTTTCATTGATATACAGCTGTCAAAAAATGCAGTCTCAAAACCAAACCTCTTTTGTCACTCAACAATTTCAATGAGTAATTGTCTCCTAACAGGCTTATTAAATCATGACGCTCTGAAATAATTTCATCACAATCAATGACAGCCACTGAACATCCATATGACACGCTGCCAGATGTTCAGGGACTGCAGAGTATCTCTCTCTCTCTCTTGCCTTGCATGCTGGGAGTCAGGGTTGTGTGAGACGAAGTGAGAGGAGCATTTGGGGAAAGGTTTTTTTTTTTTTTCTTTCTTACTATTCTAGTTTATATATATACTTTCCCCCCTTAAAAGGTTTGTTTACAAGAAAAATGTAGGGATAGTCACCAGGTATTTCTTTTTCTTTTTGTCTCGGGGTGGAGGGCCAGGATGGAAGGTTCATCTCTGTCGCTCCACCATTGAGTCAGGTGTGTGCCTGACATCAGCGTGGCAGTTGAGGACATGCTTGTGGCAATTGAAAAACAGAAAGGATGGAAATGTGGTTTCCACATCCAGATTGAACAAGGCCATGGTGGTTTTCCTAAAGGATCAAAGTTTTGTGAGTCAGCTGATTGTGAGCAGCATTTTTGTAAGTGGAGCATTTGTTTCACAGTCAACTAAAGTTACAATATCCACCATATATACCTTATGTGTGCATTGAACTACAGAGGTTTGGAAAAAAATGGCACATGGGATAAAATTCATTCCACTTCATTGGAAGCATGGATAGAAGTGGAAATGTTGGAACGTGTTGTCTTATGGATGACAGGTCTTTATGTTTCTAGAATCACCTACATTAGATGTCTCATTCCGACACACCTATGCGAGTACCAACAGTTTGAAGTGTTTTAAATGTGGTGATATTAGGCATAAAAAATGGCATAAAATGCAAGCAGAAAGCAATGCTCATAAAGCAAATAAACTTGAATTGGAGGATGGTGGTGAAGTGGTAGATTAAAGCAAAGAACAAGCAACAGTGAATGAAACTGAAAAAGATGAGTGAGTAATATCCAAACTACTCATAAAATAAGTGACTCCACTAAAATTATAGGACAAAAGTTTTTCGGATTAAATTAATCTGCAAAGAATATGGAAAAACTGTATTGAGAAAAATACAAAAAAATGGGAAGAAGTGGCAGAAAGCAGTGATGTGAAAGCTTAAAAAAAGCGTCAGACTTTTGATTATATAGAAATAGGCACTGTTGAGAATCCAGCTGAAAACATATTTCTATCTCCGCTTACTGAGAGCACTGGTTTGACAAAAGAGATGGCTGATGATTTAAAAAAAAAATGCCTGTCAGTTTTAATGCCTGACTATTATTATTTACTGATAATGACGTTCTAGGTGCAACTTTCGGAAGAAAAGTGGATGTTAAGGGTTTTTTTCCTGAAGGTTTTTGATTTTAGCGGTCAAGATGAAGCAGACTGTTAGTTCGATTTTGAAAAAGATCATAAGGGGTGTACTGTCTGTTTTTTGTGTTTGTTTTTCCTTTTTTTCCGTTTTCTGTCCATTTTAATGGAGAGCCTTAAAATAGGATCCATTAATATCAAGGGAGTAAGAGAAAAGAGCGTTCCTACAGTTTTTTGGCATATCCAATCCACCTAACCTGGATGTCTTTGGACTTTGGCGGAAACCAGAGCACCTGGAGGAAACCCACGCAGACACATGGAGAACATGCATGGAGAACATCCACACAGAAATAACTTCTGGATTAGCCTAGGCTCGAACCAGGGAACTTGGATATACGTATATGTCATGTTATATATATATTCACATATGAAATTAGAAATATGTTATATAGCATCAAAATATTATTGTAACACGGAGTGCTTCAGAAACGAGGAAGATGATCCAAGTGCGGTATACACACAAACACAAGCATTGAACACAAGACAAACACTGAACACAAGACAGGAATTTTGACAAATTTACATACAATTATTACTAGATGTATGTCAATATATAGAATTGTTCCAGTTTCTATAGATATAGATATATACACTAGATGTCGGTTGGGGTTCTAAGCATGCGTCAAAACTGCTGCAATCTTGGAAAACGCATCTTGTCATTGGAAGTAGCTAGGTAATGCTGCCATCTCCACCTGTACTACGAAATCATGGATTTTCGGACTCTCGTGCTGTGTATAGATGTTCACACGAACGCAATCTGAACTAGAAAGTTTTTTTTTTTTCTTCTCTGGACTGACATGATAAATACATATCTGACCTTTGGAACGAAACAAAACAAAACAAAACAAAACAAAAAACTAGAAAATCGCATTCATGATGATTCATGGTGATTTTATTTCCATTGACACTGATGCATTAAAGAGGAGGGGCTCTCCTGTTTTATGATGGTAGCTCTATTGACGCATTCGTTTCAATGAACTGTCGTAGCCAAGGCGACATCTAGTGTATATATCTATGCTCTGTTTTCAGCCCCTCCCCACCTGCACCGCCGGCAACTCTCGCCGATCAGTTATCATGTTAACCAGGACTTTTAGGATGCAGGTAGCACAGAATATGCTATATTGGAATTTGCTGGATTGACACAGCTAAAGCCTTGTTACACGAAGTTTGTTTTTAATAAAATGTATCACAAATTGACTTAAAAGAGGTATAAATCAATTTTGAGAACATGGACTTTCAAATAAAGAGAGACTTTCACACTCTGGTAAAACAATGAACCACTTTTTAAAAAATCTTTACCTCAGATAAAATGCACAAATATCATTTATTTTAAAAAAGATGATGATGCGTGGAAAAGTCCAGAGGAGTATTTGACAGGAATCAAGCCCATCAGATTCATGAAACCTGTAATGGAGGAGATTCTCTTTTCTTCCTTCAGCTTATTGACAAGTCAAAAGAGAGGAATTAAAGATCTTTGGAGGAAGAGCAAGCAAATGAGGGATCAATCCTTTCTTTTTTAGGATTCCAGAGTTACATGGGTTTAAAGAGGCTTCAAAAAAGCATTTTATTTAGCATGCCTAAAAGTTGCTCACTAATTGGTTTTCAAGGACTGCAAAGAAACAAAGTGGTTAGATTTGTTAGGGCCAAACTTTTCCACTAAAATGTGCTGGAGGTCACTGTATAAATCTCCAATTGCAGATCTAGAGTGGAGAACTGCTCATTGGGCAGTAGTATAAACAAACATGGGGCGCACATTGACCCCACTGGAGAAAAGAAATGTCTATTTTCACTATTTTTTGATGTTGTTTTAGATTGAGAAATTTATTTCAGATTTTTAGAAAGATGGATTGAAAAACTTGGTGAATAATTGAAATAAAATGTTTTTGGGGGGCTCATTTTCATTATATTTCTTCAGAAAGGCAACAAATTCCATTAATTAATGATCTAATAGGAAAAGCTAAACTGGAAACATGGGTATCAAAGAAAAATAATGTTTAAAGAAATTTCAGTGGTGATATATCCGGTGATGGCATTAATAGCTTTTGTAAAATTGAAATTTTGAATCTATTGTTTAAATAAATTGTAATGTATTAACTTTTGGTTATGTATTAACTTTGGTTATGCAATACTTTTTTTTTTTTTTTTTTTTTGGTGGAATACATCAATTATGAAACAGAATTTCATGTCTTGCTTATTTCTTTAATTATTATGTTGTTACAAAATAAATAGAGGTATTAATGTCTCTCTCTCTCTCTCTCTCTCTCTCTCTCTCTCTCTCTCTCTCACACACACACACACACACACACAAGCATACACTAGACTATACTAATCTCTCACTTTTGTTGAAGAGTTATTTACTCTTGTGAGTAAAGGGGTCATTTGTGTTGTCAGGCTTCAAATTGATAACACTTGAAAATAGAATTTGACATGAAAATTGGTCTATTATGATGTCATGTGCTCATAGAGAACAAATGTCCCGAATCACCAACACATTCTCACCCCAAGGCGTCATCTTTGATCACATGTATAATCAAATGTTGACATACATCATAAAAAAGCTACCATACAAAAATACCATAAGTTCCAGAAGCAGTAAAAATTAGTATTTGCATAGTAATCCAAGTGAAACCAAGTTGCACTTCAGAACTGAATCTTCTTTTTAGTAGCTACTTTTTGTTTTTCTTTACAAAGATGTTCAACTTTTAGAAAAGTAAGAATATACAAAGCTGAATTATTGCTTAATTATGAATTTTAATTTAATTTATTTAAAATAAAACAATATGACTTATGTGAACATGTACAATTTGTTATGGCCCGTATAAACTCTTTTCTGAAAGTGCTAACCACTGACAGGGGGGTTATTAAAATGTAATATTCTATCAAATATCAACTTTGTACTCATTGTATACATTAAGTGAGGTTGATGGTTCATTTTCCCCTACCTGTTTGGAACATATTTGAGTTGAGCTTAAAGCAAAAATGTAATAAGTGCTATATGATGCTAGGGCTCGTAAACTCTATAATATCTCTATTATAGTATAAAACCACTGAATGTTGTTTCAGTGGTTGAACCACATTAAACCACTAAATGTGCAAATCTGGGTTTTTCTGATGCACCCAAAATGGCTAATTTAATTTTCAAATGCTATTGATTATTTTCTACTTTCTTCTAATGAAACACTTCAGAGAAGTGCAGCGCCAGGTTAATCATGTAGTTTTAATTTGCATTGATGCAGAATGAATCACTTAAATTGGATCCAACTTTCTGTCCTTCCTTTGCTCTGTGTACACTTGGTTGGTCTAGATCATGCTTTTTCTATGCAATACTGTATATATTGGTCTTCTTGTGTATTATAAAGTGTAAGTAAATCCATTTATGAAATACAGGGGAACATTTTAATAATAACATGAGGGGATTGTTTAGGCCTTCAATTTAAAAACACGGATTATAAGAAATGCATTGATCAGTGGATGGGGAACTCTTTAAAACAAGCTATTTTATGGAGATGATTGGGTCATTCATTTTGCCACCTAACATGTGAAAGTATTGACTGTTCCCACAGGCTATAGCTTGCTTCTCTAACCCTGCCCGGGCTAAAATATTTCAGGAACCTTACAGCATTCAATAAGCCATGGATTTATTCATTTGCAAAACAGATAAACAAGCAATATATTAAGCCATTATGTTATTGCAAGCTGATGATATTGATAAACATGTTTGTGGTGAGAGTGACATGGACATGATCTATTATTTACAAGTGGTTTGTACTGACTTATTAAAGTCTGAGATAAATGACAGTAAGTATGTGCAAGGTTAAGGACAGAGTGAACTGCTCCTCTGGATAGAAATGCTTCCAATACAGGAAAGGCCCCTTTCACAGAAGAAAACATAAGCTGTAAGGCTGGATATGATTAATTATGAAATATGAACAATGATATTCTGCATTCCAATAATGGTTGAGTAAGTCATTTGGCGAGGAAATGCTGTTGTTGCTGTGTGTTAAGGGACTGTTCTGTGCAACAGTATTCTCCATTTGGGTTCATCAACATCCCCAAAACTGAGCTCACAGACGAAAGACAGGGGAGAAGGAAAGATTATGATCATCTCTCCAAAACATTTTGTCCAGAAACTTACTGAAAAGTCGTAAATTCGGAAAAATGTGTGCACAATTTTTACACCAGCTTGTTTCTGGCCTTCTGTACGTTAATTTCAATGGTACTAATACACCCTTTTGGTGTGAAAGGGAAAAGGGAAAAACATCCAGTTTCCTGTGGGTGAAAATGCCTTGTTGATGCTATAGAGGTCAGAGGAGAATGGGCTGACTGATTCAAGCTGAAAGAAGAGCAACTTTGACTGAAATAACCACTCGTTACAACCGAGGTATGCAGCAAAGCATTTGTGAAGCCACAACACACACAACCTTTAGGCGGATGGGCGACAACAGCAGAAGACCCCAGCAGGTTCCACTCATCTCCACTACAAATAGGAAAAAGAGGCTACAATTTGCAAGAGCTCACCAAAATTGGAAAGTTGAAGACTGGAAAAATGTTGCCTATAGTCTGATGAGTCTCGATTTCTGTTGAGACATTCAGATGGTCAGAAGAGTCAGAATTTGGCGTAAACAGAATGAGAACATGGATCCATCATGCCTTGTTACCACTGTGCAGGCTGTTGGTGGTGTAATGGCACCGTCTAACATGTTGTGTTTTTTTTTGTATACCGTATTGGGTAACACTTTATTTGAAGGGGTGTGCATAAGACTGACATGACCACTGTCATAAACATGACACAACACCTGTCATGAACATAAAATAGTCTTTATGAATGTTTATGACTGTTGTCATTAAGTGTCATTCGGTAAATTATGACACTTTTAATGCAGAGTTGACATTGTTTAAACTGTCTTTGTTATGACAGCTTGACAAAAATGTCTTTGTTATGACAACTTGACATTAATAAAGACAAAAAATGTCTTGATTATGACAACTTGACATTAACAAAGACAGAAATGTCTTTGTTATGACAACTTGACATTAACCAAGAAATCATAACCTGTCAACCTGACATCTTTATAACTAGTCCAACGTGTTCTACTTTACTTGAGGTAAGGAGAAATATTAATGACACTGTTGTTAAAGCATTTGACAGTGTAATAACCCTTAATGACATCTTTATAACTAGTACAATGTGTTCCACTTTACTTGAGGACAAGTAAAATATTCATGACAGAGTTATGGTGTCATGACGGCCAAAGTCAAAACCAACCACATATGACAGGGTAATGTAACGTTAACGCAAAGCTAAATAACTTCTTTAAGTTTGATAATTAGACCTGTTATGACATATTTGTGACAGGTTATGATTTCTTGTTTATTGTCAAGTTGTCATAATCAAGACATTTTAAACAATGTCAACTTTGCATTAGAAGTGTCATAATTTACCAAATGACAATTTATGACAAAAGTCATAAACATTCATAAAGACTCCTTCATGTTCATGACAGATGTTATGTCATGTTTATGACAGTGTCATGTCAGTCTTATGCACACCCCTTCAAATAAAGTTACCCTGTATGGTTTATGTTTATTTTTAATTATGTTTTACTGTAGCAATTTGAGATTTGGTGTCAAATGTGAAGTGCTTTACAAATAAAATGTATTATTATTATTATTATTATTAATGTTGTAGGCGATGTTTTCTTGGCACACTTTAGGCCCCATAGTGCCAATTGCGCATCCTTTAAGGGTGCCCTAGAATGTGAAATTGAATTTATTTTGGCATAGTTAAATAACAAGAATTCAGTGCATGGACATGACATACAGTGAGTCTCAAACTTCTCCTTCTTACTAAAATCTTGTTTTTGAAAAACACCCCTGAAAAACAGGCGAATCTCTACATAACACCGACTGTGACGCAACAGTCGGGATCAGCCCATGTTCAATGACAGGCGGAACTGCACACCCAAAGCATGGCAGTTGCTCAGTGTTTGGATGTACACATGAACACAAAAGTATTTTTTAGTTTCTTCATCAGAGCCTCTGAAGAAACAATGGGTTTATTTTACTTTCATTTCACGATGACTGTTTCCTCAACTTGGGCCAAGAGGTGGCCTCGGATCGAACTACCAGTACACTAATGTGTAATTGCTGTTCAAGTTCAGACAGGTAATCTTTCTTTTAAAATCGTTCAAAACTGTTTATGCATCAGTAAGTCAAGCCATTGACTAAAATATCAACTTCACATCGTTTCTTTTAGTAGGATGAAAAAAAAAACGTATTTAAATTGTGAATAAATAATATAACGTTACAGAAAGCGATCAAAGAACAAACTTTCCACACAGCGCGAGTTTATCTGGACACTTGCCAAACTCGTTATGAATTCAATTCAATTACACTGCACTACGAAGCTCTGTATTTACATGATCGTGTCTGAATTGGTGAAAGCATTAGAGAGAGTGCAGAAACTGCGTTACAATGATAAGATCTTGATCCTCGCAATCGGCAGACTGTCCTCTGCTTGCTCAATGCTCATCACAACAACATTTTATGTGATGGGAATAGATCTAAATACTTCAAAAATCTCCCGATTCTTTCATTTCGATAGCTGTATAATAGCTGTAGTAAAATTATTATTTTTTTATTATAGAGAGTTTCACATGAAATACATAGCTATTTCGGTAACGCTTCCTTTTACAGTCCAGTTACCCATGTACTTATTTTAGTAACTACAATTAACTAGTACTAACCCTGAAACTACCCCTAAACCTACCCCTATTCCATGTACTTACCTTATATTAGCCAGTACTTTATAGGTAAGTACACTGTAAGTATACACTAAGTACTGTACAGTAAAAGGAAGCGTTACAGAAGGAAGAGGCCGGTTACATACAGCAGACATGCCCCTTCAAACAGAGCGTTCAAATCAGAGGCTAAAATCAAGCTAGGAAAAAATGCCTTTTATTACTAAATTATGACTATTTTTGATCTAAAAAAAACATACTAACATTATAAGGGCAACCCAGGAAACATTATAAAATAATAAAAATAAATAATAATAATAATAATAATAATAAAAACATTCTAGGGCACCTTTAAACGCCTACCTGAGCATTGTTTCTGACCATGTCCATCCCTTTATGGCCACCATGTACCCATCCTTTGATGGCTACTTCCAGCAGAATAATGCACCATGTCACAAAGCTCAAATAATTTCAAATTGGTTTCTTAAACATGACAATGAGTTCCACCAACTGCAAGATGCTATTCTATCATTCCAGAATAACAAAGAATAAAAAAAAACCACACACCTCAGAGTCATTCTAATACCATCTGCAACACCTTCTCTTTTATATGCACAGCTGATTACTGTCCCCATCACTAATGAGCTACTGCAGTGCTATTGTTAGTGTTCAGACTGAGGACTCACTTAAGGCATTCTGCACCTCATTAACAGTAATAAGTGGTATCTGCCACCTTCTTTGTCAGCAGGGTAAGCAATCAATAGGGTCATTTCACATCATAACAGCAACCGGGGCACATTACTATCTTGTTCATGGCGGGAATAGCTGCCATTAAGAGCTGGCACAGATTAGATGAGAGGAGAAGACAGATGGAGAGAATTACATATTAAGAGACAGATCAATAAACGGATAGCAATGAAGATAATTCTACAAGCGGGAAAGACAAAGAGAAGCCCCCTGTTCTTCTCTTAAGGGTCTGTAGCTGTGTGTATTGGTACGCACATGTGTGTAGTTCCATGGCCTGTTGCCCCTTGCTGTGTGGTGCCAGTGTGTTTGCACTGTGCTGTCATCACAAAACAACTCTGATCAGGGCTAATTACACCACGGCAGAGTCCGAACAGATGCACCACACTCCTTTAATTACAGGAAACCCAGTCTTTAATATTTTATAGAAATTGTCTTAAGCACGGAACCCCAACGAGTCTGACATTGAGGAGAGGAGACGAGCTAAGTCCCGTAAGTCATATGCAAATGCAGGGAATTTTTGTTGTTTTTTTGCAGGTTTGTGTGACTCGGATTTGCATCCCCACTGTCAGATCTGTATACATGTACAAAAGTTTAAGGAATTTAACATATCTAAAACCTTCGATCGGTAACAGAGCATTGTTCAACCTCAAACGTATTGTGCTTTAATTGTTCAGAAGGAATGTGTTAAATATCACTGACATCATCAACAGCCACCCTCTCAAATATTTAGACTGAAACAGAATGGATAGACAAAAACTGAAATACAGTATATCAAATATGAGGAATGTTTCAGATGCTTACAAATGTTCCAAAGGCCTGGTTTTGGTAGATCCAAAGGGGAGGGTAATGTTAAACCAAGCAGGCCCAATGAGACAAAACATTTTATCATAACCAGGTGGGTTTCTTCCCACTATCCCATTAGCCTAACACTTCGCTGCAATCATCATGGGGAAAAACAGTTGATCAATTTTTGCCACTTTCTTTATCTCGCTTTCCATCATTTTATAGGCTAGACACAAAATCCCATTTAATATAAATAGCCCAATAAGCACAATTACCAATGCAGACTCAGTCAGAGGGTACAACAGTGTAAAAATTATAATAATGATGTTGCTGTGGACATTTGTTAACACTCAGCTTGGCCGTGAAATCCGCAATGAGATTGCATGAGTCCAAACGCTCTCTCTGAGATGTGAAATACTTAATGCTCTTTGATATGTAGCCTACCACCCATTAAAAATAGATGGCAATAATCATTAAAGGCATGTGAATTAATTTAATTAGCCATGCACTGCTACAGTACATGCAGCAGCATGAGGAAATGCATGCTGCAAACATAGAGCCAATGATGTTGATACGGGTCAGTGTGTATGGGCCGGATTAACGTGTGGGCATTTGGGCAGGCAAGCTTTGTGGTGTGTGTGTGTGTGTGTGTGTGTACACTGAGTGGTTGGTAAGGTGGGAGCATCCAACTCAACTTATTAACAGACACAAACAAGATTTATTTCCTCAAAGAAAACTAACACCATTGTCAGAGCAGAAGAGATCACCAAGAGAACATCAGATATAAATAATTCACATGCACACTGATCATATCAAAACACACCTTGGTCACTCAAACTAATTTTTATTATTATTTTTATTTTTTAAATGTCATCGCATAATGTACTGACACTGACTGCACCTTTCCCAGTCCTTTTTTCATGACTATGACAGGGTTTTTGTACACAGTCAAGTATTTTACTGAGTTTATGGGAAATCAGGTGCACAGTTCATGACCCTTTTTGACCTTTACCATATTTATGGCTTCGGTAAAAAAAAAAAAAAAAAAAAGAAAAAAAGAAAAAAAGTGTGTGATATGCAGTCTGTTTCCTCTGCTGTCCACACTTACTCTCTGCATTACAGGCACCAGGGAACAAACACGGAAAAGTTTAAGGCCTCTTCCTCTTCCTATACAGGCTAAAATAAAACCTTCATCGCCCATCTTAAAGAGGTCATTCTATCAAACAAACACTGTTGATCAAGGTTAAACACCCTGATTATTATTGTACCGCACAGAAGAAGAGAAGAAGAGAAAAAGTAAGATATTATGGAATATATTGCTTGTGGTTATTCGTCAAGGGCCATCTTTCAGAACAGAGCAATTGAAAGACAGAGGACAGATGTCTAAACAAAATATTTTTATATATAATCCTATCCATTAATTTAATCCAAAATACAATTTAAATTTACCTATTCTATAATGAGCATTTAAGTATTTATAAAAAAGACGTAAAAAACAAAATAAAAAAAATAGGGTGACACAATATCATAATGAAGCCTCATTTAATACCTCATTTATAGAAAGACATTATTGAAAGAAAAAAAAAAACATATTAATAACTTTGACATAATATTTTATTAATATTTGTATGGGGGGATGTTTTTCTGCTTATTAATATTTTAAAAAAACAAGGTTATGTACAAGATAAACGTATCAGTCATAAATCATAGAAAGGACCCCTGTAGACACTTAGTGCCAGATTTACTAAACAGGGCAAATTAACGTGAAAGAGCAATCCCATAAAAGTGCAGATGGGAGTGGAATGTTCTGCGCATGATCTACTGACGACGTGCAAATTAAAGAACACACACGCAGGCAGATCATTTCCATAATGAACAACATAATCTACCAAGCGCAGTGTGAATTAGCATCTGGTTTTACATGCGTTCTTTGGACGGTAATAATAAAGCAAACACTGTAACAGTAAATTGACTAAAGCAAACCTTTGTAAATCACATTGAATTATTAATTGAAATACTCTCCAACCATAAATGTTGCATCTGAAATGGAAACTCCTACAAATGCATATGCAATAAGGTCAGAAGCAAAAATATCCGTTCATGTCTTTTCAGCATTCTTCACTGTGAGTCTTGTCTTTAGTGAATCCTGACAGTAGTTTTTTAATGCCAAAAGAGGGTTTGTGCTAGTGCAAGCTGTTAGTAGATCTGGCCTTTACTGTTTGTCAAGGCCAATAATTCTTATAAACCTAACTCTTAAAATATCAGATAATCTGACCTTTTTAAAACAAGCAATGCTAGTAGATTGTGAAATATCATGGTGCGTGCCTCCACTAAGAATGACACTGTATTTATGAATTAATGATAGTTATAGTAGTATAATAGTATAATAATCATGATACTTTTTAGTATTATTAATAGGGATGCACCGATCCCCATTTTTTCACTTCCGATCCGATCCCGATACCTGACTTTGGATATCGGCCGATACCGATACTTTTCCGATACCAGAGCTGTGTTTGCTTTAATGTTATTTATCATATGGTTTTATATGACGCTGAAATAAACTCCTCTCTACGGGCAAGGATGATATGTACATATGTATGTCAATATATATATATATATATATATATATATATAAAACAATAGATAGACAATTAAACAAAGATACACATTATACAGGCCTACAAAAAGCTTTAATTTCAGGAAGGTCTACTAACATTATTCAGGTATGGTCTAAAAATAATTATAATAAAGTAATCAAAAGTAAAATAGCACTGCAAAGTTTATCATAGATAGATTTATGCTTATTAAAGCTGAAGTAATTCATTCAAGATTTTCTCTTTGCCCTTTTGTTGTTTGATTCTCAGTAATGTCGCAATCGTCACATGTTTATACTGCTGCCCCTTTAAGAACGAGTTCAGATTTCATAGTCTACTGATTCACCATATTTTCTCCCAACTATTTCCATAACTACGTTCATTTTAGACATAAATGGTTTAAGTGTTAATCTCCAAGCCGGTCGGTTTGACATTTTTGTCCAGGCTACATTTGATCGTTCAGACGCGCATATGAAGCCCAGAGTATAATTTGCTTGCCTCGTTGCGGTCTGTTTCGGAGCGCGGTTCGCACTGGGAACAGCATCTCTTGCGCATTTTTTTTTTGCTTTTAATAGCTCTTTTAATTATTAAAAGCGTCCCGCAATTTAGCAACAGCAGAGACTGCATTTTACAACAATCATCGATCGTGCTGATTCTGTCTTAAAGTTTGAGTTTTAAGGAGAAATGACAGTGCACCGCCGCGATGGGAAGGAAGTTGGCTCGACAGAATGCGGCTATTGTTTTTAATGTTTTTTTTTTTACCTCAATATATTCTTTAATCTTTGGAAATCAGACTAATATCACAGATCTAAAGTGTAACCAGGCTACGTTTGAATGTTTAGTTCTGTCCTCTGTCGTCACTCATTAAGCAGGGCTGTCGTGTTGTGCGTGCTGTGGCACCGTGTGAGCGATCTCTCTCTTTCTCTTCTGGACTGCGAATTGCAAGCATGCACCACAGACAAATAGTTTAATTAATACGGCTTTGCAAACATTGCATTTTGCGGTCTTGCTCTGCTGCGGTGTTTCCAGTGTGAAGTATTTCCACCATAGGATTTCCACACAGCGAACATGTTGGTAGCTCAATGCTATCCTGCTAGCTGGCTGCAAACTGCGAAATGGATTTCCTGAGCGGGGGTCTGTTTGTCTCATTGAGCCCTATTTTTTACAGTCTATGATTGAGCTGCACCTCCGTTCAGGATATCCATTCCACAGTTTGCAGCCAGCTAGCGGACTAGCAGGCCCGGGGAATCCCTTTTGCAGTCATTTCAGGAGATAACGTTAAAGCGCAGACATGGCTCATAAATATCGGATTTCTCCGCAGGTTGGATCGGAAAAATCCGATACGTGAATTACGCTGGTATCGGTCCCGATACCGATACTGGATCGGATCGGCCCCATCCCTAATTATTAAGAAAACAATTATTAAGAAGTGAACACTTCTTAGTTTTCAAGCCTTGAAAACCTTGAAAGTTTTTAAGGTGTAAGGAAAATTTTTGTAGTAAACTGTAGTCCTGTGCAACTGAAAAGAGCTTGAAATAACTTGTCAGATGGAGTAGTTTTCATCAGAAAAAGAGTGTTTGTGAAGGCAGGTCAGCAAGAGGTGATATCAGTGACCTGTTTGCTAGCTAAAACTCAGCCAGTACCATGGATTTTAATCCAATGAATTCTCCTGACATTCATGTCTGCCATTTTGCATGCAATTATCCCCATCACACATGCTCCAACAATTAGGCAAACACACTAATAGAGGTATTGACTTTTTTTCAACACACCCATTAAAGGGGGGGGGGGGGTTTGATTGCGATTTCACTTTTTTTCATTTTTAAATAGTGTGTAATGTTGTTGTTGGTGCATAAACAGTATCTGCAAAGTTGCTGTGCTGAAAGTTCAAAGTAGACAGAGATATTGTCTTTTAAAAATCAGGAAGTTTAATACAAAAAGGACTCGAATGGGACTACAACGAGAATTCCCGGGTTTTATACGTAACTAACCCATACATTTACATCAACCCTCCCTACGGAATATGCAAAAAAGGGGGCATGGCCATATTTCTGCGGCTTTGTCAAAGAAGAAGAGTGATAGTGGAGAGCTGTAGCTATATTGCACCGTCGAAAGCGTGTTATTTTCACCCAGCTGTCAGGTTTTCTGTGTTCGGGCTTCCTACGGATGCTGTATTCGTCAACAATGGCTAAAATTTATGTTTAATTATGTTCCTGAAAATTACAATCGCAATTTAGCTCTCTGTGCTGAGCATTTACGGAAGACAGCTTTCAGAATCTCCACAAATCCAGTGCCGGATTCAACAAGAAACTGTTACTAAAGGGTGAAGCAGTTCCAGCTTTAAAACCAGAGGGCACAGTTATTGGGCCACAACCTGTAAGACTTAATCATTTTAAATGTATTTGCATGTATAATCTTAGAAGTAATGTTTTAGTTTTATCAAGGACGTAAATAAATGTCAGCGCTGACTTCTTAGTTGCTAAAATGCTATTTTAAAAGCGTACATTTTGCATCTGAATTTGTAATTATGTAGTAATTTTGTAAATGTATTTTTCATATATATATATATATATATAGCCTACTTAATGACGTAATTTTTCAATTTGATCAGATCATAAACCAATATGCCAACGCTGTTTGTTTATAGAAGCCAGTTAGTTTTATGCTTTGTGTGTATAAGACAAACGTGTATAAAGTTTTATTTTTAGGCCTACAAAACCTTTTGTATTACTTTGCAATAGATTTTCATGTTCTGTTGACATTTTAACACAGATGCCACATGTCCACCGAAAGAAAACGATACAAACGATACAAACGATACTGAGTGAACTAAGTTATGTGAATAGATAAACGGTTGTTCATTATATCGATAAAACAATAACTTTAAGAAAAGGTATTACTCATACATTTATTCAGTTATATTAAATGTTTAATCAGGAGAAAACCGTATCTCAAAAGCTAACAAGCAGCAGATAGCATTTTCAAGTAACAGCTACTGAAATTCTTATATAATAGGCTAATAGTAGAATAGAATACAATAATAATAAATGTACCATTCAGAAACGTTTAGTAAAAGCCGTGTTTGGGAGGTTCTGCTTGACTCTTCATCGCCACTTTCTGGGTCTGATTCTGGCTCAAACTGGTACAGCAGTATATCAACTTTCAGTACATGCAACTTTCTCCCATGAAGGTAAAAGACGTGAAGTTTCCGGACAACGTGCACTACGCAGTTCAGCCAATCACAACACACCGGCCCAACTAACCAATCTGAGCTCATTGCCTGTTTCCGGGGGAGTGGTTTCACAGTCAATCGGTCTTCAAATGACAGAGGAGAAAGCGGCTTACAGTAAAGGGGAAACTTATGAAAAATAAGGCTTTTTAAAAACAAACAAACACAAAGACATGTTATATTGCACCCCATAAACACAATCATGCAAAGAAAAAAGCAGTAAACCACCCCTTTAATTTCTGTTTGTCTTGGAGTCATAGCAGAGTTTAAAAAATATATATAATTCTGATCACAATGCCTCAGAATTGCAAGACATTTAATACCAAATTCTAAATCTTTCTTAAAAGCATGTTAACTTAAAAAAAAAATCACGTTAGGAAAACACTTTATTGGATCCATGGTCACTTTGTACTGTGAGAAAACATAAGACTAGATGTTCTTGTGATACATTGGGTAGGGAAACCTCTTAAAGCAGTAATTCCTCCCCAGCTGAACTCCCTCCACTGGGCCGTATTTTCTCTTCGTCCTCACCCTCTGCCTCCCTTGGTCCTCTCAGGTTAGGTTACAACTGCAGGAATGAGGGAGTGCAAGCGGTAACATGAGGTACCATAGGGAGCGATGGCCCTCCTGTCAGTGCTGTGCAGATAACAGGTCCATACACCCACCACAAGCCCCTTCATAATGCTCCAGCCCTCCTCAGGAACTTGCCAAAAGCAAACACCTACTCACTCATATACACTTGAACACTCTCATGCATAGTAAACACACACACACACACACAGAGAGAGAAAGAGAGCGGGAGAGAGAGAGAGAGACTCTCACAAGGGGAGGGACAGAGAAGTCAGACCATAATCCTCTGTTCCTCTGTTTCTCTCCTCCTCTCTACATGTGTCTTGTCAAATTTTCTTCAGCTATTGTCACAGGGTATGTGTTTTTTCTTAAAAGTCACAGTTTAAAGAGAGTGAAATCCCTCTTAGTGACTGCCACAATCTATTAGCCTCAACTCTTACTTTTTGTTCAACCACCATTTGTTCAACCAAGTGTTTTCTCATCTCTCTCTCTCTCTCTCTCTCTCTCTCTCTCCCATTTGAAGAGCTCACTCAAAGGCTTCCTCGGCAGCTCTCCTGAGGCCCAGACAAGGACCTTTGACACTCTTGTGGCAATAAAACATTCATGCGACTTGGTATCTGAACACAATGCAATTTCCCTGGTTTAACCTGAAAGGAATGCACTAGTCACAACAGACTACATCATACTGCCATTAGGCCCTGCCAAGGAACTGCTTTTCTGGCTCTGCTTGGCTGCCTTTGACGGGAAAAGCACAGAAAAAAATGGTGAAACAGAGAAAGAGACACACAAAGCCCCACACATGCTGAGTTTGCACAGGGGCCATTTCTGACTTCCTCCGGTGACTGTCTCCACCTACTGTCACACACAAAACACACATTCACACACACACACACACATACACAACATTTATAGAGAGATGCTCACATATTCACTCCCGAACACTGATCTAGAGATTTCCAAGTCCATGTGACCTTTTGGCTGACCTCAACACCTCACAATCCTCTAATGCATGGATCTTTTCAGCAGTCACTACCCCATTTCTTCCCCACATGCATGTGCAGACAATGCACATACACTCAAATACATTTTGACAAAAAAAAATGTTGTCATCGTATTAGCTGTGGTCCCTCTAAAGGTTATATTTTAATCATGATAATAATAATAACAACAAATACAATCAAAAATTTTACTGCTGAAAGAAAAGTGTTTCTATTTTGCAAAGTTACACATTTTTTGGGCTGCTTCTGGAGAGTACCTCTTTCCTGAATGGTGTTTCTCTATTAGTGCTATAAGGCTCTAGATTGGTGCTTTATTGAGTGCTTTATGGGAACCGTGGACAGAGCAAGCGGCATCAACCTTTCAGAGTAGTCATACGACACACTGGGGAAATGCTGTGGGGAAGGAGGGTCACTCCCACCGAAGAAAGAGAAGAACGTGAAACACAAAGAAAGAGAGAGAGAAATAGAAGACAAGACAACTAATTCCAGCTAGCACTACTTACTGTGTACACATGTACTGTATATCTGCGTGCAGAGGTCAGCAGATGGAGGGTATTTAGGCTAAGTTCATATCCAAAACAAACTGTCTCCCACACACACAGTCGCTTCTGCACATCTACAGAGAGTGGTGGGTCGCCAGAACATCTACACCTCTTGGAAAAGGTGTGAATGGTCAAGACAGTGAAGCCTTTGACAGAAACATAAATATATCTGATATGTCATATCACACTTCATTAAACCGGAGAAATTCGCTGTATTCGGTAAAAAGTTGTAACATGCAGTTGTCAAATTAAAGAATGGTTTCTACCTGATTGCAAATTTATATTGATTCAACAATATCAATATTCAGTTAGATTTTTTTTTTTTTTTAAGTGAAGTGTGGTCCACTCGATGCTGTTAATATACTTCAAATGCCTTTCAAATTATTCTAAACTCTGAACATACCCAGTCCTGGTCCTCCCTATGCATATGCAAGGTGGGCAAGGCCTGAACCTTTAGGGGGCTCCCTTACTCTCAAAGATTGGCCTATTTATGTAACTCATTATGTGAACATGTTTTTTAGAACATGCAAATACAAATAACTTATAAAAGATTCAACTTTCATCAGTCATGTAGAAATGTATTTTTTTTCTACTTAATGATTTATATTTATTTAATAACTGTAAAAGACATCATGCAGTTGGCATCTTGGCATATGCATCTCTGCATATGGCTATATGGTTTCCATATGGTGCTTTCCTGAATGTAATCAAGACCTGCGCGGATCACGATTATGTTGTCTGAGGACACGTACCTTGGACAATCCGTGGGTTGGTTGCGGGTGGATGAGAATAAATTATTATAATGTGTTGCAATAAAGACCGAGCTCTCACTTCATGATAAAACTCAAAGAACGTGCATCGTGCAGAACTCTTTTACTTTTGGTTTCAAAAACAATGTGGTAACACTTTACAATAAGGTTCATTAGTTAACATTAGTTAACTACATTAGTTAGCATGAACTAATAATGAACAGCACTTATGCAGCATTAACTAATCTTTGTAAACGTTAATTTCAATATTTACTAATACTTTATTAAAATCTTGTTAACATTAGTTAATGCGCTGTGAACTAACATGAACAAACAATGAACAGCTTTATTATTATTAACTAACATCAACGAAGATGAACAAATATTGTAACAAATGTATTGCTCATGGTTAGTTCATGTTAGTTAATACATTAACTAATGTTAAATAATGAACCTTATTGTAAAGTGTTACCAACAATGTTTATCTCTACAGGGAAAACCAATCAAGGAAACTTATGCCTTGAACACCGTAGTGTTCATTATATAAAACACAAAGGAAATTGCTCAATAACTTTAACAGCTTTAACAACAATGTAGAAAAGCTTATTATAATATAAAAGTTATTCTGATAAGAGTGTTTTCAAACATAGTGATGGGAATATTAACACGTTTAAAGCGTTCGTTTTACATCAGGCTCCAATTTGCAGACTTTGAGCTACGTAGTAAGCAGCAATGGAGGCAAAACAGATCCAGAAGAAATTTCAAAAAAGAGAATTAAATACAAAACAAAAGGATAGAAAGAAAAGTATAGTGTGGGAGCATTTTAGTAAAGTAGTTAACCAGGGTGACTCAAGTGCTGCATGTGATATGCAATGTCTGTGAAGTGATGTATGTGAGAAGAATAATCTAATGAAGCCTATATCCAGCCTTTGCTTGGGTTGAACGTATATTTCTTGCAAGTGTTTGAGAAGATACAGCTATGGAAACATTCCAATTTAAGTTTGAAGGGAGTAAAGCCTCTGTTTAGGCTATTAAGCAAATAATATTTGCCAAAGAAGGGTTAGTCTTTTTTTTTTTACTAAGGTTTACTGTAAATAAATATTAATTTATAAGTCCACTTCAGTGTAATACGATGTCACAATTAACACTTCGAATTACAATAATTGTAATGTGGTGATCGGGTGTGGATATCTAAATCAGAGAAAATCAGGTTCAGGTGGGTGGCGGGTGGATGACAGCAGATTCAGGTGACGTTAGAGATGATCTGCGCATCTCTTAACGTGCAAGTCTTCTGCCTTGCTTTTGGTGGAGCCCCCTTCACAAAGTTTTGCTTATGGCCCCTAGAAGTGAAGGACTGGCACTGACTATACCGCCTTTTAGGAAAATGGTTATGTTGAACATCACATAACATAAGTCATATTCAAATTCAAAGTCCAAGCCACGCTTGGCACAGTCTCTAAGCTGAGGGGTTGACAGGAAGCAAACCCCACCCCAACTCAAAATTGTCAGATTATGCCCTGCCAATAACTCATCAGCAAATATATATGCTGTGGCCTGTGTATTCACTAATAAAATTTGAATGCAGTTGTGAACTTAGCTGAACTGAGCTCATGGTAAATCTATTGCCACTGTGTGTGGCCTGACACAGTCTGGA
Organism: Cyprinella venusta; assembly: GCA_038021265.1. Classification (NCBI taxonomy): domain Eukaryota; kingdom Metazoa; phylum Chordata; class Actinopteri; order Cypriniformes; family Leuciscidae; genus Cyprinella; species Cyprinella venusta. The sequence goes on from CM075866.1 coordinate 24,153,341, forward strand.
TATGACTCAGCCACTCTCTCCAAGGGAACCTTGAGAACTGCTTATGGAACACTTTGGCTACCTAATAAAAATGTGGACTCTCAAAGCAGCCAAAATCCTATTCTGACTGACTACAGCCCGCAGTCAGACACAGCTGGGAGACACAGATTCCACTATATCCTGGCATAACAGATCCTGGCCAGGTTTACGCTGAGTTAGTCTTAATTATTCTCCCAGTTTCATCCCATTACTGTATTGGGACTTTAAAGGGAAAAACTCCGTCTAAATTTGATGGACTCAACATGGTCATGTACTACAATACACAAGTGATTTTTTTTTCTCCCCAAGAGATTGTGTAAGTGTTTGTGTGGGTGTGGCTGTGTGTCATCAAGACAAAGAGAAGCTAAGTTTGCCACGGGTCACAGCTGAGGTGTGTCTGCAATATGTGTGTGTGTGTGTGTGTGTGTGTGTGTGTGTGTGTGTAAGAGAGAGAATTAACAAGAGTTAAAGAAAGAGTGTGTGTGGCCTGAGAGAGAGAGAGTGAGAGAGAGAGAGCAAAAGAGGGGCTGAGGGGAAATGGGAAAGAGTTGTTAAGGAGAAAATGAGCCCACGGCAGCACACGGCAGCTGGCGTACTGTGCTAATTCAGCACTTTAACAAATCAATGCCACTTGACAAGTACTTTCCCAACACATCACGTTCAGAAAGCCTCTCTGTGTGCATGTTTGGATGTACACACACACAAATCTTTCAAAAAGAGTTATAGCGTTTTAGCGGGAGCTAATTCTGTCATTATTTCCTCACCCTCAAGTCATTCCAAACCTGTGTGCTGTAATTTTCAATGAAATACACAAAGAGAAATTTTAATGATTGTACCTCTTTTCCCTTCCATGGCATGAAAATGTAAAATGCAACATAAAAGTATTAAAAATGTAGTCCTGGGTGCTATGTTTTATGTCCATCCAGGAACAGACAGAACTATTTTAAATTTTGTTTACACAAAACAAGTAATGACAAATGGCTTTTTTTTTTTTTTTTGCTTTTCATTTTCATTTTTCTAAAGTGAATATGAAGTAAAATTGCTCCCTTCCATTGCAGCTCTCTTATTCTTTTCTCCTTTTCTCCTTCGTTTAGTCTGCAGCTCTTTTGACTGAAATCAGGGACAAAAGAAGCAAAGTACATCATACATTTTTGTTCTTTATTTCCTCATTCAGACCTAACATAAAATATAATTAATTTGAGGTGTATATATTTCTAAAGAATGCAGAGGGTTTTTGTTTTTGTTTTATTTTTTCTATGCATGTAGCATGATGTTATGTAAATGAGAGCCTACCCCTTGTGATTGTGTACCTCCACTCCTATCAGCAGCTATAGGAACTAATAACACACGCAAAACCTTTATCAATACTCTTATCTATTCAATTTTAAAACAAGAACATGTTCACTCTTGTCTGTATGATCAGAGAACGTAGCTCATGAATGTAGCTTTGAGTAACAAATGTAGCCAGAGGCCTTTTTCAGGTCTAAGGCACGTTGGGCTGTGTGAATTAGCTATGTGCTGAAATTCAAAAATGCATTAACATTTATTCTACACAGGCGAGAAAGACCATAGAATGCACCTTTAAAAAAAAAGCATGTCTCAGCTTCACAATGATGATAATAAAGTCATTAAGACTTTATTATTATATATATGATTATACAAGGGACATTAAAATCCTTTCACTGCCTTTACAAGTACACTGGCTTGTAAGAATAAGTCGGGGTAATGGAACAATAGCTTATAAAGTAAATAAGAACAAGATTCTAATGTGTCTTCTCCAGTGTTGGGTAAGTTACTCTAAAAAAAGTAATTAATTACTAGTTACTAATTACCTCTTCAACAGTGTAATTAGATTACTGTACTAATTACTCTCTCTAAAAAGTATTTAATTACTTTTAATTACTAATTACTTTCAAAATCCTATATCAATCTCAACCAGATGAATAATACAAGGATCAACATGAATCTGTTTTAATTCTTTCAGATAAATACAATAAAATTGCATGAATTATCCTTAAACAGTCCAAGGTGGACAAGGTTACATTATACACTTATTTCACACTTATTTCATACATATTATACAATAATTCATACGAATTTGTACGAGTGCGGTCGTACGGTTTAGACACCTCATAAAATGCATACGAATCGACGTGAGATCGGATTGATCTATACACAGCATTTACCTCAATTTGCAGCTAACTGTAATTAAATTACAGATACATGAAGAGTAATCCCTTACTTTACATTTTCAAGGGAAAAGTAAATAAATTACAGTAACTAATTACTTAGTAATTAATGAGTAATTAATTAGTTGAGTAATGAATGAGTAATGAATTAGTAACTAATTACTTAGTAATTAGTTACACCCAACACTGGTCTTCTCTACGGTTTCAATTTTCAAAGGATTTAAATTTAAAATACATTTCATTGCTCTATACACTCCTTTTTTTTTTTTTGGTGTTTTTTTGGTCCCAAAAGGAAAATAACTTGTATAAAAGTATGAAAATAACTAAAAAAAATAAATAAAAAAAAAACCTTGTAAACTGCAGAAAGTGTTCTGTTTTTTGTTTAAGTTTATGGGGTCGGGTTAAGAGATAGAATACACAGTTTGTACAGTAATAAAAAAACCCTCATTATGTTGTTGGGGGGGGGGGGTGTATGTCCAATGCATTTTCATCCTACGCATTTTCATCCTAGGGCGTCATCTAACTGACACTTTTATCATGCGTTTAAATCCGACGCACATGGCAACCTTTAGCGTCAGTTAGATGACGCTCATCCTAGGGCATCATCTAACTGACGCTTTCGACCATGCGCCTAAATCAGACGCACATGGCAACCTTTAGCATCAGTTAGATGACGTGGGTAGGTTTAGGTTTGGGGTAGGGTTAGGGCTAGACCACTAGGAGGCACTTCTCATATTGACGCTAAAGGATGCCATGTGCGTCGGGTGTTGACAGCCTTGGGATAAGAACAAGCTGTTATTTCACCCTAACGCAAAACTCTAAAAGACACTTACTTCATAACTTATTAAAATGTAGATTTTGGCCAAATTGACAGGAAAAACAAAGCATTTTGAAAACGTAATGTGATACACTTACTGTCTCAATCAGATGTGCTTGTTCTAATGATGGAAAGTAAAAGAAAAAAAAAATTCACTGGTCAAGACCTTAATTTGAGCTTGATTTTGGTCATAGTATTAATGACAAATGCAACTATATGATCACGTATAAAGCCACAATGTCAACTCGTCAAATATCGTGTTTTTTTTCCCCCCCATTTCCTAAAAGTGGTTTTGGTCATAGCAGGGGGTGTAGGGCAAAAATGATTTTGCCTGTGTCACAATATGAGGTAACCCCGGCCCTGTGTGTTTGTAGAATGTGCACAGTGTTTTTTTTTTAAATAAGAAATTAAATGAAATCATACACAACACAATTGAAAACCCACTCTTTGTGTCACAGAATTCCTCTACTTCTCAAGTCATTTGTCTAGACTTAGGGACAAGTCAGCGAAGTTGTATCCCAGACAGAGAGAGAGATAGAGAGAGTCCATCCTCAATCCTCCCCACTGCCCGTGAGGTGATTACACTCGTCTTTTCCCCAAAGTAAACCGCCCATTCTTATCGCTGCGGTACAGTTAATCCTGCCTCTCTGTCCCTCAGGGGTGTCAGAGAGGTGGGGAGGGGAAATGCTGGAAGGAGAACACATTTGCCACTTGTCTATGACACATAATACCCGAGGTCCTTCAGGCAATCAACTTTTACCTCACATGTATTTGCTCATCTGAAGACCCCTGCTGGCTCAACTGCTAGTAAAAGGGGGAGGGGGAGGGGTCACAGGAGAGACAACCTAAATTAACACTTGACATTCAATACGGTCAGGGCCTTAATTGGCCAGAGCCTTCCTTAGAAAGCAATTTTCTATTCCCCAAACTACCTCAGGAGTGTCGTGCATGAAATGAGGTTGAGGGGGAGTATGTATGCGTCTGTGTGCACATGCATTCATGGCACAATGGACACAGGGTGTTTGGTGGCCTGATGGTCCCTTCCTCACTCTAATGAGAGAAGATCAAATATTGGTACGCAATCTAAGTTGAACTGGGATGGGAGCTCCCACCCCCACCCCCTCCCACACTCACACACACACACAAACACAGCTCCCATGCTTGCTTTTTTATTCTTTGTGAGTTATGACAATTGTCTGGTGACCACAAAATGCCAGGAGCAACCTCTGGGCACTTTATTTTATGTGCTCACTCTTCTCTAAACAACACACATGCACACAACCCGCACGGACACAGACAGGCGCGCGTGGTCTTTTCAGCCCTCACTTCACAGAGGATGCCGTTACCGGTGATGCTATTAACGCTTTCAACCTGAAAGGAATTACCCTTCCTTTAGCTGATCAGACAGCATTTTAAACTTTTAAATGCATCCTCTATCTGTAATCCCCTCTTTGCCATGGGTATTATCAATTGACTTTAAGACCAGATAATGTTCTTCTACTACACATATGCTCCTGGAAATAGAGTTTCACTTCACATGATTATAAACCCTACTCCTTGAATCGTGTAATATTTGTTGAATGGGTGAAAATCAATAGTGCTGAAATAACAGAAGGCTTGCCTACTGCTAACTGCCCATGTACATCTCGCGCAACGTGAGAAGGATTTATCAGCGCGGGTCGATGCGATGCGAAGCGCAACCCGCTCCCTAAGCAAATTGGGATTCACATGCCAGACTGTCCTGATATATCAAGTATTTAAATATTCTTTTTGATATCATTGGTCACTCGCAAAAACAGGCCAAATCCTCTGTTGTGCTTGAAAACGGAGGCATTATGAACAACTCCACTCTGCTACAATCAGCAGCTCATGATAAGGACAGGGAACTCTGACCCCTTTGGTTGCCTAGATACACTGGCCACTTCATTTGGAGTCTATCACAAGAGCAAATGAGTTTGTTTGAGCTTTAATTGACACCATGGATTGGAGAGAGGGAAGAGCAGTACCGCTCAATATATGACAATAAACCCACCGTAAATCACATCTGCTGTGCATCTGGGAACATGTGCTGTGACATTTTGTGCATTTTATGGCATCTGATTATATAACATGCACACTTTTGTGCATGTTTGTGCATGTTTTGGATTATTTAGGATTATTTAATATTTAACAATATTATCAATCTGTGTTGTACTACTTTCATGTTATCACTGTGAAGCTGCTTTGATACAATCTGTATTGTGAAAAGCGCTATATAAATAAATGTGACTTGACTTGACTTGACTTTTATATGCTTAAAAAAGTGGGCTTGTGAATTCATCATAAAATGTAAACCTTATAAGACTTATATAGACTTTCTAACGCATGGCATGTATGCAGAGTGGAGTGATCCTGAGATATGCCTCATGAAGGTCCAAGCCTGTGTATTTCCACAATCAGAGCAGCATCAGTTCCAAGCAAAAGAAAAAGAAAAAGAAAAAAAACCCTCAAGCCTAGAGCTACAACACATACTCGCACACAAGATTTTGATTTAAAATACGCCTCCGGTTGATTGCAGTTGTGGTTGATGACAGCACCAGCCCTCATATACATAATCACACACACACACCACACACACACACACGTCTGCTGGTCATAATTTATTAGGTTAAACGCAGAAAACACACATAAAACAAAAGCATTTCACAGTTAATATGACTTTTGCAATATTTTATGCATGCAGCAAAAGATCAAACAAATGTACAGTGTATGCATGCTCACTAAATCTATTTTGATACAAAACATTATGGTGGTGGTGGTGGTTGGGTGCTTTTTGTCTCATTTATATAAATCATTGGACTCAGACGTGTTTGCATTGTAAATAAAAATAGATTATACTTCTTGAAAATCAAATTGGTGAAATGTTTTTATTCATTTTAAAATATTTGAAGATCAATCAGACTATTCTTTATAAAGTGACAATCAAATGAATTATTAAATGAAAATAATTCCATGCATTGAATTTAAATATTGTTTTATTAAAAATACAAGTTTTTTTTCCTTCAAAAATGTGATCATTGTCAATCCATGGAATTTATTCAAACTAAATAGAATCTTTTTTTTTTTTTAATATAATAGATTTTACACCTGGCATTAGTCTTTGGGAACTCAAAACAGAGAACAATATTTGTCAATCCAACCGCTAGAAAAGCATTTCTTCTTCACTTCAGTATTGTCATTTTTATATGACTTGGACTTGAGTGCTTTACTTCCCCATGCTCAACACCAGTGTAGTGTCACTAATGAGGAAAACCACTGTGAGCAACTGAAATTACTGTCATTATCTGCGGACATATGTAACTATAACAGTAATAATGGTGGAAGGTAGTAGTAATAATAATAATAATAATGGTAAATCAGCCACAACATTAGATGAAATTATGGTGACACAGTCAAACCACACAGCAAAATTGAAAATGAGAGACTCTTTCCTGCAAAAGGGGAGTGTGATTTTCTTCTCTGTGTATTGTTGATGGTAGAAATTGCCCTCTTAGCTGTTTAAGATGAGGTAGACTAACAGCTTAAAAATAGAGGCCTCTGAATGTGCCAGTGGCATTGGCAACAAACCAGCAAATAAGAAGAAAAAGAAGAAGAAAAAATAAAACAGGAAGCAAAAAAAAAAAAAAAAAAAAAAACAGAAGTCATGCCCTCATTTCATGGCCCATGTTTCCATTACATTGTCATCAATATGCAGGATTTTTTTTCTTGTTTTCTTGTTGTTCATTATCCCAAAATACTTGTGTAACAGGTTTGCCTCTTTTAGTTTTCATAAAATGTTGCCTGAATAATATCGGAGGTTATTTGAAACATTCGAATTGTTCTGGATTTCAGCATGAATTTGCCAAAATGATTTACATAAACACACTGAGTTAATTTCTGTACAGACAGGAAATGAGTATTTGCGACATAATCAATCACTAGGGGTGCTGACATTTGATTGGATTTAAATCACCACAAGGTTCTCACACCTGTTAAATGTGTTAAAAGTGATAATAAAATCATGTGAGAGCATGAAGAGCATATTTTTTTCAGGATCTCAGTTGGTGTAAAGTTGAAATTTGAGACTGAGCGTCCCAGAGTTAAGTTGAAGCCCAGCGGTAAAGTGGAAACACTCAGCAGGCTTTGGGGTCTGACTGTCTGATTTGAATGACCTTTACGGAAGGGCAGGTGTTTTCAGGATTGGACATGGCATAACTCCGCACCAGTGAAGGTCTCAGAGGACTTGATAACTGACTCTAGTGATTCTAACTGACTCTTGTTAGAGCAAATCATAATGGAACCTCTTACCGGCATTCCGGGACAAAGGCTTTCAGGCACAGACTGCATCGGCGGCAGTACTAAGGTTAGAAGGAAATCTGAATATTGTCTCTGTTGATTTGATGTTTTCTTATTCAGTACTGACAAATGCCGTATGAGCAGTAAAATCAAGATCAAGCTAAAACTCTGCTTCCAATTTTTGATTAATTTAGAAAATCGCATAGGTCTTTACAGTGTTATACGACTAAAAAAATCTTAGAATCTTTTTTATCTTTTAATGTATTCATAAATAATTAAAAAAGAAACACTGTAAAGTACCTCCTCCCAATCCATAAAAAAGGAAAAGAAAATGATTCTGTCATCATATAATGGAAACACATTCTTTCTTTTTTTTTTTTTTTTTAAGTGCGTGGTCTCCGCCTCTGTGTTCATAACGCATAACTCCTAAGGTTATGATACCTCTCCACACTACAATAATTTAGGTACTAAGGTCAAGTCTTATGAACATTTCTGCATATTCTAAATTGTACAAAGAAAAAACAAATAGCGACATTCTTAGAATTTTGCCACAGGTCTTTATGTGTTCTGTTGGAAAGGTGTGTAAAAAAAAACAAAAAACTACAGCAACATTTTACATACATTCACAACAAATGTAACTCCAAGTCTTGTGTAGCGAGTCATGTTCTCTCATACATACAATGTTTATGCAAATTTCTGAGAGGCTAATTTTATTTTTCCGTGGAGGTAGTGCGTGTCTCATCTCTGGGAACACTGTCCCTCAGGTCTCGCCTATCAGATCTCTCTGTCTCTAGCTGAGGTCTGAGAGGCCTCTCTCTCTCTTTCTCTCAGATCTCTGAGGTTTGAAGGGCAGCTGGTGCATTCTGATTGTGTCAGGCGCTCGGGGAACTAACAAGACGCAGAATGATGGTAATGTCCCCTCATTACCGCCACGCCGGGGGTGGTGACATCCTGACTCTAAGACTATTGAAACAGCAGTTTCCCTTTTAACCAGGACTTCCCTTCTGTTCAGAAAAAAGGGGTCTATAAAAAGAAAAAAAAAACTTTTCAGAGCATTGACTCTTGACGGAGCTTGACGAGGACCAAAAATACACTGTACAAACTGGTTAATTATATCGGTCAAATATATTATTTAAACCACCGAATCAACCTATATACATTAATATTTATACCAACAAAAATATGTGTATGGATTAAATCAGTTAGAAATAGCTCTCTAAGAGAACAATTGCATGTTAACACTTTTTATAGTGTACTATAACATTAGACAGACAACCAAGTGAAATTGTTTCTATATAAAATGAAGCTGATATAGCTGTCTGCTTCGTTACAATCCCCCAGTTAAGAGGTTAACAAGTTGTTTTACATTCACAAGCTCACATGTGAATTCTGCTTATGTTAAAGAGGAAATCACTGCAACAAAATATTTCACTATTTTAAATAATTATGAATTCTTGTAATACAAGTATTCAACAGTTTTAGAAGTGTCTTAAAGCCAAGTGAACAATTTAATCTGCATTTACCCACAGGAAAGCATGACTACCTTTCAACACTCATCGTCCTGATAAGAGCAGAGCAGATGGTCTCACATTTTTATCCGTGTCTATGTCCATGGGATTGACCCCATCTGTGTGTCACCACAGAGAGTGCAACATCACCTCTCTACTCCTGCGCAACGCTGGAGACAGTATTGCTCCGTTTTCTGACACTCCAGAAATATATTCCAGAATGAACATGTGAGTGGCTGTGTCGCCCCTGAGGACAGACAGAGAGCAGAGAAGAGGCACTGCACGAGCATGTGAGTGATGTGCCCAGTGTCAGCTATTGATCATAGCCCAAGGAACACACAGATCTCAAACACCTACTCATATCCACTCATCACTCCAGAGAATAAAGGAAAGATAGCAACCAAATCTTTAGTGAGGCTGAATGAAAATCTTAACTGGATCGATTTGTGTGCTTTTCAGTGTGGGACTAGGGGGTGGGGGTTGGTGGGGGGCTTGTCCCCGTTGTGAAGTGCTGATGAATCTGCCTCCAAACTGGCTGCAAGCCAGTATCACTGAAGAGTGAATTTCTCTACTCGCGAGGGACCACTTCCCCTTCCCCAAAAACAACTTGCTTATGTCCCACACTTTCACTAGCTCTCTCTCTCTTCATCTTATGCTTCCTCTCTTCGCTTTTAAATATTTAAGATGAACAAAATCTAAAAACCTTAATTAAATAATAATAAACAGCATTTTGAGGATAAACACATTTTAAGACAACTAAAATTGGGGTTTAAGCTGTAAAAATATCTAAATTTAAGAAATTAAGAAATTTTTTTTCAAAGAATGTTGATAACAATAACAAAGTGTAGTGACATTTCTCATGAGCATTTTAGTTTAATATTCTAACATTGTTTTGTAAACAGGGAAATATAGGGAATTAAATCATTTATATTAAAACTAATGTGACACAGAAACCGCTATAAACAACATGTATATTAAAAGCCATAACTGTAGAATTTTGATTAATACACTAATTATGTTATGACTTAAATGGAATGAGAAATATTAAATATCTTTTTTTTTCAGGGTAGAAAAAAAACAATAGTTTCAACACTCGCATTTACAGTAGGGATGTAGGTGTAGGCAGCACAAAACTGGCATGTATCGCTTGTGTACAGGCATGACAAACACACATATTCACACACACTCAAAGAGTACAGAAATCTCGTATATAGTCGCCAAACATCTCTCGGCCTTTTTTCTCTCGTCTGCTCATCACCTCTACATGCACCTTTTTGTAACTCTTGACTTCCACAATAAAACACGCCAGCAAGCACTCTCGCTTTACAACAAAAATAGAGAAAAAGTTTACCACTTTCTCTCTGATCCTCTCCCCACCCTCTCTGCTTCCTCCACATTCCAGTTTCTCCTTGAAAACATTAAGAGGCAGTCTGTCGGGGAAAGCGAGAGGAATTAGGAAAGAAAGCATCCCTGAGCCAGGTGAGATTACTCCCCTCAACTGACTCCATTACTTAACAGGGTCAGTAGTTAGAGGAGCCAGATCCGTTCGGCACAAAGACCACTGAACCAGCAGCCTCTTTTCTGTACAGTGGCGCAATATTTCGGTGTGCTGTCTCCAAAGGTGGTCTTTGAAATGAAACTGTTGAATTAGTTGCTGTTTTACTCAATAAAATTCCCTAGCTTATTTATTTATTTTCCAACATATTGTATATTTTCAACTTGCCTTGGTTTTGACAATGATCCTGCAAACAGGCATCTTCCTGTCACCAAAGGTTGAAACAGTCACGCTTCCTGTGACTGCTCCGTCCATTTTAGTCAGCACTAGCTGCACCGATCGCGTTGGCACTGCCCTGGGCTCTGCTCTATCTGCCGAGAAAAGATGGTGGGTGTCTCCCTAACCACATATCCTCTTTCACTCTCCTCTTCTCCACTCCACCCTTCTCTTTCTCTCAACCAAGGCCAGCCAAGAGTCGTTTCATCTCGCACCCACACACACATGCAGCACAGAGAGGGAAAAAAGGAAAACAGACACTTCACTATAATCACATGTACACACGCTCCTGTACATGCACGCACACAGCCTACACCTGATCCCCAAAAAGAAAGAAAGAAAGAAAGAAAGAAAGAAAGAAAGAAAGAAAGAAAGAAAGAAAGAAAGAAAGAAAGAAAGAAAGAAAGAAAGAAAGAAAGAAAGAAAGAAAGAAAGAAAGAACACATGATAGGCTACAGAAGATCGCAAAATGAACAGAGCTTCAAATCAATCAATATATAAAATAAAAAATATTAAAAAATGTAATAAATGTGGTTCATTTGCCAGGGTCTGAAAGGGGTCTTTTTTATTTGTTACATTAGATAAGATGTTTAATAAATAGATAAATAAATAAGAGCCCCATAAACCGCATTCAACTCATTATTATTGAATGATCTGTTCCCGTGTTCAGTTTTCAGACCTAAAAATACAATACAATATAAATGTTCTTTAACATTTAAAATAGGTACTAAATTAAATTAAAACAACTGTATAGCCTAATCGGACGAATAGAATGTTAAAGGCGGTTTTCCCTTTAATATGTTTCTAATTACCTTTACTATAAGTTTCTGTTTAACAGTCATGTCGCACCCGCAACTGGCAGATTTTTAGTTTTTACATCTTTCAGTCAAGATTTTCAAAATTCAATATTCCTTATTTAAAATTAACGAAATTATATTACAGTAGGCTTTTTTACGTTTTGGTCTGGCGATGAAATTAATTTGCAAAACAAGACTGAAGATGTCAGCTAATCGTTTTGCGGAAAATCTGCAACTTTAAGTGTCATTCGTTTTCAAATTATTATTATATTGTTATTATTAATAAAAATAACGATAATAATAAAGAATATAACATCAATAATAACAATAATGTTTTTGCCGTTGCAGTTTTATTTTACGTTATTTAGGCCTAATCGAACATTAGAAGGTTTTATGAAAATATCATCTACAATATAAAGTAATGTTACATTTATATTTATTTTAAAAAGGGCATTTATAGTATATATAACGGAGGGGTGCGGGAAGGAGCAAGTGGTACAGACATGAGAGGATGCTGAGAAGCCTCAGAGAGAGTGATGAAGTTCGCCTGCACCACCGCCTCTCAGAGTTTCCACGGGAGAAAAGATCAGATTCAGCACCTGAAAAGGTTTGCGATGTGAACTGATCACAGCCCTGTTTCAGCAACGCGTATCAAAAGAATCACATCAAATGAATAACCTTTAAGTGCTCGTTCGTAGTGCAGCCGATTAGTCAAGATCGAGTAATTGGAACCCATTAATAACCAAACCAACATTAACAAGTATAGGCTAATGCATAAAATCAACCCTAGCACAGGGATCCAGGATCCAGAATATTTTATTATGTGGGTTTGATATTAATATCGACCATTGCACGTGGTCAGCAGTGCACAGGTGTACCTTTAATTAAAAAAATAAATAACGGATCGGATCAGATATTAATTGATGATTAAGATGTCGTGATATTCTTGTTAACAGTAGCCTACCCAGCCAACATTTGTATGTGGGGCCCATATGGGTATGAAATGGGCTGAAAAATGGGCCCCATGTAGGATTGTCCGCGGGTTACGTAATGGCCCCATGTTCATTGCCCAGATAAATTCCATGTAGGATTGCACTTGGTACTAAGCTGGACCCAAGTGGGCAACATGCACAAGACCCATCTCGGGCCCAGGTTTAACCCAGCCGACATTTGTATGTGGGGCCCATGTGGGTTTGAAATGGGCTGAAAAATGGGCTCTGTATGGGATTGTCCGCGGGTTACATAATGGCCCCACGTTAATTGCCCAGATGAATTTCATGTAGGATTGCACTTGGTACTAGGTCGGACCCAAGTGGGCAACTTGCACAAGACCCATCTCGGGCCCAGCTGTAACCCAGCCGACATTTGTATGTGGGGCCCATGTGGGTTTGAAATGGGCTGCAAAAATGGGCTCTGTATGGGATTGTCCGCGGGTTACATAATGGCCCCATGTTAATTGCCCAGATGAATTTCATGTAGGATTGCACTTGGTACTAGGTCGGACCCACGTGGGCAACTTGCACAAGACCCATCTCGGGCCCAGCTGTAACCCAGCCCACATTTGTATGTGGGGCCCATGTGGGTTTGAAATGGGCTGAAAAATGGGCTCTGTATGGGATTGTCCGCGGGTTACATAATGGCCCCATGTTAATTGCCCAGATGAATTTCATGTAGGATTGCACTTGGTACTAGGTCGGACCCAAGTGGGCAACTTGCACAAGACCCATCTCGGGCCCAGCTGTAACCCAGCCGACATTTGTATGTGGGGCCCATGTGGGTTTGAAATGGGCTGCAAAAATGGGTTCTGTATGGGATTGTCCGCGGGTTACATAATGGCCCCATGTTAATTGCCCAGATGAATTTCATGTAGGATTGCACTTGGTACTAGGTCGGACCTAAGTGGGCCACATGCACAAGACCCATCTCGGGCCAAGCTTTAACCCACCTGAAATTTGTATGTGGGGCCCATGTGGGTTTGAAATGGGCTGAAAAATGGGCTCTGTATGGGATTGTCCATGGGTTCAATAATGGCCCCATGCCAACTGCCCACATGTATATCATATAGGATCGCACTTATAAACAGGTGGGCCCCAACTGGGCCACATGCACAAGACCTATCTTGGTCCCAGCTTTAGTTTTTTGTGGGTACTACAAGATTACTATATGGGCTGAAATACGGGCTTTAAGTGGGTTTGTCCATAGATTCCATGCTGGCCCCAGCAACTTGCTGGATTCAGGATTTCACAGGGCTTTAGGTGGGGCCCAACTTGGAATCATGCATGTGGCCCAACTAGGGATCATCTGGGCTCCATCTAAATAAGTAGCAACACCACACAAACAAGTTTTAAATCATTAGAGCACACAGTGATATTGAAATATTTTCAAATTTCAATTTTATTAAAATTACTCATCATCATATTATGCTATATTCTAAAATTCCTGGGACAATATTTAAAGAAGCAGATTTATGTCAGAGAATACAGTATCTCTTTAATGTTTTATACCTATTTGTTAAAGTACATATTTTGAACCTGTATTTGACCCAGTCTTTACTGAACATTTGAACAAGATATAAATTGGTGACAGAAGAAGCAGCAACTATACAGTACATTTATCAGCTTACACTGCAGACAGTCATTTGCAGTTCTAGACACTCTCCTCCTCCATCTCTTGTCCTGGACTATTTTGAGAGTTCCCTCTCAATTCCTGGCCAGTTGATCTGTGTTCCTCTGCAAAACAATTTTATTTTATTTTATTTTTTAGGGATTTTGATTTTAGAAAAAACATGTTACTTACACATATCACAAAACCTTATGCCAGAACAACAATTTTTACTCAGGATAAAAAAAAACAGCAAATAAATTATAAAGGAATAGTGGCGGTTTTGGAATGTCACTAGAAGGGCATTTGGGAAATCAATAAAAACAGTTTATAAAGCATGCATAATAAGTAAGTATAATGATTTATGATTGCTTTTAAAGTAAAATTAGGGATGCTTCGATCAATCGGCCAGATATTAGGGTTAGGTTAACTAAGTAAGTAAGTAAAAGTTTATTTATATTATAGCACCTTTCACAGGTACAAGGCCACAAAGTGCCTTACAACAAAAACATTAATATCATAAAATACACACAATAAAAGCATAGACAGTACATGATCATGTCATGTAACACAGGTAGAAAAAGCCTGAACAAATAAATGAGTCATAAGTCTGCATTTGAAGGCATAAACAAACAGGGTATATACAGTAATCCTTAAGTTAAATTTACTACTTTTTAATATCTTTTTTACTATCTTCAGATATTTTTTTAAAACCATCACGACACTGAATTGCAAGTGTTAACCAGCGACCTTTCTATTACACAGATTTTGACATTTACAACATACAAAAATGAATAGATTTAGAGCACACATTCCATTTTTATGTTTAATGGATTGCATTTGCGAGTGCGACCGAAGCGCATTAGCTCCCATCCAGTTAACATTCATGTTTTTTTACACACCAAACAATAGGGAATGCATTGACATCACTTTCCCACCAGTACAACCCCCCTAAGTCTGACTGAGTGGCAAAAGATCTGCTGCGTGACTAGATTTAAGAGGGGAAAATGCGAAAATGCAACTAAAACGAACAATTTGACGAATTTGAACTGAATGATGAACTAAATGTTGGACTCAATATAGTGTTCCTAACAACTTACTAAAGATCCAGTGATCCTTGGATATTGACATGCAGCCAAGCAATCGTGTCGCCTGACATTTATGTTTGCCTGATTTCAATACCAGGGAAATAAAAGCAATATGTAGACCTACAAAGGCAAAAGCAAATTTGCCTGTGAATGCTTTATATAAATACAATTTAGGTAGGTCTAAATCTGGGCGATCACTTATATCAGGGTTATATAGCCTCTATATATCGTCATATCGTCCAGCCACTGAATATGACGTCAGCATCAAACAGACAGAGATGAAAGATCTTTGATTGTGCCCAGATAAGCTAAAGCCCATTTTTAAACGGACTAACACAAACACAGAATGGGACACCTGATAGTCTGAAAAAAATAATACCTAATTTTTTAAAAAAAATAATACCTCTCAGACTACATTTAACACTTTTAAAAGCCTTAAATTTGACAATTTTGATTTATCACTTTTTAATACTTTTTAAAACCCCGCGGACACCCTGTCAAAAGAGCGCATACAGTGGGAGGGGGTTATTAAACGCCTTCTGAAGCAAAGCCATGAGTTTGTGTAAGAAAAACATTCAGTAACGCTTTAGATTACAGCCCGGAATGTACTGTGTAATTAAGAGGAATTTACAGTGTAACTTTATGCAATTATAGTGTACCTATAAAATACTTGCATGTAAGCATATGGGTAAAGTTTTGGGAATAAAGGGGTAACAACTAGGAGAATTAAAAATATATGTTTATACTGTAAGTATTATAGAACTAAGGGGTACTTATTCTACTATTATGATACAACAATCTTACATTTGGGAGCAATTTAGTGAGTACATACACTGCAAACCTTTTTGTAAAAATTGTGTATCAATACTGTATAGTTTTTTTTTTAAATGACAGGGTACATATCTAGGCATTTATACAAATCTTTATTATTTTTTAAAAAGAAATTATAGCAAAAGTGTATATGTTTAAGTTTTGGCTAACATGTTTTAGGGCAAGAAAAGCTAAGACTATAGAGAGCCTAAGTCCCGCCCCTTCGCTTCCGGCTCATGGGACCTTATTTCGGAAAAAATATGAATGGTGGTCAATGGCGAGAGACAACTTATCTTTTTATTCCGTCTGAACTGTGCCCTCAATTACACATATGATGTTTGTCAATTTAAAAGATGATTCTCAAAGTCAAAAACGTCGCAGTTTGTCATACAACAGAAGAGTAACTTTTAGTTTTATGTGAAAATCGCTCTGTGAACTACATCTCCCGGGAAACGAAACGAGATCCGCTGCTCGTGTGTGTGCAGTCTGGTACAAAACACTCAGTTAGGACGGTGTAACGTTACGATTATAACGTAAGACTGTGGGAACAATGACAGACAGCCTCAGTAAAGTTAGCTTCAGTCATTGAGAGAAAACGTGCGCCTTTGGGGTTTGTAGTCTTTGTAATTACGTATTTTCACAGTCTTATACCTCAACGGTTTTACATCAAACTGCGACTTTCTTTATTTTAAAATGTATCTTTTAAATTGACAGACATCATATGTGTAATTCAGGGCACAATTCAAACCAGATCAAAATATTTGTTGTCTCTCGCCATTGACTACCATTCAATATTTTTCCGAAATAAGGTCCCATGGTGGGCGACCGGAAGGGGAGGGACTTAGGCTCTCTATTGTAATTTTTGGTTTGTTTGATGTGGTTACAGGGTAAGTGGTGCTTGTATAATAAATAAAAGTTTCCAAGTCAGTGATATAAAACTGTGTATGTATTTTTATTGTACTTACCCTGTAACTACATGGAACAAGGGGGTAACAAGCACCACTACATGAAACAAGAGTATCTTTCCTCAATATTTAAGCAAAAGTTGCAATAGTTTTCGTGTTAGTGCACTTTTGTAAAAAAGACGACTTTAGAAATGCATATTATGTACCCTGTATTTTTTTAAAAAGCCTGTAATTTTACAGTAGGTGGTTCACCATTATTTCAAAAGGGTACGCAGTGTATATTCTCGCTCAATTACTCCCAAATGTAAGATTGTTATATAATAATAGTAGGATAAGCACCCTTTAGTTCTTTAAGACTTACAAATAATTGTTTAATTCTTCTGGTTGTTACCCCCTTATTCCTCAAACTTAAAATATTGTTCCCTTATACTTATATTGTAAGTATGGTATAGGTACACTATAATTACCAAAGTTTACGCTGTTAAATCGCTTTAATTACGCTGTACTTTCCAGGCTGTAATCTAAAGCATTATCAAATATTCATATTTAAAACTTTATTAAATAAAATAACCAACTTCCGGCCAAGCAAACATACAGATTGCACTTAAGTGTAAAGTGCAACTTATGCAGTTTTAAGTTGATATTTACTCTACGCCATTATGCACTACACTACTTCTGACGTCACAAATTGACCTATGACAAAGCCATACACTCAAATGCGGTGAGCCAATCACAGTGCGCAGCTAACCCAATACACTCGGACATTCTCTGCTTCCACGTCCATTGAAATGCATTGCAGTTAGTCAGTTTTCGTTAGTTTTTTTCTTGTCATTTTAAGTTTAAAATGGTCAAACGGTGCGCATGGGGTATATGCAACTCCGACATTAGGTTCCCAAGAGACTGGGCGACGGCGTGTATTTCTTTACCCTTTCCCAAGCCACTTCTCAACCGAGATAAGTGTCTGCTCTGGATTAAGTAATGCGATTAAGTTATGCGGTAGACCACAACACTGACTAAACATCGATAAATTAAAAAAAGATGTCTTTTCTGTTCTAAGTTAAGTCAACAACGTATTTGAACGTTATCTTTAAAATCTCTAACGTAATGTTAGGCTAAGTTAGCTTAGCCATAGGTCAATTGCGTAAGTTTGTAAGTAGGCTGCTTATGGCCATTTAGTTGGAAACTAGTTATTTTACTTTAAAATGTTTTAAATATGGGTATTTTTCAAACAAAAACTTTGCTTCAGAAGGCCTTTATTAACCCCCCTGGAGCCCTGTGGAGTTTATGATGGATGGATGCACTTTTGGATGCATGAGCTTGGGTGAGCTTCAAAGTAATAGTTGCAATCCACTGCCATTATGAAGCTTGAAAGCGTCAGGGTGTTTATTAATAAAACTCTGATTGTATTTGTCTGAAAGAAGAACGTGGGCTAATATACACCTAGGATGGCTTGAGGGTGAGTAAATCATGGGCTAACTACTCTAATTAAATTTGATCAATTAATTAATTTTGTCAATTTTAAATTAAGTACAATCAAAACACCTCAACAAGGTTAATAAATCCATACCGGAAGTGACAGTACACTGTAGTAGATAAAGAGCAATCCACCAAATTGCCAGTACGCATCTGGATCCTTGGTCAATCTGGGATGGGGTGGGGTGATGCGTCCTTAAAAATAAAGATTACATATTTTCAATTCCTTTATACAATATTAAACAAAACGTGTTTATATCATACCAACATTTGCGATTATAAAACATTCAGAGAACATGAAAAAATGGTCCCCAATAGCTCCCCGGGCGCCACTGTGTGTGTTTAATACTCACTGCTCTGTGTGTGTGTGCTTACGTGCACTTGAATGGATGAAATGAAGAGCACAAATTCCGAGTATGGGAAAACCATACTTGGCTACATGTCTCATCACATCACACAATTGTAGCTTTAAAAAAGACAATTGCTACTCCAAAATCAAACAAACCATCTAATAATTTTACCTGTAGCCACATTTATCCTGTTATGACACGTCTGAGGGTCTTTCCCTTGATGTTCTTCCGTGAACTAAATAAAGAGCTCATGATGGTGCCATTTTCTCCTTTCTTTGTCACTTTAGAGGAAGAAAGATATAAAGATAAAAAGTTACTCAGACTTGTCACTGGTAGAGGATATGACTTTTAATGATGAGTATAATATTTTTAACAACATAATATTAATCCCAATGTAAGGTTTAGAAGAAATGGTTAAAACTGACTTACATCTTAATGAAGTTGATAATAATGCCGTGGTGCATTTGTCTCTCTGTTGGGTGCCTGCTCTCCCCCCAAAAATCTTCTTCCAGTGCTCGATATATAAAAATAAAAAAAGTAAACAAATCTCTTATCATTAACTGTTCGCAGTTATCAGTTTTTTAAGAGGTGATGTAAAATATTAAGAAACGGGCATATACAAAAACATAAATAACATTTCTCAACTTTTCTGTAGATTCCAGTGTTTCAGAGAGACTGTTTTATCAGTCAAATCAAGTATATAGTGCTTTTCACAATATATCAGTCACTTTACTCATTTGGATTCTCCTTCCCTAGTAAATAAATAAATAACTTATACCAAAGTATATTTAAAACACATTACATACTAATTATACTTCAATTTCATTATTGACACATCATCTAAGAAGACTTTATTACACAATGAAGATTTTTTTCTATAGCCTATAGCTATATTACGACAAAAAAATAATAATAAATAAAGTTAAGTGTACCTAAAGTATATTTGCAATAGTTCCACTTTGGCACAATCAAATGCAAACGTTATACTCAGAATACTACTTAAATACTTAACAGTCAATGGTTAACAACCCGTTATGTTACACACACAACTCCTAACCTATCCTTACGTCCGTTATCCGTTTATAAATCTCTCGTGTAAGTTATACAGAACATTTCTGGGTAACGTTAATTAACTCCATTCACAGACGTTTTGTTTATCTGCATACTGTATATTCCACCATTAACTATATTAACACTCTCATCCACTTATTTGAATGTAATACCTAAACGTTTAAATATTAATGGATCTCAGTTATGATAGTGGAAGATAGCGACAGAAAAAATGTTCTCTTACCTGATCGCCAATATTGCATGATCTTACACATCCAGTCCGACCTTCTTCTGTGTGTTCACATCATCTTCTGTTCTCCTTCGTTTACATGTCACGTCGCAAATTAGTTCAAAATAATAATTGAACAGACATAAGGAAAGACCGAGTAATCTTGCTGTGCAGCCGTCGTCATAACTCAAAATGATGTATTTGAATTTTAAAAAACATGACCAGTAAAAAGGCGCGGAAAGTTGTCATTGGCCAGTTACATAGATGACAGTCAGATTAACCAATCATGATCAAAGAAGGTGAAACAACCAATGTTTCAGTGGTAATGATTTTTTTTTTTTTTTTTCAAATAAAAATGTAATCCTGCAAGCTAAACTTTAGGCACACACACAACATTTTAAACCCCAAACAAAATCGCACAAAGCAAAAAAAAAAAAAAAAGTTTATTCTGAACTTGTTGAGATTGAAATTAAATCCATTATTATTGTTAATAATATACTGATTCTATTTCAACACAAATTTAGATTTTTGAAGTGGTGTTTTGATCAAAATATCATAAATGCTACAATAATAATTAGAAATTAATAATTAGAAATAATAATAATTTAAATGTTATGGATTTCTTGACATGACATTGATTCAACAAGATAAAAAAAAAACCTTTTCAACTGTTTAGCATTAAACGTTAAATTAAACGTTACATTACATTCTTTACTCCTGTGCTGCAAATGTGCTTTTTGAATTTAGTTTGGATTTCCCTTCAAACCCTGCATTTTGCATTCTAACTTTCTTTACTTGGGCTATTTCATCATCTGGACTGAAGTGCCCCTTTCAATAATCAAAACCCTAACCCTAACCCCAATATTTAAAATCTCTAGAATTACATTGTCGCTAACTGACTGACCAGAAAACTCTTGAGTATTTCCATTGAATAAGGGCATTTGGCTGTTGCTAGGGGTTTGATTTATTCTAGCCATCTCTAAGCCATTATAATTCCATTGTTTTGATAGATAAGTAGCTTCTGGAACCCGTTCTTCATATTGTACGGTGACCATTTTTGGGATATTTTGAACCATTTGTATACATTTTAAAATAACTATATTGAGATAAGCATATCAGTAACTCATAATTTTGCAGTAACAAAATTAGACCACTAAAAGTTGACACTTTCAATATTTAGTGTCAATGATTAGGGTTGGAACTAATTAGCCTTATTCACGGCAGCGCCATCTTTGATTTTTAATGAGAATGAAAGAGAGGCTGTGAGGGATAGACATACAGCTCTTCAATGGGCCGTACTGTTATTTAACGTGTTTTCAGATTGTTCTGTTTATGAAACACTGGAAAAAATATCTTTCCAAGAAATTTCAGTTGACAAAAAACTCCCGACAATGTAAGCTGTGAAAAAATCGTCAGTAATTGAAGAGTTCAGATGCAAAAGCCTCTAAGTGCCATTTGAAATTTTCTTCTAAAATGATAATTTTATCAAGCTCATATATTCAAGTTCAGTAATTTCACGTGAATGACAATTAATAGGTAATCTTCATTGCAATTTAAGTGAAATTACTGAATTTAAATATGCAAGCTTGATAAAAATGATCATTCTAGAAGAAAATTTGAAATGGCACTTAGAGGCTTTTGCATCTGAACTCTTCAATTTGAGCTTTATTCAGCCTTTTACAGCGGAGGCCATTGGAAACACGGTAAGTCTATCCCTCACAGCCTCACTCTCAAACCTGTCATGGCGCTGCTCTGAATAAGGTCTATATCTCCTGAACGCCAACACTCCAGGACTGTATTTGAAGAGCCGTGGCCTATACTTTACCCACATACACTATATTGACAGTATTGGGACACTCATCCAAGTCATTGAATATGGGGGTGTTTCAATCACTTCCATGGCCACAGTTGTATAAAATCAAGCAGCTAGGCATGCAGGTGCTTCTACAAACATGTGTGAAAACATAGGTCGCTTTCAGGAGCTCAGTGAATTCAAGCATGGTACCATGATTTCCACCTGTGGAATAAGTCCATTTATGAAATTTCCTCACTACTAAATATGATCAACTGTTAGTGGTATTTAAACAAGAATTATACTGTAATCACAAATATACTGTATATAAATGTTTTAATGATTGCACCGATGTTTTTTTTACAAGTGTATAGTTTATGAAGTCATTTACAGATCCAGAATTTATATTTATTCCATAATTCATTATATTCACAATTATACTTGTATATATTTCCGCATTAAGGATCCACATAGAGATTATTTATGTGGAAACTACCCTGGGCCCATGTAGGCAGCCTATATGGGACTGTTTGTGTTTGCTCATGTCTGACCCATGCGGTTTATCAAAGTGGGCCCCATATGTTTTTCACAATCAGAACCCATATAGAGATTTCCTTTGAGGGAACTACCCTGGGCCCATGTAGGCAGCCTATATGGGACTGTTTGTGTTTGCCCTTGTCAGACCCATGCGATTTATCAAAGTGGGCCCCATATGTTTTTCACAATCAGAACGCATATAGAGATTTCCTATGAGGGATCTACCCTGGGCCCATCTAGGCAGCCTATTTGGGACTGTTTGTGTTTGCCCATGTCTGACCCATGCAGTTTATCAAAGTGGGCCCCATATGCTTTTCCCAATCAGAACCCATATAGAGATTACCTATGAGGGAACTACCTTGGGTCCATGTAGGCAGCCTATATGGGACTTTTTGTGTTTGCCCATGTCTGACCCATGCGGTTTATCAAAGTGGGCCCCATATGTTTTTTCACAATCAGAACCCATATAGAGATTCCCTATGAGGGAACTACCCTGGGCCCATGTAGGCAGCCTATATGGGACTGTTTGTGTTTGCCCATGTCTGACCCATGCGTTTTATCAAAGTGGGCCCCATATGTTTTTCCCAAACAGAACCCATATAGAGATTCCCTATGAGGGACCTACCCTGGGCCCATGTAGGCAGCCTATATGGGACTGTTTGTGTTTGCCCATGTCTGACCCATGCGGTTTATCAAAGTGGGCCCCGTATGTTTTTCACAAACAGAACCCATATAGAGATTACCTATGAGGGAACTACCTCGGGCCTATGTAGGCAGCCTATATGGGACTGTTTGTGTTTGCCCATGTCAGGCCCATGTGGTTTATCAAAGTGGGCCCCATATGTTTTTCCCAATCAGAACCCATTTAGAGATTACCTATGAGGGAACTACCTTGGGCCCATGTAGGCAGCCTATATGGGACTGTTTGTGTTTGCCCATGTCTAACCCATGCGGTTTATCAAAGTGGGCCCCATATGTTTTTCACAATCAGAACCCATATAGAGATTACCTATGAGGGAACTACCTCGGGCCTATGTAGGCAGCCTAAATGGGACTGTTTGTGTTTGCCCATGTCAGGCCCATGCGGTTTATCAAAGTGGGCCCCATATATTTTTCACAATCAGAACCCATATAGAGATTACCTATGAGGGAACTACCTTGGGCCCATGTAGGCAGCTTATATGGGACTGTTTGTGTTTGCCCATGTCTGACCCATGCGGTTTATCAAAGTGGGCCCCGTATGTTTTTCCCAATCAGAACCCATATAGAGATTCCCTATGAGGGAACTACTTTGGGCCCATGTAGGCAGCCTATATGGGACTGTTTGTGTTTGCCCATGTCAGGCCCATACGGTTTATCAAAGTGGGCCCCATATGTTTTTTCCCAATCAGAACCCATATAGAGATTCCCTATGAGGGAACTACCCTGTGCCCATGTAAGGCAGCCTAGATGGGACTGTTTGTGTTTGCCCATGTCTGACCCATGCGTTTTATCAAAGTGGGCCCCATATGTTTTTCCCAATCAGAACCCATTTAGAGATTCCCTATGAGGGAACTACCCTGGGCCCATCTAGGCAGCCTATATGGGACTGTTTGTGTTTGCCCATGTCTGACCCATGCGGTTTATCAAAGTGGGCCCCATATGTTTTTCACAATCAGAACCCATATAGAGATTACCTATGAGGGAACTACCCTGGGCCCATGTAGGTAGCCTACATGGGACTGTTTGTGTTTGCCCATGTCTGACCCATGCGTTTTATCAAAGTGGGCCCCATATGTTTTTCCCAATCAGAACCCATATAGAGATTCCCTTTGAGGGAACTACCCTGGGCCCATGTAGGCAGCCTATATGGGACTGTTTGTGTTTGCCCATGTCTGACCCATGCGGTTTATCAAAGTGGGCCCCATATGTTTTTCACAATCAGAACCCATATAGAGATTACCTATGAGGGACCTACCCTGGGCCCATGTAGGTAGCCTATATGGGATTGTTTGTGTTTGCCCATGTCTGACTCATGCGTTTTATCAAAGTGGGCCCCATATGTTTTTCCCAATCAGAACCCATATAGAGATTCCCTATGAGGGAACTATCTTGGGCCCATGTAGGCAGCCTATATGGGACTGTTTGTGTTTGCCCATGTCTAACCCATGCGGTTTATCAAAGTGGGCCCCATATGTTTTTCACACTCAGAACCCATATAGAGATTACCTATGAGGGAACTACATTGGGCCTATGTAGGTAGTCTATATGGGATTGATTGTGTTTGCACATGTCTGTCCCATATAGTTTGGCCATGTGGGCCCCATATGTATTGCCCCATTCAAAACCCATATAGAGATAACCTACGTGGGTGCCACATTGGGCTCATGTAGGCAGCCTATATAGGACTGATTGTGTTTGCCCATGTCTGACCCATATGGGTTATGAAAGTGGGCCCTATATACTTTTCCCATTCATAACCCATATAGAGATTATCTATGTGGGTACTACCTTGGGCCCACGCAGGCAGCCTATATGGGACTGGTTGTAATTGCCAATGTCTAACCCATTTGATAAACCCAAATGGGCCCCATTTGTGTTGCCCATTTTGAGCCCATGCCCTCATTTCCCATTAGTGACCCAGCTAGGACCCACATAGGGAGCCCACCTATTTTTGCCCATGTGGGACCAACGTAGCTGACCCAAGTGGGCCCCAGAAAAGATGCCCATTTTGGGACCATGCCCACTTGGTACCCACGTAGCCCAGGCATAAACCATGTGGGGCCCACATATACATGTTGGCTGGGCTACATATAAAGATGAAATTAATTTAGAAATGTATGTTAAATTACACGCTCGAAAAGGCTTTCAGCCGCTCTTTAGAAAAAAAAAAATAGGCAACATTTGAAAAAAAAAAATAATAGCCTACACATTTGGAAAACTACATATTTGAGGGGGGAAATGTATTTCATTTGCAATGTATTTTAAAAGAAACAACATAAAAAAAATATCAGTGTCAAGCTAGTTTCTTGCCATCTGTGAGAGAAGCATCATATTTTATTATTGATTATGAACATGATTATGATATTCTTTTGCTCAAAAATTTTTTTTCTTTGATATTTATAACTCAAAAGGATCGGATGCACAACATTTGCATTCGATATTTGTTTAAGTAGCACAACTGCATCCGAAGAGCTAAGAAAATGTTGTCCTGACAAAATAACTGATAGCAGCCAGATTACACTGTCATTAGCCTAATGTCCATTACATAAGACACTCTCTTAATAAAATAATTATATCCAACGATTATTGAGTGATTTAGAGTCGAAATCAAACAAACTGCATTTGACGTAGCCTATGTCACTCATATTTCATGTCAAGGATTAACGGTTTAAACACGTTTTTAACAAACGTTCAAAGGCGCGTCTAAATAAATCACTTTATTTGGAGAACTGTACATAGTTATTCAACGCGTAAAGTCCATTCTGAATGTCCTTCCATAAGAACCATTACATGCTTCATAGTGTTTTCGTGAATGATTGAAGCGCAGGACTGAATCCACCTGCGCCGGAGCTCCGATGCGCCAAACAGCTGAACGCGCGTCTGAATAGGCTGCCATTCAAATCTTTATTCTCACTAACATTCAGAATTTCTAAGTCAACTAGACCCGCGCATACAAAATTTATTAGCCTTTCAAAAATAAATAACATATCATTATTTAGAGAAATATCATTTAAACTAAACGAAAAAAAAAATAAACATTTAATTTCAAATACAAATTGGTTATCCATATTTTTTACGTGTTCAATTTTAACCGATACGCATCTCAGTGTTGCAAATAAAGAGAGCTGAGTATGAAAAAAATAAAGAAAAAAAAAGTTTGAGAGGAATCTGGAAAGCTATGTGGATGGACCCCCATTGTTGACCAAAGGGAGTCCAGGGGCCTGCGATCGTATCAGCGTGTGCATGGCACAGAGAAACCAGCCCTGATGATTAATGTTCTGCTCACCATCTCTCCCTCCACAGACCCCAAGCCCCCTCCCATAAACATTCTGCCCTGATAAAAGCATTAAGCACAGGAACTTTAAAATAACTACACAATGTTAAAGAGCTGTAGATTTTTACATATAGCTGGGAAAATCGGAAGTACTTTTACAAGTTGATGATGTTAAGAACTCCAGGAACAATCAGATGAAGTTAATTATATATGTGCCACAGCCTGATCTACATAAGGTCCCCAAAACAAAACCTCCCAGTCCAGACTGACCAGACGCACATTATTCACTAATGCAATTAATAAAAGTAATTTCTCTTCAACACTCAGAAACTTTAAAACGAAGGCTGGGTGACAACAGGCACTAAACCACTCAAAGAAGTTAAGCAAAACATAGTTTACACAGTAGCAAGCGTTAAAATAACTAACACCAACCAAAACATTTTTTCACGTTCACATTTATACGCTAAAAAAAAAATCAAATGAAAATCATGCTCACGCTCAAACACACACTTAACAGCTGTACAGAGATGAAGCAGACACAGTGTCACACTGAGCGAGAGGGACAGCATCCCACTGACCTGCTGGGACATTCTGAAAAGGAGGTTGCTGTCAGTGCTCTGCTGTGTCCATGTCCCCATGAAGCCCGGCTCGGCGCTGGCCGGTCTGGTGCTGAACTGCATGGAGCTTTCTCCTTCTCCTCCTCCTCCCCCTGCACCGCTGCTGCTGCTCCTGCTCCTGCTGCTGGCTCTGGCCGTGGACTTGCGTGCCCTCTCTCGATCTTGTTCTCTCCACACCACACCGCCTCTCACATCCAACTCTGTCTCCTCAGACTGCCGGCAGAGAAGAGGGGGAAGGGGGGGGCGGATAGGGGAACCGGAGAGAAAAGTAAGAGAAGGTGGAGGTTCAAAGAGGCAAAGGGTGACTGCTCTGTTCTTTTTTTTCTCTTCTGTCCTATTCTTGCTCTCTTTTTTCTCTTTCTTTCTTTTTTTTTCTTTTCCTTCTCTCTCTCTGTGCTATCTTCTCTTGAGAGAGGGGTGAAAGTGGAGGGTCTTGACTGCCAGTAGCAGGAAGAGTGTGTTGAGTTAATTCAGGAGCAGGGCTGCACAATGCATATTTCCTCTGGGGCATGTGGTGGTAGAGGGCAGGATGAGCGGAGTGTCGGAAGTAAGGAGAGAGGAAGAGAGGGATGGGGGTGTGAATTGAAGTGAAGTGAAGGAAGGAGAGAAAAAAGGGGGATGGCAGAAAAATGGAGGAGGAGATGGTGAAGGAGAGTAGGTTTTTTTTTTTTTTTGGCTGCACACACACACACACACACACACACTTTTTTATGTCAGTCAAGCTGTGTATGGGCTGTCCTCCAAACATACACGGATACACATACACACATTCCAAACAGAAATCAATCGTAGAGCAAACTCAGTCACCCCTACCCTGCCCTTTGAACCCCTCGCACACCTCTAAAAAAAACACCACTTATATTTTGCACTAAAAATACACCTTCACTCCTTGCACGTCTATGCTCTTGTGATCAAAACCAACTATACACTATACTTTCACTGCAAATAGTTCTCTTAAAAAGTTTCATTCAAAAAGAAAACTAAAATGACTTTAAAACTATTATTCCAAGAGCCGAAGACAAAAAGTCCCTCCCTTTCCCCCAAAAGGTGCCCTTTCTCACCAGCGTGTCCAGCGTGGTTTTCCTTCCAGCTGTGTGGAGATCAGGTGTTGGAGTGAGTCAGTTCCAAAGCAGCCCCTCCTCTCTCTCTCTCTCTCTCTTTCTCCTTCCCTGTCTTTCTTTCTTCAGGCCCCCTTCTCGCCTTCAGAGATGCCTGTCCTCTGTTTCCAGACTAACTCCAGCTAGAGCTGTGTCAGTGTGCATGTGCGTGCAGCCGTGAGTACATGTGTGTTGTTGTGAGGTAGAGCATGTGTGTGTCGGGCCGCAGCACGTCTGAGTTAACTGCTCCTCTCTTCTTGCTGGCACTCAATGACACGGCTCTCTCTCTCTCATCCTCCACTGATCTGCTTTCCCACTGAGAGGAGAGAGAGAGAGAGAGAGAGCAGGAGGGGAAAGGGTTGTCCCTGTCTTATTACCAGCTCTCCATGCCTGATGCTTCTTCACTCCAGACCTCAGTGGGATTGAGCCACTCTCTAATACATGCACTCTCTCTCTCTCTCTCTCTCACACACACACACACACACACACACAAACAGAGAGAGAGAGAGAACTGGCCCATTCACACAACTATTCCAAGCAAATAATGCATTTGTCAATACAATTGGACAAGCTCCAACTTCTATAATAACCTCAATGCTAAACGAAAAGCCGTTTCTCAGCCTTCCAATTGCACTTTATTTTATTTTTCTTTATTTTGTTTTTACTCTTGACAGTCAGGAAACACACAATATGTAAAAAAATAAATAATAATAAAAAAACATTTGAAAAATAAATATATATATATATATATATATATATATATATATATATATATATATTTATATTGCATCACTTATGCATTGTGTCTTCACGTCTACTTTCACATCATCTGGATTTAAAGCAGAATGTGTCACTAAAACTACACTAGAGGCAGGTATTTTAAGCTGGTCACACAACCATTTGATTTTTATTACAAAGTCTGATTCCTTTGTCTGTTTTTCTCTCCCCTAGTATTAAACAGCTCAAGCTAATGGTTCTATGCAATCATTCCACGCCCCCCCCCCCCCCCCACCACCCCTCCTCCTGTGAATGAGCGCACACACACAACGTCTTGTGGAGTAGTGCGGCAGAGCACATAATCATACATACTCTCCCACTCACAAACACACACACACACACACACATGCACGGAAACCTCGAGTGGATGCTTTCAGATTTTAATTAAGAAAAAAATGAGGAAGAGGCTCCATTTTTGCCAAATTGGTCCCCGCAGCAGACAGTCTCACAAAGGTGGGGAAGAGAAAGAAAGCCCTAACATATGCACTTACAATAAGTGGTGGCATCTCTTCCTCATTGTACATGCCAAAACATTTTATATGAGAAAAAATGTTGTGTAATGAAGCTATTTTTTGTTATTATTGCGTTTTTTTTTCTCCTCTCATACTTTTTTTCCTCCAGCACTTCTCCTGACGTCAGCTGTTAAAATTATAGTCTTTGACAATGCGAGTATGTCTGAAGAAGATGTCACCGTGATCTCCCTTCTATGAGAAAGAAAGAAAGGGAATTAACTTTTCTCCCTTCCGCTACTTTAAATGGCTTCTCGTATGTAGAAAGCCACTTGAAATTTTGTGGCAATTTAAAGGAGACAGCTGTTACTGTCCATTAAAAGCCTCTGTACAGCACTAATGACAGCTCTGGCTAACCTTTACCTGAGTAATCTGCACAGCATTTTGTCTGATCAAACCGTGTCGTCTTCTTCTTTTTCTTTTAGATTGAATAAAAAAGGCAAGAGGAATGGTGGCAGCTGCAATGAGAACTTAATATGCTGTTTTGTTTCTTTTCCTCACCTCCTCTCTCTTTCTCTCTCTCTCAAGCAAAGAGTGCCTTCGCAGTAACCAAAGATGTAACGACTGTACATCTTTACAAGCAAATGGACACTAATGAGAGATGCTTAGAGCCCATTGTCACACACTTGTCCCCTCCATTTCATCTGTTCTCATAGACAAATTCTAGTTCTAAACTGCCATGAATTGTTGTTTCAGAAAACAACACAACACAACACACACACACACACACATATATATATATTCTACCATTTATATATTCAACAACTCTAAATTCTAAGGAAATTGTTTCTTTATTTAGTCTCCATGGTCACATCTCCAACTCAAATTCTCTTCCCCTCTTCAGTTCTCTTTCTCTCTTGAATGTGCTGGTCTCTTTCCAAGTGCAACTGAGTGTTTCAAGTCAAGCTGGCAGATCAGCTTCTGACCTCCCTATTAATAGTTGTTATTTGTGAGAGGTTTGCGAGGACTCTGACAATAGCCTTTTCCCTTTTTGCATGCTGTCCTTTTCTTTCATTTGGTCCTGTCCTCATTCTCTCTCTCGGGAGTAAGGGCGAGCTCAGATCCTGTCATCGGTAGTAGCAGCACTGGTAGTCAAGAAAGCAGAGAGCCACAGTAATGGACTTCTTTATTAAAACTATTATTCTGCAAGACTTCAAATTCCCCCCAGACTACGGCCATGTCGAAGCTGATATAATTAACTAGAAGCTCAGCTACGGATCAATTACCAGACAAGCAAGTGATAGCCAAATCAATGAAAGATCATCAGCCACATTATCTGTGTTGCAACTCATTAGAGTAAAAGAGAAGAGAGCATGCTGGGAGTCCTGGGGCTGTGGCACTGCGGCAGCACAGAGGGCATTGACTTTTCCTTAGCGACCCATGTCCGTTTTTGTGTTGCGTCTGTGACATTTTTGCAGATGTCATAAAAGGTGTCTTTATTTCTCAAGGGTACTCTATATGGTTTTTAAGGAACTAAAAAGTAGTGAAAAGTGGACATAATGTCTTTTTGCAAATGACTTGACATTGATAATAAACTTTGCCTGCACTGAGGGAAAGCTGGTAAACAACAGAGAGAGAGAAAAATCGTTATCTGACAAGTGAATGGCAAAGTAAACCCTAATTAATTATTCATGAGGTGACATGATGATTTTTGTTCCTGTAGAGGATGGTACTAGCAAAATCAAGGTCATAGGTTTGATATCCAGGGAATGCATGAACTGATAACATAGCTTGAATCTTGAAGTGACACAAGATAGTAAAAAATGCTCCTGTCAATACATAAATATAAATGTAATGATCTTTATGGTGCTGTATTTTGTTTTATTATTATTATTATTTAAAGCTGCAGTCCACAGTTTTTCCTCTGTCGCCATCTCTGTTCGAAATCCGCAGTTCCAGTCATTCGAGGAATTATCAACTGTACGTGAGTTGTACCTCAACACGGCACAGCACGGATGACCACAATGTTTGAGGAGAGTGTGCAGCTGTCAATCATCGGGCCGATGTGGATACAGGCATTCAGAGTCACAGATTATTATTTTTGGAAGTATGACCAACATAACAATACTTAACCGGAAAATGTTATCTGAACTTGCAAGAAACATACACTTTTGCTATGGTTCTGACATTGCAGTAAATCGAGCTGATTAAATCTAAAAATTGCTTATCATTCTGTATCACGAAAAACTGTGCAAATTATACTAATTATATGAGCTAAGGCAAGCAGATAGTTTTGAACACTGGCTGGTTATGTATTTTCTCAAATATCAACACATTCTCATCCCAATTCGTCATATAACTGACGTTTTGGGACGTCTTTTGACCATTCGTCAATATACGACTTTTTAGGGCCCCCTTAAACGTCGGTAGATGACGATCCCGGGTCGTCATACAACTGACGCTTTACCTTTAACGTCAGTTAGGTGACGAGTTGGGTTTAGGGTTAGGTTTAGGTCTGGGGTAGAGTTAGGATCCCATAACGTCATCTACCGACGTTTAAGGGGGCCCTAAAAAGTCGTATATTGACGAATGGTCAAAAGACGTCCCAAAACGTCAGTTATATGACGAATTGGGATGAGAATGCGCTGGTTTTTTGGACAATTTTTAACACCAAAAAAAGCTACGGACTGCAGCTTTACAATTTAAATGATTTAATTTGAATTCATTTGATTTTAGATTTCTTTCTTACATTCTCTGTTTTAGGTGTGCAATATCAAATAAATATAATGTAATTAAAACTGATATTGACGTAATCTACTGTATGTTAGTTACTATACCTAATAATAATCTATTTGGTGTTCAGTTTTTGTTTGTTTGTTTGTTTGTTTTTCTGACAAAATACAGTCTTGCATTCTATATTGTGTTCCAGGATTTGGCCTGTTTTGGCCAAGATGGAAAGAAAGACTAATAATAAAAAATAAAAAAAAAATAAAAAATAGGTAGGCAGATCAGGTAGATCTCCTGTTCACAGGAATTGAGTGTGCATCTATATTGACTGATTCTAATCTCTCGCCAGCACAATGATGCCCACTTAACAGCTGAGATAAGGTTTTCTATATGCTTTGGAAAGTCCTCACCACTCTGAGCCCCTATTAAAATTAGGGTTCACTTTTAAAACGCTTGCCATAGTGCCATTTTCACATTTAATCCACAGTGGTGTCCAGTTCATTTAAGATGGTGAGGTAAAACTGTTAAATAAACAATGTCTGCGAGGTGATAAGGATTAGAGGCCATCCTGTCTTACAGACACATACTGTACACACAAGTGAATGAACGAGTGGGATATTAGTGCACTCTTCATGTGACTTGAAGACAGTGTGTCGATCAGATAGCAGCCAGATAGAGCTGTCACTGTTCTGTTCTGCTGGAAGACGCAAAAGGGCCACAAGACATCATATGACACCGTGAATAAACAACCTTTCACTTGTGTAGAGAATGAGAGAAAAGAAGAGAATGTCCCCTGAACTCAAGAGCCACACATGATCCAAATGCCATCGATTGTGCAATCACTCAGTATTCCATGTATACCATTGCGACCAGCAAAAGCAAAGGACTAAGAGAGAAAGAAAACAAAGACATTCTCATGTTGGCCCACTCAAAAAAATAATCACTCATAGAGCATGTCTATGTTACAGTTTTAAATAGTTAAATAGAAAATAAACTCCAACCTGCCTCACTTCTACTCATGGTACATATGAACTGCCAATTGATTGAACTGTATTACCCGTTTAACCTGACTACGTCAGACTACGACAGAGGGCGGGTGGAGAGCTGTGACGTAGACGCTAAGCGCCGAGTTTAAGATTGTATTTTAGGTTAGGGAAATCGAAAACAACCTGGATATGAAGACACAGGATGGAGACTCAGTTGTGGAGAATATTCCCAGCATTTGCAAACTGAAGCCCGAACAAGAAGAGTGTTTGTTAAACATTTTGAATGGAGGTAATATCAATTATTCAACTATATATCACACGAAATACGTTCTGAGGAAACTATTTTGCAAATCGCAATTACGTTACATGCCAACATATAAGCAGTGCTATTACGTTCGTCCTTAACGTAATACTATTGCAGTGCTATTACGTTTGTCCTGAACATAATACATCCAAAGCAGGTTTCTCTACAATTTATGCATAATCGTGACATTAAATTTTTGACTTTGATACACTTTTAACCTTAAAAATACCTTGTTTAACCATTTTGTAGTATTTAGTGTATTTACACAAAAAGCATTTTCTCCAATAAAACGCAACATACTGATACATTCACAAAAGACATACATTTTATTAACTTGATGTAAACCAAATTCAAGAATCCATACGTTGGTTGCAAGAAACAGATCCAAATTCAGTATTTTATCCAGTGATCTCTTCTTCATTTCTCAGCAGCGACCGCAAGCAAATCCGCGCTGGTGATGAATTCAAATTCAAAAAATGCGCCTTCGAGAAGCGTTACGACATGTTTTACGGCAGTCATATCAAACGCTCATTGGCTCTCGCCTGCTTCGTCACAGATTGCGACATGCCGTGTTTCAGTCGGTGCAGTACATTTGAAACGGAGGAGCGCGCGCCTTCAGAGAGCGAACCGAAATCAGATTAACATTTCCATGGATTAATATTAATAACTTTAATTCTGCACTGTATCTCATACACAACTACTATAATACTGCCAGAGGACTGCGATGTGAACGACTTTTGGTAATGTTAACGTTAGCGGTTTTGACATTTTCCCAATAAATAAATTATTGTGAAACGTCTGTCTGTTATGTTTTTTTTCTGTATAATTGTGTTATCCTACGTAGTTTTAAGGAATGGTTATGTTTAGGGTATAGGATTAGGGTTAGTGGCTCAAAATATATTGTAATGCTAAAACTCATCTATGTCTATTATGTTTTATCCTTTTTATATTCTGTATAAAATGAATATGTTTAGGTTTTGGGAGTAGGATTAAGGGATCTTGTTACATTTATCTTTAAAAGTGAAAGTATACAGATATCGTTATGATATGAAATAGACGTAAATAGTTAACGTTTTATAGCTGTAAAAACGTAATAATGTTACGTTTAAATGTTACAAATACGTCCATATTATACGTTTTTAGCATCTATCAAAACGTAAAATATGTACGTTTTACATATTTGAAAATTACGTATTAGTATCTACGTATTAACAATGAGACATATTACGTTAAGGACCAACGTAATAGCACTGCTTATATGTTGGCATGTAACGTAATTGCGATTTGCAAAATAGTTTCCTCAGAACGTATTTCGTGTGATACAGGGTTGCAATTATTACCAATCGTCAGCGAGAAACTGGGGAGCCTTTTGACAGGTCATTGTCTAATTTATTTTCTAGTTCTTAAATATTGCCGTGTCATGCTGTAATCTTGCAATTAAGTTGCAGCATTTCCGACAGACTCGAGATGTGTTTAACACTAACAGAACTAATCCTAACTTTGACAGTTGGCTGCAAATGTTTTCTTGCTTCTCTCTACTGTCAAATATTACTTTAGAAGCCCTGATTGTGCCATGGATGCGTGATGTTAGATTTAACTTAATAATTTGCAAAAGTCGTTCACATCCATGTTCACTCCGGTATTTTGTTCGATGGTTTCATTTTCGCACCATCGTGTGTTTATTTTCCTGTTATCTCTGTAACGCTGCTTTGAAACAATTTGTATTGTAAAAAGCGCTATATAAATAAAGGTGACTTGACTTTACAGTGGAAGTTCGATGTGGCTGAGCTGGCGCAAAACACACGTCATAACCAAATGTTATGTGATTGACTTACGGGTAACCAATGATTTTATACTTTAGACAAGTGACCCCTGCGATAAAGAAAACAGTTTTCAATTATACCATTCCAGACTCTGTCTACGAGGTAAAATTGTAGAATTTGGTATTACCAGGCTATTACCCATTGCCACACATCACACAATACGCCTTATTCACGGCAGTGTCATCTTTGACTTTTAATGAGAATGAAAGCGAGGCTGTGAGGGATAGACATGCATCTCTTCATTTGGCTATACTGTTATTTAATGTGTTTTTGGATTGTTCTGCTCATGAAACACTGGAAAAATATCTTTCCAAGAAATTTCAGTTGACAAAAAAGTCCCGACAATGTAAGCTGTGGAAAATTGTAAGTAATCTAGGAGCTTTATTCAGCTTTTTACAGCGGATGCCATTGGAAACACGGTAAGTCTATCCCTCACAGCCTCACTTTCATACCTGTCATGGCGCTGCTCTGAATAAGGTCTATTAGCAGCGTTACAGTTGCCCTGGCTTACGTTTCCCAAAAGCATTGTAAGCCTAAGTAGATCGTAGAACCATCGTAGAACTTAGCTCATGATGCTTTTGAGAAACACAGCCCTGGGATCAGCTGCGGCTCATCTGTATGGGCAGGTGGGGCAGAGCCCTACCAAAATATTAATCCAAAACACCTCTATATAGCCCTCTGAATCATATATGGTAAATGTGTTCAGCATTCCACAATCTGCATTCTGCGATTTTCTAGACTATTTTTAGTTGCAGAATCAGAATATAAAGTATAGATATTAAAATTTAAGTGCCCCACAGTTTTCTGATGTAAATTTGTGGTGAAAAAAAGGAACTGCAACTTGCTCTAATTGAGAGCCATTGGGTCCGATTCAATCCTGAAATCAATCCTTTAGTTTAATAGCTTGTTAATGTTAATAGCCTTTATATAGTACTGTTCTGTTTGTTTTATGTTGTTCTGAGAAAAGAAATCACTTTCTTTTCCTCACTGGAATTCCTCCACAACTTGTCATATTTGAAAACAACATTCGGAGGCAATAAGTGCTACATTATGGCAGTTCTATGTGTGTTATGTGTACTTAAAGGCTGTCAATCAACATTAGAGCTCCACCCTCAGGCTAAAAAAAACATAACCTCTTCCAAGAGTGTCAGGCATGTGTTCAGCGATTAGAATATAAAGCTTACAAAAAGAAATATTTATCATAAACTGTAGTGCTAAGACCCAGAATCTGACTTGACCTAGTAACATAGGCTACATGGTCACAACTTTGTCATTTAAACCACATTGGTTCAACAATATAGGGCTGTCGTTAATGACGTCAAGCAGGTGAAGGAGTAATAACTTCTGCTAATTGATCTATTTAATATTGCAGAGATGCTGCTGTAACGAATATGCAACCTACTGACTACTCCACTGTTTTTGTTCCTTGTCAATTAGCTTTATTGGATGTTTGATTCATCATGGGTTCCCACCACATACATCATACTTCGGAGTTCCCTTACGCATTTTATGCACATGTGCCGTCTTTAAAAATGCAACTAAAATATATCGATTAAAATTGATATTGATATATTTCAATAGAATGAAATATATAGAATGAACTGAATGTTAGGTTGCTTAGTCCACATGACATTTATCAAAAAAAAAAAAACAAAAAAAAAAAAAAACATACTTCTAACCACAGCTTGAGAGCTGTAGCGCCAACCATGTAACTTTGACTGCTGTTTTCAAATGTTCGTTGGAACTAAGTTTTGGGGAAATGCCAAATCTTTTAACTATGCAGGTAACAACAGAACTTGAGACCATAGTTGGCTATTGATACTTTGGAAAGAGCAAGCATCAATGGTTGTCTTACACTGCCCGTTCTCATCCCAAGACGTCATATACGACGCTTTTGCCAAAGCATAGACATCCAACGCACATGGCACCCTTTAGAGTCAATATGAGACGCAGATACATTTGGGGCAGAAGGCGCCTCCTAGTGGTCTAACCCTATACTCTGTGCGTGTTATATTGACGCTAAAGGGTTCCATGTGCGTTGGATGTCTACGCTTTGGCAAAAGCATCGCATAAGAAGCGTTGTCTTACATCACCTCTGCTGACTGAGGTGAAGAGTGATGCTTGAACTCTATCAGTGTTAAAAAGGAGGGGTTTTATTATGTCCACTCTCTTTCTGTCACGTTTTTCCTCTGTTTCTTGCCCCCTGACCTCCTCTCGGCTTAGCCTCTCCAGACTCAACCAACTTGCAGAGTGTTACGCTGGTGGTGCGGTTGAAGGAAGGATAAGGCTGTGGATCCATATGCAGTGCTTTATTTAACAGATAATATCAAATAGACAGACTACTGGACTAAAAAACTGGAACAACCGACCCTGGCGTTAACAGCCTACATGAAACAAGAACTCACCAAGACAGGGTAGAAACACAGGGCTTAAATAATGAGGGACAAACGAGCTAAACCAGATAACGAGGGGGCGTGAGAAATAATAAACACCTGGGATAATTAACAGACAGGGAGAAACTGATAACAAAATAACACGACACAAAACCCACATATAACATAGCCCCTCCCCTATGGGCGGCTCCTGACGCCCATAAAAAAAACCAAAAAGTTCAGGTGGGCGGTGAAGCGGAGGCGGTCCGGGGGAGGGACGGAGGGCCAGGCCCGTGCAGGGGAACGGGGCCAGGATATACCCGAGGCGGGCCTGGACCGCAGAGCGTGGTCGGAGCAGGATGAGCTGAAGTCCAGGACGGAGCAGGACAAGGCGAAGGCCAGGGCGGAGCAGGACGAGCTGAAGTCCAGGGCGGAGCAGGACAAGGCGAAGGCCAGGGCGGAGCAGGACGAGCTGAAGTCCAGGGCGGAGCAGGACGAGGCGAAGGCCAGAGCGGAGCAGGATGAGCTGAAGGCCAGGGCAGAGCAAGACGAGCTGAAGTCCAGGGCGGAGCAAGATGAGCTGAAGGCCAGGGCAGAGCAAGACGAGCTGAAGTCCAGGGCGGAGCAGGACAAGGCGAAGGCCAGGGCGGAGCAGGATGAGCTGAAGGCCAGGGCAGAGCAGGACGAGGCGAAGGCCAGGGCGGAGCTGTGCGACCCTCGGGTGTCCAGGGCGGAGCTGTGGGACGCTCGGGCGTCCAGGGCGGAGCTGTTGGATCCCCGGGCGGCCACGGCGGTGAAGACTTTTCAGGAGGCCACGGCGGTGAAGACTTTTCAGGCGGCCACAGCGGTGAAGACTTTTCAGGCGGCCACAGCGGTGCAGGACAAGACGAAGACCATGTCTGCATCACCTCCATGGTCTTCACAATGTACTCACTGCCCCCCCCCCAAAAAATACTTGGGGAAATCCACTGGGATTCGCAGGGCGCAGCTTAAACAGAGCGTGAGAGACTCAGGCAGGGCGAGGCGCAGAGGCGGAACCGGCAAGGCGAGGCGCAGAGGCGGGGCCGGCAAGGCGAGGCGCCGAGGCGGGGCCGGCAAGGCGAGGCGCAGAGGCGGGGTCGGTAAGGCGAGGCGCAGAGGCGGGGCCGGCAAGGCGAGGCGCAGAGGCGGGGTCGGTAAGGCGAGGCGCAGAGGCGGGGCCGGCAAGGCGAGGCGCAGAGGCGGGGCCGGCAAGGCGAGGCGCAGAGGCGGGGCCGGCAAGGCGAGGAGTCCTGGTACGCTCACTGGAGCCTGGCGAGCCGAACGAATCCTCTTTCTCCTTCTGCGGCGGCGCGTCACAGGGCTGGACACACTCGCTGGGCTAGATGATTCACTCACTGGACTCAATGGTTCACTCGCTGGGCTAGATGATTCACTCACTGGACTCAATGGTTCACTCGCTGGGCTAGATGATTCACTCACTGGACTCAATGGTTCACTCGCTGGGCTAGATGATTCACTCACTGGACTCAATGGTTCACTCGCTGTGCTAGATGATTCACTCACTGGACTCAATGGTTCACTCGCTGGACTAGATGATTCACTCACTAGACTCAATGGTTCACTCACTGGACTCAATGACTCACTCACAGGGCTGATGTGAATCGTGTGCTCGGCTGGGCTGACGTGAATCGTGTGCTCGGCTGGGCTGACGTGAGCCGTGTGCTCGGCATCGGAACTCACGTGAAGCGCGGCCTTCGCTGGGCATACAAAAAGTGCGGGCTCGGCTGGGCTGACGTGAGTCGCGGACTCGTTAAAGTTCATGTGGAGCGCGGGCTCGGCTGGGCTGACGCAAAGTTCAGATTCTCGAGGCTTGCTCTCCTCCACGCACACAGTAAACAAAGAGCCGCTCTTCAACAGCGCCAGGTCAATGTACCATTCTAAAGACCCGTGCGGATCTGGATCAGGCATCAGAGACCGGAGTGGTTCCTCTAATCCCCCACGGAAGAAGATCTTCAAACATTGTGTGTCCATGTGCGCGAGATGAGCCAGTTCAATAAACTCCGCTACATACTGTTCTATGGTCCGATTCTCCTGACGGAGACGAAGAATCTGGACGTCTGGACTCAGGAAAGGCATGGCTGCTGGATCACGATGTGGTGAGTTCTTCTGTTACGCTGGTGGTGCGGTTGAAGGAAGGATAAGGCTGTGGATCCATATGCAGTGCTTTATTTAACAGATAATATCAAATAGACAGACTACTGGACTAAAAAACTGGAACAACCGACCCTGGCGTTAACAGCCTACATGAAACAAGAACTCACCAAGACAGGGTAGAAACACAGGGCTTAAATAATGAGGGACAAACGAGCTAAACCAGATAACGAGGGGGCGT
This sequence comes from Cyprinella venusta, assembly GCA_038021265.1. NCBI lineage: Eukaryota > Metazoa > Chordata > Actinopteri > Cypriniformes > Leuciscidae > Cyprinella > Cyprinella venusta. The sequence continues at coordinate 24,193,092 of CM075866.1, forward strand.
GAGAAATAATAAACACCTGGGATAATTAACAGACAGGGAGAAACTGATAACAAAATAACACGACACAAAACCCACATATAACACAGAGCATCATCTAGTTTGTAAATCTGTCTATACTGCTAATCCCCAATGTCACAGTTCAGAAAACTAAAAGTAGGCCTACCAGAATTCAAAATAGATTAGAATAGGTAAGGACTGCCTTAATTATTAGGGGGCTTGCACCTAAGACCCGCAGTGACCATGGACAGTAAAGGCAGTGAAAGCTGCTGTCAGACTCTAAAATGGAGAGTGACTAAGGTGAATTGTCTGTGGAAACAGGGCCATATCAATTCGAGCCGCTGGCTGAAACTGCGGTCTTAACTCCTGTATCGCGATCGGCATCTGACGAGTTTTGACGAGTTTATGTCAATAGAGGGCGCTCTCTTTAGGCATATATTCATATTGATATTTTGCCGCTAATGTGCCAGTGCGTTTGTTGACCCCAGAGGATTAAATTATAGCCTAACCATAAATTGTGCTTAAAATATACATGATCACTCACATCAAGACGCCACTGCGGTGGTGGAGTCCATGCAGGAGGAGCAGTGTTTGGAGCTTTGGCATCCTGACCACTGTACTAAATACAGATAAATCTACGCTAACTTAAATGCCATGCTAAATAGATGCTAAGATACTCTGATAACCTGATTGTTTTCAATACCCGTAATTCCAACTCTTGACTCACAGTGGTTTTGAAGAAACAAGATGGTTTTTATACTGCCAAGGGTGTGGTAGCTCATACCAAGGGCGTGGTGAGCTGGAACCTGCTTACGTCAGCTCTCACCGGTTACGTCAGGAAGCACCGCAAACATCCAATAGGAAAATTCAACTGCAGTAGCCAACGTTCAAACTGAAGAGGGCAGAACTCAGATGTTTTTATACATTGTAGAATTAAAACACTTTATACCCAATTGTCAAAAAAGTTACTTGAATCAGTGATCAGAACTAATAAAGCCCCATTCTTACAGACCATTAACTAAAAAAAAAGTTGGTTTATGGTTTAGTTACCCTTTAAACATATTAGCCTAATGGCCATGAGGTTCAGTCAATGCGTACATTGATTATCTTCACTGCATATATTTATGACAAAATGGTCTTTTTGTTTTCATTTTAAAAATATGAAACATTATGTGTCATTTTATTTTATTGTACATATAGTGAAGAGAATGTTAATATATATATATATATATATATATATATATATATATATATATATATATATATATATATATATATATATATATATATATATATATATTAAAGGAGCAGTATGTAAGACTGTGGCCAAAACTGGTACTGCAATATCTTTCAAATAACTGCAGAGCAGTGTATCCCCTTCCGACACTTTTGTGCATTTTATCCGACACGTTTGTAGCTGCAGCTGTGGTAACTAGAGAAGAGCTGGCAACCCGAATGCTGCAACACTACTGACTCTGTGATTGGTAGATCGGTGGTGGGTGGAGCATCAGAACAAACCACAACATGACAACATCAACATCAGTTGAGGGCTGCAACTTCACTTTTTAAATGACAATATCCTGGCTGGACTACTGTTGTCATAAGTATTTGAAATGAACATGATTTCTTAATGTCTGAGGTATCAGGGCCATTTTATGATTATTTGAAATCAGTTTCTTACATACAGCTCCTTTAAAGTATTTAAATTAAAATTACACAACCCTGTCTCTTTTTGTTAAATATCAGTTTTAATGATCAATAATATCTAGCCTAAAAGGTATAGAAGATACAATGAGAAATGAGGCAAACATTTCAAAGTAAGCTCTCTAATAGGCTACAAAGTTAAAAATTAAATATAGCCTAAATATATACAGTTATCAAACTTCATTTTGCCCTCAGCCAAAACGTTTTTTTTTTTTTTTTTTTTTTTTTTTGCCATGGAACAAATTATAGTTTAATGAGACCAAAGATAGACTTATACGTCAAGTTTGGACTAGACTAGAGAAATCAGAGCCGGTGGCAAACGTCAGAAGCACTAGCCGAGGAAAAGCTATTCCAGTTGGGGTTGATGAGCGCCCGGTGAACGCTTGGATGTCACTACTAGGAAAATGTCAGATACATTTTTCAAAGGTGCTATCTTTATAAATAAAACACAGATTTGAGATTTTAAAAAACACATTCTCGCCTGAAACACACTTAAAACTACATTTCATCCGACACGTTCTTTTCAAACTATGTACATTTCAAACATGCATATTCTTTTTGACCACACAGATTGCTCTAAACAAATAAAGAAATGTAATCGATAAAAATAAATAAATAAATAAATAAATAAATAAATAAATAAATAAATAAATAAATAAATAAAAGAAAAATAAAAACTCCTTGATCAAACACAATAATCAGTTTAAAAATATAAAAATACAATCAGGCTAGCCACCAAGTCTAACTTAGACCAGTGTAGGTGAACTACTGGTTCAAGGTGAGATCCTTTACAATAATTTCACAGCTCTGGCATGTGTGAAAAGGAGAACTCAGAACAAAATATTAAACCGTATCATGTACACAAACGCATGTCAAAAACAGCATGTGTATAAAAAAAAATAGAATAAAATGCCATAAATGCCATAAATTACAGTTTATTTAAGAGGGATGAAAAAACCCACCAACTATTAATAAGAGAAGGTAACGCCTACCATATCATTAGCCAGCACCACTTATATTTCTAAAGAAATTACTTGATCAGATTCTATTTTAAGTATGGCCATTGTATTGCCCTACCCAGAACCAATTATGTCAAACATTAGACAATTTGTCTAATCATTCATTCAAGTTTCTATCTTAGGGCTATTTGGAAAATGTAGACAAAAACAATTATTGTAAATGATAACATACGAAACTATTTTTATAATAACATTATGCACATTTGAGCTAATTTTATTTAAAATATCATTATTTAAATCTAACAGCTGTGACAGCCACCTCCCAAATAAAGCCTTAGTTCTGATCTATTGTACAGGCTTTGTACCCTCACTTACTGTAAGAAATAATAAAACATAATTGTAATTATTCATTCATCCATTCATTTATCCTCAAAATACCATAACAAGACATCCAAATAGGTGCCTCCGATCTTGAAACTTAGAAAAATAAGCAACCAGAGACCTCCAGAAAGAGATAGTCACAAATTGTGAAGCTTTCCTATTCTGCATATAAGAATCACTGGTGCATGTCCCTGGAGCTCCTGATTAGGTTTACTCACTCACACGCCTGTCATCAATTACTCCTCTTTGACACATGGAGCAGTCCACTTCATGGAGCTCACGGGGGTTTTCAACACTAGGTGTGGTATGGCCCAGTCAGACAAATGGAAAGAAAGGAAGATTCGAAGACCAACTCAAATGAAATTATATGCACTGACTATAATGCCATAATGTCCATAGCACATCCAACATTATTCTCCCTACATGCTTTTGATAATGTTGCAATGTAATGACCTCATGAGGGAAGATCCATAAAGATGTCTGTCATTTGATTCCACTGCCCGAGCTCTGAGAGGAAGCAAAAACATGTGTGTCCTATTAGCCAGGGGACATTTATTGATGGCGCAAGCTGTCGTAGAACATGAATGTTAACAATCAGGAAACAAGGGCCTGCATGCAGCACAGTACCGATGAGCAAAAGTCTGCAATTAATCACATATGAAAATGAGGCAGAGGTGCTATGTTTTCTTGAGGAGAAAGAAAGAAAGAAAGAAAGAAAGAAAGAAAGAAAGAAAGAAAGAAAGAAAGAAAGAAAGAAAGAAAGAAAGAAAGAAAGAAAGAAAGAAAGAAAGAAAGAAAGAAAGAAAGAATATAGGGAATAAGATAAGAGAATATATCGATCTATATTTGATGATTTAATATTTCCATAATACCATAGGATATTCCCCCTTTTGTAAATCTATATTTGAAGAGCTCAGATGCAAAAGCCTCCAAATGCCATTTGAAATTTTCTTCTAAAATGACCATTTTTATCAAACTTGTATATTTAAGTTCACTAATTTCACTTAAATGACAATTAATAGGTAATCTTCATTGCCATTTAAGTGAAATTACTGAACTTAAATATACAAGCTTGATAAAAATGATAATTTTAGAAGAAAATTTCAAATGGCACTTAGAGGCTTTTGCATCTGAACTCTTCATTTTGCTATCTTGTTTCAGTGTTGAACAACAATAAAGTAAACTTTGATCCTTAATAAATGATGTGCCAAAGTACCCCTTTATAGCTCTCAGCATTGTAGTTTACCTTCTAAAAGTAAATACATTGTTTCAAACTGCATTTTTTGGTCCCCTGGGAAAACAATCATACTAAGTGATCAATCATACTAAGTGATCTAAAAATGCAAAAAGTTTTCTGTGATGGGTGGGTTTAGGGGATAGAATATGAAGAGTTCAGATGCAAAAGCCTCTAAGTGCCATTTGAAATTTTCTTCTAAAATGATCATTTTTATCAAGGTTGTATATTTAAGTTCAGTAAATTCACTTGAATGACAATTAATAGGTAATCTTCATTGCAATTTAAGTGAAATTACTGAACTTAAATATACAAGTTTGATAAAAATGATCATTCTAGAAGAAAATTTCAAATGGCACTTAGAGGCTTTTGCATCTGAACTCTTCATATACAGTTTGTACAGTTTAAAATCATTGTGTCTAAAGTCCCCATAAAACATGAAAACCCAACGTGTGTGTGTGTGTGTGTGTGTGTGCGTGTGTGTGTGTGTGTGTGTGTGTGTGTGTGTGTGTGTGTGTAATTCTTTCTTTTTTTTTCTTTTCTATTTTGCTACTCTAGTGTCTTGCACACAATTTTGGCCCATTTGTACCTTCCCTCCCTCCCTTTGTCTCCTTATTCTCTCTTGTTCTGGAAACAGGATTGTAGAGCTGCAGCAGAGACCACAGTTCCTTTCACCAGAGACATGACTGAATAATTCAGCCACTCTTTACTCTTCTCCTGCCTGCCACCCATTAAAACTGTTAGCCTCTTGAATGCACCCGCCACCCTGTTTTTTCATCCCACAGCGCTGTAAGACCTTCTCGCTTTGCTCCGGCATTTTAAAAAGCTGTGATGAGTGTGTATGTGTGTAGAGTAGCCGGTTGAGTGGCTCTCTGTCATGGCAGTAAATAAATAAATAAGCAGGTGTGTATAAATGTGTAAATAGGGCTGGCCACAGAGCTGACAACTGAGAGAGAGCCACCATGCTGCATCATGACAAGACGGAGAGAAGTGTATCTCCAGGGTCCTGTCCACTCCATGTCTTTCACTCGTCTCTTTCTCGCTCTCTTTCTCAGGCGTGTCGTGACCAGACTCACTCTCACTTACAGAACCTCTAGATTTTGATTAGGCTCAGTCCAGGGCTGGTCACACCACAGGTTTATGGTGTTAATTCAGAAGGCGCCCCAGAAAGGGTGATGAGCTATTTTACGACCACTTTCTGCCAGTGTTAATGTTTCTACCTCTGTGCACTCTTACTCTTTGTTTTCAGTTTTTCCTTCACTGATCAAGGTTATCTTTTATTTTGCTTTAGATAATGTTTTAGTCACTTTACATTTATTAAATCCATCTCTTTGTTTATGCAACTATGTACACTGTAAAACAATATTTTTTATATAAAGTAAATAAAGATTATTCGAGTATGTTCTACAAGAAACTCAATATGTAATTGATGAATTGAATGCACAACAGAAAGATGAATTGGAATTTAACATGAAATGACAGGAAGAGGAATTTACAGAATTTGTATTTCCTTTTTTTTAAAATATATTTGTAAATATACAAAAAATTGTAAATATACAAATTTTTACAAACTGCATATTCAGTTACTTCAATAGAACAAGTTAATTCAATACAGTTCTTACAAGATGTTGTAACAACTTTCAACCAATATATCCTACTTATTCCATTTGAGTTACTGTGTGAGAGTTAAATTAGTAGTATTGTATAAACTGGGAACATGATTTCCACTTTCAATCATGTTATGGATGGGACAGGATAGGGAATGTAAATAATAATTTAATAAAAAGCAGCTAAAGTACAATGGGAAATGCCATGGATGCAGCTTCATAATTCATCTTGACAAAAGTTGTTTTTATTAGAAATTACATAAATAACACAAAAATATGTGTTATTTATTAATTTATTTTAAGTGTATTTACTTGCATTCTAATTGAAATGGAAATTTTGCATTTATTTTAAATCTGTCCATTGCATAAATTTCCACACCAACACCCATAATCATGCACTACATCTCATAGTGTCTCTAAAGGTTCTGTGTGGTGGTATGAATGGTATTCCATGTACAGATGACCACTACTATAATATATGTTTGTTCAGATGCACCGAATAGACTTTGAACAGTGATGTTGAGGAAGATATTATTTAAGCAATTGTAAAATGTAAGAATCCTTTATTTTATTACCTGATTTTCACACACAAAAAGTGTCAAGCCAACATTCAATTTAATTCAGTTAAATTCATCTTGAAAAACTTCGTTTTTGGTTTCACTTTATTCGGATGGTCCCTTTAACACCAGAGCCGGACAGTATTGGAGTACATTTACTTGAGTACAGTACTTAAGTACAATTTTGAGGGATCTGTACTTTACTCAAGTATCATTTTTGGGGAGTACTCATGACTTTACTCAAGTACATTTGAGAGGGAAATATTGTACTCCTTACTCCAATACATTTCTATCTATAACCGTGAGTAAAAAGTAACTACTTCTAAAAAAAAAAAATAAAAAAAAAATGGAAATAAGACAAATCTCGGAAACCCTCAATTTGTTGTTTCCCTCCCAAACGTCATAGGATTGTGCAGGCGCCACTGATTGAGACAGCCTATCAGAAATCACCTTCAGCTTTCCGCCAAAGTCAACTCCATGGTTAGATTTAGATAAGAGACCAAACCATGGACGAAACAATGGATGGAGACGCAGCAGGTCCATCCCGGGAATGTGCCAACCCATGACCCCACCTCGCCACACTATTTCAATTTTCTGAATTTTCTGAAATGTTCTTAAATGTTAATTAAAGCAACATGGTAAAAGATGAAAATTACTTGATTTTACATTAAAATTTTTCATAACTAAATAAAATTATGTATTTACAAACATTAAACATTGAATGGGGTAAAATTGACCCCAGGGATAATAGAAGGGTTAAATGTTAAATAAAGCAACATGGTAAAAAGACGAATATGACTTGATTTTACTTTCAATTCCTTTTACATTCTCCAAGGTATTTACATTAACACATAACTCCATGTGGACATTTCTGTCCATAAATGTAAGCACTGTGGCAGGTAGTGCATTATTTAGAAAATGTACTCTTGTACTCTTGATACTCAAGTACTTTTAAAAACAAGTACTTTAGTACTTTTACTTGAGTAGATATCTAACTGTAGTACTTTTACTTGTACTTGAGTAAAATTTGGCAATGGGTCTCTGTACTTTTACTCAAGTAATAAAGCTGTGTACTCTGTCCGCCTCTGTTTAACACATACAGTTGACTATAAGTAACGTTGCACCTAAATCTCTACTATCTCTCACCAGAGTGTTAGTAGTTTACTGGTAGGGTTAGGGATAGAATAAGTTTGACATGTAGTTGCAAAGTTACTTATAGTCAGTAGATTGTCTGTTGGAGGAGCATCACAATAAAGAGTTGGCAGATATTAAAGGGGAAATGAAACAGTCAATCAAGTTTACATGATTTACAAGATGGATTTCCACTATAATCAACAGTTATATAAGAAACATGACAAACGTAAACATATAAAAGAAAAAAAAGAAAATCTTTCTTTCTATATATCTTTCGCCGCCAGGGTGCCACCATTGTGCAGTATTCTAACATGTGACGTTCACAGGGTTGGTTGGCTTTAGTTTAACAGGCTCTGGGCAGTGAATATCCCGACATCAAACTGTTTAAAAAAACAGTGTTTTGACCGTGAACAACTAATGTTAGGTACAGTCATTAGACAAAAAGAGGATGTCTAATGTTATATGTTGACAAACTGCACATAGAAACATCGTTCACGATGTCTGCCATCATATTCCCGTCTCGTCAACACCATGTAAGTTAGCATGTATTTGTTAAAGGGGAAATGAAACGTCCATGTTTTCGCACTGGTAGTGCTAGTAGTTACATATATTAGGAAAAAGTGTCTCCGCTCTTACATCCTTCAGGGAAAACATTGCCACTTCCAACACGTCTAAGTTACCTCGCAATTGACCACGCAATACATGCTCAAGCCTCAAGATCAGCCTCTTGAAAGCAGATGGACACTGTGGGGATCACAGTAAAACAGACACACTGACACCTGGTAGCGTTGCAAACCCGCTCTTCGCCCCAAACTTCCACCGGCTGTTCTACATAGCAACGTAACTTACCTGGTGTTGACGAGATGGGAATATGATGGCAGACATCATGAACATATGCAGTTTGTTAGCATAGAACATTAGATGTCGTCTTTTTGTCTAATGACTGTACCTAACATTAGTTGTTCGCAGTCAAAACACTGTGGAGCAAACAGTTTGATGTCGGGATATTCACTGCCCAGAGCCTGTTAAACTAAAGCCAACCCTGTGACGTCACATGTTAGAATATTGCACAATGGCGGTGCCCTGGTGGCAAAAGATAACGTTTCTTTTTTTTCTTTTATATGTTTACATTTGTAATGATTCTTATATAATTGTTGATTATAGTGGAAATCCATCTTGTAAGTCATGTAAACTGATTGACTGCTTCATTTCTAATTAGAGTTAGTTGACATGTAGTTACAAAGTAACAACAGGATGTTCAAAAGGGACCATCAAAACAAAGTGTTACCTTGTTTTTTTTTAAATTACATTTATATTTTGCATTTTCAAATTATTGAAATTGTATGTGTTTGCATGATGTTTCATTATCGTTGTGAATAACCTCTTAACAAATCTTAGCCTACATGAAAGTCAGAAAGGTTGAAGAAAGTTCCTACTGTAACTGCCTTCACCTCAGATCCCCAATCACAGTATTACGAACCTGTGGTATTTACCATGGCATCACCACTGCTTCAGGACCTAGTTCTTATTATAGTATACTTATTATAAAATCGCATCCCCACACAAGCATAAGTATTGTGTGAATGCAAACGTCCATTCACTTCTAATTTAGATTCTTATTTTACTATTCATGTCTTCACTGCATGCATGTTTCAATTTATTAAAAGTGTAAGGATTGTGTAAGGTCATCAGTTCTTTACTAGCTAAATCTCAATTGATTAAAGATAGACATTGTGCAGGAATACCAGCTACACTTTCGCTCTCATTTTCTCTCTCTCCTTTGGAAAGACACTTCCTTTTTCCAGATCTGGCCAATTTGGATGGGTCCCAGCCAGAGACAGATTACACAAAATCACATATCAAACATAATCAATCTTCAACCACTGGAAGCCATCACTCTCACTATGAATAATTACTGTTGTCCTTTGCCAGAGCCAAAATGTTGCCACCACTGTTTTTAGTCCAGACTGTCATTAACAATCAAGATGTATTTTTCAACAAATAAAAGGTCCCGGTATTTTTTTATTTGTTTGTTCGTTTTTGACATATTCTCCCTTTCTCATTTATGTTTCGTTTCCTCTTTCTCCCTCTGTTTGGACATCTCAAGGAGGAGGAGAAAGGACAGTGCCTTCTTCCAGCTATTAACTTCTCTCACTGCAGGTTTCCACCCCATTCGGACAGGAACACTGCACAAGTCATCATTAACCCCAAGTGCTGGTATTTGTGCTTCAGCCAACACATGTTCTGCCTACTAGAATGTGTGGCAAAGCAGCCAAAGCTTTTTTGCCTCCAGACTGCACTGTCAAACAGTCGAAAGGAATGGACAGCATTGTGTCTGGACAGGTTGGTAAAAGAGACAGGAATGGATGGAAGAAAAGACTCAAGTACACAGAAGAAAGAAGGAGGCAGAGAAATCTTTAGATGAGCGAGCACATCAGAAAAGGTTGCTGTGAAAATGAGGCAGCTCCAGTAGGAGGCTTCAGGAGTGGATGGCTGTCTTATCTGCTGGCAGCTGAGTGATGTGCACCTAAAGTCAGAGTAGTGGGAGCAGAGAGTCTCCTCACGCAACAGAATTCTGCTAAAGATAGTGGAGATAGGCGCACCGCACCACATTAAATCACTTCAGATGGTGAGGGAGAATGCCTGCAGGTCTATGAGCTCTCAAAGCAAATCTCAGCTGAGCATTTTCTCAAAATATGCCACCTTTTATACATCTGTATCTTTAGTCTAGCTCTATGAACTTTGAAAGAAAAAAGAAAAAAAAACGAAAATTGTGGGAGGAGCATGTTCATATAGCTCAATTGCAATTATAAGGAAGATGTATAAATTCTTCTTACCCTGCCTTACCCCCTTATTAATATTTTCTCAAAGCTCCAGTCTGTAACTTTTTTGGGTTAAAAATTATCCAAATTATCCAAAAGAAATTTTTGAGCAAGTACATAACCAGCCAGTGTTAAAAACTATCTGCTTGCCTTCGCTTGATTCAAAATGGTAAGCTTGTAATAATGTTTTAATTCCAGTGGTACTGGTGTATTTCCTCTGGAAATTCGAGCATGCCTTTGCTTCATTACGTCACATCTATACACATAAAAAGGTGTCTCGGCTAGTAGGCTATACTGTATATGAGGATGTTGGAGGTGGAGATTTATAGCCTTTTCTCACAGCACTTGAAACGGTTAAACTTATTAATTTGATGGCGGATCTAGAAAGGTTGAAACGACAGTCACCAGTGACAACTGGAGATTAACCCGCTGTAAAATGCAAAAGACTTTGGACGGAGAGTTTGGAAAAAGAGACTGCAACCGGGCATGTGAAAATAAGGATAAATATGTGAAGGGCATTAAACGCAATGCTTATGCTGTTAACATTAACAATTTGAGAACAAAGTATAATTGCCATGGTTTGATGATATGATAAACGATTGTTAGATTTAATCAGCGCGATTTACTGCAAGTTAGTTACTGCAAATCAGCGTGATTTTTTTTTTTAAGTTAGTCGGCCAGAAGAACAAGTGGATGTTACTTACTAGCTCAGATGACATTTTCCGGTGAAAATTCTTATGTTGGTCATACATAAAGTAGAATATGTGATTGGGAATGCCAGTATCCACACCGCACAGTGACTGACAGCTGCACATTCTCCTCAAAACATTGTGTTCATCCACGCTGTGCCTTGCCGAGGTAAAACTCTTGTAAAGTTGATAGTTCCACAAATGACTGCAATTGCAGATTTCGAACAGAGATGGGGTCAAAGAGAAAAAAACTGCGGACTGCAGCTTTAAGTATATATTTACTTACCCTCTTACTTAAGTCACTCATCTAATTCATTCATTTAATGATTAAGTTGTGTTTTCGCTGTAGCTGTCAATAGCTATATAGGGCTTTTGAATAAGTATTGTAGGAAACTATTAGAGTGTTTAAGTCTGATATTTCGTCTCATTAACAGGGAATAATGCAAGAACCATTAATAAGTCCAAAATAAGTCATCTACACACTTCAATCTATTTGAAGGCATTCGTAAATTTGTATGTTCCTTATAAATGGGTATACTCATTTTCTATTATGAGCCAGGCAACATTTTAATAACTCCTAAGACTCTCAAGATGTCCTTTCTCAGTTCAATTCAATTGCAGATTCCATTTGTACAGTTAACCTAAGCCGAGTCAACCAAATCAAAATTTTCATTTGGTATTTATACATAACAAACTTTCAGACTAAATAGATATAATAATAAATAAAAAAAGCTAGCTAACTAAAATAATTAAATAAAAAAACATTTTGTGAGGCAGAGAAAGTTCTATAGTGTCATTGTCATTCTAGCTTATTTGGATGGTAAAGAAATTACAATTCCCCCAGTCTGCTTCTTTCAGCGCTTTAAGTAAATCCTCATGTTAGAGTAATTTTAATATTACAGAATACAGAATTCTGAATTCAGAATATGGATATTGATAATGGTATATGAATAGTTATGGAATACATCCATATACTTAATCCATATTCATCCTTCAAATACTTGTCAAAAAGTTATCCATTTAAATGATTAAAAGTAAATGCAGTATTTGGGAATTCTCTCTTTTGATTTTGTTGTTTGATTAATATTATTAACATAAAGGTATATGAAGCTGCTGTCACTTTAAGACCTAATGCACGGATCATTTAAATTGACACATCCGATATTTTCTTAACTGTTTAAGACTGTGTTTACATATATACTAGTCAAGGTGGGCATTTTGACATAATTTTGTGTGCGTTTGCTCAAGCAAATGCAAAAGAGAACTCAATTCGGTACTTGCGTGCTGTTTGAAAGGCATCTTTTCAATATATAGTTTCTAGAAAGACAATCAGTGTTAAAATCTCTCTTGCTACCTCTCATGCATGAATGGCTTAAAATCACTTGAATATTTAAACTGACATTCATTGATTATATAGCGCTTTTCTCTGCACTCAAAGCGCTTTACATAGAAAGGGGAAGCTAGTATCATAGAAGAGGGAAGCAGCATTGGCCCAATCCATGTACCATTGATAAATGTAATAATTTCCTCATTGGTAAAAAGTGAAATGTTCAGTGTAATGTTGTTACAAATATTCAGTTAGTTTGTTCTTAGTTTCGGTTTCATGGACTTTTAGTTTGTTTTCATCAGTCACATGTTTCTTTGTTTGAATGTTCGCCATTCTTTTGTCTATGTAACATGATTAGTTTGTTGTTTTCACATCAATTGCCTCGAATTTGATGGTTCTATTTCTGATCCTGAAGTACTTCCTCCAACATTTAAGGGGCTACCATGTCCTTGTGCAGGTCGACAACACTAGGATAGTCACCTACATAAGTCGCCAAGGTGGACTGCGTTCGCACCATCTAAACAGGTTAGTGCAGCAGGTTCTGCTTTGGACTCTGGACAAGTTCCTGTTCCTCAGGGCAATTTACACCTTATTGCATTTGAATGTGGGAGCAGACTTTCTGTCAGGCTGCGACACATGGAGAATGGAAATGCCACCCTGAGGTAGTCAGACATATTTGGGAAAGATTTTACGAAGTACAGGTGGACCTATTCGCTTCACAGGAAACAATGTCCCCTCTACTTCTTTCTGAATCACCCAGCTCCCCTGGATCTGGACGCCATGGCCCATCTGTGACCAAGAATGAATCTTTATTCTTTCCCATCGATCACTCTGATCCCGGGAGTCTTGGCCAAGGACCGTCAACATGGCTACTACCTCTTATTGATGGCGTTGATAGGTTTCTTAGAGATGATATCCAACCTCGACAGCTCGCCCTGGGTGATTCCGGACAGGAGGGACCTCCTGGCCTCTGCCGTTACGCCATAGAAACTTAACCCACTGTGTCCAGTTTGTACTCTTCAGACTAACATCCACCTCACTAGCCTGGGGCGTAAGTCAGAGCAATTGTTCATTTGCTGTGGGGCAGGGATGGCCGCCACCAAGCAGAAAATGTCATACTGGGTGTGGGATGCTATTGCTCTATCCTATGAGGCACACGGTCAAGCTTTGCCTCCAGGGCTCAGGACTTATTCCACCAGAGGGCTTGCATCCTCCTGGGCTTTGGCAAGAGGCTCCCCCTTCCAACAAGTATGTGAGTAGGGCTCAGGGCTACAAGCTCCTTGATTCATCCTCCCAAGCTCATGTCTGAGGCCTGTCTCATGTATGTGTGCACACACTACACAACCTTGAGGGGTCCAGACACTTCCAGTGCGGCGGTGTTGGCATTCTCGTTCCAATAGCGCTAACTTGGCGCACCATTGAGAGTAGCTTTTGAAGGCTCTCTGATTCTGTTCCCTTGGGAAATGCATTGCTCTGAGAGATAACAGTTTCCCCCTGGGACCTCAGGAGGATCTGATGCACCAATCTGGATAGAGGGCGCAATCTCAGAACCCTGTGATAAATTAAGCAGGAGACCACCGACACATTGTCTGCGCTGTTGACCCTTGAGGTCTGGGAGGAAGCTCCTCAGAGCCCTGCCTTACCACGCTCCAGCCCGTGAGGGAGGCGTTTGTCAAGACGGATTTCCGGTGACATGACGCGGCCAGCACGGGCCTTGGGACAGAAACCAAGCTTTCTTCCACATAGATAGGGAATGAAGGCATCTGCGTGTTCCTAATCATGCGGAATGGGATCCCTTCGAGACAACCCCTTGGTTTTCAACCACCAATGCAAGGCCCTCATGTGCATCAGGCCGAATGGAATGATGTTGGTCGCTGCTGCCATGAGTCCTAACCCACTCTGAAAGTGTTTGACAGTGATGGATTGGCCTAGCTTTTTCCTGGTCACCAATGGCCAAGATGGACTCGATCCATGCAGGAGATTGGTGGTGCTCGCATTGCGATGAGTTCCACATCACTTCTAGGAATGTGGATCTCTGGCTGGTTCCAATACACTCTGTTGAGCCTCAACTCCAGGCTCTAGATGTGGACAAGGATGACATCTCAATGCCGAACTGCCAGCTCTTGTGACTGCGCCCAGATCAGGCAGTCACCCATAAGCGTCAGCGGTGCTAGAGCTGCATCCATGAATTTAGACCTAATGGAAGAACCCGATATTGGTATGCTTCGCCCCCAAAAGCAGACCTCAGGATCTATTGTGACAAACCAATACTCAGATTGAATTTGATTCACGATGGTGAGCATCTTAAACCTGAATCTCCATAGAGACCGATTCAAGTGTCTGAGATCTATTATTGGACCCAACCATCCATCCTTCTTGGAAACTATGAAGTATCGGCTGTAAAATCTGGACTCCCTGTCTGGTGGAGGAATACGTTCTATAGCCTCCTTTACCAGTAGGGAGTATACTTCTTGTTCCAATTTCCGAACCTACTTTGGATCGACTACAGTCCAGACCACCCCGTTGAACTTTGGTGGGTTGAAACCAAACTGCATTCTGCACCCCAAGGGAACCAGCCTCTTGAGACTTCCTTTGGGTATCGTTCGAGATTCGTTCTCGATCCCCTGAAGCAGCTCTCTGGCAGGGTTTGGTCGAAACAATTCTCAATGTGCAAACTCAAGCGCTGCCTGGCCGCAAGCCTGTGAGGCGGACAGAGCAGCGTGCTTTTGCTGGTGACCGATGTGTCCAGAAGTACACTTTATGGCAGGATACAAACACTGATTTCATGAGGACTCCGTGGGGCACGGCCATGCTATTTTCGTCTTGTTTTTGATACCCTGAAGCGGAGGACCAGCAGGGAAAAATTCAATATTATTTTTGACGTTTGCTGCTCATCATTTTAATTCCTCAGAATTAAATGCAGCCTTAAACACTGGATAAGTGAAACACAATCTAGATGGTAGGCTGAATTGAAATATCAAACTTATTAAAGTCAGATAATATTCCATCATTTTAATTTCATAGAATTAAATGGAGCCATAATCACCAAAAAAATACTGTACAATATATTTGGCTTTCATCCCTTGAGAAGAAAGTCAACAGGCGCAAGGCTGAAATATCCAACAGTGCACAGTTAGGTAGGCCTACGCGTCGAGATATTTCTCAATGAACACTGCCAGCACCCTCAGGAGCTGACTGTGAATCCCTCTCACCCAAACAGTATTATTTCACTTTTTTGTTAACCCGTAATCTACGCGCTGCCTTGGAAAACATTCATTCATATGAAGTCGACGAAGTTCGAGTTCCCTCGAAAGAACTTTTTTGCCAAGAACACTGTTTTCAGGTGTAATTACATTTAGTAGGTATAGCATTTGGATGTATATTTCGACAATATTTAAACTAATTTCTGTCACAGTATTTATAACTTATTTAATCTTCTGACTCAACTAAATGGTAAACTGTCAGAGCATTTGATCTCTCTCTCTCTCTCTCTCTCTCTCGCTCTCTCTCTCTCCGAGTGTCTGTGCGCGTGTGCAGAGTGACTGGGAGGAGCACGTGAGTGTTTGAGCTGTGGGGCAGGAGGGCTGAAATGGTCCGGTCTCAACCAAACTGACATCTTTATATATATATATATATATATATATATATATATATATATATATATATATATATATATATATATATATATATATATAACAGCCAACTCCTGCCCTGCCCGAAGAGAACAGTTACAGATTCACCAAAGAGAGAGAGCGCTCCTTTTCTCTCTTCTGAGATGTTCAACATTAATCTGTAACTCAACCTCGTCAACTGGTAGATCATCCACGAGGTTAACGCCCCTCTCCCGATAATCTGCCAGCTCCATCTGAAAACTCCACGAGCTCAGCCGCCACTGAGCCTCAGCCCGAGCGAGAACCGGAACCGCGGGGTTCAGATGCCGCGCCTACTTCCCTCGAGAAGTGGGACAGACGAGAGCAGAGAGTTCTGAAAGGAAAACTCTCAGTTCGCGCAGAAAACTCCCTCGAGAGCTTCCCGCGCGTGCTCTTCTCTTAGGCAGAACACGCACAGATCGTGTGAATCCTCCGGTGTCAAATATCAGGACACAAGTCGGCACACTCGCGCAAAGTGTTTCTCCACGTCTCTGCGTGCTTGATCGTTGATACTATCACACAGACAAACAGTCCCTGAAGACGAAAAGATGTTGTCACGGTTTCAAGGCGCCCTTCTTATACATCCAGATTGACGCGCTCATCATTTCAAGCTGATGATGCACGTGCTGTCGCCGGTCAACCTGATTACTGTGAGTTGATATTTGATTTCAGACACCTGTCATGCCTGAGACGTTCCCCATTGCGTCATTCGACGTATTGTTGAGTTCCCTTCGAAAGGGAACAAAAATGTCCAACTAATAAGGCGACTGAACAAAGTGAGACTGAATCGAACTTGCCTCTGGGGCAAGTGGCTTCTACTTTGGAAAATACTGATCAGGATGTAGACCGTAATAAAACTGATCTGGACGTATTGGTTTCCTTGTCTAAAGATGAAGAAAATCCGAGAGTACACACCGATAACAGTCTTTCTGTGGAGGCAGAGAAGTGTTTGGTGAACACTAGTGAGTGTGATAATGTCAGCAGTGGGGCTGAGATCACCGGTGAGGGAACCAGCGCGGCCGCGTGAGCTCGCGGAGGTCGGGGAGCCGCGGGATTCACGAGCGTCTGATGGCCTGTCACAGGGAGACATGGACCAGCTCACCGAGGGAGGTGAGACGCAGCCTGATAATATTGACTCAGATCTGAAATTGTAGATTATCTCACTGATGTTTGTTCACAAGAAAGTTCTGCAGAAAAACAATTAAGCCCTCAAAAGAAGCCACCTTATTATACAGTGCAACAAATTAATGATTTCGTTGATAGCACTTTCAATCAGCGAAAACCAAGATTGGAGAAGCATTTCTCTAATTTACGACTGTTTGTTGATTCTTGTGTAATGGCTATGAGAAAAGCTTCATTGGAGGAGCTTGATCAGCCAAAACGGTATAGACTCAAGAAACACGTGAGCGCCGTTAAAAAACTTTGCACTTGAAGAAAGCAGATGTGATTTTATTACAGGAAACACATTCAGATCAGAAAAATCAAACACAGTGGATTGGTGATTGGAAAGGCAATGTTCCCTATCGAGGGAACTCCAACTGCGTCAAATGACACTTTGGGGGAAGCCCCTCAGCGTAGCGTATCTGAAGCATGAATGAAAACTAAGCCAATCTCCGATTGTGTGCACCCTTGTGTGCACCCTTGCCCTCGCAGGCAGGCAGCTCTCGAGGGGGCTGCTTGCGAGCATTGTGAGAGATTAACGCTCCGAGATTAATGCTGCATTCCCGGCTGGCCATTTTCAATGATGATGGCCAGCCTTGCGAGCCCCATGGTGCGGGACCCGCGCTCGCTGAGGCGGCGCGGCGACGCTCTTCAAGGGGCTCGCAAATGGATCTGTCCAGGGATCTCGAGGCTGCTGAGGCACCTTCTCGGGTGCCGATGTTCTCGATCCTCGCGTTGTTTCTCGTGCTGTGGCTCGTCTTAATATCAGTTGGCTAAAAGAAAAACGCAGTTGCAGGAAGCGCAGTCTAAAAGCAAGCTTGATGAGCGCTTCCTGCAGCACAGAGAGCAACCTCATCACCGGGGCTTACTGTTTTTTCCTGATTTAGCCAACTCCTGATTTAGATTTAGTCAAGGTTTTTTGAACACGTTTTGGGACACATCGGTTTCCAGCGAACGCAGGCTGCTCTGCCCGCCCCACGGGCTTGCGGTCAGGCAGTTTTCACGTTCGCCCATCGAGAATCGTTTTCGGTCCAGCCCTGCCGGAGATCCGCTTCAGGGGGTCGAGAACGAATCCCGATTAATACCCGAAGCCAGGCTCGAGAGCCTGGTTCCTCTGGTAAAATATTTCGATGCATGGAAAGATCTCACAAATATTTCCCCATGGATCCTGTGCACCATTCAGAATGGGTACAGGCTGCAGTTCGGTTCCCGCCCACCCAGATTCAACGGGGTGGTCTGGACTGTAGTCGACCCAGTGCAGGGTTGGGTATTGGAACAGGAAGTAAACTCCCTTCTGGAAAAAGAGGGCATAGAACGTATTCCTCCCCTAGACAGGGAGTCCGGGTTCTACAGCCGCTACTTCATAGTTCCCAAGAAGGATGGGGGGTTGTGTCCGATAATAGATCTCAGGTATTTGAACCGTTCTCTGAGGAGATTCAGATTCAAAATGCTCACTATTCCAACAATCGTGAACCAAATTCAGTCCGAGGACTGGTTTGTCACGATAGATCTGAAGGACGCGTACTTTCATATATCCATCCTTCCATCTCACAGGAAATTCCTGAGGTTCGCTTTCGGGGGCGAAGCGTACCAATATCGGGTTCTTCCGTTCGGCCTAGCTCTCTCACCCCGCACATTTACCAAATACTGTACATGGATGCAGCTCTAGCACCTCTGAGACTCGAGGGTATCAGGGTGCTCAATTATATAGACGACTGGCTCTTTCTGTCCCAGTCGCAGGAGCAGGCGATTCAGCATCGAGATGCTGTCCTCGCCCACATCCAGAAGTTGGCGTTGAGACTCAACACAAAGAAAAGTGTGTTGACGCCAGCCCAGAGAACGACATTCCTGGGAGTGGTGTGAGATTCAGTCACAATGCGGGCACGGTTGTCTTCCGCCCGAGTCGAGTCCATCCTGGCCACAGTGGCTGGGATAAAGCTGGGCCAAGCCATCACTGTCAAGCATTTCCAGAGAGTCTTGGCGCTCATGGCAGCAGCGTCCAATATTATTCCATTCGGCCTGCTGCACATGAGGGCCCTTCAGTGGTGGCTAAAAACCAGAGGTTTTTCCCCGAGGGGAAACCCGTTCCGCACAATCAGGGTTACGCGCAGATGCCTTCGTTCCCTATCGATGTGGAAGAAAGTCTGGTTTCTGTCCCAAGGCCCAGTGTTGGGAGCGTCGTGTCGCCGGAAAACCGTTTCGACAGACGCCTCCCTCACGGGCTGGGGCGCGGTCATGGACGGCCGCTTTACGACAGGCCTATGGCAGGACCATCATTCTTCCTGGCACATAAATTGCCTGGAGATGTTGGCGGTATCCCGTGCTCTGAGGAGCCTCTTGCCGGACCTCAGAGGTCACCATGTCCTAGTGAGGTCGGACAATATGTCAGTAGTGGCCTATATAAACCATCAGGGGGGCCTGAGGTCTCGCCCTCTATGCAGATTGGCGCATCAGATCCTCCTGTGGTCCCAGGAGAAATTGTTGTCTCTAAGAGCGGCATATATCCTGGGAAGTCAAAATCAGGGAGCAGGCTTCCTGTCGAGACAGGGGCGGAGGCCCGTGGAATGGAGACTTCAACCTGAGGTGGTGCAGTCAATATGTCAGAGGTTCGGCCCAGTGGAAGTGGACCTTTTCGCGTCTCGAGAGACGACCCACTGTCCTCTGTGGTTTTCCCTCACTCCCCCAGGCCCCCTGGTACAGGACGGGATCGGGATCGGTCTACTGCTGGTAGTCCCATTGTGGCCAGCCCGAGTATGGTTCTCAGACATTATATTGCTCCTAGACGGCCCTCCGTGGGAGATTCCCCTCAGGAGGGACCTGCTGACACAGGCGGGGGGCTCAATGTTTCACCCCCGGCCAGAGATATGGAAACTGTGGGTCTGGCCCCTGAGGGGGCACAGTACCTAGAGGCTGGCCTATCAGCTGGAGTAGTGGAGACCATACTCAGCTCTAGAGCTCCCTCCACGAGGAAACTGTACAGATTGAAGTGGAATGTTTTCACCGTTTGGTGTAGGGAACATGAGGTTGACCCAGTTAACTGCCCAGTGGCTTCAGTGCTGGAGTTCCTCCAAGATCGCTTCTCCACTGATCTGACCCCGTCCACACTCAGGGTGTACGTGGCTGTCATTACGGCTTTCCACGCTCCTCTGAGTGATGGGCCTCTGGGGCAGACTGATCTCATGAAGTAGCGTGTGTATGACACGCCAATTCGTATTTGCATTTTTGGCGTGCTATCAAGACGCATAATCGCTTTTTAGCGTGTTTATGAATGCCGTTGACTTAACGTTATATAAATATATGACTTACCTCAACCCTGTCCCTAAACTTAACCATCACTGGGGTTAATGGCATTTATGACTGGACATTTGACGCACGTGTACAGACGCGGAATGACGCGGACGTTAATGGCGTAGACATAAACGCATACACGCGGATACACGCGGATAGCTCAAAATGCATAGAGATAACACGCCACTTGACTCGAAAGTGGCGTGTATGTTTACGCAAAAGTCGTGATGTAATGTTGCACCAATTGATTGTACGTTTCCTCTGTGGGGCCTGGAGGATGAGACCTGCGGCTCGCACCAGGGTTCCCACATGGGACCTGCCAGTTGTTCTCGAAGGCTTGGCTGAGGCCCCCTTCGAGCCACTGGAGTCAGCTGAGGCCAGGAACCTGACGCTGAAGGTTGCTTTTCTGTAGGCCATCACTTCTCTGAGGAGGGTGGGAGATCTTCAGGCACTCTCCATATCTAATGAGTGCCTGGAGTTTGCTCCAGGCAACATTAAAGCTATCCTTCACCCTAGGCCAGGCTATCTGCCTAAGGTGCCATCTAATGTGGCTCGGCCGATGGTTCTACAAGCGTTTCATCCTCCACCTCATGTGACGGCAGATGAAGAGAGGCTTCATTTGCTCTGCCCTGTCAGAGCATTAAGGATTTACATTCAGAGGTCCTCTTCATGGCGGAAGGCGGACCAGTTACTGGTGTGTTTCGGGTCTCCCAAGAAGGTGCTCCCCGCTTCTAAGCAGACCATCAGCAACTGGATTGTCCATGCTATTTCTGCAGCCTACCAGGTGCGCGGTATGCCTTTACCTGTGGCTGTGAGGGCTCATTCCACCAGAGGCATGGCGTCCTCTAGAGCCCTTTTCGCGGGAGCTCCCATTCAGGAAGTCTGCAATGCAGCTGGATGGGCTACCCCGCATACATTTATTAGGTTTTATAGTTTGGACATCCCGTCAACACCCGGCTCTCTTGTGCTTGCGTCCTGAGTGTGCCTGTGAGCAGATTCACACTAGGGCAGGCAGGGCGCGTTGTGGCGTAGTGGGTACTCGTTCCCCCAAAGTGTCATTTGACGCAGTTGGAGTTCCCTCGATAGGGAACGTCCTCGGGTTACGACTGTAACGAGAAAGAAGGGAAAGTAAGAAGGGAACGAGAACTGCGTCTCGTGGCCACACCTTCCCCTGCCTGGGAGCACTTGCTTCATCACAGAAGCTGACATCTCATGTGTGCCGGGTCCTTATATAGCTTCCGCTAAAGTGTCGTCACACATTACATCATTACGCTCTCCAATCGGAGATTAGCTTAGTTTTCATTCATGCTTCAGATACGCTACGCTGAGGGGCTTCCCCCAAAGTGTCATTTGACGCAGTTCTCGTTCCCTTCTCAGGGAACAAGGGTTACAGTCGTAACCCAAGGTTGTTTTGTTAAGTCATGGAACAAACCTTAGTGCTGGTGTTGCAATTCTTTTTTCTCCATCTGTTAGTAGTCAACCAGATATGGTTGAGGTTGGGCCTGGTCGGATTTTGAGAGCTGATATTGCTATGGGTGATGAACATTTTTCCTTTTTTAATGTTTATGCTCCAAATAGTGGTAAAGAGCGTATCATGTTTTTTAAAATACTTTATAATGCTTTATCACAATGTCCTCAGGAAAATATTATTGTACTTGGTGGTGATTTTAATTCGATTTTTTCGATGGAGGCTGCTGCTGCGGCGCGGGAGCAGGGGAGGGCGCAGGCGGACGCCCCCAGTGACGAATAGACTGAGGAGCCGCCGGCGGTGGGGTGGAAGCAGCAGCTGACCGCCGTGGCAGGATGTGCTTGATCACCTCAGTCTGCTTTTGTACAGCCGAGAACTGCTGGGCAAAGTTCTCGACCGCGTTACTGAAGAGGCTGGTCTGGGACACGGGGGCGTTGAGGAACCGGAGCTTATCGGTCTCCCGCATGTCGGCCAGACACAGCCAGAGATGGACCTCCTGGACCACCATAGTGGACATCGCACGACCCACTGTGTGTGCGGTAACCTTCGTCGCACAGAGCGAGAGGTCCGTCGTACGCCGGAGTTCTTGAAACACCAGCGGGTCATGACCAGTACCTTGGCCTGATGAACCTGCAGCAACGCCAAAGCGTGCAGGGCAGAGACAGCCTCCCCACAGGCCTTGTAAGCCTTGCCGGTTAAGTACGACGAGTACTTACAGGCCTGGGAAGGGAAACACGGTTGTCCGCGCCAAGTGGAGTTAGGGCACAGTTGCATAGCAACAGCCCGCTCCACCAGCGGGATACACGTGTAACCCTTAGCCGCCCCGCCATCAAGGGTGGTGAGGGAGGAGGAACCACTGGAACGGTTTCGGGCAGTAAAAGGTTCTGTCCACGTCCCAGTGAGCTCCTCATGCACCTCCAGGCTGCAGGTTGGAAAAAGTTCAAACGCTAATGCCTGATGCTTATATTTATATTAATATGGAGTCAACTATATTTTTTTCAGACTAAGAGGAGATAATTGCCTTTGGAGACATGACGTATGGCAACATACCGACACTGAGACCTAAAGTCACAGTGCAGACCTATAGATAGTTCATACATGCTCACACAGCCTATAGGAAACAGTGCTTTACATTCTTGTCTAGACGTGTTTCACCCTGAAGCTTTCTGCGACACTATGAGCTTTGCTGTTAAAATCAACACTATGAGCTTTACTGTAAATCAACACCTGCATTAGAAGTGTTCAAATTCCACTCCAGCTAGGTATGATCAACAGCGTCACCTGTCTTAATAGAACAGAAAAAGTAGTAATGTATTATGTGTAAGACCACAATGCATATAATCATTAATACTATAGTTAAAACGGCTTTAAATTTATTTTTAAATTTAATAATAAATTATTATTAATTTATAGAGAAGGAAGAGCTATTACAAATATTTGAACAAATTTCCCTTTTCTACAACATTGACTTGCATGAAAAAGTGTGCAAAAAGATACCTAAAATATATCTCACGTATTCCTCTGCATCCATATGAGCACTGGAGCTGCTTCCTTCTTAGCTACTTGGAGATAATTAGTCTTAGTTGTTGCTGTACTCAACTATCTTTTCTTCAGAAAAAAAAAGCATTTCTATGTAAAATAACAAATTGTGCTAAGCAAGAATTGGTTGGTGAACACAAAACCTTCTACTGTATATTCAGATTCAAAATTAATTTTTGCATTTTATTGCATTACAGAGTTCAAGCCAGTACTCCTATAACTGTTAAATATTTCTGACACTTTTACAACAATGACAATTTTTTAATTGATTTTTTATTTGTGATAAACATAAACACAGACTAATGCTGTTAATAGTTTAAAGTTGTTCAACCACTTAGAATGTGATCTGCATACAAACTAAAGGATCTATAGGACAAAAAACAAAATGCTATCAGGCTAATGCATGTTGAATGAAAAAAAAAACTGGTATTATCTGAATCAGTAGACTTTACATACATTTTAAATTTACTCTACATACATATATTCAAAAATGTTGATGGTTGTAACACTAAATTTCCCATTTGATTCCTTTGTACAAATATGAACAGTGCAAAAAGAAAAAAATCACACAATGAAAGTGACTAACATTCATGCACACCTTTTTTGACTCTGTTTTATGTATTTTTTCAACATTTGTTCAATATTTTGAGCATTTTTTTTATGCCTAAACAAACTGTGTAGGCAGAGGCTTTGTTGTGTAAAGCAAAAATGCTAAACAGCGAATGATTTTGAGTTGGCCTTACCATTACGATTGTTTTCTATTTAATAATCAAAGCCGTGTTCACGTGCGTCAGTGTGCAACGTTGAACCAAGGGGGTTAGGGCTTCTCTCACGCTTGCACACTTTCACCCAGCGGTGTGGGGTTTGGGATCGAGGCATCAGTATTTTAATTGCCTCGCTTCTCATGCGAAAACAGTTCAGAGTCTGCTTTGCCTGCAGGGCGGCTGGCCATCGCTCTATCCCCGGCCTCCTCAGCACGCACACGGGGAGTAGCATTAGTCTAATTAGCAGTGGTATTTTTGTGGCTTGTTTTCTTAAATTTGAAATGTGTGATCTGAATTAAATATCCCTCAGTATTTGTTCCTAATAAAAAAAATAATTAAAAAAAAACACAGAGGAACAGAAACACTAACCTTACCCTCTTAGTCCTCATACGAAAGTAATTTAGCCTTCCAGAGAACTGTGTGCATTCTTTTCTGGGACCACTTCTCTCAGTGGGTGTCTGTGGGCCCTCAGTGCCAGTAATTGCTTCCATACCTCCAGAGAGAGCTGTGCGCTGTGGCCCTACCATGTGCTCCAACACGTGGGATGCTTTCATCACATCCCTACTCAGACTCCCACCAATATACGCACACACACATATACACAGCACTACTCCACCTTCACTCCGGCTATCTGGCTCAATTTCACTACACTTACACCCCTTTTGATCCTTCCAGCACAAGCTTCCCAATCGCCACTCTCTGCAAGACACTAGACACTATTCAACATGCCCTGAAGTCATATAAGCAGGAAGTTCTTCTCAATCTACCATACTGCAAAGCACAAAGCCCAGAGCTCTGAAAATGTGTAGCTGAAATGGCTACGATTGGATGGTGGTCTGGGGCTGTATTGTCAGAGATAACTGCTTCCTCAAAGACAGTTTTTATTAAAATGATGTTTACAATATGCCTTTTATGAGCCTCAGATGTAGTAAAACAGATCTTGTAAAGTGTGTTAAATCAGCACAGCTCAGTGGTGCTGATGTAAGAATATGAATCTTTGAGAAACTTCATGAGAACTATTGCAGTGCTTTGGCATGGTTTCTCACTGCGGTGCCTAATCGACATAGGTGGCATGTCAAAACAAACCACAAGCACACATGAAATGAACTACATGCATAGTCAGTTTAAATAAAAAGACACTGGTCACACAGAAGTTTTTGTCTGCATATGTTTGTGATGGAGGTGTGGTCTGCCATAGCTAGAACAACAGATGGATGCTATGCAGACAAGAGCAGGTAACAGGAAAGAGACTATCTAATAAAGCAACATGACATCACGACTTTTGCGTAAACATACACGCCACTTTCGAGTCAAGTGGCGTGTTATCTCTATGCATTTTGAGCTATCCGCGTGTATCCGCGTGTATGTCTACGCCATTAACGTCCGCGTCATTCCGCGTGTCTGTACACGCGCGTCAAATGTCCAGTCATAAATGCCATTAACCCCAGTGACGGTTAAGTTTAGGGATAGGGTTGAGGTAAGTCATATCTTTTTTTTCACTAGGATGGTAAGGGAACAGTCATAAATGCCATTAACCCCAGTGATGGTTAAGTTTAGGGACAGGGTTGAGGTAAGTCATATATTTATATAACGTTAAGTCAACGGCGTTCATAAACACGCTGAAAAGCGATTATGCGTCTTGATAGCACGCCAAAAATGCAAATACGAATTGGCGTGTCATACACACGCTACTTTATGAGATCAGTCTGAATAAAGGACAGTCTGCCATTGACTGCTCGTATTATAACAGCCCTCTTTCAGTCTGACTGGAAACAGCAGATGCCAGGATAGCATGCAGTCCCTCTAGTGAAGGCACTGTGAACCAACACTGATCACAGGACAAAAACAGATTGCCAGAGGTTTCGTGCTAATATGTGAAAGTGGAGTTCCCTTTCGTAGTCACTCTGAGTTACGTCAGGAGTGACGGAGAATGCGGGTTTCGCATAGAAAGCCAATCATCGTCGAGTATTTAAAAACAAGCCAATGGCATGAAATGCCTTGGGGCTGCGGAAATTTGCATAGCGTAACTCCGCCCCACCCTGTGGGTATAAAAGGAGGAAGTGAACGCAACCACAGTATGTTTTTCGCTTCAGAGCCAAGAGACTTCTTCACTCCTAAAGCCAGCTTCAGTGTTGGTGTGACGGCGGTACCCAGCGAGATTTCCGCATTGCCTGCGATCTGAGCAGTGGTCTGCCAGACTTTGCGCTTCTCCCTGGACGCCTCAGTGCTGAAAGAGTGAATTTCCTCCTCTCCATTGAAAGAACTGCACGTGGCACGTCTTTTTAAAGATGGTTCGCCCGTGTTCTTCTGGGTGCGGTCGATTCATGTCATCTTCTGATGGTCATGATCGCTGCTTTGTGTGTCTGGGCATTCAGCATGCAGCAGCAGTGTTCGTGGATGACTCATGTTCCTTCTGTGGGAACATGACCATCTCTACACTGCGATCTAGACTCAATGATCTGACAAAAGTGAGAGTCCCCGTGTCCGCTACTCATTCTGCTTCTTCTTCTAGAAGCTCTTCGATTCGCGGACAGGGTGATTTATCGGTGACTTTGTGGAATAAACCCCAGACGCTAGTTCCTCGGGCCACACCCACCATTCCAGTGGTAGAGCCACCGAGCGACGAATTGCTTCAGACGGCTGCCTCTTCGCAGGCAGCGTCTGTTTCGTTCGGCACTCCAGAGGATGATGCAATGTCGATCGCAGCATCACAAGGCGGGCTTGACTCTTCGGGAAGTGAGGATGCGGCTGCGTTGCCTCCTTCGGGAGCGCCAGCGTTGCCCGTGTCTGATCCCGAGATGACGGCCATGCTATCTCGGGCCGCCGTGAGCATCGGGTTAGAGTGGAACCCTCCGCCCTGTCCCGATCTCTCACGGATAGATAATTGGTTTTTGGGTAAGGCTGCCGCCGCAAGGCCACAGCCGACCCCAATACCTTTTTTTCCAGAGCTGCATGCGGAGCTGACGCGCACTTGGAAGGCTCCTTTGACTTCCCGAGAGCATGCTTCAGC
This sequence comes from Cyprinella venusta, assembly GCA_038021265.1. NCBI lineage: Eukaryota > Metazoa > Chordata > Actinopteri > Cypriniformes > Leuciscidae > Cyprinella > Cyprinella venusta. The sequence continues at coordinate 24,220,383 of CM075866.1, forward strand.
CTCCCCCGCCTTTCCTCCCCTCGACGGCGCGGTTGCCCGTGGGTACGCTGGGATTCCCCCGGTGGAGCGCTCTGTTGTGATGCAACCGTGTCCGCAGAGCGCGTCCTCCCGCGGTACTCCTAAGCACCCATCCAAAGCCTGTAGGTTCTCGTCGTCTATGGCGGAGCGTTCCTATAGAGCGGCGGGACGGGCAGCTTCCGCCCTGCATGCAATGAGCACTTTGCAAGTTTTCCAAGCCAAACTGCTCAGAGATATGCACGAGGGGGGGACTGACGAAGCGGCTTTTAACGAGCTGTGAGCGGCTACCGATCTCGCTCTCCGGGCGACGAAAGTGGTCGCTCGCTCCCTTGGTCAGGTGATGACCACTAGCGTGGTCCAGGAGCGTCACCTATGGCTCAACCTGGCAGACACGCGGGACCTCTCCCAGGTTGGCCTTTTCGGCGGTGCAGTCGAGGACTTTGCCCAGCAGTTCTCGACTGCCTAGAAGCAGACGGAGGCGATTAAACACATCCTGCCCCGACAACCAGCTGCTGCCTCCACCCAGTCGTGGGCTCAGACGCCTCCGCCTGCTCGCCGCCAAGGACGCTCCTCTGCGGCTCCCCTCCCTCCCACGCGGCCCCAGCAGCAGCCTTCATTTGGGTCGCGGCGTGGAGGAGGCCGCAGAAGAGCGTCACAGCCCCCTCAGGCCGCGCTCCCCGCTAAACGCCAGGCGAAGTGGCGTTCCTGAGATGGGCTGCTCAGTGGTGAAGTCGTGTGTTTCCCAGGAGGTGGTAGCAGGCCCCCTCCTTCCCCCGGTGGAGGGCCGGGGGAGAATCTTTTGTTCTCAGCTCCCCGCTGCTCACCCACAAGTGGGCAGCACCCTGAGTTGGTTAAAGAAAGACTTGACATCATCACTGAGCACATAGACAGGAATGAGTGTACGCAACGGCACAGCGCGTCGCCTCACTCATTCCCCTCTGTCTCTGAGGGTGCTGAAGGGAGCATGTGTCGTCCCCCGACTACGCCACTCCCCTCCCCCTCTATTGCCAGACCCCCGGCAGAACAGACCCCCGTGGAACGCTGGTCCTTCCCTGGTCTCTTCTGTCGGGGAACGGGACTCGACTGTGCACCCGCACGGGGTAACTCCTGTGCGCATGCTGGTCTCCCCGCCTCGCTGCCCATCCGGGGGGACGTCTGTGGTTCGCATGACCCCGCTGGTTCAGTTCCTGGGAGCCTGGCTAGAGCTCCCTGGCCTGTCCCGCTGGGTCATCAGAATGATCAGATTCGGCTACGCGATTCAGTTCGCACGGTCTCCTCCCCGTTTCAGGGGAGTTCGCGTCACAGTGATCGGTGGCAATACCCCGGTCATGAGAGCGGAAATTGCGACCCTGCTGGCGAAGGGTGCAATCGAGACGGTCCCTCCAGCCGAGATGAGATCAGGGTTTTACAGCCCCTACTTCATCGTCCCCAAGAAGATCGGTGGGTTATGACCGATCCTGGATCTGCGCATTTTGAACCGTACTCTTCATCGATTGCCATTCAAAATGCTCACAGCCAAGCGCATTTTCGAATGCGTCCGCCCTCAGGATTGGTTTGCAATGATAGACCTGAAGGACACGTACTTTCATGTGTCCATTTTGCCTCGATACAGACCGTTTGTTCGGTTTGCTTTCGAGTTTCCAGGCATGTCGTTGTCTCCACGGATGCCTCTACCACGGGTTGGGGTGCCATGTGCAATGGGCATGCAGCCGCGGGTTCCTGGACAGGACCCCAGCGCCTCATGCACATCAATTGCCTCGAGCTGATGGCAGTACGCCTGGCCCTGCACCGCTTTCGAGCACTGCTCAGGGGTCGACACGTACTTGTCCGTTCAGACAATACCGCTACGGTAGCGTATATCAACCACCAGGGGGGTATACGCTCGCGTCGGTTGTCACAGCTCGCTCGCCACCTCCTGCTATGGAGTCAGAAGCACCTGAGGTCCCTTCGTGCAGTGTACATTCCGGGAGACCGGAACCTGGCGGCCGACGAGCTGTCACGGGTCCGCCCTATCTGCGACGAATGGCGACTCCATCCCCAGATGGTCCAGCTGATTTGGGACCAGTTCGGGGAGGCACATATAGACCTGTTCGCCTCTCGGGACTCATCCCACTGCACCCAGTTTTACTCCCTGTCTGAGGGCACTCTCGGCACAGACGCACTGGTGCAGCAAACTGATCTCATGAAGTAGCGTGTGTATGACACGCCAATTCGTGTTTGAATTTTTGGCGTGCTATCAAGACGCATAATCGCTTTTCAGCGTGTTTATGAACGCCGTTGACTCAACGTTATATAAATATATGACTTACCTCAACCCTGTCCCTAAACTTAACCATCACTGGGGTTAATGGCATTTATGACTGTTCCCTTACCATCCTAGTGAAAAAAAAAGATATGACTTACCTCAACCCTATCCCTAAACTTAACCATCACTGGGGTTAATGGCATTTATGACTGGACATTTGACGCGCGTGTACAGACACGCGGAATGACGCGGACGTTAATGGCGTACATACACGCATACACGCGGATACACGCAGATAACTCAAAATGCGTAGAGATAACACGCCACTTGACTCAAAAGTGGCGTGTATGTTTACGCAAAAGTCGTGATGTCATGTTGGGTGCAGAGCTGGCCATGGGGCCCACGCAAGTATGCGTTTCCCCCAGTGAGCCTTCTTGCACGGGTGTTGTGCAAGATCAAGGAGGACGAGGAGCAGGTCTTGCTGGTAGCCCCGTATTGGCCCACCAAGACGTGGTTCTCCGAACTCATGCTCCTCGCGACAGCACCTCCTTGGCCTATTGCTCTGAGACAAGATCTACTCACTCAGAGACGGGGCACCCTGTGGCACCCTCGTCCCGATCTCTGGAGGCTACACGTGTGTTCTAGGAGCTAGTAGAGCTAGTAGACGCAAATTATAAAAACAAGCCCGCACTACAGATTTTATTTGCTTGTCCATACTGCGGTTACGTTCACTTCCTCCTTTTATACCCACGGGGTGGGGCGGAGTTACGCTATGCAAATTTCCGCAGCCCCAAGGCATTTCATGCCATTGGCTCATTTTTAAATACTCGAAGATGATTGGCTTTCTATGCGAAACCCCCATTCTCCGTCACTCCTGACGTAACGTCTCCGTTCCCTACTCAGGGAACGAGGGTTACATCCATAACCGAGACGTTTATGAAAATGAAATAGCAAAAATAACAATTTATGCTAATTTGGAAAATCATGCTTCTACCTACATTTTTTTTGTAAAACTCAAAAATCCTGAAATAAACTCTTGTGGCTCCACCCAACTCTTTTTTTTCACATTAATTATGACTACACTCTTAGAAAAAAAAAAGGTTAAATGGGGTTCAATATAGAACCTTAGGGTTCTTGACTTGGGTTCTTGTTTTAAAGAACCCTTTAAGCCAAAATTCATATAAGGAGAAATGTCTTAAATAAATTACATAATACTTTCATGTTTAATGGGTTATTTATTTATTTACTTGTTTGTTTATTTTTTTTCTAGTAATAAAGTATGTTTACGAACTGTCTAATTCATGAAAAATGTAATTATAATTGAAAACATTAATTAAAACTAAATGAATTAAAGCTAAATCCATAAAATCATAAAATCATCCCATGATGGGAACCCCTAAAAGGTTTTATATGGTAAACGGAATTTCATAACAACTGCATGTCCCAGGATCAACATCTTTTTTGATCCAGGATCAACATTGAAATCAACCATTCAGATTATAGTTTTCAAGTTTACAATTTATGTCAAGTTTAGGCTTACAACAAGGGTTAAGGCTGATTTACAGTTCTGCGTCGGAACTATGGTGGAGCCTACGCTATAGACTATGTTTTGGTTTTCATTTATACTTCTGCATCGCTGTGCGTATTGACGCACAATTACACATGCAGAGGGAGCATGTGAAACCCGGCGTGCAGTCCAAGCAGACCAATCACTGCATTTGCGGTATGCGTAGAATTGATGCATTGTTACAGTTTTGGAGAGGTGAATGTCAGGGTACGCTGAAGGGTATGTGTGCTACACACAGCCTACGGTGTAGCTACGACGTGAATTCTACGCAGAAGTATAAATTGGGCTTTAGGTACTTCCACATCAGTGTTATTTACCTAGCATTTCTCTAGGTAATGGGTAGTGTAGGGTTATTTGGATAGAACCAAAAACTTTGGTTGTTATTTTTTTGGTCCTTTATTTTTTCCTTTATTTATTAAAACTGTCTTATTTGGCAGCATCAAAACAACCAAGTTAGTATATATGAAACGTCTGACAGAAAGCTTTAACCTTCTATGCAGAGCCTTTTTTTTCTAAGAGACAGTACTGTAAAGACAACTAACCCTAACCCTAACCCACAATATAAAAATGATACACAATATAGTTTATCTGAAAACTTAATTGACTGATAATATTATAATTAAGGTTCCCTATCAGTTAGTCACGTTCGACTTAGTTACTGTCGCTACGTCCGTCAAACAAATGGTCAAACACGACCAGAGCGACAGATTGCCATGATGGCAAAGGGTATTCCCGTGCGTGTCAGTGACCTTTTTTGGAGCAATACCTCCATGATATCATCCAGATCGAGGCAAAATGGGTTACACATACTTCGGTGGAGGGATTTATTCAAAATATAAAAATAAGAAATGAAGGAGACACGACTACTATTGAGGATAATGCTTACCGGTCTCAAGCAAAATCAGAAAAACCCCATGACCATACTACCTCAAATGCATCCAGCACAGCCTTGAAGATTTTATAAACTGGTTCAGTGGCCAATTGTTTGGAGTTAGAAATATATAACTTGCGCTGCATATTTAGTCATTTTGCCTCCGATACAGGAATACACATTCGCTTTACCAAGCAGGTTGTTCATTTCCACAGCAACCATTTGCATGTCATGCTGAATGTGATTTTCATGTTTAAAAAGTAAATAACGTTATGCATAAGAGACGGAAAGATGCAGAGAACCATACATTATTTAAGGTTATTTCTATTCGTTACGATATTGATATATGAACTGATGTTGTCAAGTAAGCTTCATGCTTTCCCCGTTGCGAGCGTGCACTCCTCTAAACTGTAGTCTACGGTACTGCACTGCTAACTTAGCTGACTGCTGCTCATTTTCCCAGAGAGCATCATGGTATGTTTAAAACAACCCTTTAGAAAATGTAATTCCTTTGTGGATCCTCTTGATCTGCTTTCTCCATGCTTCTTTGACTAATCTCAGTGTCTCAGTCTCATGCACGCTGCACGTGAGTTAACCATGTTCGACACATTTAACTGGGAGTGGCCATCCACACTGTTTGATCCATTGTAGGCACCGCTCGCGTTGTGTTTTTGGCTTTGGAAACGGAAAGAACACAATTCTTCCAGACAATCTCTCGGGGCACCTAGTGTCCGATTTACAAACGCCGTGGGCGCACCGGTTCACCATCTAGCTTGGAGTCAATGTTTGACGGACCTGCTTACATAGTAACGGTTGCTATGATGTGTGATTGGACAATGGCCGTTTTGGGGGAGGGGCCGGCAAAAGGTCAATTGTCAGTGACTGACGAATTGGGATCTCACCTGAGAGCGGTATCACCTTAAGTAGTAAGAGAACAAGCCGATGCTTGGCTAGTGAGATTTGCATCGCAAATTCAGGGTTTATTAGGGCCTGCATGCAATACTCAAATCAAGCTTTCACTTCGGAGCCGAGCAGATGTTTGTCTCACTCTGCTCTACAATCATCATTGTGGGCAATGGATCATGAGGGAACCAGTTCCTGTGTTGGTGTGACGACGTGTTCCAGTGGAGGTCGCGACTGCTGATTGTGCATGGCTAGTGCACCCATGTACTTCTGGATGCTGTCGTTTCTTGGCCCCGTCTGACAGCCACACTTTCTGCCTCGTGTCTGGGCCGGAAGCATGCTGAGGTAGCGTTTGTAGATGAGTCATGCAGCCACTGTGGGAAACTAAACATCATGATGCTCTCGCAGCCAAGGTTTACAGTGCCGCTGGACAGGCCACCTACGCCTCCATGCCACGGCTCTCCTGCAGGTATATCAGGCCCGAGGAACTGAAAGAAATGCACAACGGTAGTGCCAACCCTGGGTTGATGCAGAAACTCTGCATAGTGACAGACCTCACATTCATAGCGATAAAAGTCACTACGCGGTCCCTGGGGCAGATGATGTCCATGCTAGGGGTGCAGAAGCACCACCTATGGCTGAACCTGGCTGAGGTGAGGGAAGTCGACAAGGTTAGCTTTCTCCCCCATCTCCCAGACATGCTTATTCGGCAACGCTGCTGAGAACTTTACCCAGCAGTTCTCTGCACTACAACAGCAGATGAAGGTGATCAAGTACATCCTGCCCCGTCAAGGTCAAGGAACTCTTCCCTCGCCAGAGTTCCCTCTGCCATCTCTTCATTGAATCCACCCCCGAAATATGCGGGATCTACTTTAGAGATCTTCCATATGTAGAACTGCTCTAACGGTCAGTCCATATGTGTAACTCCACATGTTACCTCCCTACGGGCAGGATGTGGCCTCCGTAGCGAAGGCCTGTGCAGAGAAGTTCACGATGCAAATCCCACAAGCCAATATGCAATGGCTCGATTTGTTACCACTTGAAAGAGATTGGGCTCTCGAGATTCCAATTTGTCAGTCACTGATGATTAACGTCTCCGTTCCCTCCTTCGGGGAACAGGGGTTACATTATTAACCTTGAGGTTCAATTAACGTTAGTTATTAATAACTAAGTAAATAATAACTTTTAATATTATTAATTACAGTCAATGCATAAGGTATCATGAATTATTAATTATAACAAGCAAGGCAGACGGATGGCAGGTGATGATGATGATGAGGAGATTAATGATGAGCGACACCAGCACACTGCATTTGTCTCGTATCTCTCAATGAGGAACTATGGAAGCATGAAAGGAGGAGCGAAGACAGTAAAGGACGAGAGAGGACCAGGCCAGGACTCTTTATGTTTAGTTTTGTTTATATCACTTTCGTTTTGTTGTTGGTTTAAATTTGGATTATTAAAGTGTGTGTGAATTTTAGCCAGTTACCGCCTCCTTCTTCCCATAACAACAATTCTATAGCATTGGGGGCGGCAGTGGCTCATTCGTTCATGTGGGTTGTCTACAAACCGAAAGGTTGGTGGTTCAATCCTCGGTTCCACCTGACCAAGTGTCGAGGTGTCCATGAGCAAGACACCTAACCCCAGCTGCTCCCGACGAGCTGGATGGCACCTTGCATGGCTGCCGTCGCCGTCGGTGTATGAATGTGTGTGTGAATGGGTGAATGTGAGGCAAATTGTAAAGCGCTTTGGTGGCCATTGGGTCTATGAAAGCGCTATATAAATGCAGTCCATTTACCATTTAACAACAAACCTTGCAACAACAATAAACAACCAATTTTACAATATATAACAAGTTAATGTTGATTTATAAATATATAAATAAAATAAATAGTTTACTATTCATTAATTCACTTTTCTTTCAAAACACATTAGCTATTGTAATTTATTCATTTAAAAGATTAAAAGTATATATGTATATGCAGATATATGTAAAAAAAATGAACCTAGATTAACAAATGCTGTAAAAAAAGCAAATTTCATTGTCATTTAATGCTAGAGAATAACTAATGTTAAAGGAACACTCCGACTTTTTGGGACTTTAGCTTATTCACCTTATCCCCCAGAGTTAGATAAGTCCATACATACCTTTTTCATCTCCGTGCGTGCTATAAGTCTGTTTGACGCACCCAGCGCTAGCCTAGCTTAGCACAAAGACTGGATGTAAATGGTTGCAGCTGGCATTAGGGTTGCCAACCGTCCCGTATAATACGGAATCGTTCCGTATTTGTCACATAAAAGACTCTTTCCGTATTGAACTGATACGGAACGCACTTTGTTCCGTATTTTTGAGAATCAGTTGAGTGCAAATCCATGACAGACACATCTTCTAATATATCTCAGACAGACTATGAATGAAGACCTCACCAGTTGAGCCACTCCACTCGTGATCGACTAGTTTTACCGCAAATTAATTAAAATATCCTCTAATCTAGAGACCTAAAGCGATCTTGCCTGCAAGCTTGAGCTTCTAACGGCGTGGACGCAAAACCAGGACTGGAGTCTTAAGCACATTCCTCTCTGCACTCTAAGCGTTCTGTTATCACTCTGATTTCATCCACTACGGGTTTTCCAGTCTCACTCACAGGAAAAACTGTTCCGCGTTTTTAAAAGATAATCTTATGTTTTACTGACTGCTCCCCCGCAAGATTTTTTTTTTTAATATTTTAAGGTTAAATGCATCAGTGTAGTCAAAATTAAGAGCTTCAACCCATGAACTGCTCGTTAAACAAAGATAAAGCATTGATTTGTACTAGGACAATAAAGAGGGCTCAAACATCTTTTTAGTTATGAGAGTCTCAGTCTACTACATTACATTATCAATGGTGTTATAATAATGTATAATAATGTAATAATGATTTATTTAATTATTCCTATGACGTAAAATCCATATAGCCTATATAGGCTACTATATAAATGAAAACGAATATTTCAAAAGTATATTTTAATCAACATTACACTATAATATAGAAAAATTAAAATACTTTTGTCCTATTTCTACACTTAAAATAAACCCTTGAGCTTTTATTTAGGAGAAAACGGATAGCCATGCTGATCGCGTGATTAATTCAACTAAAAAAAAATCTAAACTAAATAAATCCATGGTTCATTGTTGGAAAAATGATCATGATAACCTTCATATATCTAGAGTATGTGGTACAGTCATTGATTAGGCATACTTTATACTTATCTATAAATTAATATAGGCCTAATAAGTGATTATAATATGCTATATGAAATAACCCCCCCCCCCCCCCCCCCCCCTTTCCTTATTTCGAAATCAGAAAGTTGGCAACCCTAGCTGGCATACTAATCCAAATGAGTGACAAAATAACGCAAACGTTTTTCTATTTATATGTTGTGATTTGTATATTCACAGAGTGTACAAAAATCAAAGTCAAACGAGACACAGACATCTTTTAACCGTATACTGGGAACTATATTCTCTGAAGGCGAAGCACTGCTACTTGGGCGGAGTGATAACCGCATCACCTGAGACGCGCTGTGGTGAGGAGCACGTCGCTCCAGTCCGAGTTTGTTCAGAGTTTAACAGAGTCAGCAATTTATAAAAAGCGTCATGGGTTTTCGTTGTATTGTAAATAGCTGCGACAATAAATAGGGGAGGTAATACCATGATGTTTCACAGAATTCCAACTAAAAACGCTGATCTAATGAAGAAATGGCTAACTTACTTGCTCTGGATAGGCCTATTGATCCAAACACACCTAAAGAGATTATCAAGGGACATTATGTTTGCTCGGTATATTTCACTGAGGACGACTATTTTGAAAAAATGGAATTTGCCACACGGAAAATAAACGTGTGCTGAAGGATACGGCCATCCCACAAGGACAAAGTGGATCACCTGCGGCTGCGGTAAGTGTTCCGTTATGTTTTTAGATGACCTACTGTAACAGTGCCATTAGCCAGATCTAATGTAATGATAGTGACACTATTATATGAATAGGGTATGACTATGTTTTTATCTTGATGCGGTGCGGACGCGCTTGGAAAAAACGCGCCCTGCACTCTTCACGCATACATTTGAAGTAATAAACTTGATCGCGCAAAAGACGCGATATGTGAGCAGGCCCTGATGTTTGTATTGTTTTGTCATGAATGCGCTCTATCGCCCCTGTAACAAATGAACAAAGCTGTAAACTCAGGAGCACTGTAGCCTTCACCTTGCTAATGAATCAGATTTTTTTTTTTTTTTTTTTTTTTTTTTTTTTGAGAAACCGTGACCTTGTCCAGTATGGGTACGTTAGGCTTTGGGTTCATTGTGCAAAAACAATTTGCCTTGTGCTATTACTTCCCCTTATTCTAGCCTGTAATGCAATTATAGCCTACTGTAGGCCTATTATATGCTGTTGAATACATTTGGTTCAGCTAATAAATTGCAGTTAAAATATATCGATTCCTGTAATAATAATTCTTTATTTATGTTCTGTGATATTAATAAATCAGGATGCATTTTTGGTTGGAATTCAATGAAACATCATGGTATTACCTGGTCTCTCCTGTTTATTGTCACAGCTCATACAATAAATCGAACACCCATGATAAACTATGCTTTTCTGTCTATAATTGTTGACTCTATAACTCCAACTCTGAACGAACTCTCTGCTCCTCGTCACGGTGCGTCTCGGGTGCTGCGGTTATCACTTCGCCCAAGTAGCAGTATTTATACGGTTAAAAGATGTCTGTGTCTCTTTTGTACACTCTGTGACTATACAAATCACAACATATAAATAGAAAAACGTTGGCGTTATTTTGTCACTCATTTGGATTAGTATGCCAGCTGCAACCATTTACATCCAGTCTTTGTGCTAAGCTAGGCTAGCGGTGGGTGCGTCAAACAGACTTATAGCACGCACGGAGATGAAAAAGGTATGTATGGACTTATCTAACTCTGGGGGATAAGGTGAATAGGCTAAAGTCCCAAAAAGTCGGAGTGTTCCTTTAAAACATTAAAGCAGCACTTGGCAACTTTTTCAACTTAATAAATCCATTTAGAAATCATTTGGATGTTTAAATAATCAGTTCTGGTGAGAATGGTGACTTTCCCCGCTCCCCCCAGTGTTCAAAGGCGGAAAACCAGCCTTGCAACATGAAGACTACCTTCCCGGTAAATTGGAAATAGGAAGTCTTGTGAGCAGCGAGAACGAGTGAGAAAGAGTGAGAAACACGAACTGCTTTACGGCAATTTGAAACACACATGCCCCCCTCAAGCTCAGTACTAGCTAAAAGAATACGCGATTATGGATAATGTGTCATAAGTTCCAGTGAAAAGAAAAAGGAGACGGTACTCGGTGGAGGAGGTGAGGGACAGGAAGAAAGCTGTTGACCGAGTAAGGGACAGCACATGAGCGCGTCTACCGTAGAAAGGGAAGGTGGGCGCCGCTAATGAATTTATGAATGTGTTGTGAAATATTCGCACCACAGCTGTAGGGGGAGCTCGTTGAGAAAACATAAGACAACAAAAGTGAAAATCAGCGAATAAGTGGCTAGAGTAAGTGGCTACCGAACGGCCCTTTAAACTTCATAATAAAGTGTTACCAACTGATTCTAAAGCTAAATCAATTTCTCTTGAGTTGCATCTTATATGTGTAATATCACAAACATAGAACAAGATTCACGTCAGCAGCTTAACAATGGCATACGTATAGAGACCTACACAGAGTGATCTGTGGTGATGCCTTTTATCAAATTTAAAAAAAGATTAAAATATCCTAGGGAGAATGTGAAACATTGATGACCTCCCCATGATGGGAGAATTATAGGTCAGGTCATGTAGAGCGGTTTTGTCTGGAGGTGTGGAGCCAGGCTGTGACCCTTTGAGGACACCTTGTGCATCAGTCTCTGTTTAGAAGACAGGCATGCTGCTACTTTTATTGCGAGGTGACAAGGTGCTATTAGCTTCATGTGCGCCTCATCACACGCTGTCAACAGCACTCAGTAAACGCACCCCTCCTCTTCAACACTACCGCTGTGAGTCTCTGGGACAGTGACAGGATGGCAAAAATGATTTGAGAAGAGGGGGAGCCATCATCACACCTTTTCTAAAAGAATAACATGGTGAAGCACACTCTACTGACATTGTGCTTTGCTTCTCCTGTGGAAGATGCAAGTCTGTCTCTGGCAAGCATTATTTCTGTACTGTGTGGGTTTAAAAATATTCAGTAATATTATTAATTTAACTACACTTAACGAATGAGAACAAACTTGAGCTATATATTGAGACTATTGCTTTCTAAAGAGCGGCTTATAGCTGAGATTAACTTGATGATAATTAACTCTGCTACTTTTGCTACTAAACTCTGATAATTGATGAACTTTGCATCATTGACAGTTTTTGAACTGAACTGAAACAGCATTGAACTAAATCGAGCTGAATAATCATTGTCGTCTGTAGAGATGTTTACAGCTGTAGAGATTAATTCTATAGCATTAACACTGTTACTTTCCTGTTTTATTGATGTGAAGCTGCTGTAAAACAAGCTGTATTCTATAATGCACTATAAAGATGGATGGGTGAATGGCTGGATGGAAGCAAATTGCTGTTGGCAATATACATTTTGACAATATATAAATGGCAATACATATTTTTGGTTACACTTTATTTTAAGGTGTCTTTTATACACAGTAATTATATATTTAAAGGAGTAGTTCACTTTAAAAAAAAAAAAAAAAAACTTTTGATGATAATTTACTCACCCCCATGTCATCCAAGATGTCCATGTCATTCTTCAGTCAAAATAAATTAAGGTTTTTGATGAAAACATTCCAGGATTTTTCTCCATAAATGCACTTTTTACTGGTAACCAAACAGTTCAAGGTTCAAAAGACAGTTTCAGTGCATGCTGCAAACTGTTCAAAGGGCTTTAAATGATTCCAGACGATGAATAAGGGTCCTATCAAACGAAACGTTCGGTCATTTTAAAAAAAAAAATTGTAAGTTTAATAAGCTCAAATAATTGCCTTGCTCTGTTCTGTGATGCGCGTTCGTGACTCTCCTGTTCGAACTCGTTCATCAAAATGCACAAATCTTTTACTGAGTCAATTCGTTAATTTCGTTTGTTGAATGAACCAAATGACACGAAAAAAAAAACGTTCATTTGGATAAATCCTGGAATGTTTTCATCAAAAACCTTAATTTATTTTCGACTGAAGAAAGAATGACATGGATATGTTGGATGACATTGAGGTGAGTAAATTATCAGCAAAAGTTTTTTTTTTTTTTTTTTTTTTTTTTTTAAGCGAACTACTCCTATAAGTACTGGGTTAATATTATTAACCCTTTATGACCTGCCATAGAAAAGTTCCACCAGAGAATATCTTTCTATTTTTACATGCTGTGCTGTCATTCTTTTGAGCATTTTCATATGCCATACATAAAAATAATCCTTTCTCTCCCAATTTGAAGGCTATGTTTGTAATAAATCAATAGTAATTAATATCTCAAAAGTGCAATAAACAAAAAGAAAAACAATTAAAAAAATCTACATATTGTATTCAAAACAAAAAATGATAAATGTCAACCTCAAACTTGTCAATGTGAAAAACGTGCATAAAACAATTTAAAACTATACAGAATCGATTTGAACTGTTTACATAAATTCGTTTTTAAGATACACTCACTTTTACACATTTGAAAAAAGGGGGTAAAAATGCCATGTAAAATATTCAATTACATTTGTGGTCAAACAGATGACATTTTGCTTTTGAATATTGACTGAACATTGAATTGGTTAGAATATAAAATAAATAGACCCTGTCAGAACAATTAATAATAAAATAAATCTAAAATAAATAAAGCCGATGAGCAGACGGAGAGTTCAGCGCATCTGTGTACTTTCGTTTTGACATAACGTTGCGTGCGTGCGCGCGTGTGTGTGAATGTAGGCCTACTTGTATTTGCGAGTGTATAAACGAGAAAGAAATGATAGAATGAAGCAATGGTAAAAAGACAATAACGATAAGAAGGAACATATAGCAGATGGGAGTCAGATGGGAGTCAAATGGGAGTCAAATGCATGGTCAAATGATGCAGCTTTTGACATCACAATATGTGACACACGCTGGGGTCACGAGCTGTGCCCCAATGTGAAGGCTGTAGACTTCGAAGGATGCAGCCTATTTGGCCTTCGAAGGACGCTTCATGCAGCCTTCGTGGGATTTCCTAATTGCGCGACCAGGTGTGCCCTATTACTGCTCCTGGCGCCAAGCAACGGGGCGAGAGTACAGCTGCCACCCTGATCATTCATTTAATAAAACTGAGTAAACAGCTATGGAGATAGGCTATTGTCATTTTGTTGTTTTATATTTTACTGGAAATTCTATGTTTTATATTTTCTTGTCTTTAAATGAGGGACAAAATACATAAAATCACATAATTTCAATTCACATAACCCCTAAAAAAATATTTCGAGTCATGTGTTTTCGGCTCAAGAGTTGCCCAAAACTGGTTTAATGCTAGATGCTGTGTCCTGAATAGCCAGATTACATTGTAAACTGTTCAAATATTGGGTGTTAACCTACGTAAATATTGTAATGAAATAGCCTAAAAAATAATAATAATGATAAAACATAGGCACATATATCCACAAGTTTACGAGGGGCGCTCCTGTAAAAAATAAAGTGGGTGAAACTTCCGGTGAGGCGGCGGAAGTAGCATTCCAATGGTATTTTGTGTGTTAGTTAGCGAAGAGCCTGTTTTTCGGAGAATTATTTTACTATTTAAAGACGCAAATCTTTATGAGAGATGTCGTTACGGAGCTCAGGGACAACATGTGCTGTTCGCGGTTGTATGTATAACCGGACTAAACTAATTCAGTAGCTTAAACGTGATTGTTTTGAACATAAACTGAAAACGAAATCAGAGTGATCCTGCCAATGACTGCAGTTTCCATCACCTCCCAAAGGACGACGAATCTACATTTGTTTAAACTCTTAATATTCTATAAACTCTATCAGCATGTGATTGGCTGTTCGCTACTGATGTTACACCTAAACTCAGGAGGATCTAAGCCTGTGTTGACAGAATACCAAATGTGCCAGTTAATGTATTCAAGTAGCACATAATTCATTTATAATTTTGAATAAACTCCAAAGCACAATGACTAAGTGTGTATTTTTTATTTTAATTGTTTGTCAGCTCACACAACTGTCTGTCACCATGCCTTGATGAGTATTGATTATTAATAGTGTTATAATACTCCCAACCAACTACTGCGGAGGGTAAAGGTACTGTTATTTCACCCTTTTTAATTTTGTTGAGGTTGTGTTGCCACATCGTTAGCTAGTTTGGATCGCTATAACTTGAATGACTGTCAACTGTTGAATGAACGAGTGTCAAGCATGTCAAGTCGCGCTTTGTTTACTTCGAACCGGAAGTCGCGCCCACTTTTGACGCAAGGCCTCATGGGGCGAAGGAAACTTGTGGATTATTGTAAAGAATTGAACTGTCCTGCAGAAGATTTTGTAAATTGTTTTTCATAGTATTTCTTGGTAAAGACTGTACAGTTAACAGCACAGTAATAAAATAAAATAAAATAAATAAAAAAATCAGATAACCTAAAATGTGCTTCATTTAGTGGCATCTTAATGAATTGCTTGTTTTTCAAGAATATGATTTAATATAAATATGTTACAACAAGGGTCAAACAAAATAGAAATGGCACATTCAAGTTAAAAGTTACAACTGAATGTTGAAACCATTGTGTTTCTACGTATGCTGGTCAGGTATAGGTACAGGTACAGCTACAAAAAAATATGTTTGCTCAGGTGGCGAAAAACGTCCGCCCAATAGAAAAAATTTTTGCTCAGCAAGAAAAAAAATGCCCCTTGTGGCGGGCTCTGACAGGTGTGACGTAATGATAGCTTTTTTTATTCAAATATGTGGTAAAAATTATATTTTAATGTGTCATTGTTACATGCTATATGAATATATTTTATTAATAACCGTAAATTATGCAGAATTAAAAGCAACAAATAATAAAATAACAAACTATAACCCTAAACCTACATATTAATTAATATTACTAATATTTGTGAAATTACACTGTAAGAAGGACATAAAATATATACATTTTAATAATCAAATATGATAACAGACTTTGGAGGTGAAATAAACATGTTATTATGCTCAAAACATAAAGTCTCAGAATATAGAGTGCAAGCTTTGTGGTAATGTCAACAATGGCATTCATATTGCCAGCAGGCTAAGGCATGTCTGTTTTATAATGCACACTTGAGCTGGATACCTGTTTAATAATGCAAGTCTGTCCACCAGCAGGAGAAACAGAGTTGAACAGGTGCAGAGAGATGTTTTCAAAAAACATTGATCAGTTCCACTTAGCTGTGTGTGCTTTAAACACATTACAAATAAAAAGTCTTAGTTTATTTGTATTATCTTTATTAGTCACATTTTTAATTAAGTGTTTTCGATGCTATTAAGGTGGGATATGGGTACGGTTATGGACAGGTGTCGTGGTATATATGCAGGTATTTTTCTAAATATAAGTGCACTGAAAAAAATGTGTACAAGTGCACTGTAATATCATCAGCAGTAGGATGATTCACTTTATGTGTCTTGAACTTTATGTTCTAGGGCTGGGCAGTATAGTGATATATATTGTGGCAATGATACCAAAGTGCTTAGAGATAGAGATGTTGCTGCGTCTTATATATTGCAATATGTAAATATAGCCACACAGTGCAGTAATGTTAACATGTTAGACTGACAAAGAAACAAACATGAATGAAAAATCCCTTGACATGTATGATGAATTTATTAAGTGTAAAAACGCAGAGCAGCAGTGGTGTGCAGAGGGCAGGGGTTCCGGGGTGGGGTGTGGGGGAGTTTGTGTGGTTCCCCCTCGGGACCCAACATAACCGAAAGGGCACTTTAAATATAATTTTAGTCATATCACCCACCCTTAATCTTCATATATCAACTTTTTCTCAATGATGTAAAGGAGGGAATCAAAAATATTTTATATTTTAATATATATATATATATATATATATATATATATATATATATATATATAATTAAAATTGTAATTATTTACAGAGAAATTTAGATTTAATTGGGCTTATTGAAACAGAAAAACCCTATCTCATGAAAAAAAAAATCAGCTGTTTTATGGAAACTTACAATTAAGTAGGCATGAATGTCCATCGTTAACCTGTCAGTCAGTGGGGTATAAGCAGACGGTACAAAAACAAGTGAGATCAGATTCATACAAATTGTCTACCAATTCTGTCAATTGCCATGAGAGCGTATTAGCAAAACGACGTTCAGCCAAAAGCATGTTTTATAATTTACTAATCAACATGTTAAAGAGATTGTATGTTGTTGATTAAGTCCTGAGTCCAATAGAAAAATAGTTTTTATCTTTGATCTGTTTAACTCTAAAGAGGGCATATACTCTCCCTGCTTCTGAGTATTGTGCTGTTATTTCTTTAATAATGGAAAAGAAAAAAACAAGCTGTTGAAACCCCTGACTGTGATGAAACATCAAGACCACACAGATTTTATGAACAATAGGTTTCCTTTGATGTGTTTCGGAAAGATTTGGCTTTTGCCTTTTTTATACTATTTTATTTGGCAGACATAGAAAAGGTAAATGAGTTCCAGTGCATTTAATTCACCCAAAGCGATTGACAGTCCACTAAATGCAGTCTCCCTACTGAGAGCTTGGGTCTTGATCAAGGGCACAATAGTTATAGACTTCTTTCAGGGACTCTCACATCTGCATGAGCCACTGGGCAACCACCGCTTTAGTTTGGTGTGGGCCATTTGTGATACTTCATATGTTTTCCTAACCAGATATCAAAGCCAGTAATTAAGCATGTGTTATTCTGTCAAACCACGCATCCTGGTTTAATCCTTAGAAATATGTTCTTCATCAAATGCTGAAATCACAGTGGAATCTCACTATTTTTTCAATTTGACCGAGGGCCTTAGACAGTCACACTTCTAACAGCATTTTAAAGAGTTAAAATCTCACACAGGATACAGTTATTAAAAGTTTATTTTATTGTGGGGTGCTTTGGCTGTGGAAACAGGGAGGAGGAAAAAGAGGTTCAATTTTTAAGACAAAAGAAAACCATTACAGATGACTTTCTATATATGATACTCATTTTAACTTTTTTTTTTCTTTTTAACATACACACCCCTTAATGTGCTGTAGTAAACAAAGTCAAGGTCTTGAGATGAACGGTGCCATACTGTGATCAAATGAAGGAGAAGGTTGTGTGTATAAACCAATCAGAAAAGGAGAGAGACGAAGAAGAAAGATGAGATGACTAAACCAAACAAACTGCAGTTTGGAGAGATGAGAGTTTTGGATTTCCAGGGGTCTTTCTCTGGCGTGTGAGAGAGTTTGAGGGAGTCTACAGTATATATATATATATATATATATATATATATATATATATATAAACACACACACACACACACAAATACGTAAACATAATCACATGAAGCACAGAGATTCCTCACAGGAAACCTTTTGTAAACACTCACGCTATACACCGTGACTCTTCTAGATGAATTCTTTCAATACTGACCTCCGCATAAACTGATCGTGATAAAGAATAAAATATTTAAATATTTAGTTTAATTGGTTAAAATAAAAAAAATGTATCTTTGTATTTTTGCTGGATAATTTACTGCACTTTTAAAAAATATAATTTTCTTACACATCAAATACATATGCGTGTACACATTATTATTTTCTAAAACGTTTTTAAAGATATTTGTGTCAAAAAAAAATTCCAGCATATTATCAATAGCTAATTCATTAATATTACGATTTTTTGGGGGGAGTCAAATGACATATTTCAACCTATTCTAACTTCCCCTTATCATAAATCAAATTATCTGCTATTTTAATACATAAGATATTTAAAAAAAATATTAATTTTTTTTTTCATGACTTTTTTTTTTCTCATGAATTATTTAAAAAAATAACTGATAGTAAAAAATAGAAATGCATCTTGGCATTTACCCATTACTTTATGAGCCAATGGCTCAGCCTTATTTCATAATGCACAAGAAGATGATAGGCCAATGATGGGAAAGAAATATTTCCATTTTTGAATTCAACAGATGAATGCAACATTATTTATTAATGTGGGTTTATCTAGGTTCAAGTATGTGAATGTGAACAATATTACAAAGAAAGCAACTAAAAACACTGAGAGACCATATTTAATGCATGCATCAACAAAGCATTCCACTGAACCTGGGCTATCTTGCATAAATGTCTGATGTTGGAAACCCCCATTAGAAAAGCTGTCGTTGTAGTCAACCACTAGAGCTCCTAAACAGAGGAAAATTATCTGACTTTTTAAAGCCAGTCTTCCAAGTAGATGTAATAGCACTGGTAAAAGATGGAACCAGACTAGCTCTAATGATTCATAGTTCCGAAATGACCCTTTGTGCTCTATAATACTCTTGAATTAAGCTGACAGCTCCTCTAAAACAATTACCTGAACAGAGCACTCACAGAGCCACCTGGAGACATTACTGTCCCTGTGGCTCTCTGGGTTAATTCATTTATTCTTTAAAGGTGTTTCTTTTATCTATCTATCTATCTATCTATCTATCTATCTATCTATCTATCTATCTATCTATCTATCTATCTATCTATCTATCTATCTATCTATCTATCTATCTATCTATCTATCTATCTATCTATCTATCTATCTATCTATCTATCTATCTATCATCTTTATTTGTTTATTTATTTATTTTCAATCTCCATCCTTGTGCTGCATGTTTTTTTTTCTGTTTTGTTGTCCATGATCTTCACACATGAAAAGAAAATACCTTACACACACAGTAGTCACACAGATGCTGCATGATAGAATAGGTGAATCATAAGTACACCCAAACACAATCATGTCCAATGTTTCCCGCTGCTTCAATGGCCCTGATGGAGGCTACTAATATACAGACGACACACAAACACATTCTCCTGTACAACTTTCGCATTATAGGGTGAATGGGCCAGAGCCACAAATGTGTAACCTTTAATTTCAGTCTTTGTCCTAGTAGATGGATTAGAGTAAATGGAAGAAGAGATTGCAAGAGATTGAAAGAAAAACAGAACGAGAGAAACAGACAGACAGAAAAGAAGTTGAAAAAAGTACAACAAACAGACCGGCTTCTGTGTGTGAACTCAGGCCATCCAAGGATGCCTGATATGTATATGTTGTTGGAGTGCAAATACATGTTCCCTCTGAATCGAATGAGGACAAAAAGATAGTAATTATTGCTGAGGAGCCATTAGGGCCACTTCTTTAGCCGGCTGTGCTGCCATAGCTAACTAATGGACTAACAAGAGCAGCCACTGCTGTACCGTCTCATGCTTTCCCACTCAGTCCCTGGTGTGTGTGTGTGTGTGTGTGTACAAATGTGTAACTCTGTCTAGCCTTTCAAAGCTGTTGACAAAATCACAGTGCTGGACGATTAGTTGGACAACAATGAATAATAGTCCTTCCCCTCATTAGTTGTACGCGTGAAGGGGGTCAGTGAAAGGGGTAAATGACCATTGTCTAAAGCTGCCATTCTCTGTATTTTCTCCTTTCTTGTCCAACTCTCTTTTTACTGTAATCTGCTGTACTCAGAACTTTGTCTTATTGGCTTCTCTTCTCACCTCAGTGCTTACAGATGTTATGTGTCTGTACCTTCTGTTGTTGTTTATGGTGACAGAAATGCATGCTCTGCATTCAGATTGTGCAAACCCAGAACCTTCCTGGGATGACGGAAAATGCCACATGTAAATAACAGAAGTCATACTATATCCTGGACAAAAAGAAAATCACAAACGCCTGTTCAGAATGGCCATATAGATAAAATCCACAGAAAAAAAACATTGGCTAAAATACAAGCTAATATAAAGCAATAAAATAAATATAAAACTAGGTTTCCTGACTATGTAAAACAAAAGCCAAAAATAAACTTATCTAAATAGCATGTAAAAATGCTCAGAAATTCTTTAAGTCCAACTTAAACAGATATTCCCAATTTTTTTCATGCTTCTTAGAGACAAATAGATGATTAATAAATGATAGTGCATTAGTCATTGTAAACTATATCAGACTAACGTGGGTCATAAAGCTCTTGTCTGATCATAACCCTTAATTGTTCAGCGATTCCTCTGACCTTTTCTCTTTTGTAATGGCTCTTAGTCATCTCTCTTTCAACAGTCTTTCTTCAAATCTCCCTCTTGCTCTTTTGTCCTCCCTCGTCATGAGTGTATATCAGGGATGCCACATTTCTCAATATATTAATGAGCCACTATACAAAATCCACACTTCAATACACACTTGTGAATTGCGGTTTTGTGTTTAAATAATGTCAAGGTTGAATAAAAGTGTGTTTTCTTTCTTTCTGAACTGGTTCTGTTTGTGTGTGCCCGTGAGTCTTCGCTGAGATGAGGAAATGCCTCCCCACGAGTAAATATCTAATCACTTTATGCACTAAAGTTAGGGGACGCTTAACCATGCTTGCAATGCTGGTGTCAGATTGCATACTTTAACTCTTTGATGTGCAAGCTATGGACAGCTTGCGCTGTGGACATAACACACGTATAACCGATAACTCTGAAATTGTACTGCAACTGTAGGGGGATCTCCCCACCACCAATGTGCATCATCCACCCGGATGATGCGACAGCAGCCATAGTGCACCACAACGCCACCACATGACGGCTTATGTGATCAATAGCATTGATTTTTTGACCATAAATAAAAATTAAAATGGAGGTATACAAGGTTTCTGCCCAACAGCGACAATATTTACTTGTATATATATATATATATATATACATTTCTATTGAAACTTTTTATTTTATTGACCTAGATAACATATAAAATATGTCGACCGTAAGCTAGCTAATATTATTGAACATGTTTCTCTTTTGCACTAGTAATGTATATATATATATATATATAAAATAAAACTTATATGCATGAAATATACAAAAGCCGCCGTGTTGAATTGTGAAATGTGTGGCAGGTGAATAGTTTTCTGCAGTAAATATATTTATACTATTTATAAATATCAAAGGTTCCTATATGAGTCATTTTTGTCAATTCATAATAAACATAATGATTTGTGGAAATTAAAATCAAGATATTTAATGAATACCTGGATTAATAAATGATAAAATACATTTCTTTCAAATATTCAGCAAAGACACATGAATACAGCTCATTTTAGACCCATGTTGTGCATCAAATGGTTAACATGGCGAGTGGTGAAGTGAAGCTGCAGTACAAGGAAGCACCACCGTCTTTCAAATCTGTAATGTGGGAATATTTCGGTTTTGCCGTTGAGTATAATGCCGTGGACGATTATTATTTATTATTATTTATTATCATATTTATTGTTATAATCAGTTATTTAAGTATTAAGTATTGTTTTACACGTGTCGCCTACTCAAATGGAAACACTTCCAACATGACAGCACATCTGCGGCACCATAACCCAGCAATATCACTCTCTGAAAGCAGGATAGCAGAGCAGGTAATACAGTCATCCAAAAAGCAACAGTCCCTCGCTGATTCCGTCCAGCATACATACCCAACTGGTTCTGAGAGACACAAAAAAATAACAAAGGCATTGGGGGTGTTTGTTGCCAAAGATGTAACATGTAACTGCCTCACAGTTTTAGTTGGGTTTGTTACTGTTTTTTTTTTTTTGTTTTTTTTTTTTTTTGTTTTTTTTGGTTCCTACCTAAAAAATAGTAGATCTTAGAAGCAGAAATAATTAGCGGTGATTTTGTGTCTGCACGTAACTAATAGGACAAACACCTGCAAGTGAAGCGCTAAAAGCATAGCATGACCTGAGCATGACAAGCTCTCTGGGCCAGGTTAATATTAGGAATATAAACCATATCTAGATGCATATCTGAAGCAAAGAAGACGTTGAAGATATAGCCCCTCTTAGTAGAAAGCAGCCTGCGAGGTATGTTCCTTGGTATCCGGTTTTCTGTAGTATGTTTCGTGTGAATGCTTGTGTTATCTAGTGTGTAACAGTAACGTCACAATTTGTATTCAAGACATACATACATGCATTGTATTTATATTATCCTTTTATTATTCTCTCTTCCAACCCAGTTCTCACGGGTTGAGGGTTGACATATGTTGGATAAATAAACCCTGTATTTTAAACAAGACCTCATGTTTCGTGTTGACTACTGGGGGAGCTACAGTGAGAACTCGACTGCTCCGTATGAGGAGACGAGGAAGACGGCATTGGAGAGCGCAAATCGCGGTTGGACCGAGACATCTCCACATCACAGAGAGTCGTGGTTGGGTCAAGACATCTCCACATCACAGCGCGCACTTTCACAGACAGCAACAGAGAGCGTGAGTCATGATTGGGCCAGGACATCTCCACATCGAAGCCAGCGCGTGTGCCTTCCTTCCAGTGCGAGAAGACACAGTGCCCACTGGAAGAATCAGGTTTCATAACACAACTTAACCTGTTATTCAGAGACATTAAGCATTCTGCACAAGAGACTGAAACATTTCTTTGCATTTCACATAACAAGTTAATACTGTTTTGTTTACTTCCCTTTTCAAATTGAAGTTCATTGATATTGCTACTGTGTTGATATTGCATCTATTGATGAGTATGATGTAAATATTAATAACTATTAGTACTAAGAGTAAGGCAGAATTGGTAATATTTATACATTTCACGAGTTCACACGTACATGAAATCAAATATAATTTTAATGCGTATTTGGCTTGCTGTTTGGAGGAAGGGCTCCGAGCTCGGAATTTTGCCCGAACCCAGAGTACTCCCCCCTATACTGGGGTAGACCCAGCCGAGAGTGAGGTGATGGGGTGGTGGAGGGATGCTGAGAGACTTGTCGTGAGACAGGAGGTGAGAAAAGCTTTATTTATACCGGCTTCCTTTGAGTTGAGTGGTTGATTACCTGAACATGCTCCTCCCGAACTTTGTTTACATAAAACTTAATTTCACGAGTTCACACGTACATGAAATCAAATATAATTTTAATGCGTATTTGGCTTGCTGTCCGGGGGAGGGCTCCGAGCTCGGAATTTTGCCCGAACCCAGAGTACTCCCCAAAAAGCAAGGTATGGGACAGCGAGCGTAAAGAATAATTCCCCACAAAAAGTGAAGGGCATGAGAAGGTAATTACTAAAGAACGAGCTTGACCGTTCGACCGTGAGGGCTCTCGCGACGTCCGACGGGAACTTTGGATGCTCACGGCATCGGACAGATAAGCCCCGCCAGCAGTTGAACTGACAGCTCGATGACGCCAGATTTATGCGAGCGTGATTTTGGAACGAGTTAAGCCGTTCAACCGGAAGGGCTCTCGCGGCATCCGACGGGAACTTGGGTGCTCACAGCGTCAGATGGGTAAGCCTTGCCAGTTGGACGGGGGCGCCCACTGTACTCGGTCGGGGAGGGCTCGACCGGCGCGTCAAAAGGGTGCTGGGGCACGGGAAAGGACCCCTCACGGCCCAACGAACGGGGAGCCCTTGCGGCGACACGAGCGCGGCCGTCCGACGATAATTAGAAATAGGCAGGCTCTCACTGCGATTCGGACGGGAGGGCTCGACCAGCGGTTCGGAAGGGGGACGAGCCCGGCCCACGAACGGGGAGCCTTCACTACGTACGAAAGGGGGAGCCTGCAATTGTAAAATATTACACTGTATTTTGGATATGCTTACGAAGCGGTCGTGGAATACGGGGATGGTGTCGATGAACGGACCGCAACAGGTGATGGAAATTAACTAATTAATTAGTAAGGACTTGGTTAGCGTTTCGGATGTGGAAACGCTGGATCTGATTTGAGTTTTGAAAGCTTCAGATGACCAGCAGCAGATGACCACCTTTTTATGCGGCTGTGGTTGCTGCGCCGATGCGAAAGAATGACTTGAAAATTTGTTTGCTGAGATGCCGGATTTGATGAAGACTGCTTAAAGATGTTTTTGGAACCATAATCTCGTGGCTGGATGATCGGAGTCGTCTGTGAAGAGTGGATCGAGAGGGGATTTGCGCGTAGAACGTTTATATTGAAGGTAATTTAGCAGGGAATGGAACAGTTGAATGGGAGTCAGCAGATTGAAAATATGTACAAAATGACCTTTTTTAGCTCGATCTGTTTTGCTTTGTTTGATGACAAAAGATATAGTTTCGTTATCCAAGATCTGTAAAACTGAAATTATAGAGTGAATATTTGAATTGAAATTAGATGTGATGGTCAATTCAGAGCAACGGAGAAGCCACAGAAAGCTAATAACCATAGCTTCTACTGTGTTGGTGGAGTGGTATCCTAGACGGAGTGATGTTTTCCATTAATAATGAACTGATCACAGGCGGAGATCCAGATGAGGCGTCTGAGGAGTGGCATCATTACAGGTGAGCGAGAACGACCTTTATTGATTAATTGTACGGTTGCTTCGTTGTCGCAATGAATTTGAAAGCTTTTAGATGACCAATCATCTAAAGATGGTGGGGGGGCAGGGAGATGCGAAACAGCGACCTTGGGAATAACCTCCGAAACCAACTGAGGGAGCTGCATCTGTGAACAGTTTGATATCGAGGTCTTCCAACGCGTGAACTGATGACGAGAGGGCGAAGAGATACGCGATGAACGGCGGCCTTGTGGGATGATGCGCGTTGCATAGTTTAAGTGGCCAAGCAGCGAGAGGAGTTCGCGTTTGGAACACTTTGAGCGTCCAGAAGATTGGCGGCGCTTAAAATGTTTTGTTTTTACTGAGCTAACGGAAACCCTAGCTCAGCGAAGCCTTTTGCACCCTGACGAGGTGAGCCGCGGGGAAGGCGTCGTGAGGTGAAATGATTAAGAATCATCGAGCAGATGGAGAAGGTGAGGAATTGCATGGTTGTTGGAACGGATCCGACACTGTTGGTAGCGTCTGGGTATGCACGTGCATATGAGCCCGGGCCGATAGGGCCCCGCTCATGGGGAATTTAAACCAGGCAATTATAAATAGTTCATATTTACATAGTATCAAATAAAACAATATTAGGCTATATCAAACGATGTAAATATCCTGGAGATTAATATTACTACCAGGGTAATATAATATCGACATGGCTACAGGTTCCCATGCAGGTTTGTCTGCTTTAACTAGTCATGTAAGGTATTTTGTCATTTACTAGTTAAGCTCCTAGCCGGTTTGATGTTTCGTTCCCACTGCGTCTTATACGCAGCTTTGAGTAAGCATATGAAAGAGAACGTCTCTGTGTAACCCATATTCTCTGAATAGGGAACGAAACGCTGCCTTCACTGCCAAATGTCTCGCGCTGCTGACAAGCTTCCTTTTTCGACGGAGAACTCTGAGGAGCAGCTGATGCGCACGCCAATATAATATGACGACGTGAGCGTCAACGCGGCGCGAATGGTGATTCTATATCCATGGACAATCGTTATTCTGACGCGTAATTTTACATGTGAAAAGCACCCAAACATTTCACGTGTGTTTAGTCTCCTCGCTATCAGCAGACGTTCCGGGAGTCTCCTGCATATAGATAACGGCTCCCGGATGATCGCAAATTAGTTCAAATCTCCCGGAATCAAGAGCGAGCGAGCAAGAACGCGCGTGCAAGACAGATCAGACAGTGCTTCAATACAGCGCGCACGTCGGAGAGGGAGAGGGACAGCGAGAGACTGCGTGTGTGCGCCTCATGCCACAGACTCAAGAATCGAAATGAGGCACCGAAGTTTTCATTCTTATTCGGTCTGGTTACTACCGTTTACGTCAGAACTGGTTCCCTATTGGAACAGAGTTTCGGTACCCAACCCTAGTGGATAGGCATTACTTTAAAAGCAGAAGTGATATCTACTTTCACCATTCACGCACCGCGACCTGCTATTTTGAACATGGTTATAGCTTGATCAATGTCGTGATGTTTTAATTGAATACTCTTCGAGGGGAATGAGACTGTTGATGCTTAGATATGGAGAGTTGTGAGGAGCTGAGAGGTCGATTATCAAACGCTTTTCCCTGAAAATTTCTTGTAGCCACGCCTGTGGGTCCAATCATGAAACCTGATTCTATTTCTTTTTAGTTAGATCGTTTACCACTGCAGGCTTTGCATGGAGGACTGAAGATTATTGCAGATGATGTTTGCGTAGGCTGGCGTTCTACGCCGGGTTTAAAACCTTGTCTGAGACCGGACAACAGGTAATTTGTAAAGTTGGCGTCTGGGTGATGTAATAAATCCTCAGCCGGACGGGAAATATTCCCTGGAGTCGAGAGATAGTTTTCTCACCTTAACGGCATTTTGTACAGGACATACGACACGGGCGTGGGCACCGCCACGATAATTACAAATGTGGAGATAACTGGGTCCGGCAGGCTCTGCTCGTTCGAGCCGCTGAAAAGGGGGCTGGAACAGAAGGGTGAGTAGATAGTAAAACACATGCAAGTTTTATAAATCTACTTTTTTGATCTGCGAGAAAAGTTAACGTCTGAATTAATCAGGGCTTGACTCCGCGCTTTAATGATCCACTTCCCTATGGGAGGTATGTTTGGGTTGGTTAAAGAGTGCGAAGAGGCGGAGGAAGATGGTGGGGTCCTCGCCGGCGGTGGTGAGGGGAGTCCTCGGCGTCTTGGCGTGCGTGGATAAGATCGCGGAAGCTGGCGTCCCCGGTTTGAGGAGGCTGGAGATGGACCGATCAGCGGATTGCGATGGAGTCTCATCAGTGACGAGAGATTCGTCATCGGAAGGGAAAGGCTCTAACTCGGACATGACGGCACAAGGGCGGAGTCAAATGCTGAGAGACTTGTCGTGAGACAGGAGGTGAGAAAAGCTTTATTTATACCGGTTTCCTTTGAGTTGATTGGTTGATTACCTGAACATGCTCCTCCCGAACTTTGTTTACATAAAACTTCATTTAAAGGTGAATGGTGATTACTTAATGTGGTATATGTACAAGTTTAACTAAGAGATACTCTTTTTGTTTTGTTTTAAATTTAATTTGTGGTAAATTAAGTTTTAAATAACAAGATAAAAAGTTATCAGGCAAGACCATAGCTCCATAGAAGTAAGTGTTATTTAACTGTTTTACTACTGTAGTATTTGAGTATAGTTTATTTGGAAAAATCAAGCTAATTTAGCTACAGAGAGTAATTTTCCTCCAAAGGAGTGTTAGTAGCTGTAAGTAGTTAAAGGCTATTCGTATATCATATTTGAGTATTCATATATCAGATTAAAATAACTACTCAGTTGAGCTTAGGCTACGTTAAACCTAACTTAGATTGTTGTAAACGAGATATTTAGTCAACTAAAAGCAAGTTTAGATTTAAACCAAACTAAGCAAATTAAGTAAAATGTCAAAGTTTGAGCTTTTCTTTGAGAGCGACAAAGAGGGTGCAGGTGAAGACACACAGCAGCACTGTGCAGACATGCAACCACAGGTTGCGGAAGGCACAATAGATGATGACCACACTTCCTCACAAGAGCCACAAAGAAGCCACAGAGTCCGCAAGTTTACGGAAAAGGGCCAAGAACTGCAGGATGAACAAGTAAGAAGATTTGCACACCGTTTCAGTGTGAGCTACGAGAAGTGGAAGGCTAAGGACGCCAAACGAGCGCTGAGTGGACATTGCTCAAACAACCTGCTGCTTGACCACATCATTAAGATAGGCAACGCCTCAGATAATCTGAACATTTTTTTTATGAAGACTTAAGGCACATTGACATTCCCAACCAAGACATGTGTCACAGAGCAGACACCTGTGAATCAGTAACAAGAACAATTTTCCAGACTGCAATGGCTTTTCTAGATACAAGAGGTGATGAAGAACAAGAGGTGATTGCAATAGAGTCTGTAATTAAGGCAGCAGCATCAGACAAGGTAAGAGTCAACTCTCACCGCACCAAGTGGTCTGCTCATTCTCGAGCTATCTCAAGAATATCCCATTCAAGCCAGTCTTCTGCAAGACAAGATGCTTCTGCTGAAGTTGCTGCCAATGAAGCCACTTTAAGTGTACTGCTAGAGCAAAAACATCAAATCGCTGAACTTGAAAGACTCAAAACTGAAGCAGCCAATTTACGAGCCAAACAAGAGGCTGAAAATGCAGAAAGACAAAGGGCGTTGGAAGCCAAGCACAGACAACTAGAAAGAATGGAGACAATTAAGAAGCTAAAGGCTGCAAAGGCGAGAAAGCAAGTATATGACCGAAGTGAATGCTCAGATGAAGAAATATTTGGGCTGCTCCATCACTGTTTCCCGCTGAAGAAGAATGAGGAAGTCAAGCCAACATGAGAGTAGCCTATCGCAGCATGATTCCCCACCTCACTCTCTGACACAACCAAAACAAGAAGACAATACACAGCTCTTGTAAGAGCATTCACAGAGTCCATCAGTGCGAGTCGTCTTCCCACCTGAACCAACAACGTTCAACGGCCACCCTTTTAGATTCAATGATTGGAAAGTCTCCTTTCAGACACTTATTGGGAGGAAAAACATACCAGCTGAAGAGAAAATATACTATCTGCAAAAGTATGTGGGTGGACCAGCCAAAAAGGCCATTGAAAGCCACTTTTTGCTAGGCACAGAGTCAGCTTATTGTGCAGCGTGGACCATCCTAGAAAAGAGATATGGCAATCCATTCCTTATCACTAAGGCCCCAAGAGAAGTGTGGAACTTCAAGAAATCGCTAACTTCCTTCGCAGCTGTAAGGCAGCCATGTCTCAGATCAGAGGTCTTGAAGTACTCAACGACTGTAACGAAAACCAGAAAATACTCTCTAAACTTCCAGACTGGCTGACCTCAAGATGGAATAGGAAGGTAATAGAAGTTGAAGAACAAAGTCACACGTTCCCAAGCTTTAGCCAGTTCGTCAAGTTTCTCACACGTTAAGCCCAAATCGCTTGCAACCCAATAACATCCCTCCACGCTTTAAAACCAAGTGAAAGTGAGAAGATCAAGGTTTCAAAGATAAGAGGTCATGGGGCAAAGGTATTGGCAACTAACTCAGATGAGAAAGCTGTTACCACAAGATGTGTCTTCTGTGAGAAGGCAGGTCACAGTTTACACAAGTGTCGCAAATTTATGGATTAGACTATTTCAGAGCAAGTCAAATTTGTTCAAGAGAAGAAATTGTGTTTCGGCTATCTGAAGTTTGGCCATCGCTCAAAGGACTGTGAAAACAAAAAGATCTGCGATATGTGTGAAAAAAGACATCCAGCTTGCCTCCATGATAATCACACCAAGGAGGAAAGGGTGTCAACATGGCCTAGTGGAGCAGGGGACAGTGGCAGGTCAAGGGAAAGGAAAATGGATCGGCCACAAGATAAAGCAACAAGATCATCACGTGAGGTAACGTCCAATAGAGTTATACAGAATGTCAAAGACACTTGCACATCCACAGTCATTCCTGTGTGGTTGTCAGTCACAAGCGAGCCAGATCGTGAAGTTCTTGTGTATGCACTCCTCGATACACAGAGCGACACGACATTCATCCTGGAAGAAACTGCAAAGACTCTTCACACAAAGAAGGAACCAGTTCAGCTAAAGCTCTCCACAATGGCTTCAAGAAACACAGCTGTGTCCTGTCGGAAACTGACTGGACTACAAGTGAGAGGATTCTACTCAGACAAGATAATTTCTCTGCTAGTGACCTAGTTGAGAGAATTCATCCCTGCAAACAGAGAGCTTATTCTCACACCAGAGACTGCAAAGGCATGGCCTCATCTGGAACACATTGCAGACAAGATTGCTCCTCAACAAAGCTGTGACGTGGGCCTGCTAATCGGCTATAACTGTCCTCAAGCTCTTGTCCCAAGGCAAGTGGTTCCTGGTAAAAAAAAATTAGCCCTTTTCTGAGAGAACAGACCTGGGCTGGAGAGTAGTCGACTATGGCAACCCATGTCTTGACTATGGATATGAAATCCAAAGTCACCTGGTCATCGTGAGGCAAGTGATGCCTGGTCTTCATTCCTCTTCAAACCTCACAAGCGAAGTTCATTATGTCTGTAGAACTCAAGTCAAAGAGGTAGTCTCACCTGCAGACATCATCATGTTGCTGGAATCCTACTTTGTTGAAAGGTCTTTGGAGGACAGCCACATCTCTCAAGAGGATCTCCGATTCTTGTCAAAGATGGAAAGAGGCATCAGGCTCAAAGACAGTGGTCATTATGAAGAATATGTGTTGAAGATGAAAGAAGATATGTGTTGTGTTGGGAACAACCTGGGAAGATACGTGTTGTGTTCAATTGTTTGGTGAGATTTCAAGAGACATCCTTAAATGGCCATCTCCTGACCGGTCCAGAGCTGACAAACACCTTGGTGGGAGTTCTATATCGTTTCCGAAATGGTCCAGTGGCAATCATGTGTGACATAGAACGCATGTTACACCAGTTCCATGTTAAAGCTGAAGACCAAGATTACCTAAGATTCCTATGGTGGGAGAGTGGAAATCTTGAAGCCAAACCATACATCTATCGAATGAAGGTCCACTTGTTTGGTGCTGATTCATCAAGTGGCTGCGCTAACTATGGACTCAAGCACCTGGCAGCTGAAAGACAAGAACACTTCAGTGAAGCAACCATAAAGTTCATTCAGAAGAACTTCTACATTGATGACGGCTTGTCAAGCCTAGCGTCTGAAAGCCAAGCTATCCAGTTAGTGAAGGAGGCAAGAGAGTGCACAAGTTCATTTCCAACAGCAAGAAAGTCCTAGCCACAATCCCCAGAGAAGAATGTGCAAAAGCCGCCCAAGACCTGGACATGGCCCTGGGAGAGCTACACGTGGAAAGAGCACTTGGCATACAGTGGTGCGTGTCTTCTGACGAGTTCCAGTTCAGAGTGATTGTGAAAGAAAATCCACTTACCCAAAGAGGAGTCTTGTCCACTGTTGCTTCAGTATATGATCCTCTCGGATTTGTTTCACCGTTCATCCTGATGGGAAAACAGATCCTGCAGCAGATGTGTCGTGACAAGCTCACTTGGGATGACATCTTACCTGATGATCTTCAACCCCTGTGGGAATTTTGGCTCCATGACCTCCGAAATCTAGCTGGTGTGAAGATTCAGAGATGCTACATTCCATCGAACTTTAAGGTGCAGATTTACAAGCTCCATCATTTCTCTGACGCCAGCGTGTCAGGTTATGGCGAGTGTTCGTACCTCAGAGCAGTCAGTGCATCAGGTGAAGTTCACTGCTCTTTGGTAATAGGAAAGTCAAGAGTAGCCCCTGCTAAGGTTACCACCATACCAAGACTTGAGCTGTCAGCAGCAGTCTTTGCCGTCCGCACCAGTGACATGCTCAAAAGGGAACTGGAAATAGATTGCCTGCAAGAATTCTTCTGGACAGATTCAAAGGTTGTCCTCGGCTACATCAGTAACAAAGCCAGGAGATTTCATGTGTTTGTAGCAAAACACGTGTAACGCATAAAGCAAAGTATGTAGACCACAGAGAGTCAGAACCTCGCTTTAACATCTCATCCAAAGGATGGTGCTCTTTGTATAGTGTCCCCAGTGTTGGGAAAGTTCACTTTCTACATGAACTAGTTCAAAGTTCAGTTCACAACTTTTAAAATGAACTAGTTCAGTTCATAGATCATACATCACAATTTTGAACTTAGTTCACAATTCCAAAAAATGAACTAGTTCATAGATCTTTGTTTTCATATGTTGCTGTGAGTTATTTTAATTTCTTTTTTAAGTCTTTTTTTAATTTTTTTGTTTTATTTTTTATTGCCACAGCCCATATACAGCCACAGACAGCAGTTACTTTATTGGCGGGCAAAGTTTGCACAGAAATGTACGATTTTTCCCATCCTCACCAACCTTGTCTTAAAACTGATAATACGATACGACGCCTCCTCGATGCTTTGTCGACTAGATGTGGCTTTTTGTTTTGATGTTTTGTTTTTGTGTACTGCACAGGCATTCATAACTGGGCGCACCCACGATGAGGAACGAGCAGAACAGAGGGAAGTGATGGTCCTTACGTAACACTATTTAGTGTAAATGATAAATCCCATTTTACATTTGTGCTGGCTACTGTATACAGGCCACCAGGGCATCATACAGGCTTTAACAAAGACTTTTCTAACAGAGTTCAGGGTTCCCACACCTTGGTTAACTTCAAATTCAAGGACTTTCCAGGTCCAATACCCTTAAATTGAAGGAATTAATGTGGGGACACATTTCAAGTGAGAGCAAGGTTACATCGTGTTATCTTGTAGGATACATAGTTAGTTTTGCGTGAGTGAACGTCATGGCAACGTACAAAAGTACTTCATGCTGGAAAAACTTAAAGGGACCATGTGTAACTTTTTACGTAATTTATTATTTAAAATCAATATTTTTATTCATGAATATGTCCTCAATGGTGTACAAATACCTCTGCCTCTATGACTTATCCTCGTAAACAAAGAATTTACTATCTTTATAGGAGGATCTTTGTTGACATCATTGTACGCATGCGCGAGTCGTTGGGTGGCAAGAAAACAATAGAATGACCGGCTGTAAAAACGCGACAAGCACTTTCAAGAGAGTTAGTAGGCAAAATCCACAATATATATGCACTTTTATATCTGACGACCGGAGGAAGTTTGAAGAGAAGCTCAAAATTTGTATTGGTGACAAAATTGAAGTTATTCAAAGCCCATATGTGATTTGGGATGTCAAAAAACCTCGGTCCGATTCGCCCGTGTCTTGGCCACTATAATCTGCTGGGGAGACATGTATTCTTATTTAATAGAAAACCCTGGATCTTTCACTCATGAAAGATTAAAGGCTTTCAAAAGTCGGGAGGCCTATGATTATTTTGTTTCTCGAAAAGTTGGGCCGATTTTTTCTGCCAAACAGAAAGCAGTGATAGTGCTAAAAGCAACATGACATCATGACTTTTGCTTAAACATACACGCCACTTTCAAATCAAGTGGTGTGTTATCTTTATGCATTTTGAGCTATGCTTGTATGTCTCTGCCGTTAAATGAAGCGAAACGAAGCAAAATGTAGATCTACATCTGGGGAGCGATATTTTTTTCCTAGGATGGTAGGGGAAGACTCATAAATGGTATTAACCACATTGTAGATTTAGGTACGGGGTTGGGGTAGGTCATATTTATATACAGTAATGTAACATTAAGTCAATGGCGTTCATAAACACGCTGAAAAGCTGCGTGTTGGAAATACGAATTGCCGTGTTATACATGCACCATTTCATGAGATCAGTCTGTTAAAGCAGAGGTTAGACCTGGCCAAGCGTGATTCGCATCTCCCGTGGGTGATCGCACTACGGAGAAATAATCAGTGCTCACTGCAAAGCCGGGTAAGTCTTCATTGATCAGTGTTCTTATTTATTTATTTATTTAAAATGAAATGAAAAACTTTTAATCGGGCCCCCAACAAGCCGTACAATCGACCACACAGCAAGAATGAACCATCCTCTTCTCTAAATCCTCCTCCAAACGTGCAAAACAATCAAATTACAGGTATCTAGCGGTGTTTCTTCCCACAAGATTCCCATGATGCAACGCGACAAACGTAAACAATGACGTCACAAAAGATCCTCCTATATACTTGGGATGGGTAAGTCCACAGAGGCTTCTATGTAGTTCCGCCATCTTGAAAAACTATAATAGCAGAGAGGGACATAAAGTACAAGGCCAACGCGTTTCCACAGTGTGTTTTCGTTCAGAGCCAGTGTGACGTTACTAAACACAGCAGAAATGGAGGAGCAGAGTGGTGAGAGGCGTTTCACGGCCCAGCAAGTTTAAAAGGCTGTACTGCAAATCCTCGTAGAAGAAAAGTCCAAAATAGATCGTAAAAGGAAACGTGACGGGAGATTACAAAAAACACGAGTTAATGTCGGGATAGCTTTTTCCCAGGTGGATAGAGCTAATGCAGGAGAAAGATTTCAAAAGAGACGCTGAAGTCCTGCTTTCTCTTTGACAGGTAAGTCAATGTCACAGTCTTAAAGGGTTAGTTCACCCAAAAACGAAAATTCTGTCAGTGTTACAGTGGAGGCTCCCGCTCTGTCTCCTCTCCGCCACCAGAGGGAGCCTTCACCAGAGTACTGATCATTGGCTACAAACTCAAATTCCCATCATGCCGCTTACCTGGGACTGATTGCGTCACACACCTGCACGCCATTAACACACACACATAAAAGCCACGTCCACACACCACACCAGTGCGAAGTCTTGATTTGCCCCGGTGATCATTTCTGAGCGTTTGTATCCTGATTCTGGTTTTCTGGTTTTGGACTTTGGACTGTTTGATTATTCTACGACTGATATCTGCCTGGCCTGAACTTGGACTGTTTATTGACTACGATTATTGCTGCCTGCCCTGATCTTTGCCTGTCTCCTGTTTATCCTGTTGTCTGATCTGCATTGCCCTGTCTGCCTCGTATTGACCCTGCCTGTACGACCTTGTTTAATAAAAGCTGCAAATGGATTCCTCTGTGCTTCGTGAATCATTACAGAAGACTTCGCCACTAAACAATCCAGCAGCCGTCATGGAACTCACGTCTGAACTCACCTCCCAAGCTTCTCGTTTGGATTTACATCACCATCAGCTCAGTCACCTGACCACGCTCACTGAACAGCTCGTACAGGGTATGCAGGAGCTTCGCACTGCCGTGGGTATTGTGCCTAACGCACCTGCTACACCCACACCACCACCGAGTGTTCCCACCGAAGCCGTGAGTACAGCAGTAAATCCCCGACTCGCATTTCCTGACAAATTCGACGGTAATCCGACTAAATGCAAGGGATTTCTTTTGCAATGCACACTCTTTGTCGACCAGCAACCGACATTGTACTCCACTCAAGCCAGTCGCATTGCATTTGTTTGTTCCCTGCTCACGGGCAAAGCATTGGAGTGGGCTACGGCAGTTTGGAAACCAGAGGGGTCTTCATTTACCACATTTCAAGAATTCCTTCAACAGTTTCGTCAAGTCTTCGAACACTCTTCTGAGAAAGGGAACGCCGGAGAGCAGCTTCTAAATCTCACCCAGGGAAAGAGTACCGCCGCCGAGTATGCACTCACGTTTCGCACTCTCGCTGCACAGACGAACTGGGTCGAAGACACCTTAAAGACGCTGTTCAGGAAGGGACTCTCTATTGAACTTCAATCTGAATTAGCCTGTCGAGATGAAGGAAAGAGCTTGAACGAGTATGTAAGTCTGGCCATTCAAGTCGATAATCTCGTGCGTTCCAGACGCATCACCCGGGCACCTATCCGTCAATCACTCGAGGCAGCTCCCGCTCACGAACCTATGCAGATCGGGTTCACGCACATCACTCCAGAAGAACGGGAACGCAGACTGCAACACCGTCTCTGTATGTACTGTGGTCAATCCGGCCATATGAAGCTCTCCTGTCCAGTCCGACCCCCAACTCGCACTCTTTCGGTGAGTTCTGTAAACCAATATCAAAGATCTTCCTCCAGTTTCACTCTCCCCATTCGTTTAACTATACGAGACCAATGCATTGAAACCACAGCCCTCATAGACTCTGGAGCAGCTGGAAATTTCATTTCTCAAACATTCACCAATCAAATCAAACTCAAACTTAATCCTTGTCACTCTTTCTTGTCAGTGGAGGCGCTAGATGGCCATCCCATCGGAGACGGCAAAATCCAGTTTGAAACGGAGAAGGTTCAAATGCAGATTGGTTCTCTTCATTCTGAGCAGATCAAATTTTATGTCATTCACGCTCCACATCACTCCATCATTCTCGGCCACCCTTGGTTGCACACTCACAATCCACACATTTCCTGGAAGGAGGGACAAATCATTCGTTGGAGTGAAGCCTGTAACAACCATTGTCTGTCTAAAGTCAAAAGAGTGACCTGTTCCAAGCCAGAACCAGACACCCAAGATCATGAGCTAGGAGAGCTACCGGCAGTTTATTCCGACCTCACAGAGGCCTTCAGTAAGGAAAAAGCTTCTCAACTTCCAGAACATCGTTCAACAGACTGTGCCATTGATTTAATGCCCGGCGCCACACCCCCTAAAGGCAGAATCTTTCCCCTATCAAAGCCTGAGTCTGAAGCCATGAAAAAGTACATTGAGGAAGAAACAGCCAAAGGGTTCATTCGACCTTCCACCTCACCTGCCGCTGCTGGGTTTTTCTTCGTCAAGAAGAAGGATGGGGGACTCAGGCCATGCATTGACTATCGTGGGTTAAATGATATCACCATCAAGTATCGTTACCCCTTACCTCTGGTGCCAGCCGCATTGGAACAGCTGAGACAGGCTCAATATTACACCAAGCTCGATCTACGTAATGCATATAACCTGATCCGCATTCGAGAGGGGGATGAATGGAAAACAGCCTTCTCCACCACTAGTGGGCACTATGAATATCTGGTCATGCCTTTCGGCTTATCTAACAGTCCTTCCGTCTTTCAGGCCTTCATGAACGATGTGTTTCGTGACATGCTGGACAAATGGGTGATCGTGTACATTGATGACATCCTGATTTACTCAAACTCACTGGAGGAACACATTCAACATGTCAGATCCGTACTTCAACGTTTGATTCAGTTTCAGTTGTATGCCAAGATCGAGAAGTGTGAGTTTCATCAAACTAGCGTTTCATTCCTGGGTTACATCATCAGTCAGGAGGGAGTGGCCATGGACGACAAGAAGGTGAAAGGAGTGCTGGATTGGCCATTACCTCAAACAGTCAAAGAATTACAGAGATTCTTGGGATTTGCCAACTTTTATCGACGATTTATTAGAAACTTCAGTCTCATTGCCGCTCCACTAACAGCTTTAACCAAACGTCATAGCTCTCGAATTGCCTGGAATCCCGAAGCACAGCAGGCTTTTCAGGAGTTGAAGACCCGATTCACCACTGCACCCATCCTACGTCATCCCGATCCAGAGCGTCAGTTCATTGTGGAGGTAGATGCTTCGAACACAGGAGTGGGGGCCATATTATCTCAACGACAGGGAAACCCAGCCAAAATGTACCCGTGTGCTTTCTTCTCTCGCAAGCTTTCTCCAGCCGAGCGGAATTATGATGTGGGGAATCGCGAACTGCTAGCTATGAAACTGGCTCTAGAGGAATGGCGACACTGGCTGGAGGGAGCTTCAGAACCATTCATCATTCTCACAGACCATAAAAACCTCGAGTATCTTCGATCCGCCAAACGTCTCAATCCTCGTCAAGCAAGATGGGCACTGTTTTTTACACGTTTCAATTTCACTGTCACTTACCGCCCAGGCTCCAAGAACGTCAAAGCCGATGCCCTTTCTCGCCAAACAGAAGAAGCAGTCCACAAGGAGAACCCCGAAAACATCATCCACGAGAACCTCTTAGTAGCTCCAGTCCAGTGGGACATCATAACCGAAATCCAACAGGCCAACCTCCAGACTCCAACCCCCAGCAACTGTCCAGCCAATCTCCTCTTTGTCCCTGAAACACTACGCTCTCGCCTCATCGATCAGGTCCACTCCACCCCTAGCTCCGGTCATCCTGGTATCTCTGCCACAATTCAACTACTGCAGAATCGATTTTGGTGGCCTACTCTCTCATCCGACACCATCAAACATGTCCAGAACTGTATCAATTGTCAAACTTCCAAATCCACCCGTAAACTACCAGCAGGCCTTCTATGTCCCCTTCCAACACCTCAACGACCCTGGTCTCACATTGCCGTAGACTTCATCACAGATCTCCCCAATTCTCAAGGACACACGACAATTCTCACAATAGTGGATCGATTCTCCAAAGCCTGCCGTCTCATTCCCCTCACTAAACTTCCCACTGCCTTCGAAACAGCTGAACTCCTATGCAACCAAGTTTTCAGATTTTACGGACTACCCGAAGATATAGTATCTGACAGAGGACCTCAGTTTACTTCCAGAGTCTGGTCCGCATTCTTCAAACATCTAAACGTGAACATCAGCCTCACTTCCGGTTATCACCCTCAGTCCAATGGTCAGACCGAACGTCTTAATCAAGACATCATCCGCTTCCTGAGAACATACTGCCAGCAACACCAACATGACTGGAGCAGATATTTATTTTGGGCTGAGTATGCTCAAAATTCTTTGGTCAAACCCGCTACTGGTATCACTCCCTTCAAATGTATACTGGGCTTTCAGCCTCCTCTCTTCCCATGGTCCGGTGAGCCCACTGAACTCCCATCAGTCACAGAATGGTTACACAAAAGTGAAGAGGTTTGGGACCAAGCACACACTCATCTGAGGCATGCTGTCAGGCGTCAGGAACACCAGGCCAACCGTCGTCGTCGCCCAGCTCCAGAATACCAGAGTGGTCAATGGGTATGGCTATCAACCAGAGACTTACGCCTCAAACTTCCATGTCGCAAACTCAGTCCCAGGTATGTTGGTCCGTTCCAAATTATAAGACAAATATCACCTGTTTCATTTCGTTTAGACCTGCCCGCTAACTATCGTATCTCTCCCACTTTTCATGTTTCCCTGTTAAAACCCGCTGGTGGTCCGAGGGGAGAGACGGAGGAGGGGGCCGCCTCTCAGGGCCCTCCTGCCTTTCTGGTTGACGGCGAGGAGGCCTACAGAGTGCACAAGTTGCTGGATTCCAGACGTCGGGGTAACATGCTCCAATATCTGGTCGATTGGGAGGGGTACGGTCCGGAGGAACAGTCCTGGGTCAATTCAAGGGATATCCTAGACCCCACTCTCACTGAAGAGTTCCATAGGACATACCCGGAGAAACCGGCCCCTCGACCCCGTGGGAGACCCCGACGACAACCGCCTCCTCGCGTCAGGAGCCGCTCGCAGGGGGGGGGCTCTGTTACAGTGGAGGCTCCCGCTCTGTCTCCTCTCCGCCACCAGAGGGAGCCTTCACCAGAGTACTGATCATTGGCTACAAACTCAAATTCCCATCATGCCGCTTACCTGGGACTGATTGCGTCACACACCTGCACGCCATTAACACACACACATAAAAGCCACGTCCACACACCACACCAGTGCGAAGTCTTGATTTGCCCCGGTGATCATTTCTGAGCGTTTGTATCCTGATTCTGGTTTTCTGGTTTTGGACTTTGGACTGTTTGATTATTCTACGACTGATATCTGCCTGGCCTGAACTTGGACTGTTTATTGACTACGATTATTGCTGCCTGCCCTGATCTTTGCCTGTCTCCTGTTTATCCTGTTGTCTGATCTGCATTGCCCTGTCTGCCTCGTATTGACCCTGCCTGTACGACCTTGTTTAATAAAAGCTGCAAATGGATTCCTCTGTGCTTCGTGAATCATTACAGTCAGTATTTACTCACCCTCATGTTGTTCCAAACCTCTATGTGTTTATTTGTTCTGCTATACACAAAGGAAGATATTTGGAAGAATGTTTTAATCAAACAGATCTCATTCCCCATTGACTACCATTGTAGGAAAAAATACATACTATGGTAGTCAATGGGGAATGAGGTCTGTTTGATCAAAACATTCTTCCAAATATCTTCCTTTGTGTTCAGCAGAACAAATAAACACATAGAGGTTTGGAACAACATGAGGGTGAGTAAATACTGACAGAATTTTCATTTTTGGGTGAACTAACCCTTTAATTACAAGTTTATTTTTTCCTTGTTTGGTTGTGTACTTTATGATATAGACAGATGAACATTTATAGTTAAAAGCTGATGACATCTAATGCATATAGCTAATTCAGAAACTATAACGAATTAAAAAGGCTTAACTACTTATTACAATAGATCATGTTTTTCACAGTCAGTAATTCATACTGTAACATTCGTTTATTCATTGTGTCAAGATGCTGTTTGTTTGAAATAACAAACCTGTTCAACCGAAGGAACACTCAACGAATTAATCCTGTCATAGCTTTTTGGTACATAATTGTTTTATGCAACAGAAGGCCTTAAAACTGCTAACGGGATAGTTCACTTTGAAATTAATTTTTGATATGTTTTAGCTTACCTCATGGGCTTCCAAGATGTAGGTGTCTTTGTTTCCACAGTATTTTCAATTTTGACATTTTTCAGTCAAACCGTTGTTGTCCGCCAGTCATAAAATGCAGGTATAGGGGTCCACGTCAAAGAGCATGCACAGAGAAGTCAAAATTAAACATGATTTAATGACTCGTAAATGCAAGTACACATTGATGGTCTAAGACACGAAAAGAGCGGTTTGTGTGAGAAAACGAACGGTATTTATATCGTTTTTACCTCGTGTAATCACAGTCTTGCCCAAGTGATCTGAATCAGTTGTGCAATGTCCAACTGAACCGAACTGAATCATGTTCCGCCGGAAGTAATCACGTGCGTGTGTACGTCACTCAATATTTACACAGAGATTTCAGAAGTTTTACCTTTTACTAAACATATTTAGATATACCGAAATCGTCTTCCATTGCGATTTCCCGTATATATCTAAATATGTTTAGGGAGAGGTACAACTTCCGAAATCTCTGTATAAACAAAGAGTGATGTAGGCACGCAAGCGATCACTTCCGGCGCATGCACAGACCGAAGCGACCGTGCCGTCAGATCAGTTTGACATCGCTGTGATTACACGAGGTAAAAACGATATAAATACTGTTTGTTTTCTCACACAACCCGCTCGTTTTGTGTTTTAGGCCATCAATGTGTACTTACATTCACGAGTCATTCAATCATGTTTAATTTTGACTTCTCTGTGCATGCTCTTTGAGGTGAACCCATGATGGATCCCCTTAACCTCCAGTGTATGACTGATAGACAAGAATGGTTTGACTGAAAAATATCAAAATTGAAAATACTGTGGAAACAAAGACACCTACATCTTGGATGCCCTTGAGGTAAGCATATCAAAAATTAATTTCAAAGTGAACTATCCCTTTAAGAAAACAAATACAACCCTATGTTTTTATTTGATACAGTGGCTAAATTAACAAGAAATAAAGCTTCAACTCCAGACATTTCCAAACTGCACAAAAGTAATGACTTTAGGAACTTCTAACTTGCAAGATTGATCATTTTCGAGAGAAAATTATAACTATGCAACCATCTACTACAAGATATCATAAGACAGTGCATTGCAGTGTCCCTAAGAAAAAAAAATACTAATTTGTTGCTTTAATTATGTAAATCAACATCAAGCTACTAAAAGAGATCCTTCCAGAGGATCTCTTTTAATTAATTCATGTTTTCATTAGGATACATACCAAACACATTTACACTTGCTATTATTAAACCGCTTGTTAAAAAAAAAAAAAAAAAACTTTTCAGTCAAAGATACTAAAAAAGGCAGTATCCTCACAACTATGTTCCTTTTAAAGGGATGATGAACTGAGAAATCAAATTTTTCTTGAGCTTTTGACATCTAAGAGGTCATCATATTATAAAACTATGCTGTAAGTTTCAGAACTGAAAACGTCCTTGTTAGTCCAATAAAAGCTTTTATTGACACCAGCCTCTGAAAACGACTCGTTTTTAAAAGTGGGGAACTATGACGACAAAGAGGATAAAACACCACCCCCGCAGAAGTAGATCAACTCCTACTCCTATGCTCCTACTTCAACACGGCCAGTTTAGCCCCGCCCATAGGCGGAAATCGCGGGGGGGTCGGGGGGGTCAGGACCCCCCCTATCTGAGGGTT
This sequence comes from Cyprinella venusta, assembly GCA_038021265.1. Taxonomy (NCBI): domain Eukaryota; kingdom Metazoa; phylum Chordata; class Actinopteri; order Cypriniformes; family Leuciscidae; genus Cyprinella; species Cyprinella venusta. The sequence continues at coordinate 24,262,634 of CM075866.1, forward strand.
GTCCCCCCCCAAAAAAACTTAAAATATGTGTATTTTAATTAATGTAATGATATATTCTTAAAATAATTAAGAAATAAAATAACACAAATGCAAACGGGGAAATAACGGAAAAAGGCGTTCTAAACATTTTGAGACCCCCCTCCCTTGCCTCACAGTGCGCTGGTCCACTACCTCCGCACCTTTTACCTCAGACACACACATTCCGGAGGCGGGCCGCGGGAGTGAAGAACATAGTTTTTGAGTAGTTGTGGAACTCCAGTAAAGGGGGTCGCACACCGGACGAGAAGCGCAGCGTCGCGCAGCCCCACGTCATTAAAATTCGAACACATTCTCTATGAGTGTACACACACACCTGCGGCGACATTCCGCGTCTGTCCGCGGCGCCCAGCGACGGCTCTCAGGGCCGTGTTCAAAACCCTGCTGCGCCACAGAGCGCCATTTACATATACAATTTAAATTATTTTTGTCTCAAATCGGTGGTGATAGATCCTGACTTCGCTCTGTGCTGAAATATACATTTAGTTTTGCATTCATTTACAGAAATCAGCTGCTTGAATGACATTTGCTGATATTATTGGATTTTTCAGGTGAGATTCTCAATTCATTCAGTTAACGGATGCTCTGAGGTAAAGTTTTCAGACTGCAGACTCAGCAACGATTGTATTTAATTGTACAGTAATAACATAGAACAGACATTATCTTCATTTCATGTCATTAAACATTACAATATTGCTGGCCATACACTGATGAGAAAGTGTGCAATACCGGTCTGCGATACGTTGTCCTAGACGCGACGTGGCGCGGCGCTTCTCGTCCGTGCCACCCCCTTTAGTCATTAATGTTATTTTATTCACTTCAAACATCGGATGAGGTGATTATTTTCTCTTTTATATAGAATATGCTGAGTCATTATAATAATGTCAAAAAACAAATACATGATTGTGTAACCAATGTAGCCTACTTTTGTCACTGATGCAGTCTGCTATGTTCGAGATTATAACGTTACCCTTCCTTGTTTATAATACTCTACGCGTTTACCTACTTTAGCTTGTTTAATAGCCTACAGTATATCCCCACACACAAACACACACAGTGTACACTACTACGTGATGTAACGTTAGTCTTGTAGATTAGACTAGTCCGGGTGCGCTGTGCATTTAGATTAACGCTTTCACTGTTATTTAGTCGGTTTATATCATTTAATATAGTTAAAGAGTGAGTCAATGAATGAAATGAAATGTCGCTCGCTGCGTGAGGAGAGTAGGCTACGTAAACAGATTCACCGCTGGCTTAAACCAGAAAGAAATTTTAAGAAGTATAATGAAATGGTCTCCATGCTACACTAATAATAGTAGTAAGGCTTTCTTCTGCATTTTTGCCTGTATTATTGGTGTCCCCTTCAAAATTTGCTCTTGAGAATTGTTATGTTTATTGTCCCCCCCAACATTTTGATTAAATTTTCGCCCCTGGCCCCGCCCACCGATTCTCGCATTACACGCAATCACGCATAGCTAAATAACATATGCCTACCCCGTGATGACAAACTGGATCTACCGAGCAACACAGAATATTGTGCAGTGCCTGGTTGTGAAAGACGACTGTTATTGCATAAGCTTCCTCAGGATTCCAATACGATTGCATGGATAAACTTTATATTTAATGACGTTCCAGCTGATGAGGTAAAACATCGTCGTCTGTCCGCTTCATTTCACTGGGGATTGTCCTGTAAACAAGACTGGATTTGCAGACCGATTAAGAGTAAAGAACGGTGCTGTGCCGTCTATATTGGATCTGACAGGAATTGTGCAACACAACTTATAAAGTGTGTACTTGGCACAGTACAAGCTTGTTTGTTTTATTTGTAGCTAATTAGTACATTATTAGGACAGAAACAAGTATAAAGGGGCTATAAGACAAAAATAAGACAACAGCCAATAAAGGCCTTATAAATAGCTTGTAATGGCATACAAGTACATAACTAGTAACTTACAAATGCAGTTGTTAGTCATTAATTAGTGTGTAGTTTCTGATCCTTAAAATAAAGTGTTACAAAAAAAAAATCTAAACACATTATAAATGTTAGAAATATATTTCTAAAATGCATTACAAAGACTGTGAACTGTGGAGTACTGAACTGTGGAGTTAGACCGTTAATAACCTCCATTGCGTATCTTGAAACACGCCCTCTTTCACGTCCTGAAAACACACCAAGCCAACGTCTCTGATGAACTATCGCAGATGAAAGCACGATGACGCACTGGAGCCTCAGTGCATCAGAAAAATTTCAGAAAAACGACCATATTAAGAAGAGGTAGGTAGATTCATTTTGTGAAGAGCCACCTTGATGAAGAGCTAAGGATCACCACCAACACCCGCCTCTGTAGTGATCATTTTACACAGGATAGTTTTATAAACTTTTATCGGAGACAACTGGGATTCACTGATAATCCGCTGTTACTGGTGAATGGGGCCGAACCAACTATCGCCCATCCCTAAAGCAGTAATGATAATCACCTAATATCACCGTTGGCTGCTTTCCCATGAGTGGGCGTGGTTTCAGCGCATACTGCTCATTTTTTCAAGATTTTGATATTTTTTTATCATTAAAATTTGGCAGGGTGGCTAATAACACATTGTACTGTGGTGTGACAAACTCACATCATATAGTTGAACTCAATCTTTAACTCAATTTTGCAATCACATAATTCTCTATAGGCCCAGATAATCGGTGTCTTCTGTATCAGTAGCCAATGAACTTGCTGCTCAACCTTCAAATACTTTAGAAGTTGCAGTGCGTTTTCAGAAACACTCCACCTTCCCCAACTCCACCTGCATAGATCTGCTACAAGCAATTCATGTACGCTATATTGTACAGCAGCCGCATGTCTTACTTGCTCACAGCAGCGTTTTGTGTATGCATTGGTAGTAGCAAGACCAGTACTCATTCTACAGCAGCAACATAGAAGATCTATTTCGCCAAGACCAAACATATCAACATTTCAATATCCATTACCATGCCAAACACTCATAAAGTTCATAAAAGAACTCCTGTTATGACATGCTGAGGATTTTACTTAACTTCCTATAAAACCCAAATTAAATAGCATGTTTGTAAGTATCTTAAGAGTAGATAAAATCAAACAAGTATTTCCTGACTGAATGCATAAAGTTTGAATTCTTGTGTTCTTCTGTGTTACCGGTAAGCACATGATTTGGAATTAATAAGAAGAATAGGTTACTATCCAAAATTGTTAGAATTCAGCATGGTAAATCACATAAGTGGGTATTTTCTGTGTTTCCAGAATAGCAGAGAAAAAGTATTTATTTGAAATATCCTAATTACATGAATATATCCAATAGCTATACATTCACTGCAGCATGTAATTCTGGAATAAAATCTTAACTTCAATATGAACTTATTTATTTATTTATTGCAAATTTTTGTGCAAATTTATAAATTATGTGTACACTTTATTTTATGTTTTAACAAACTTCTGTAAGGTCTACTAAGTTCTGTATTTTGTGATAACATAAATCTACCTTCAGTTTATCATTGCAAAAGTCTCAATGAAACACTGCGGGTGAGACGGGGCAGGAAAGGGGAGACATGTGCATACTTCTCCTCTGGGACTCATTTAAACATTACATAACTAGAGGGCCATTCACACTTGACCCTTATTAAACTCAGCCACTCAGCTCAGTTAGTGACAATTACAACAAACAACGATCATATTATTTTACGCGCACACACACACACACACTGTCATGCACATACAGTTTCTTTCTTCCATAGACACACATACACCGCTTAGACTTGACACTCGCATGTGCAGCTGAATTGACTTATGTTACACAAGCGTTTAATTGCCCAGAGTGTTGCACCTGCTCGCCTAGGGCACTGCTGCTGGCACAATCCCACATCACACAAGTGAAGAGAGAACACTTCCTGAACACTTCTGTGTTAACCTGCTCTGTAAGACTCTGTCACTTACCTGCCTGTAGGGAGAATGAAAAGACACTTACCTTAAAGAGTGTGACAGCAGAGGGAAGAGCAGGGGATCAGGAGCGCATGGCAGGAGAAAAGACAAGGAACAACAGTGTGAATATTAAACACTAAAAGCTCTCTGTGACTTTCACATAAATTGTACTACAAGAGCGATGACACATGCAATAGGTGAATAAATGTATCTGTCTTTCACTGCTTGAACATTAAATATATATATATATATATATATATATATATATATATATATATATATATATATTGTTTAAGAGCCATGCAGGAACATGTAGTGTATGAGTGTGAGATTTTTCTCCTGAAGTTATAAAATACAAAAAGAAACCAGAATGTATATATATATATATATATATATATATATATATATATATATATATATGTGTGTGTGTGTGTGTGTGTGTGTGTGTGTGTGTGTGTACTGTGTGCAATTTCTGGGCCTTTAGCCTCCTCCGAAGAACAGGAAATCATTATTGAAATTAATTTAGGGCTGTCAAAACGATTAATCGCGATTAATCGCATCCAAAATAAAAGTTTGTGTTTACATAATATATGTGGGGGCACTGTGTATAATTATTTTAGATATATAAATACACACACAAGCTTGTATATATTTAAGAAATATTTCATGTATATTCTGTATATGGATTTATATCTAATATATATTATATATAAATATAAATATTTTATATATAAATAATATTTTTTTTCTTAAATATACATGCATGTGTGTTTTTATATATATACAAAATAATTATACACAGTGCACCCACATATATTATGTAAACACAAACTTTTATTTTAGATGCGATTAATCGTTTGACAGCCCTAAATTAATTATTAAAAATATTAAATAAAACGCATTTATACGGCAAGAAAATTGGCACTGATACCATGAATACTTAAGAATAATTCTGGGATAGAATAGCATAAAAAAGTTTTTATATATTTTTTTTTACAATTTATGTATATCATTTTCTAAATATAAATGTATTTTATTTATAATTTATACTTTGTAAATATTAATTTCACACACACACACACACACACACACACACACACACATATATATATATAAATAATTTATAAATGGTTTGTAGACTGAGATTGTTATTAGATGTTATTAGATGGCAGCTGATAAAGAAGTATAACAATGTCATTTAGAATGGTCAATATTGGCAATAACCTAAATAATTCCTTTAATTGAAAGGGAAATGTTATATGTTGTTGATATCTCTGCCAGCTCCGCCAGCTGGATGGTCCAAGAGAGGAGGGGGTTGGAGGCTGTATTAGTATTCTGCTGGTATTTTCTCATATCAGCTACAGTATATTGGACTGATTAAGGTTGTATTTATTGAAATTAATCTTACTAGCATTCTTTAGAATTTTGTTTTAGATTTATTTATCAATGAAAGTGTCCTAAATTAAACCACATAAGGCTGCATATGTACCACTAGAAAAAAAAAATGCAAAACAATAATATACAAAGACACGTAACTCTCTTTCAAAAATATGCCTTGTTGGAAAAGAAAATATTGTCAGTGTATAAAATTATCTCCATGTGAAGTGAGCTTTACTTTAATTTTGCACCAGAGATATGTCACTGTGCTCTGAGCTGATTGATCCAACTAAACTCTGTCTCCTGCCATGATGCTTTACCAACTTTTTTTTAAGAGACAAGGAAATTTCAAGGAAAATTCCATTAAATATATATATATACTCTCCCATTTTAAACCATAAATGAAACAGGTTTAAACCAGTCTTTTCTGAATCCACCCAGCAGAACATCACGTCACGTTGGAATAATGTTCTTTAAAGGTGTGGGTCCTAAACTAAAGATAACTGAAATTAGTTTGCTTGTATACCATGACATCATGGTGTCTTAATGGCATATGTGTCATGTGTGTTTTTAAAGGGGTGGTTGATTGCGATTTCACTTTTTTTAATTTTAAATATGTGTAATGTTGTTAATGGTGCATGAATAGTATATGCAAAGTTGCTGCGCTGAAAGCTCAGTGTAAGCAGGGATATCATCTTTTAAAAATCAGGAAGTTTAATCCATATAAATGACTCAAATGGGACTATAACAGGTTTTATACGTAAGTGACCATACATTTGCATCAACCCTCCCTCCGGAATATGCAAAAAAGGGCATGGCCATATTTCTTCGACTCATCGAAAGTGTGTTATTTTCAATCAGCTGTCAGGTCTTCTGTGTTCGGGCTTACCACGGATGTGGTAGTTTGTCAACAATGGATACAATTTATTTTTGATTATGTTCCTGAAAATTACAATCGTAAATTAGCTCTCTGTGCTGTGCATTTTACGAAAGACAGCTTCCAGAATCTCCACCATTTCAATGCCGGATTCAACAAGAAACTGTTTTTAAAAGATGAAGCAGTTCCAACTTTAAAACCAGAGGCAGCAGTTGTTGGGCCACAACCTGTAAGTAAGACTTAATCATTTTAAATGTATTACAGACGTAATGTTTTAGTTTTATCAAATGCCAGCACTGGCTTTATAGCCACTTAGTTATGCCCTTTTGTGTCTACGACAGACACGTTCAAACATTTTGGACCTGAATTTGTATATGTACTAATTTTGTAAATGTATTTTTCATTTATATATATTTAATGACATAATTTTTCGATTTGATCAAGAACGTAAACCAATGCCAACGATGTTTGTGTATAGTAGCCAGTTAGTTTGTTGCTATTTTGTGTAAGACAAATGTGTATAAAGTTAAAAAAAAAAATTATATAGGCTATGCAATCGCAGCAAACTTCAGCTGCTGTTATCAGTGAACAGTTTGGTTTTAACACAGTTGCCACATGTATGCTACACCTAAATAAAACGATACACTGAGTAAAGTAAGTTTTGTGAATAGATAAACGGTTGTTCATTATATTGATAAAACAATGACTTTAAAAAACATTTATTCAGTTATATTAAATGTTTAATCAGGAGAAAACTGTATCTCAAAAGCTACTGTAACAAGCAGCAGTAGCATTTTCAAGTAACAACGTACCGAAATTCCTATAATAATAGTAGAATAGAATAGAATAGAATAGAATAGAATAGAATAGAATAGAATAGAATAGAATAGAATAGAGTAATAAATAATTTTTAAAAAATGTACCATTCAGAAACGTTTTGTAAGAGCGGTGTTTGGGGAGGTTCTGCTTGACTCTCTTCATCGCCGCTTTCTGGGTCTGATTCTACGACAGTATATCGACACCATTATTTACAGTGACCGGAGCACATGAAACATTCACCTGTAAAGGTGATGGGCGTGAAGATTCCGGACAACGTGCACAACGCAGTTTAGCCAATTACAACACACTGGCCCAAACGAACCAATCTGAGCTCACTGCCTGTTTCTGAGGGAGTGGTTTCATAGAATCAGGATGCAAACCGGTCGTTCAAATGACAAAGGAGAAAGCAGCTTACAAGTAAGTTGAAATGTATAAAAAATAAGACTTTTTAAAAAAAGAAAATCCATGAATAGGCTACATGTTATATTTCAGTAAACCAGTAACAGTGAACCACCCCTTTAAATTCAATTTAGGATATACCAAGTAAATAAAAAGATTGTGTGCATGTTTCGTTGCATTATTTGGCTATGTCTCTAGAAATCCTGAGGTCAAACTCAGTATTTAATCTGAACTTACTCTTTAACCTTTTACTTTTCATTTTAAATTTTGAAAGGGTTTTAATGGAAAACAGCATTTGAATGAATAATGAATTCTGAAATGTGTCTCATGTTTACGCATTTTTCATCTGACCTGTGACAGCATGTGAATTTTTAAGGGACAACCTGGTTTTCAATAAGACGCCGCTGCACACAGTAATGGAGAAATTGTACTGAGGGGAAGGACAAGCAATTATAATCTGCTACAAGCCCCACTGGACAAAAAGTGATTTACTTGGAGAGCCACCTTTTTTTCTGTACTCAACTAACTGCTTGCCAGTCCATTCAGGCCCATGACAGCCTTCCAGATGTCAATCAAATTACCTGCTATTTACTGCTGATTTGGTGGTGTCATTCGCAATATTCTTCCCCTTCTCTGATGAATGGGCCAGTAGTGGCTGGGGAGGAGGAACAGGATGGAGGTGGGACAGCAGTGGAGCAGAGAAGACGAGGGTCTTTGTAAAATGTCATATGTCCACTTATTGTCCCAGATGAGGCTGGGGGAGGATAGAAGAGGAAGGACATCTTCCATTTGAGGTGCATTGCAGCGGCGCATGCAAATCTGACCCAGGGGAACGACAAGCACTGCTTTTAATGGAGTTCAGGAAAACTCATTTTACAGAGCCGAGACTCAGCAGATAATAATAATAATAATAATGCATTACGATAGGATGAGTGTGTGTGTGTGTCATGTGGTCTTCTGTGATCTATATACTGTATTACTGATAAGCACCTAAGATTTAAGGAATGGTTTGTAGCTAATGAAAGAGATTTGACACTATATATATATATATATACTATATGAATCAGTTGTGGATTATAGTTGCCATCTACAGTTCTTTCCTAGTGTGACAAGAAGAAAAAAACTGCGACTGAGATGAAGAAAAAATTGCACACAGAAGAAAAGAGCAGACAAGGTGTAAAAAAAAAAAAAGGTGGAGCAGGAATGAGTGTCCTGATTGATGTGGTTTGACTCAGTTTCCAAGGTGTGGAGACATTTTGGTGCCTTCGGCAGTGAGTTGAGTAGAGGGAAGATCAGCAGTGCACTTCAGTCAAGATGAGCCTTTCAACATTAAAGTCTGCTGATATTCAACTTATGGCATAAATCTCCCTTTTATAGACCTTAATGAATGGAAATGCAGGACAGGGAGTTTTTACAAAAGTGTACCTTTTAAACGTTCACAGGCATTATTATCATTATTATTATTTGTACATGTTCTACTTGGAGGAAGGTTCCCTAAAATTGGTTTACATTTGTTTCTGATACAATGAAAATAGTTTAAGCAGTCCGGAACATGCAGGCAAAAAATGAAACACCGCTGCTGCCCATCCTCCCTTTCTGACAGAATGTTCTGAGGGCCGATAAGGTGCGACCTGTCACAGCGTTGACGCTGAGTTCTTTGCCACTGCACAGACCCCTGATGCCGCTCCTGTCCTGACAAGAACATGCACAAGCACACCTACAGGCACCACACCTTCTCATCATCCCCCACTCCAGAGACACACTGAACTCTTCTAATCTAGCCTTAGTCATACCGAGATTCTCTCTGTTCTCACCATGCCACTGCTGATAAGTTACCGAGTGCATTTTGTGCATTGTGTGCAAAGAAGGTTTCTGCTCAGATCTGCTACTAGTCCACAGAGGCCCACAACCAATCAGCTGGTGACTGAAGACAGCGGCAAATGTTTGATGCCCTCCTCTAAACATACACACACACACACACACACACACACAAACACATTAAGCCAGTGAAGAGGAAACTTCCTGTGGGCCGCAAGAGAGGCACGCGGTAATCACTGTCTCTCTACTGGAAAATTACCTGAGCTGATTTCTGCTCCAATCTGTCTCTCCTGTCTCTTGAGAGGGGAGGTAGGGGGACACATCCCATCATCTGTAAGCGTAGATGCACACGCTTTCTTGTCCTCCTACCTTTGGCCCATGTGGCATCCTACCGCAGTTAAGAATTTCTCCTGGCTTTCTTTGTGTGTTATTAGAACAGCTAGAATTTACCTAGCTCAGTGGCCTTCTCCATGTGCTTTAGGTTTGTCTGTCTGATTGCCTGCCGTATCATTGCACACCACACAAGGAAGCCAAGGGGGCATGAGAGTAGAAACAGAGGAGAGTGAGCAGAAGGAGGGGGATAGAAAGTTAATGTGCAGGATGTGCTGCCCTGTAATGAAGGCTAAGCCCTTCAGGGAGCTTTGCACCCCACCCCCAGACCGCAGCAGTTAAGAGTCTGATTGGGGATAATTGGGCTGGCCTTCAGCTGAAGTTACCGTTCGGCTACACAATCTATGTTTGCTGTCATAAGACCAGGCCTGACGAGACTTATCACAATGCCACTTGGTGTCATAAAAAGCTGGGCATCTCCAGAAAGAACAAGAATAAAGAATAAAACTGACTGCTAATCACCTGGTCAATGACATATAATACTTCCCAGTCAAGTTTTTAGAAATGCGCTTTATGTATTCATTTAGGTTTTATGTGGTTTTGAAAAACTTTTCTACTATTTTGAAATGTAATCTGAAATGATGTAAAAAGTAACAAATAAACAATAAAGTATGGACCTGTTTTACATAAATATTTATATACATCTTACGCATCTTAACCAGTAAAATGTCCTCACTAGTCAGCAGTGTTGTGCAAGTTACTTCCAAACTGTAATACATTAGGTATTACTTGTTACTGTTATTTAAAAGTAATTCATTACCTTACAATATTACTGTCTCAGAATTGTAATGCGTTACATTACTCATGTATTACTTTTGAGTTACTTTCACCAAAATAACTAAGTAGAACTTAACTTTGGGGCTGTAACGATATGCAATTAGAAACCGAAATCGCGATTCGCCACACGACTCAGATTCACGAACCTACAGAATCGCGACACACCTCTTCCAACTCCAGCGTTATTCTCCTTACCGTCCAGATCCAATGCTGCCTTATCTTTAAATTAGGCTATTAGTATTATTTGAAGTTAACATTATAAAATACGTAGACATACACCACAAAACTAGTTGAGGATAAATTATTTAAAATTGGGGAAGTCCAGCATTATGGACATGACATTTGCAGTCAAAACTTGAAATAAAAATTCTCAGAAAATACATGTATTGAAACGTATATAGGCTACTTCCTTAAAGGACTCCAGACATTAGACAAATATCAGTCTTTGATTTATTTTTAATATTAGGGAAAAGACACACATTCATGCGTGACAAAAAAAATAGGAGGCAAAATATATTTTTTGTAATTCTGTTAATTACACTGCGCAAATCGGATGAGGAAGGGTTGGCTCTCCAGTCTCCATAGAACTTAAAATATTCATTTTATTTTAGTTTTCGTGTTCGCATTTATGAGGAAAAACAATGTTACAGACGTGACCGCTCTGAACTGGCACTAAAAGACTGCTTTAAAACTTTCACATAGTCTGTTGCCTTTAAGAAGTAAAAGCAGACAATACACTGTAATACAACTGTAATACAAGCCTCACTGAACATGTAACGAGTAAAATATTACTGAAAATTGATTAGTAATGCCTTACACTACTGCGTTACAGCAAAAAGTAATATGTTACTGTAATGTATTACTTTTGTAATGCGTTACTCCCAACACTGCTAGTCAGTAATCATAAGGTTTGACTAATATACCAAAATATTGTGACTATTACCCAGTTTCACAGACAAGGCTTAAAACAGGCTTTCACAAATGAGTATTAGCAGACTGGTAGGGTTAGAATAAGTTGACATGTTGGATGTCAACTGTTGGAGGACATTTACATTCATTCATTTAGCAGACGCTGTTATCCAAAGCGACTTACAAATGAGAAGCAGTTAACAAACGTAAGTGCTATGACCCCTCTCCATCACAATAAATAGTAGATATTAAGCACACAGTACACCAATACTCTGAAGAGAGTTAGTTGACATGTAGTTGCAAAGTTACTAACAGAATGTTCAAAAGGCAACATTAAAATAAAGTGTTACCAATTACCGATTATAATGATTTTTTTCTGCATGTTTCTGAATGCTGGTTGCACCACATTTGGCTTTGGTTTTGTAGTTTTAACACCCCCCTTAACCAATCAACAATAGAGTATGTAAAATTTACTTCAACAATTTACTGCTTTTAATGAGAAGTATTCTTTTCATCATGATGATGTCAGGACAAATATATATCATTATAGAATTTCTGAATTCATGCCCCCAAGAGGTGTATTTCTATTCTTTGTACATGTGAATTTTCAAAAAAAATTGAGAGGATAATACATAATAGGACAAAGAACTAGTAGATAATAGGTAACAGGACAAACAAGAGGTAACGGGTGTCACATCATTGACTTACATGAGAAACCAAACTCTAGCACGTTTTTAGCACTTAATTAAATTATCTGCCAATAGTGTAAGTGTACTTAGATTGTGTTGTAGAGGCATCTGTCAAATTAGTACTGGCACACTCTATACAGTATAATGAGATAAGGCACACACTCACAATCAATTGCACAGAATGTGTTTGCATGTTCTAAAACCTGTTAATATATACAGATCTTGGCAGCTGAATAACGGAAGATACAGAGCTTGTCACCAAGTACAAAGGGAAGTGTGCCCCACACAGGTTATTCTCAGGGTGTTTTGTTATTCGTTTCTCTTTCTCTGCGTGTGACTGGAGGTGAGTAAGCGGCATGCTATGGAACAACACACAGCAGCACAAGCAATCAGGAGGGTTCAGGAGACTTTTTCCGCCCCTGACCTGGAAAGTGCACATCAGCACTCACACTCAGCTGCTGCACTGTTCCGACCTTAACATGCCGACGGGGGGAGTGATAGGGGAAGGGGGTGTCCAGTTTTTTGTTTTGAATGGCAGGAAATCCCTGAGAATGTTTTCTGTACTCCTGGTGACAATCGGTAAAGCAGAGAGAGAGGGAGAGTAATATAGAGAGAGAGATAGAAAGGCCAAGTTTTGCCCCTTTTGCCTTCCCCTCCTTCTTGCCCCAAGTTGTCTGGGAGAGGCAAGTAAACATGCCCTTAAACTCACAAAAGCACACACACACACATTCACAGTTACTCCTCCCAGATTTCTCTTTCTCCAGCAGATTTCCCGTGGTTTGCAGGAGTGGCTGTGTTGCTGTGTGCTGGGGAGGATGGAATGCACCGATCAGACGTGTGGAGGTGTTGGACAGAAACACCAGTACTGTGCATGCCAGGGGTGCCGCCCAAACCATTAACATCTCTCTTTCTCTTTAAACACCTTTACTGTATCTTTTTACCTTTTCCACTTTCTCTATAACCTTCTCTCAGTAGTTAATCAAGGTTTTAACTTAATTTTCTTAGTCCTTCCCTTTTCCTAAATACTCTTTTATCTCTTTGATTATTCTTCTCATTTGGCTCTTTTTTTCTTCTTCTGTCGCTTTGGCTGTGTTCCTACACTTTTAGCTGGGCCAAGGCGACACCTTGATCTTTGCAAAGGCATGTGTATGAAACTGAAGGGGGGAAAAAAAGCAACTAAATGTTGGATCATGACTCGCCAGTTGAGGAACAATATGCTAGACCTTATCTGGCACTAAAAGAGGTGCTGCCTGTAGTTTAAAATCTCTTTTCAAAATCAATATTTTTTACTCTTCCTCCAAGTCTTTAGTAAAAGAACTGTCCCAAGAACTTTCAAACCTGTCACCTTATCTCTCAACAACTTAGCCACCTCTTGAGATGCACTGACCGAACCTTTGATATGAAATAGCCATCGCAAAATGAATCTAATCCTTTGCACTTGGGTAAAACGCCCATGACAAGCATCCATGGAAAAACATCCACAAAAAGCGCTAAATCCAAGATATATTGATACTGTATTGTCCATTGTTCACGTCAGAGTTCGCTTGAATGATCTGCTCCCCATCATTGTTCTTCAATAAATTTTGGAATCTAAGCACCATTTATGTTGTAAAACTGCTTATACATTAGACTAACAAACAAATCAGCCCACCTCCAAGCTTTCATTTTTTGAAAGAGGGCGGTAGTTTTACTTATAATATCCAAGAAAGGCCGGCGGATTTGATGACGTCTTGAGAGGGATATTCTCCAGCCATTGTCAGTGAAGTGCACCTTGACGGACAAACCTTTTAGCCAATGCTAAGACGATTCCAACAACATGTATGCTGATTATCTTACACATGTGCACATAGAGGCATTTTTTATGATCATATACAGCTGTATGGACCATTCAGAAGCCAGATGTCATCTGACCTGTCACTAGTTGTGTGACTGTTATACTTCTGCAGGGTTATAAATAAATCCTTGTGGCACAAAAACTTTTATTTCCCTCATGAGGATAGGTTAGAAGTAAAATTATATAAAATTATATCGCTGCTTGTTAGCGGAATCGATTATTTTCAGAGATTAAATTATGTCTTTTGTCTGAATGATTGGCCATAATTGGGAGTGTAAAGCCTCCAATAATTTTTAGAGTGTATAACCTACAAACGATTGCTTTCGGAGGCTGACCGCTGCTTGAATACACCATTAATTACAGCGATTGCTTATGTAGACTAGATATGTAGCATCTGTTTATATGTATGGAGACAACTAATTGTTCTGTGATTGACTGGCAATCAATGTATGTTATGTGCATGAAGACACATTGTACTGTATATAGCTTAGGTTTTCTATTAATTTAACTATGAAAGCACTAAAACTTGTGCACAGTTTTAAAACGACTTTTGAATGAGGCATGGGGCCATTTTATATAGCGCTTTTCATGTACTACTGTACACCCAAAGCACTTTACAGTCATGTTGGGGTCTCTTCTCAATCACCACCAGTGTGAGCATCCACTTGGATGATGCGACGGCAGCCACAGTACAACGGCGCAAATGCGCTCGCCACACACCAGCTATAGATGGAGAGAGGAAGGAAGGGTGATACAGCCAATTTGGTGGATGGGGATTATTAGGAGGCCATGACTGGCAAGGGCCATTGGAGGGAATGTGGCCAGGTCACCTTGGATACACCCCTACTCTTTACGAGAAGTGCCATGGGATTTTTATCACCACAGAGAGTCAGGACCTTAGTTTTACGTGTCATCCGAATGATGAGACATCAAGAACATCTTTTAACATTAAGAAATTGTTTGTAATTATTTAAAACATCTTTAAAGATGTATGGCATAGGTAAAAGTAACTGTAACAGCTTTCTCTAGCCCTCAAATCATTTTGTTAACAAGGGGCATTTTGGAGCTCCAAGTGACTGTTTTTGAAAAGGAACTAGTCAGAGAAAAAACCTTGCAGGAACCTAATTTTCTGTTATATCATCCTCAAAAACATTTCCATTCCAATATACTTCATCTTGTCTAACCTTTTATTGTATTTATTTCTTTTTTTTAACTTATATTAATTCTGAAAACTTGAAAAATAAAGCTCAAGTTTTCTTCTTTTTAAAGATACCACTGATATGCACATTCCAAAGAGTTTAGGAAGGAAAGCCATTTGAGTTTAAGCATGCCATTTTCCTGTTTTGGGCTCAAACTGGGGTGAATTTCAATGGGTTAAAGAATTAGTTCAGCCAAAATTAAACATTCCTTCATCAATTATTTACCCTTGTGTTGTCCCAAACCCATACGACTTTCATTCTTCTTCAGTACACAAATTATGTTATTTTTTTAATGAAACCTGAGAAATGTCTGTCCCTCCACTGAAAGTCCAGATGACCAAAATGTTGCTGCTTCATTTTAGGCTAATTTAGGCTTCTATTCACATTTGTAATGATTGAGAACCATTGAGATTTGTTCTTGCGCATCAAGCAAGTACGGTGGAGCTTGATTAATGTTTATATATGAATAAAAGCCTAAATCTTCTCAAAAAATCTGTTAATATAAAATAAAGCAACTGTGTCTCTTCAGAAGATCGCTCAATTCATATACAGTAAAGTAACAATGTCATTTGATTCTGTTTAATGAGTGAAAGCTGTGGCGTGTGGAATTTAATGGATGACAAACAGGATGAGAGAATATTAAAAATATCTTCATTTGATTTTCTAGCTTCAGTTTCAGCTTCATATCCAACTTGGTGAGCGACGCCTTCTGCCAACTACAGCATATACTAGCCAGAAAGCAAGGACACTTCACTGAACACTGCCAGCATCCATCCAGTTGTTTTAGAATGGACTTTTTAGAACAGAATGATCTTTGTCACATGTAAATTTATTCCTGTATGTGCCTTGCAAGAGGATAATGGGACACTGACTTTATAATAAAGCCACACTGTGAGATAATGAAGTGCATCTGTTCAGGAGCGCTCTGTGAACTCACAGTTGTTTGAACTAGAACTTCAATTACAGTTTCAAAAAATGATTTGTAACATTTAATCACGACTAACTCCTGTAGAACTACATTTAGAGGTGTGCTTGCATCCGCAACTCCCCTAGTTTCGCACCGAATCATTTGGATCTCAAACACTGAATTAAACAATGCAGATGTTCTACTGGAACAATATGCTCACAACGTGCCCCTGCAGAGGAGGCCGAGAAGACCCTGTCCACAGTCAAATGGAGCCCCCACTGACCCTCAAATTACATTTCTCCATTGTTATTACTGCTATAAATATCACTGCGCACACTTTTATGGCTCTTGTTATCGTTTGCATTATTCATTGTTCAGGATTTTTGGATTATCTTATTGTGTAAGTGCGCATGAATGCACGGTTACAGCCCTCATATTTATTTACATGTGTATGGCTCGTTCGAACGCTTGTTTTATTTCACTTTTTTAATGAGCAACAAAGTGCTGGCAGTGGAGTAAATGTGACTCAAGCCAATAAAGCTGATTGAATAAAAGCAGATGTCTGTCTGCAATTAAAGCTCTTTTCATAAAATCTGCAGAGCAGGCCAATCAGCTCAGTGCCAAACGGGACTTTGATATCACCTGTGCTGGAAGATATGACAGCAGTATGTGGGAGGGGCGAGGGGCCCAGAAAAGAGGACAGGAAAGACATGAAAGACAGATTATTAGACGAATATGTCAAAACCTGCAACATTTGAAAGAAGCCCCTGCCCAAGCCTCCACCCTCTCTATATCCTCCTTCACTAGGTGTCTGAGCTTGTAAGATGGTGTGACTAAAGTTAGGAGGGAACAGCAGAGGGTGAGTCACACTGTAGACGTGTCTCTGTTGAGTGCAGGATGAACCAATCAAAGACATCGAGTCCTACCCCGCAAAACAACATCAAAAGAGCACAGAAAGACAAGGAGGTGTTACTCGAAAGTGTGAAAAGTGAGCAAAATGGCATGCGGGAAAAAAATGTATGCAAATTATGCATATTTTACTCTGACATTCAATGCTTCTAGATGATGGGCATCAGAGCTGTCCGGTGCAGGTAGTGAAGGTAGCCATCTCTCTCTCTCTGAGCTGTGGACACATGAGGCTCTAATGATGGGCTTGCATGGTTAACGCATCCTTTTAGCGCATTGCGACTCAAGTGGGTGGAAGTGAGTTAAGAGCAGGAGCAGGAGTGTAAAGGTAATTGAGTTGTAATCCTGACATATGCCGTTGAGTGACAGGTAGTGCCATGCTAACGCTACAGCGACGCCAAACTCTGGCCTTTCAGAGCATCAATAAGGCCCCATTGAACACATTAGGAGGAAATGAGTGCCTCTCTTCTCACATCTGTCAACTCAGCAGGCAGGCAGGGACAACACAAGAGGACATTGTAGAAGACACGATTGGAGAAAGATATGGATAAGGGCTGATTTGTGACACACGTGTCACATTCAATATCAGGGACACAACGCATGAGAATATGGACAGATACAGAGAGATGGATCAAGCCAAAGCATTTCCTAGTTGTGGTTCCAGGCATTTTGGCAAAAAAAAAAAAAAAAAAAAACTAAAATGTATTGTGTTTGTTTTGGCACATTGGTATGAACACGTGTGAATCTGACCCAAGATACACAATTTCTGCTTTTTTCCAATAAACAGTCCTCACCACAACACACAGCTGAGATGCTACTGGTGACCACTTATTTAAAGCAATCAAAGGAATTAAGGCTTAGAATATTTTCAAGCTGCCCATTTACAAATAAATGTAAGTTAGTGACCACAATGTGTCCACAATAAAGATAAAAAATCTTTTAAAATGACATCACAGTTACATTACTACGCATTGTGGTGGCAAAAAAAATAGCAGGTACGAGTGGAGGAAAATGGGCTAGATCAATGGATTGAGAGAAAAAATGTCAGTAGTGGAACGGAAGAAACCTGCGATGATTTACCCTATGAAGCATGAATTTAATGTAAACAATTGATCACATACTGTACTGTATGCAGTTGCAGTTCATAATAGGATTCATTAGCCCAACAGTAACAAAATGAAATAATATGTAAACCAATAATATTTTACATAGTTAACATTTAAACCCAACATTTTTATCTAACAATTCTCACTTTTTCTTATTAAAATTGCAAGTTTAATTCTCTCAATTCGGACTTTATAGCTCCCAAGTTTCTATCACAATTTTGAGGGGAAAAAGTCAGAATTGCAGGATATAACACGGAATTCTGAGGGAAAAAAGGCATAAATATATTCATAAAAATCATTTAATAATCATTAATAATCTTCATTAAAACCATCAATAATCATAATCTCAATTATTATTTAAAAACAATTACAAGCTATTTTTTAACAAATGTCAATATAATAATTTATAATAATTATATAAATAATCTACATTTATATAAATAATATAAACAACTATGACAACTTAATAGCATTTTCTTTTCAAGAATCACTTTATTTCTTTATTATAATTTCAGGAAAGTTATATCATCCTGATGTGTTTTTACTTACACAAAAAAAATAAATAAATATAATGCAGTAACTAACAACATTGCTAACAACAACAACATTCGGAAGTTCAAGTTGTATGGCTTGCAAGTATGTATTTTTGAATAAATTAAAAACTTGAAAAAGTGAATGTCATACCTTTGACCCATAGTTGAGCGCATATTATGTTCAAATATAGTATATATTTAAAGATGAGCTAAGCGAGTGAGATCAGGTTGTAACCTAGAGATCAATAATTCTACAACTGCTGAACAATGGATGGGGTTTCCCCAGGTTGTTGGGAAATTCTGAAGAACTGCAAAACAAATAATGTTACAGTGATGGTGTTTGGTTGTCCAGCATATATGTGTGTTTGTGTCTTTGAAAACGAATATGTGCAGAATGAGTGTTAACCTCCTTCTCCGGTGGTATCTTTAAGAGGGGGCTGGTGCATTCCTGGTTTCTGGACTCGCTCAGGGTCACTAATCCCCTGCAGCTGTGTGTCTCTGAGCAGCACAGCCCTGTGGAATAGATTTCTCACTGCCTACAAACTAGTAATACATGTAAACCAGTCCCTGCTAATGTCCCATCCCTCCACCCTTTCATGAAAACTCTGAGTAAGACCTTTATCTCTCCTATCAAAAAAAAAAAACTGGTTTGCTGGCCTTGACTGGTCTTCCAGGTGTATAGTTAGTTTAGCTGGGCTATTGCATTAATCAGATTTTGTTAACTGATCAACCTTTTCTAAAATAGTGTAATAGAGCATTGAGAAAAGGTTACTATATGACAACGTTAATCTATAATAATGAGAAATGGAATAATGATTCTGTGAACAAAAAAGTAATATCATAAGTAGAAGTCAGCATGTGCTGTGGCTACAGTGCATCTCATCCTTATGGACTGCACCAGATTTGACATTTGCTGTGAGATGTTACCCCACTCTTCCACCAAGGTACTTGCAAGGTCCCAAACACATCTGGGTGGACACATGGATACATGTGGTTTGGCACTGCAAGGACGATCAGCTGTCCTTCCTGTCTCCCTATAGGACTGTCTTAGGTATACTGTAACAATGACCTTAATTGTCTACCGCCTGTAAAATGTCTTATGGACAAGCATGTTTAACGACTTTCCAATAAAGCTCTGTAAAGCTTATTTTGATTTTACAAAATTATCTTTAAAATAAAGTATCCTGGAAAAGGGCAGTTCTTATTTGCTGAATTTATATAGCTATTTTATGTTGTTGTTGTTGTTGTTGAAAAATTATTTTTAACCATTAGGACTTAATGTGCATAATTATACAATTGAACAACAGTGTTATAAAATAGTAATTATTTAATGGTGCAGATAAATAAACAAAAAAGACTACACTTGTCTCACAGCAGTCCATCCCATAAAAAAAAAGTGGACTGCTTGGCTGGCATACTAACCCCCAACCCCCCACAACGCATTCTTACTCAAGACATCAGATTGGAAAGATGAGGCAATAATTCAAATGGTGACAATGTCAGGTTAGGGGGCTTTTCTCAGGAATGTCTCCTGTACAGACAAGATGTGGTTAATAATGTCAGACTAGAGAGAGAGCACATTAATAAAGTGACCCATGGTAGGAGCCCTCTGTGTTCCCTGCACCGGGCTCAGAGGTGTATCGCAGCAGCTGGTATGTGGAAGGGCAGTGAGGACACTATCCAAAACAAACCTCACACAGAGAGCCCTTCAACTGAGGGAACACTACACAATCCCAAAAATACTCCTCCATCTTTTGTCTTTGGCACATATCAGTTCCAAAGAATACTGTTTGCTGTGCAGGGAAATTGTCTGAAATACATTTTCACCTTGGCTCAGGGCATTAGAATTTTGTTTTTTTTTTTTCCAGCACTATAAAAATTGCCTACTAACACCACTTTTAAGAACAAATATAAATCTCCTGTAGTATCCCTATCTCATTCTCCCTGTTAATTTGTTAAACGTCCACATGAGAAATCACATCAGAGTTCTAAGGAATGCAAATGGAGCATTTCCTGATCTCTTCATCATGTCCTCTCCCTTTCCAAACTCTGGCCTTTGAAAAGGACCCAAAGACGCTGCCTCATCCGTTGTCCAGGGGACTTCCCCTGCTAGACCTGCCAAGAGTTTCCAAAGTCGCGCCTCCAAAGCGAGTCAGATATACATCAGTGTAGACAGGTATGTCGCCCCCACACACATGTGGATGAGATGATGATGCATGAATAAGATGACTCACAGTGACTTGCTCTGCTTCTCTTACTTTTTTCCACTTTCTCTCTCTCACTAGGAACCATGAGTACCGCTGCCAATTGGTAAACATGTTGCAGTTCTGTCACCTAACTAATTCCCCAGAGGAACCAAAGAGCTCTCAGTGCCGGAACTGCTGGGAATAGCACTGTACCATTAGTGTCTTTTAATTGACAGTATGTTGAGTTTTACTGCAGGGGGTTCACAGATTTCACGGGGACCTGTCTTTGATCACACAAGATTCTACTTGGAGGAAGAAAAGTGTTTTCTCTTTTCTTCTAAATGTTTCCCTCTCATCATCTCTCACCATTGGCCTTTGAAATTCTCTTAAGACAGATATCCTGTCGTCCTGCCGAGTTGCATCTCAGAGGAGGTCAGGAGGGAGAACAACACATGTGAGGCTCTGAGTTAAACCTATGTCACACCCTGATCATAAGAGCCCTGTGTTTTTCTCTCATTATGAGTGTCAGTTTAAAGAGAGCTCTCACAGTCAGTATACTGACGATGTGGAAATGAAAATTCCCCAAAAGAGAGCTGAGGGTTTTCAATGTCATATGTTATGAGAAAATAACATAATGGTATCAATGCTTGGCCCCTCTGTGTGTATATTTATGATTCAGGTGGTCTTGAAACACTTCCAGAGAAAGAAATAGTGGGAACAGTATCTTGTCCAGCATTTGAAACTGTAAAAGTCCCTCTTAAATAAAAATCACACACTGTATATCACACATGCTCCAACACACACATTCCGCTACAGTCTCTCATATCATATGTGTTGCAACACAGCAGCTTCTGCAGACAAAGACTTTCCGCCCCCTAATAGTTTAGCACACCCGCACTAACAGTCCACAGCATAACACTTTTGGCTTTTCCTTAACATTCGAGGCCCCTGTTTTACTCTCCCACCACAGACAATCATCTTTCCTTTGGCAGTGGCCTATAAAGTCTCTTCCAACTGGGACACCACTGTTATTCCTCACTTCTTAACATATGGGGCCAGGATTGAAGAAAAAGTGTGACTAAATAGGCTCATGTCTCTCTCTGATACCCCCCCCCCCCCACACACACACACCCATCGTATTCACCCCAACCCCCGACCATCGTCCAGACTCTTCCTACCACCACTCCCCCCCACCAGATGCATCAGAACCCTTATCAGAACAATGTGTTTCTACTTTTCTAATCTACATAATTTATTAAGGTCAAAAAGAGTAACTGGGGAACAAAGCCATGTACAATATTATGTTTTGGCTTTATGGGTGTTGTTGAAATGAACACCGTTGCCCTGAATATATCACACACAGCTCTCCCCAACCACGAAACTGGTACAGAAGGAAAACAGGGGGAGTGATGGATTGTTGGAAAAGTGCAGAGGTGGGGGGTCACAGGCTTGCAGCTTAACTATGCAGAAGAGTACCATGGGACAGTGGTACCAAACAAGACTTAGAGGAGACCTAGGAGAGGCCCGAAGAGGGAGAAAAAGGAGTAGTAAAATGACATCGGTACCCTTGGTGTTTGCAAAATATGAACACATACAGTCCAGTAAGTCTCGTAGAATGTAGACGCAAGAACTTGGACCAATTTATATTGGACAAATATAGTTTGATTGGGCAATGGAAATTAAGGCCATTAGAATCTGCAGATGTTGTGGTTCTCTTTGAAGAAATCATAATTTGCCCTTAGAGTAATAAGAATAAGGCTTTACACTGCAAACATACCATATCTATCAGTGCAGAACAAATATGTTATTAATGGGCAGGATATTTTTGCTCTGAGAAAAAGGCCTTTTTCTTCTCTGAACAAGAGAAGAAAACATTTTCCTCAACACATTTGTGTGGAGTTATGTGTTCAACAAATGGTAAATGTTCCCTTTTACTGGTAAAAGCAATAGAAGATAAAATAGCTTGCACACTCTCAAGCTCAAAAACAAGCCACTGAATATCTGCAAATTACTCTGCTTGTTGTGGAAGCCAGCCAATCAAAGGTATGCACTGAATGGACAACATCTGCAGGAACACATTTTCTGAAGGCGAGCGTTTCGAAGAAAGAGAGTCGGGAGGGGGGTTTCACCCAAGAGCATGGTGGACGAGGTGGGAGAGCTGGACATTCCTGCATGATGACAGCCGTCACAGTCACACACAGGCACAGGAATGTTCAGGGGGAGAGGCCAGGACCTGAAATGTGCCGATGGATAAGAAAAATAAGACAGAAAGGGTAAAGAGGTAAGAGATAAAAAAAAGAACGAAAGAAGGAGGAAGAATGTCACTGCAGCACTTTGTAACAGCTCAGGGCTGGTTATCTGGGAGGGCGACAGGATCTGTAATTACTTACCCCAACCCCCCACCAATAGTAGCTCCAGTGTTCACATTTGTACCCCATACCCTCACCTCTCTACCCTCTTCCAGCAATTTCTGTCATACAACTGGGGGGCGAAGATCGCCATAACAACCTCTGAAATGATCTCATGGAATGTGTCTAGTGGCACTGGAATAACCTGAATATGCACTCCAGATGTGTTGGCTGTCACGGAAAGAGTAAACACATCTGATGGACAACGAATGACTGGATGGCCTCTCAGTTCACCCTGGAGAGTAGACAGAGGAGGGCCGTTATGGTGGAGAAATAGTGCAAGCATGAAGGAGGAAGAGAGAGAGCGAGATGAGGCATGAGGGGAGTGAGGGTGAGAAAAAGGCACCAGGCACCCTGAGGACCCGAGCAGCCTTACAGGCTGTTGGAGAGGCAGGAGCACTGGGCTTGATTGTTCCTGGCCTGTCCCTCCTCTGTGTGGCCTCCGAGGGGCTCCTGCAGCCTCAGCGAATTTCTGTCTGGCACAGACCTGCGAGCTCCTGGGAGCAAACTGAAATATGAACTGCAGGAAGGCAGGATGAGGGAAAGAGAGAAAAGCGGGGTCTGGGATGTGTTCGGGGGCGTCCAGATGGTGGTGGCAACTGAGAGTGAACACGGATTTAAAGTGTGCACACTGAAAGTAAAAAAAAAAAAAAAAAAGACAGCCAAGTAGAAACAGCATATTTGTGTGCGCTAAAATGCAAACACGCTAGCAGACATGTGTTCAACTCTTAAACAACTTGGGCACTTGGGGATGTGTTCGAACTCTCTGTGTGTTGGTTTAGTGGCAAAAGTGTTGGAACTTCTGCTAAAGCCTAAGGCAGATTATTGGTCCATGCTACTTGCTATGTGATACTTCCCTGTAACGTTATTATAACCAGTGTTGGAGCATGTTGAAGTTTTTCCAAACAGAACCACACACACAGAATGAGGGAGGGGAGCTTTAATCTCAAGCAGACTACTTCAGTTCAGGCACTGCGGTAGATCTGCCTTATGTTAAAGCATGCAACAGCTACTTAAAATGTGGACAACCTAATCCTTGTCCAGTATGTAAATACAGACTGATATGGCTGGTTTTACAAATTTTGTGTTGCACACCCTCTGTAAATTGGGTTGTTTCACCCCGAGATATGGGATATATATTCCAGATGTTATCATCATACCCACCACCTGATGGCCAACTGGTTATGTTTGACAACGTATTCTAGATGCATCTGTCCAACAATAATGCTCTTTGAGTGAAGAAAACCTGGAATTGAAATCCCTGATTATAACATGAAGCCAATCCAGCTGATCAGTCTACTAAAAGATACAAATGGTCAGCTGAACAATGGCAAGTTTTGAAGTAAAAGGAACTATATCTTTTGCTCTCAGTGAAAATAGGAAGAAACATCTTGCGTGCACTTTTTGGCCAAAATTACTTGTATCATTTAGGGATAACGTAATCCCACAATTTACCGCAGACAAATTTAATTCAATATCCTAGCTAACACTCATGTTCTAAGAAAGTATTTTTTTAAAAGATGAAAAACATTATTTTTAAATGTTCAGTGAAAATTCATAACATTCATTTTTTTAAAAGAATGTTTATAAAAAATTAATTCCTCATACAATCATTCTAGAAAAAGTTATCAGAAAGTTGGACTGTGCCACTGCAAATGTATGGATCTTCATATGCATGTATAAAGAATGAATGCACATAAGTATGCTTAAGGTTATTAGGTGCAGATTATGAGTAGTATCTTTTCCCCTATGTACTAGGGGTTGAACGACTTCAGATTTTTTGAAGTCGACTGTTGTGACATCAAAGTCGAGTCGACGTTGACTAGTCATTCATAAAAACACAAGAGTTGCTGACAGCTCATAATGGGGCTGTTTACACCTGGACACTTCATGCGTTTTTACTGATCTGATTTATCAAAACGATTCCATTTACACCTGGTCGCATTTTCGCAAAACGGATATAAATCCAATCTTCAAACAATGCGCTATATGTAGATTTAACGGAGTTCACGTCACCGAAGGGAACACTAATGAGCTGCATTTTATTGATCATCAGCTAATTTCAAAATCAAAGACCGCAATAAGAGAGACAGCACTGGTAAGATTTTTTTTCTTTACTTTTAACTGAGATGATAGTGTGTTAAGCGTCTGTGACTTACATACACTTTGGTTTACGATAGTTAGCACGTTGGCTTTATGAATAGATGCTCAGCTGAAGTGATATAATGAATATAACATAGCATAGGCTAACACGTTCTCACTCGTTTTTGTTTTTTTTTCAGCATTTTCGGGAGAAGTCCAATTTACATATGCGGTTTCAAATTTAAAAACCTGTCTCGGATGCGATTTAAATCCGTCTCGAATGCGTTTCGGAGAGCATTTAGTCTACACCATGGTCTTTTCACGATCGGATAGCAATCAGATCACAGAAATAAATGGCCAGATGTAGCCCCCAGTTTACATCATCATTTAGGATGAAAAGAAAAAAATAATTGCAGGTAAATTTGAGATGCATTAATATGTTTAAATAAATAGATAATGTTTGATAATTTTAAAAGAGAAACTCTCATTTCCGGTAAAAGAGTGTGCTAAGTTAGTAAAGTATTATACACTTTATGTAGCCTACCAATGCTGCTTTCTTGCTGCAATGACCCTCTGGGCTCTTCATCTGTTATCGTCTGTAAAGCGGCGATATATACCTTATGTAGCCCCGCCCCTTTTCAGCTCTGCGCTCGTTGTCTTTTGACTTACGGTCTGTATTTTCACAGCGATCTTGCATAGGTATGAATGAACTGCTCGTAAATAATTTCCCGGTCGACATTTGTTAAGATATCTGCTTTACAATGCTTATGATAAACATTACAATGCTTGTGATAACTTTTGTTAACTCTACAATAAGTAAATCCGCTTCACCAGCCTCGACAGCAATGCCATAGAAATATACAGAACGACCGCAAAAATGGAAGTTCAAAGACAATATTCTAAGGATAACGGCACCCACATTTCTCTGATGCATAAGGTCTAGTATCAAAATTAGTGCAATCATATAGTGTCACATGATCAACGCGACTAGTCGACATCGTCACGGCATTGTGTACCCACAATATGTACTCAGTATTCCTTTGGGCTACAATTTTTGTGCTTATTAGGGTATTGACTGGCTTTGTGTATAAATAAAGCAAGCATCAGCATCAGATGATTTTTCTGTCGATTTCAAGGCTCATTTATAGTGGGGCCAAAAAGTATTTAGTCAGCCATTGATTGTGCAAGTTCTCCTACTTAGAATAATGAGAGAGGTCTGTAATTTTACACTTCAACTATGAGAGACAAAATGAGAAGAAAAAAAAATCTAGGAAATCACATTGTAGGATTTTTTAGAATTTATTTGTAAATTATGGTGGAAAAGAAGTATTTGGTCAATAACAAAAGTCCAACTCATAGTTGAAGTGTACGTAGTGTAAGTAAGAGAACTTGCACAATCAGTTGCTGACTAAATACTTTTTGGCCCCACTACGTTGTTGCTGGAGAATCAGAGAGAGCCAGTGTGTATGACAAGGGGCAGTTCCACTTAGTTTTTAGACACTTGTGATGTTCTATAAGTGCTTCCCCTCAGGGGATTACCCAACCCCCCCTCCCACCCTACATTTTGAAGGGAATTTCTTTTCGTCGAGTGGACGAAGGAAGCATATATGGACAGACTCTCGAGCCTCTCGATTTTGAGAGAGGGGGCGTATTCATACACACAATTCATATACCACAATCCAACAAGATATTCCAAGTGATCAAGGGCATAGGGCTGTCCATTTAAACACATTGTAAGGGTTCCGTCAGTAGTGGGCACTCAAGTAATGTAAGCAATACGAGTCAGTGAGATGGAGGGAAGTTAGCGAGGAAAGGGCATAAAAAAAGTGAATTGGAACTCAGCCCAAGTCTTTCAGCAGGTGGGTGTTAACACCCACAGCGATTCAACTCCTTGCTGAGTTAATGGCTCTACCAACCCAAAGTCAACTTACAACACGTTTGAAATTATCTGAGGAAGTCAGTGATGTCAGCTCTCATTGTCTTTGCAGTGACCAATGAAGAACTGACAAGATCCTGTCCTGCAGCTCATCCAATTATTTTGTACTGCACACGCTGATTTTAATAAATGATGATTGTGTATCCAAAAGCGGTGACAGAAAAGTCTTGTTTTAATGAATTTAATTATTTTTTCTCAACAAAGCTGTACATGAACATATACTTACTACAGCAGGCCTAAAAGGATAAACATATTTTTTTTCAATGGGTTTTGAGAAAGATACTATGATTCCCAAGAGTCACAATGTGCAAGCAACAAAGCCAAAAGGAGTTTGTGTCTCCAAAATCCTCCATAAACACTTAGAAGTTGGAGGGCTACCATCTTGCTGTCAGGGCAGGATTGGGTTCACCCTCAATGCACCAATGCACATCTCGCTAGGCTTAATGAACTAAGTGACCAAACTGCTGACACGCTGTCAAGCCATGGCACATGAGTGAACCTCCTGATTGTCAAGGTGATCCACAGTAAACTCAAGCACAAACCTGGTCCACAAACTTGACAGCATCACAGCAAACTGACAAAAAGGCAAAGCTTTTAAACAACAAAAATGCACTTTAGCACAAATACTGTATATAGATCTTGTGAAAAGATTGTGAAGATGCCACTGCATTCTCATGTAACACACTTTTTTTTGCAACGCTGTTTAAGCCCACTTAAAGATATGTTGTTATCTGGCCAATAAAATGTAATTGGAGCTAATTATACTGCTGATTAGCCTAATTAAAGCTTAGCTTATCCACTTAAGGATTACGGGCTAAAGTAAGCCTTACACTGATTATAATGTGAGTGTGTTCAGAAATCATAACTGTACAATTCCCTGGCCTGCCCATGAGCCAGAGTCCACATTAAGTCACATGACCACAAAGCTGCCAGAGGCTGGAAAGAAAGCCTGTAGGTGACGAGATTATTAAATAGACTCATCCTATGCAACCTATTCACAGATTCAGAGTCGGCACTACCACAGGGAATCGTAAAAAACACATTTGCATGGCAGTCTTTGTGCAGCTAAATAACATGAAACACTCTTTTTAAACCATAACATTTATGAACCTTTTACTGTATGTTTTCAATGAAAACTGATTCTCTCTTCTCTCTGATGTCCACTTGGTTTGCAATCATGCCCCTCTGGACTGTAAGGAAGATGTTTGTGTACTGTATCATGTTTTATTGGTTGGGTCTGCACTCTTCTTGTCATGTATGAATTCACAAAGGAGATCATTAGCTGGGACACAGAGATAAATGCAGGTTTGAATTCTGTGGACCACTGAATCTGAATTGTTGTTAAATCCTGTCTTCTGTTTACCACTTTAAATGGTTTACCAGCCTTAAATGGAAGTAGCTGAATGTTCATTACAAAGCATCATAAAGCTTTTCTAATGTTCCTCAAACTTAATCTCATATTGGGGTTCAAATAACAAAATGCCCTTAAAATACAGTAAGCTACATTCAAACTGGATTTCAGAAAACTATCGACCAATCGCTGGTCAGCTTTCTTCTATGTGAATGCAAACTGGCGTCAGAATGCTGTAAAATTCAATCTTGGTATCAAGACCCAATAGTAACATTATAGTAACAACTCCGGAGCAGACATCAGGTATTTTGTGACTATTTGACAACAGGAAGAAGGGGAAAGTTTGTATACATAAAATGACATAAAAATATAAAATAAAAATAACAATGGCT
Source organism: Cyprinella venusta (assembly GCA_038021265.1). Classification (NCBI taxonomy): domain Eukaryota; kingdom Metazoa; phylum Chordata; class Actinopteri; order Cypriniformes; family Leuciscidae; genus Cyprinella; species Cyprinella venusta. The sequence continues at coordinate 24,291,506 of CM075866.1, forward strand.
GTGAACTGAAACAATACCGAGACTAAGGCTACGTTCACACTGCAGGGCTTAATGCTCAATTCCGATTTTTTGAAAAAAATTCGATTTTTTTGCAAGGCCGTTCACATTTCCAATTAAATGCGACCTTTTATGATCTCCTGTCTGAACGTGAAATGACCCAGAAGTGACCCGCATCCGCAGAAGAGTAATCAACGGTCAACGACGTCACTGGTTGTTTGCGGAATAGTTCTTTTTTTCCATATGTTGCGAGCTTTTGTTTTATTATTATTATTGCCACAGCCCATATACAAACACAGACAACATTTATTTTATCGACGGGCAAAGTTTGCACATAAATGTATAACACAGTCTCATCCCAATTCGTCATATAACTGACGTTTTGGGACGTCTTTTGACCATTCGTCAATATACGACTTTTTAGGGCCCCCTTAAACGTCGGTAGATGACGATCCCGGGTCGTCATACAACTGACGCTTTACCTTTAAAGTCAGTTAGGTGACGAGTTGGGTTTAGGGTTAGGTTTAGGTATGGGGTAGAGTTAGGATCCCATAACGTCATCTACCGACGTTTAAGGGGGCCCTAAAAAGTCGTATATTGACGAATGGTCAAAAGACGTCCCAAAACGTCAGTTATATGACGAATTGGGATGAGACCGGGTTGAAATGTAAGATTTTTCCGATCCTCACCGACCTCGTCATAAAACCCGCTCCTTGCTTTGTCGCCCGGCAGCCGCGGTGCAACACTTGTGGCTGGTGTTGCCAGATTGGGTGTTTTTTCGTTACATTTTAAGGCATATTTACATGTGTTTTAGCCGGGTTTTTGCCTGGAAGGCTCTATAGAAATCTGGCACCCTACTGAACGAAGTTAAACTGACAGAGAGCGCACATTCACAGACACCAGAACGAACGTGTTCACAGTAATGTTCATCAGGCAGTAATACAGTAGGTACATTTATTTTGGGCGAACGTGAACTGTCACGTTCGCCCAAAATATGAACGCATTCATGCATTATCGTTCATTGAATGAGTTCAGGCACAACACTGGGGAAGAGACACGTCTGCAGCAGCCCATAACAGTGCAGAAACGCGTTGGAGTTAGCGTGTATTGGCTAGCTACAGGTGCGTGCAATGACGTGCGTGTCGGATATATGTGACCTGGCCGTTCAGATTGAAGTCGCATTTCAAAAGATCAGATACATATCGGATTTGGACCACATACCCAAGTGGCCTGGGTCGCATTTGAAAAGATCGGATCTGTGTCGTTCAGACTGTCATGAAAAAATCAGATACAGGTCGCATAGGGGCAAAAAAATCGGAATTAGGTCGTTTCAGCCTGCAGTGTGAACGTAGCCTAAGGAGCTTCTGACAATCCATGCAGACAACAAAACTATGCTTTGTGCTACCTTGTGCAATGCTGTTGTTTAACATAAAAAGAAAGATGAAAGAGCGGGGCTTCGCAACGAATACAGTAGATGCCATACAGTGATGTCACTCTGTCTTTACGGGCATATCCAGGATGTGAGTGAATAGAGGGTATGCATTGATGACACACTCCCGTCGGTACACACCCCTTCAGCTGAACTGAGTGGCTAAACATCCTGCAGCATGACAAGATTTAATAGGGAAATTGCAATTAATGGTTAAAATTAAATGCAGTTGGACTCGACAATGTCCCCAACGACTTATCAAAGAACCAGTGTTCCAGGATACAAGTTTCTTGACCTTTATATGTACATGATTTTGATGCTGGGGATATGCATAAGGCAAAGCCTGTGAGAGCTTTATCTGCTAGACAACACTATAAATACAATATGGGTAGATATAAATCTGGACGATCACTTTGTATCATTGTTATATATATCATCACCCTAAATTTTGTTAAAGCGCTAGTGACAAAGCTATCATAGACATATGACTTTATGTAAAGCTGCTCGGAAAAAAATGTGTATTGTGAAGAACTAACAAATTTGACAATGCTTGGTCGAATGCATAAAAGTGGCTTTTATGTCACTTTAGGATATTCTTTTTGGATATTATGACATCAATGGATATTCTGGTTGTTTCGATATCAATATAATGTTTCTGTGAATCTATTCTTTTCTTTTCTTTTCTGTAGCTTTAGGCTGTAAAAGCTTGTTGATTTGTTGTTGAATCTATTTGTACAGTCAATCGCGAACTCTTTCCCATTTTAGATGTATGAATGTTTTGTGTGTTTTTCACGGTATTCAAACCGAACGCTAATGCTGACACTCTTTTTGTCTTTTTGCCACTCAGTGGTTGACTCCCTCCTACTGTGACATGATGTGCATGCATCTATATAGAACCTTAAAAGGTTCTAAAGCGCTATGTATTTGGAAGCCCTAAAATTTTCTATATCAAAATTCAAGATATGGGGGTTAGAAAATGCATATATTTATATCATTTTATATAGTTAATCAATATACCACGAAGAGTGCCATTTCAGATTTTCAAGATATGGGGGTTAGAAAATGCATATATTTATCATTTTATATAGTTAATCAATATACCACGAAGAGTGCCATTTCAGATTTTCTCCTCCAAAAATCAGCATGATTAAAATGTGATATTAAGTTTAATAAACAATAATTTAATTACAACTACAAAATATTGGAGAATAATGTAATATATGAATGAAAAATAGCCTATAAAGAACCTTTGTGCCAAACGGGTTCTTTATTGTAATTATAGAACCCTTTTTAGCATAAAATGTCATTTGGGGTTGAGTAAAGAACCCTATGCTACATATATAGAACCCTTTTTTCTTAGAGTGTACCCTCTATAAAAGCAAAGAAAATAGGAAATATCTAGCAGCATGGATGAACAAAATCATGCAATGCCAGAAAACAAATTGTACAGAAATGTTTCAAGAATCTCTGTGTGAAAAACCTAACATTGTGCAGTGCCTTATAGTGAATGTTGGATTATTGTGCCATTTCAGGTAGCAAAGCTGTTTATTTGTGGCAACCCATTATATGTGCTGTAGCATGTGTTCAGTAGTATCCCTGCCTGAGGGCACAATGACCTGTGAGGAGCAGGATGACCAGCACTGGTTTAATGTTCTCTCCAAGCCTGATGGCCTGAGTAATACTTTTGCATCCATGTTGATATAAAAGAGGACATGGAAAGTTGATAGTGCCTTTTGAAGAACGAATGAAAGAACTGGACAATCTAAACATCTCAAAGGCTAAATTCCAGCACGTTTTATGAATAAATATATATATCCTCATACTGTGCTTGCAGTCTAAAATAAGAGAAATGCTTTGTTTTTCCCCATCGTTGTGTCCCGCATTTACATAGAGCATTCTAGCCTTTTAAGTATACTCTTACCATGAACTCATATTCAATACATGCACACTTCAACGTCCTTCTGCTTTGAAGTTCTGACCTAACAAATCCATTTTTTGCTGTTTTCACCTTCCCCTTCTGTTGTTTTTATTGGTATTTCTTTAAATAGTAGAAAAATGTCTTAGCCTGTGCGTGTTTCTCAAATCATTTATTTTCAGGCAGACTGTCCCCACTATTAATTGCAAGTGATCAAATAAGATGTGTGTGTCCAAACATAACCAACCTATCTGCATGGGTTGCTTTGGTGATGATGTAGGCATACGTGGACTGGATTTGAAGACTGAGGACCTAAGAACCTTTTTCAAGCGAACAAATGAAACATGCTTATCAGACCTAGAGACACAACCATACTCTAATGTTCCATACCCTAGTAGACACTATAGTGATTCTTCTCAGAAAAGAATGATAGGACCAACTGCTAGCATCATTGGGTGACACTCTAAACATGCTCCATTTAATAAGAGCTGAGAAGAGCTACTGAAACTTGCGCTCTAAAATTGGCATTATAGGCTCGCCGGACTGTGGCTGGACTTGGACTGAAGATGTGAGATGCTTTGATGTGGGAGACAGGGAGAACTCCTCGACTGCTTCAGCTAAAGCTTCACAAAGACATGCTGGATGAAAGGTATAAAGGTACAATGCTAACATACCAATATGCTCTTAACATTTAATGTAGCCTTCCTGGCCAGTAAGATCTGAAAGATGAACTTACATCTTGCAAATAAGTATAAAATGGTGTGAAGGACGCTTTGTTAGATTGAATGATTTTTGATGAAGGTCCTTTGGCCAAAAAAAGAAAGAGTTGTGCAGCGCTGGCTACGAGGTTTCTTTCCTTTTTTTTTTTTTTTTTTTTTTTCTTAACGTCAAAAAAGCAGCTGAATTTTTCATAGGCTCATAAAAGAGGCCTGAAGCACTGGAGTGGAACAGAGTGGCGTTTACATGTGAAAACATGAACACAGGACTTGCTCAGATGACACCACTGAAAGGAGAAATCATATGGGGTGCCATCAGCCAAGCTACTGTACTAACCAACCCTTCTATTAGCGAGTTTTAAGGAGAAAAAGAGACTACTGGCTCACTTCAGCAATAAGTAAAGCTGAGGAGAGAGGAAAGTGACTCTGCCACTCAAGATACTTTTTGTTACATCACAAAATTATTAGGTATCTGGAAGCATCTAATTATGAGTATTTATGACAGGGTGCCTCTAGACTGTAATAACAGCTTGGCTTGCAAGTAGCGGCACACTTTATGTCTCACTTCCCTTTCTTTGTCTCGCTGAGCTGTTTTTAAAGTGTTTTTGAGTGTATCTATCCAAGAGAAAACAGGAAAACCTGGATATTACAGTACAAACTTGAATGTACTATTATTGTAAAAGCCTTCAGACACTCTTTAAATAATTTTGGTATTTCATTTTTTTTTCAGTACATAAAGTTTTAATAATACACATATTATTAACCCTTTACAATACTCTGTCTTTAAATACAGCATAAATGACACTAACGCACAGTTCGGTGTCCCAATCTCTGAGTTCAGAGCTACTAAATAGAATGGCTTCTTTCATAACCTCAGACATCAGCCACAGGCAATCCGACTTCACCAAGGACAAACATTCAGGCAGGAGAGCATTTCTGCAGACCCCCTTCATCTCTATTTGACATGTGCTGACTCTCTGCTCCATTAGGGCATGAATAAAGCCTTCCATACAGAGACAGAGAGAGATCCAGATTTGAGCTATACTGTATGTTCACAGGAAGGGTACACTGACTAATCCATACTCATCCCTGCTTTAGCCCCTGAGACACAACATGCTTTATTAGTCTGCTGCTGCCCCTCACCTGAGGCACAACCAAGAGAGATATTTGACCAAAACCACACACCCAATAAGAGAATATCGATTAGCAGCCTTCGCTTCACTATAGCACACAGTTATATATCTATAAAGAAATTAAAAAAGTGTCTCATAGCGAAACACATTTTGAGGATTTTCACTAGTGCCAGAGCTATTCGTTTGTTTCTGGTGGAGTTGGGTTACTGGCATGTAGCAAAGGAGAAAGAAAGTGAGGGCCAGGAGAGAAGACCTAATAAAGAAAAATGGCTTTATTGCATTTATCCCCAAGGATTTCCAGGTAAGATATTAGTATTTACTGTAGTTTCGAAATGCAAGAAACTTTTTGGAAACCAAGAAAGATTAACATCGATGGATAGTCATGTTTTTTTTATCATTAGATGAATAGCAGAATAAGCTTGTATTGGTGGCATTAGTTATAATGACGCCACTGTAGTCATAAAACTACACATCCTCTAAAATGGCTCAGAGAAATAATAGCAATCACATAGGAGAGTTTTTGTTCATGGAATCCATGAACATTGATCGCACCTCAAAGCATCTGTAACAAGGGTTTCTTGGGCTAAAGCATATTATTCTATTGGAGTAGCTTCAGTAAATGTAATGCCAACCTCACAATGGTTGACTGACTGACCAATGAATGAACTTCATATTGGTCCAAAATAATGTCATTTGTTTCATTTTTATTTCATTCTGTAAAAGGAATATACTGGGTTCAATTCAAGTCAAAATCAATCCACAGCATTTGTGGCATTATGCTAATTACAACAAACAATAAATTAATGAATTAATGAAACTAAGTTTATCTTGTATTCAAATTGTGGAATGTGTTCTATAATTGTGTTCAAAAAAAAAAAAAAAAACTTATGTCCACACTGTCCTGCTGAAAATATTCAGAGATGTTTTCCATATAGTTCTTCATAAAGAAAGATCTTTAGCTCTACCGAAGTCTTGAGGGTATAAAGCTGCTTATAATGAGAACAGGCCAAAATCAGGAATGTCACCAAAGCCCTTTTGCTAGTGAGAAACATGAAATGATACTCTTAAAGCTTTGAGGGAAAAAAAGTCTGATGAAAATAGTTAAAAACTTCTGAGCTCTTCACAATGAAATGCAGTCTTATTAAAGCTTTAAGGCAAGAAGACTAACAAGTGTCCCAATTAGTCAGCGAGCACAGGTTTTAGTGATATTAAAACAGTATTACTGTTAGCCATGAGGTACATTGCAATTTGCTTTTGTTTGTTTGTTTTGTCTTGTACAATACAGAATAAGATAGAAACGTGTGTGTGTACAAATTTATCCTGTGAGAGCAAACATCACCATTTTCTCTAGACACCTACTAAAAACTGAATTCCTGCACTAACTGTTTGTGTTATCAGTAAACTTCTCCAGTGGAGTTGTCGTCTGGCCAGATCCCTCTTCTCCCTCCCTGTGTCGTCCTCACCCCTGGTCTTCAGTGCTATCAACATGTGGCACATGTCCTTGACACACTCAACAAACTCTCTCCATGGCTCATTTCCCTCACCTCTCCCTCTCTCTCTTTTAATATGAGGTTGCCTGGTAAAGAAAGCAGGAATCTAATAACGGTGACAGTGGGGCTGTTTTGTTATTGTTCCCTGAATCTCAGACAGAGAGGCTATGCGTACATTAATGAAATGGATAGAAAGAAACGGCATGGGGAAAAAAAACATTATAATATAAGAGTATTCATTGCATTTTATGTGTTAAATAACTACTTTTTAAAGACATGCACAAACAGTATGTGCTAAGAGACTAAAAATATGGAGAATTAGAGTTAATGTGAGAGTCAGTGTGCTTTATTGTTTAAAGTTCTTGGCTGTGTGTTCATGTTGTGTGTGTGTGTGTGAACATGTTTGGCTTCTCTTAATCGACAGATGCTGAGAGGAATTTTGTACAGGGTTCTCTGATAAATGTTAAGGTCATAGAAAGAGAAAGCGAGAGAGACAGAGAGCGACTGATGAGACTGATGGCAGAGGGAGGACGGGACACATGTCTCGTCTTGTGCATCGCTGCTGTGACTGCATTAGTGGAATGCTACAGTCACATGAAAGAGCTCTCTGAGACGCGGCATTTCTCTCTCAAAAGCTGCACTGTCCCCCTCTCTGCACACTCACGCAGAGATAAACACACACACACACAAACTTAAATACAATTATTTATCAACACCAATTAAAAGGATATATGCACTTAAAAAAAATACAGCAGTAAATGTTTCATAACCTCTCTGTAAATAATCATCTAATAAACTAGGCACCAAAAATAATCAAAATAAAAGTGACTAGGTCAGGACAACAGTACGTATCTATTAATAATTCTTAAAAGAAGAATCCTAGGAAACAGGATTAAAAAGGGAACAATAAAAAAAAAACAATAATAATTCTGAAACAATAAAAAAAATGTAATTTTAACAACTTCAGCATCAACAATCACTTAATCAAATTACTCCAAAGTACAACAGAGAATGATACACAGAGTGAAGTAAAATAAATAAATAAATAAATAAATAAAGTGGCCATGTGCTGCTGTGTAGTTCTAGGGTATTTATTTAAGACCTACACTTATAAATATATCACTTACACACACACACACATATATATATATATATATATATATATATATATATATATATATTTCAGTGCTCTAGTCCAAGCTCAGACAGAAGTGACACATTTTAATCAAACCTTTCCTTGGACCTCACAGGATCGCTAAACACCTTTATCCCCGTTCTCTTTTTTATTAAGAGATATGCACTTCTCCCATTGTTTCCAGCACATTTTGTACGACACAATGTGAAACATCTTATTCTGTAGTACCTCCATATAAACTATAAAAAATAAATCACCCACAATAATCATATACCTCCCCACTGAGTACTTCAGTCACTGCAAGGCTTCTGTTATGTGCTAGCTTGTAGATCCACAACATCCAGCCCAGCTTGGTTCTCTCCACAAATAGAAGTGAATTATTGTCTTAGTTCTTTAAGAGAGCAGAGATTACCCTTAAACTATCATTTCCTCAGGTCATCAATCCAGTTCTAGAAGCTGACACACCAGAGTATTTCTGTTTTACCTCAACATTCACAGCTATTCCGCAACAAAATAACCTTGGCAATGAATCAGAGAAATACAAAAGAGAGCGCATACTCTTGTAGAAAAAAACTCAAAAATGCTATTTTAATAGGGAAAAAAAGTGTTTGTTGGATGATGCCTCGTATGCATACCAGCACAAAACCACAAAACCTAAAAAAAAAAAAAAAAAATGCAACAACAAACATAACATAATTTCTGACCCCTCTGGAAATCAATACTTAAATGTTGTATTTAAGTTGAAACCCCAGCATTTTATTTGAATCTTACATTTCTTAAAATTTATGATGATTCCTGATCAATTCATATATACTTGTAAAAAAAAACACTTGTGAAAAAACACTAACTATTGCTAGAATACAATACAAAATAAACAACGAAGCCTAATAATTGTAACAAGTTCTCACTATTGAAATGAGATTTAAAGTGGTCTCTGTATCTGTTTTACTTTCATAATTTTTCGACCAAATACATACAATGTGTTTGTTTTTTTTTTCTTTTCTTTTCTTTAATTATCATTCTGGTCTCTCAATGAAATAACTGTCTGTGTTTTAGTTCAATAGTCTTTATCTTCAGGTCATTCATCCACACATTCACTTATAATGCCCATCACAAGAATCAACAGACGGACAAAGGAGGATAAAATGCCTCTTTTTTAAAGGAGGAGACAATGTCTATTTTCTAACAACAAATTTACAAAACTTCAAAAGAAATTTGAATGGTAACACTATTCTCTGCTAGGTATTCACACTGTTTTGCTGGTGTTATGACCAACCTGTCGTACCCACCCCGTCCATCTATAACACACTGTCTGTCTATCAGTGTGGAGTTTCAGCAGTGCTCTTCGTTTCTCGTTTACAGGCTGCACTATTATAAGGCTTTTCTTTTTTTACTTAGTACAAGGAGCACACATTATTATTATTATCAATATTTTTAAGTAGTCCAACATTTCTACGCAAAAACTCAATTTTACATGTCACCAACACTATTCACAGAGAGGTTCAAGATCAAATAAGCAGTGTGTGTGTGTGTGTGTGTGTGTGGAGAGAGTAGGCAGAGGGTCAGAGAACACAGGGCTAAGTGGACCTGCTCTTCATTAAGACAATGTCTCCGGGGGACGTCACTAGGGCTACCTGTCCATGCGCTTATTGAACCGTCTAACCATCATCTACCCTCTTACTCTGCCAGGGCCCCTGGAGAATCACACCAGCACAGCTGACAAGTTCAGCCATAGACTGTGCCTGCAACATGAAAGCACCTCTTCATTTTACCTCCTCCTTCCCTCTCTCTCGCACACCCTCTCATTTCTCCTATAGCTACTCCTGCCCTGAACCTATGTGTTTTTGTTTTTTTTTTAAGAAAAAAGGAGATGGAACTGAGAAAGACAAAGAGAAAGAGAGCAAGGAGGATAGAGATAAAGAAGGGGGACATAACTGCGTTTGACTCTTGACATGGAGCAGATGAAATGTTAAGTGTCCAGAAAAGTCCGGGGAGCCGTGCAGATAAAAGTCATCAAATGACACTCTTGGAATGCAAATTGGCATTCTTGACTGCAGCACTTGAACAACTGTGCCCCATCACAGACAGCCGCTGAGATTAGGACAAAAAAAAATATATAATAATAATAATTTAAACCGCCAATCTCATAAATCCTTAAGTAGAGTAACGGGGAGATTTTTTCCCCCCCAGTAGCATATATTCAGAGATATCTCCACCTTGTCTCTGCGTTCACTGAGAGTGAAATACCTCAGTGTTCACCTGCCCTTGTAAATCACTTTCTCTCTTTTCAGAAAAACAAAACCAATAAACATTATGATAAAAAAGGAGGAATGATAGAAAATATTGTAATCATCACCAACAGGTTGCACATAAATCTGAAAACAATTTTTAAATGACTTAATTTGGTTGCATTTGTGTATTACTCGGATGATTAATGTACAAAAATTAATTCAAAGTAAAACATGACGATTTAAAACCCGGTCTGAAAGCTGACTAATTTCGTCTTGCAATTTATAAACAGTTGTGTGAAGTTGTTTTATTTCAAAGATACCACATAAAATATTCTTTCAAAAAAATCCGAATATATATTACATTACTATAAATTCTGTTATTGTAGCCTATGTCATGTATTTTATATGTGTTAGATGAGTCAAATATTCAGATACTTATTTGGACCTATTTGACACATAACCTATTAAGGTTTTGATTTATTCCTATGATTGTATTTTTATTTTATTGTTTAGACAACATAAGCGACCTGTGCACTCATGTGGTGTTTGTGAGAATAAGATTAAAGAAATCGCCAGGTAAAGCAGTTTAACTTTAACTTGCTTGTTAAAGCAAGTTTGTAAACATTCTCACGGCGGTAGATTTTCTGATTAAACTTCTTGACCAACACTTTCGATAAACTTCAGTAAGTCATACCGGTTATTTGTAGGCTATCAAAGTTTCATGACATCTGAAACTATTTAAGTGTACGTGTAGTGGTCGTAATGAGCGTTATACTGTACATTATACTGTTTGTCAATGCCATTAATGAGAGTTATTGTAAAGTGTTCATTTGTTGATCGCTCATACTCACCATTTCTTCATATTGTGTGAATGGCAGAATGAAGTTCAGTCAGATCTCGCCCTCATGTGGGGGGACTCTCTCCTCTTCCCTCTTCTCTTCTTTAGGCTACGCAAATCTCTCTAAACTCACTCAAAACTTTATGTCTGTCCCTTCAGTTTTAAACCGATAATAATATTGGGAACAACGAGAACAACAGTCCTTTATCGTTTAGAAAACATTGATTTAAAAACACGGAGTCAGTTCTGCGCATTCGCATGTACCGGGTCTCAGTAAAGCGAAAGAAGCACGTTGGCTGAAATATAAGCTGTTTCGGTGGATCCAGAAGCCCAGCGCTGGTTCCGCTGTTCCAGATCCGCTCGTATAAGACACTCCACCGGGACTGAAGCGGGACTAAAGTGGGTGGGTAGTTTGAAGCAGCGGGGTAAATCTCTGGCTGTCCGGGAAGAGAAAACTGACTGTCTACTCACTCCCGGCTATTTCTTCTGCATAGTCAGCTCTCTGAATGCTGCATTACATCCGAAGGAACATGGTGATATATTTTTCTCTAGTATAGTTGGTAGTGCATTATTTTCTAATATACTATAGTTGATAATAGGCATTCTCATCTTGTATTTTTTGTTAATTGGGCTATCTTATATTTATAGAAGATTTTTTTTTTATTATTATATTTTATATATTCTAGTTCAGCATTACACTATCTTCAAGTTAAGATATGCCAATTTTAAGTTATGTCATGTTGTAATGTAGGCTATATTATGTTCAAGAATATTTGGAGGTTGTTTTATCTTATAGTGGTCCTGTCTTAGTATTGCTGGTGTAAAGACTAACCACTATGTTATGATAAGAGCTATTTCTGTGTAACAAAACCCTTAAAAAACATGCAGACACTGAATATGTTTTCTTTTTTTTTTACATTTCTACCCAGACTCTAATATTTTAAAGTAAACATTTCAAATGAATTACTGAAAAAATAATAATAATAGGCCTAACATTACATTACACATTTGATGTAAAATTGCATTTTAATATATTATTGGGCATTCGTAATAGTTGTCTTTAACAGAATAAATGTCCTAAATTGAAATATGCAATGACTTTACGACTACTTTACGATAAATAGAGAGAGCTAGCATTTTTTTTTTATTGCGGGGTGAATCAATGATATTGAATGTGTTCGAGATTTTTGTCCTTGTTTTTAATAATTCCTTAATGTTCATCAGGCGCAGTTTTACCCAATTTGACTTAAAGGAGAGTACCCCTACAACACACACACACATACAAATCACTAAGATAGTTTGCTTTAGAGATGTTTGAGGACACTGATTTCCTATATATCTCCCAAACTTGTGTCCCCAGACTGTCTGAACAGAGCGCTTATAAATGTTTAATAATAGACTTGTTTCTTTTTTCCTTATAGTGCGCACAGAGATTGATTCTCAAGAGTGAAAGCTGAGGAAAGTCAAATGACAGACTTCTCCTTTGGACCAATAGAAGCCCCTAAATCCCAAGGCAGTCATTTTGATCAAGCTGAGTGCCTACAAGCCCCACTCACATGTTTGGTCAAGAGGTAAATAATAGATCAGGGATTAAACTTGTGTAGAATTTGTTCTAGGGTAACAAGCTACACACTCCCAGGATATGCATATTCATCTGATGTGCAAGGCCATGGCAGAGTAAATACCATATGCCCGGTAGTTAGAGATCTTAAATCCCTAATTAAATGAGATATTACTGTACATTGCTCCCCGATATTAAACAACAGAACAGAGAAGATAGACCTTTAAAGAATTATGAGTAATGGACACATTAGCATGTTCACGTGTGTTCAGTTTCCTAGCATTAGTCTAGGAGTGAGTTATTCTCCTTTTGTTGGTTCATGTTTAATACAACTTCTAGCTTGTACTGATGTGCCATTAAATAGTTTTGAAACCAATTTCATAATCCTTTTTCAAAATTCTTTTGTTACTCTGCATGAAATAAGCTTAATTATATGTCCTCATCATGTGACAAACCATCCTGTAAGTGCAATGAACAAGTGGCATCCAAGAGTTATGAACTCAGCTGCTTGAATCCTTTATTTGCTCAAGAAAAACATGACATTAAAGCAGCTTCCTCTATGAAATCAGCTGCAAAAAGCCACCTGTAGGACCCGAACATAAGTATTGGTTTATGTCAGACCCCTTCCAGTTGTCTAATTACTCAAAGGGCAGTTGATGATGAGCTATTGAACCTTCAACCGGTTTAGGTCCTTTGGGACGACCATCAGCTGTCATAGACTGTGTGTCTGTTCGATAAATGCCACACGTAGTTCCTGTTTGTGGGTACTGAGGAAAATGTCAAGCTGATGGTGTCGCTTGACTTCTGGAAGGAGGCCGTGCACGTTTCGCTCTAACTTCGCCGTCCGCCCTCAATAAGGAAGTCATTTTTTAGTATTGATCTCTTGTCTTGTGTAAACTTTCCCTAAACATCCTAGCTGGACCCTTGATTCACGGTAGAAGGAAACAAAGTACATATTTGTTAGCTATGCTTGGCACCATACTTTCAGATGATAATGGCCATGGACACCTCTTTGCACACATTCATAAGCATAAACAAAAACAAAGGAGTGAAAAGGTTCTCTGTGTTTGCCAGAGGCTCACATTATTTGAGCAGCATGATCCTCTCAGGGGAAATCTGATACAGCCTGTAGGGGAATCACTTCGCTCCTTTTTCCCACAATTCAACAGAGACACATGGGGCAAGCATTGCTCCCTCCACCCTGCTGGCTCCCCTTTCTCCCCCCATCGCCCACAGGAAGAGAGCCCTCTTATCAATCCCCTCATTATCCGAACCCACTGCCTGCTAAAGACAGTTAGAAGGTCATCAGATGGAGCCAGAGACTCATGCACGGGGGACAAATGCTCAACAGTGGAGCTTGTCCTGGGATGCAGAGCATTCTGTGGGAGCTCTGGGTGTCTTGCACGCAAGCGGATGGGCGCGTGATGACAGGTTTGCCAACGGGGAAGTGGAGAGATGCAGCTTTGTAGGTTGCATGCCACGGAAGCCACAGAATAGATGACTGTCTGTCGCTGCAATGAAGGAGCTGGATCTTGCAATGGCCTTGGTTCACTGCAGTCGCATTACAGAGAATTCTATCGATAAAGAGTTTAGGACCCACTTTAACAATGTACACATAGTAGAATGAATCGTTAGAGACAATGCACCTATTGTGTATGTGTTTTTACATTGTACTAATATTTAAAAGAATACTGGTATACATTGTCGTTGTTACATGCAGTAAAACATTTAAATTATGTATAACCACATGCAACTAACCCTAAACTAAACCCTTATTCTAACCATAGACATGTAGTTATTTAATTTTACTCAGTACTTAAATGTATAATTACAGTGTAACAAAGACACCTTTAAATAAATTGTAACCAAAATACCTATATACTGTATCTGTAGTCACATCTACTACTTAACCATGCCACGAAACCCATTGAATCAACCTCAATAGCAGAAAAAAATTGCTTTACAATTCAAAATGAATATAAGCACATTGCGCTATACCTAACTTTTGTATTTATTTTACACAAAGCTATTAAAGACACCTATTATAAAGTGAGACTATGGTTTTATTTTCTATTATCATTATCATATGGTATGCCCTATCCTTATTATCATAAATTGTCTTTTTTTGTCATTAACACTTTTAAAGGGGTGGTAATGGCACAGTGGACAAGACACATGCCTTTGGTGTGAGAGAACCGGGTTCGAATCCACTGCGAGACACTAATGTGTCCCTGAGCAAGACACTTAACCCCTAATTGCTCCAGAGGCGTGCGACCTCTGACATACAGTATATAGCAATTGTAAATCGCTTTGGATAAAAGCGTCAGCTAAATTAATAAATGTAAATGTTTATGCTGAAATACAACCTAGTTACGTTATAGGTTCTTTAAAAGTTTGGAGTAAATAAATATGTAATAGGATGTCTATTACAAATTTATTTACTCCAAACTTTTAAAGAACCTACATACATAACGTAACTTGGTTACATTTCAGGATAAAACAATGGACGTGGGAAGATAGAGAGGATAAAATTCTATTTCCCTTATAAAAACCAATATCCTGGGGCACATAAACTGTCAGAATCAAGTTTAAAGCATCTACACTATCTCAACTGGATTTGCACACCCACATGTTCATCCACTGGGAAATGATGTGTTGTGCTCCTCTTTAAAATGCCTCTCATTTCCATTCC
The DNA here is from genome assembly GCA_038021265.1 of Cyprinella venusta. NCBI lineage: Eukaryota > Metazoa > Chordata > Actinopteri > Cypriniformes > Leuciscidae > Cyprinella > Cyprinella venusta. The sequence continues at coordinate 24,306,643 of CM075866.1, forward strand.
AAAGTGACACTACCAGGGTTGCAGCCAGCATGTCGACAAAGCGAGCGTCTTGTACGTTTTTATAGCATTATAAAGTGCGACATTCTTTTCTTCCCCTCTTTATCAAAGGTAAACGCTCAGCAGATGACAGTCCTCCTACCTCGGATTGCAGGCGGAGAACCGGGGTTTTCCCAATCCTCTGTGGTGAGATACTTCCCGTGCTCTGCCTACTCAGCCCACCAAGGGATTGTCAATGCTTCCTGATTTTATGTGCTGCATGGTGATTCGGTGTGAATACATCTCTGTTTCTCAGTGACATGGAGAAGGAGGAACAGATGAGTTAAATGGAATCATTTTATTTGACATCACCTCAAAAATACTGTGGCAGCAACAAAGACAATAGACAGGACCAGAATTTGTCAGGCTATGATATAAGGTTATAGAATGCTAAAAATCACACATTCCTACTAAATCATTAGATTAAAATAGGGTAATTACTAAAAGTAATATATATATATATATATAAATATATATATATATTAAATATTTAAATATATAAGTGAAATATGCTTTTTTTTAAAGGAGTGGTTGATTGCGATTTCACTTTTTTTCATTTTAAATAGTGTGGAATGTTGCTGTTGGTGCATGAATAGCATCTGCAAAGTTGCAGCGCTGAAAGTTCAGTGTAAGCAGAGTCTTTTAAAAATCAGGAAGTTTAATGCCTACAAAAATTATTCGAATGTGACTACAACGGGTTTTATATGTAACTAACCCATACATTTGCATCAACCCTCCCTCCGGAATATGCAAAAAAAGGGCATGGCCATATTTCTGTGTCTCGTCGAAAGTGTGTTATTTTCACCCAGCTGTCAGGTCTTCTGTGTTAGGACACGGACGTTGTAGTTCATCAACAATGGATACAATTTATGTTTGATTATGTTCCTGAAAATTACAATCGTAATTTAGCTCTCTGCGCATTTTACGAAAGACAGCTTCCAGAATCTCCACGAATTCAATGCCAGATTCAACAAGAAACTGTTACTAAAACATGAAGCAGTTCTAACTTTAAAACCAGAGGCAGCAGTTGTTGGGCCACAACCTGTAATTAATACTTAATAATTTTAAATGTATTTGCATTTATAATTTCAGATGTAATATTTTAGTTTTATCAAGGACGTAAACAAATGCCAGTGCTGGCTTTATAGCCACTTAGTTATGCTATTTCGTGTCTACGACAAATGCGTACAAACATTTTGTGTATATAGTAGCCAGTTAGTTTGATGCTATTTTGTGTCAGACAATGTGTATAAAGTTAAAAAAATATACAGTATAGGCTATGTAATCGGAGCAAACTTCAGCTGCTGTATGGTTTTAACACAGTTGCCACATGTATGCTACACCTTTGATACACTGAGTAAACTAAGTTTTGTGAATAGATAAACAATAAATGAATAAATATAAATAAATAAATAAATAAAACGATAACTTTAAAAAAATATTTATTCAGTTATATTAAATGTTTAATCAGGAGAAAACCGTATCTCAAAAGCTAAAAAGCAGCAGTAGCATTTTCAAATAACAATGTATCGAAATTCTTATAATAATAGTAGAATAGAATAGAATAATAATAATTTAAAAAATGTACCATTCAGAAACGTTTTGTAAGAGGCGTGTTTGGGGAGGTTCTGCTTGACTCTCTTCATCGCCGCTTTCTGGGTCTGATTCTGACTCAAACTGATACGACAGTATATCGACACCATTATTTACATTGACCGGAGCACATGAAACATTCATCCGTAAAGATAATGGGAGTGAATATCCGGACAGCGTGCACTACGCAGTTTAGCCAAACTGCATAGTGCACACTGTCCGGATACTTCCGGATTAATCACATGAACCAATCTGAGCCAACTGCCTATTTCTGAGGGAGTGGTTATCAGGATGTAAACCGGTCATTTAAATGACAGAAGAGAAAGCGGCTTACAATAAAGGTGAAATTTATGAAAAATAAGACTTTTTAAAAAAGAAAAACCATGAATACATTTTATATTGCACCTCATAAACACAATCATGCAGAGAAAAAAATCAGTAAACCACCCCTTTAGGTTGAAAAGTGTGTGAATTACAGTGGATGGAAATAACCTTTTTTTTTTTTACTTTTAGTTATTTTGCATTATTAAAAGACTGCATGCCACTAATATAGCACACAAGCAAACTTGTTAATGAATTAGCAATTTCTGCTCAAACAAAGCAACATGTTTCAGAGTAGGTATGCAGATATTGACAACTTTACAAGCCCTACTCTTCTACACAATGGTAATGATCAAAACTTCAACATAATAGAAACTCTTTCAAATGTCAAACATAACTGAACATTAAACATTAACAGATGTTTTCCTTGACTCAAAAACACATAAAATAACACTTAATTTCAATATTTCCTCTCCATTTCCATCCATGTGCAAAGCATGCTGGGAACTAACAATGGTGTTTCTAAATAAAACCACATAATTGAACTAATGTTCTTAAAATAAATTGGTAGCCCCCTTTCCTTAATTTTATCAGATTAATCGGTTCTTCAAATCAGGCCTCAAAATGTCCATAAATGGAAAATGTATCTCTTGGTTTTATTAGTGAAATGTCCTCAATATTTTCTATACAACACTGAACCACATATTTCTTAATAAAATATACACAATATTTTTAACTATCACCTTCATTTTTAAATGAAAATTGCAAGACCCATGATTCAGTTTTTACAGTAGAGATTTATTTCCTACTTGAACAATATTTGCGTGGTTGTCTGTTGATCTGAACTTTTTACAGGCCTTGGGGGCTGTAAATGGAGCATGTTACATTTGTGACGTTTGGCCGCTGTTGGAGGCTGTTGAACGGAAACTGACATTAGTGCCAGAGAGTGCATGTAAAATCACATTCGGAATGGATGACTGGTAACTATCGGCAGTAAACAAAGGGCTTTGTTGAGCAAGAAAGAAAAAGTTGATTCAAAAGTGCCATGTGTCTGCACTCCTAAAAGGGGCAGATGTTGCAAATTACCAGCCAGTCTACTGCCTCTGAAATCGCAGCTCAAATGAGCATCCTAATGAGAGGTACTGTTTGCGGGTCAAAGAAAAGCCTAATCACGCTAAGTCAATTGACTTCTTCTGGAGCAAGAGAGCATGCAAGCTCCAAAGCAGATGACCTGCTGTCTGTTGCACTCCTGCAACCTCCTTTATATCTGTCTAATCTTGTTTCTGTGGTTTTAATCATCTAGCCTTTTGACTATGATATGACTATAGCCAATGAGGACAGGCACTGTTGTTTATACTCCATTATACAACCATTATGCAATGAAAAAATGCAATAATAGATGTACCTTAATGAAATCAGAATGATACGAGAGTACAGGCTAAATGATCATTTATATTGTGTGAACGAGATGAACAACCCTGGTAGACTCTTTAGGAGCTTTTATTTAAATAGGCACATTGAGAAATAGGTATTTGACTTACATTGCTGTACACCTGGAGTAATTGAGCACTATGAGTGATATCCAAGATGTATGCCGAATAATCATTTTACTGACTAACATTTAACCATGGAAATTCAGCTGTAATGTAAATATAGGCTAATACCCGCATTTTTTTTCAATACAAAAGCATAGTTTTTGCTAAATAATATGGTTATCCTTAATGCAATAAAATGTTGGCAACTTGATAACCAAACCATTTGAAAGAAAGAAAGAAAGAAAGAAAGAAAGAAAGAAAGAAAGAAAGAAAGAAAGAAAGAAAGAAAGAAAGAAAGAAAGAAAGAAAGAAAGAAAGAAAGACAATAGCTTTTTATACACCTCATATTAATTAATTATGATTTGCAGTTGTAAAAATTGCTGTAACTGTTGTTATTAGTTGGAAACTATATACCATGGAAACTACGTAGCCTATTTTGTGGTTTTGTAGCCAGTTATTTGATAACTTTTTATGCATCAATAGGTCATGCCTGTGAATGTTAACAACACCAAATATTAGAATAGCAGTGATTCTTGGGAATTTGGATAAAACAGGTTTTAATTTTGAAAATAAAAAGTTAGTTAAATTACAAAATCTGAAGGTATATCATTATAAACCAAGGTCTTGGCTGTTCAGCAATGTACCGGTGCAACCTCCTCATTTTGTATTTTTTTCATAAAATAGGCGTTTCTCCATTTATCACTTTGTTTTTGTCAACACCGTCAGACAAAATAAATAGCAAATTATTTTTTATTTATTTGGTCTAAAATGTATTTAGAGTTTTTAAATCATTATCTGGCATTCTTAGTACACATATACGCTGTTAAATGTTGAATATTCACTTTTGTTCATTTTTTATACTGTTTCCCGTGTACTCCTTTAAAAGATATAACATCATACAACATTTACTTTAAGCCTAAATAGAAAAAGTAATGTTGTTTTATTTAACAAACATATTTTTGTATTAAAAGAGACTATTACTTTAAGAACTCAACAGCACTGAAGAATCATATTTCAAGCATATTCATTTAAAACAAATAATACTCCCTCTGACGGTGGTGACATTAGAACTGACGGTGGTGACATTAATCTGACGGTGGTGACAGTGGCCTCTTTACAACATACAATTCCAAAATGTATACTACTCAAGTCAATGGCTTCTTGCTTAACAACTTCATTTAACTCTTATTTGGTCCAAAAAATAACAATCCTGAGCACTGTGATAATTTTTCCCCCTTTTATGAGGTATTCCTCCTTTAACTCTGCCTCACTGTGCATTTTCTCTCTCCGCTTCTTTTGGTATTCCGTGTTTCTTCTCCTTCTCTCCTCTACAGATAGCTGCTGCCTAGCAATAACTTTCTAAAATACATAAAGTCAAAGTTGAGTGTAATGACTATGAAATTGGGGGTAATTACAGTGAATGTTAGATTTGTTTAAATGATGTTATGCCATTTTCATTTGGCTTTAGTCATTGGAGATGCATAGCCTACAATAGATAGTGCTGTGTAGCTACACTATGTGCATCCCAAATGACAAATGTGCACACCTCATCCCCTAGGGTTGGACAATAGGCTGATAGTATAGTTCATCAATATGTACACTGAACAAAATTATAAATGCAACACTAGTTTTTGCCCCCATTTTTCATGAGGTGAACTCAAAGGTCTAAGACTTTTTTATGTACACAAAAAGCCTATTTCTCTCAAATATTGTTCAAAAAATCTTTCTAAATATCAAGCGTAGCGCTAGTTCTGGCAGGTCACGTTAGTCAAGCTCGCATCAGCCGACTCTAGCTGATCTACCTCTACCCATAGGAATATGATGCCTATCACTGTACACATATATAAGCTCCTTCAGTATTATCAGCAGCTATCATGTTTCTCAGGAGCTCATTACCCTCCTCCATCCCCAGCTCCTCTCGTCAGTCAGGACGTGACATTCTGATTCCCCTAGAATCAGAATAAATTCTCGAATTATGTTGTACTTTAAATTTTGAAATAATGATATCTGCAAAACATTCATGTTGGTTCAGTTCTGTTTACCCTAAGGGAGTTATTGCTGCTCCTATCCATGCTAGGCTTTAACTAATTTTTAGTGTGGGCAAAAATCTAAATGAACGTCATGAAACACAATTTAATCGCATCAAACGTGTTCAGATTAGAACTGCTGCATTCCTGCGCCTGAACCACAGCCGTGAGGATATTCGCAAACTTCCTTACTCTCACTCGCGCTAATAGTTGCATGCAGTGTAAGCCTGTATGGAAGAAATATAGGGGGAATTACATACATAAAAATATTAAAGAGGTTAATGGAACATTACAGATAATATAATGGTATTTATTGTGATCAACAATTATATTCTAGCCTCTGTTAAAGACCATTTGGGGGGTTTTGTCACCACCGTCATACTGTATGTCACCACCGTCAGATAGAAATCCTGACGGTGGTGACGTCTGACGGTGGTGACAAAACCTACTCTTTCACATGATATGCATGAGTTGTTCACATTATAGCCATCTTATTTCCCCTCTGTTGCTAGCTACTTCAGACCTCTTCTTAAAAAGTATACATTTATGTCATAATCTAATCTAATATTTTCTATACAAAAGAGACGGTGTTGACATGTTATGGTTGCGACAGTAGCAGTGCCCAAATATATGAACAAGTTTAAGAGAAAATAGCAAAATTACGGGAGCTTGAGTGATCTTGAAGCATGCAGTAAAGCTGAAGGTTTGAAAATGGGGTATGGAGGAATGTAGTTGACCTTGTAGTTGCCTGATTTTATTGCCTTTTATAAATATCTGACGGTGGTGACGAATATGTGGGACACATTTTGAACAATCACAAAATAATAGTAAATATTGTTCAAAACTCACTGTTTGTAGTTTTTAATACATATTACAGTGTACTCTTTCGTGTGGTAAATATATTATTCAATTCAATTATTCCTTTTTGTTTTTTTAATCAAGTTGAAATGATTATCTCCTATCTGAGGACAGCTGATTTTGTAGGCAATTGGCCAACATATAGTCATTAAATTAATAAAAATGAAAAATAAACCTATAAAAAAACCTAACATATGTGCAAAGGACCCCCTGATTAAAAACTTGATTCTTTTTATTCATGAAAATGTTAATTAATTTCCAACAGAATTAGCACTTTTTTAGTGGGACATGTTTTTGCCAAAGTTTGAAGAATCAGTGATAGTTAAATCACTTAGTAATGTGTTATAGCCAACGTAAATAAAAACAGAAACTGACCCGAAAATATTTAATAGAAAGCTGTGAAACACCGAGTCAATTTTGACTGTGCTGGACGTGATGTGTTGTTTTGTGGTCGGGGTTGTGTAAAATGTCAATGTTAGTTTTTATAATGTATCTGACGCATTATTGTGTAATCTACGCTATGTTTTCGGTATATGTTTTTAAAAGGCCTTTTATGCAACACATTTACACATTTTGCTAAGGCTTTGCCTATGGCAATTATGTACGTAATAATGTGCGCTGCATTGTCCCTGACAAGTAAACTAATAAACAATAATAATAAAAATACTTATAGAATTTAATGGTAATGTTATAGGCTGGTATTCATTTTAAGAATGTCCATAGAGACCAGCAAGCCGTAAAGTGTTTCGGGCTGTCGTGAAGTGTGGTAAACGGCTCTGTGTCAAAACACGGAAGTGGCGCGATCATTTGAAGCAGTCAGAGCACTTCTCTGAAGCAGTCCAGGCGTTCGATAGTATTTTCTCTTTAATGAGGTTTGTTTTCTCTTTTCCCGGTTCAGCCTTCTAATGGCCACATCATGTCAGATGTGATCCGAATGGTGTTTAACAATATCGCAGATTTTCACTTTACATAAACTGTAAGTTCGGCAGTATCCAAGGACGCTCTGCAGGTCAGACAACACACTGTATTGAAAGGAGCAGTTGTTATGGTTCAGCGAGCTGTTTTAGTATTGTCTTAATAAACACTTTTAATGGCTTATTTCTGTAGGTGGTCATATGATTTAAACGTTTCAGTGAATTGCTGTATCAAGTGCCTCTGTTTATTGTTGTTTGATGCAGCATCGATGGAGAGTGTTTGATCAGACTCAGATTAACTTAACTTCAAAGTGTGTTATTCATCGTATTCATCGCGTTGATCATTCGCACGATATTTAAGTGTCTGTCTATCTATCTATCTATCTATCTATCTATCTATCTATCTATCTATCTATCTATCTATCTATCTATCTATCTATCTATCTATCTATCTATCTATCTATCTATCTATCTATCTATCTATCTATCACTGTTTAACTACGCAATCATATAAATGAAACCTGTTTAACCACGCAATGATATAAATGCAACTTTTTCTGTCAGGAAGTCGATGGATTTAAAAGACAATGCACGTGTTTTGCTCCTTGAGGAAGAGGTGACGAGTTTGTCTGAGGACCTCGCTCAATGCCAGGTATATTAAACCATTTATTTGTCAAAGACAAATCTTTCATTTGTCTCTTTTTCTCTGTCTCTGGCTTTAGTGACTCGTGTTGTTTTCCACAATGTCTTCAACTAATGCAACTATAATCTGACGATTAAATATTCTAAGATAAAACATCAGAAGCTTGCATAGCCCTTTCTTGGAATTTATTTATTTATTTGTGTGTGCAATTGCAGTGCTAAGATGATGAGACTTCTATCTGATATGCCCTCTGTGTATTAAACATTAAACTTTAAAACTTATCCTGCATATTGATAAAGCCCCACCAGGTGGTGCCTAAAAACAAATACCTGCATTGTCAATAGTGTCTCAAATTTGGAATCATTAAGTAATTACAAGTTTGAAGTGACACTTATTACTAATAAATGTGCATTTCTGAGCACATAGCTTACTCCCAGACATCTTTGCAACTGATTTTGGTAACTTCTAATAGAGAAGAGTGGGTGCACAGTGGGTAGCCTCTACTTGCTATAAAACGATATAAGACTTACTCTGACCTACAATAGGTTTACATCATCAGAGGATGTCGATTGACTGTCTTTTTTCACTTGCCTGTGGCTCACAATTGATTTTTCTTCCTTTTCACTTTTAATGACAAGCATGTATTTATAAAGAATCACATATCATTTATGTAAAAGGCACAATGCCTATCCATCGACTGCCATTAACTGCAAAATGTTTCTAGTGGACCTGAGAATTATCAGGGAGGCAGTTTTACTTTATTAATATTTGTATAAATAGCAACATTCAATGAGTGCACTCATCCAGTGGGCATTCATGGTCTGCTGTATAAGATAAATAATTCATCAATACGACTGCCTTTCAACATATCAAACACCTTCCATGCCATGAGAAAATCTCTGTAATGTGTGGGAGTTGCTCAATCTTCTGATGTAGTGAGATTAAGCACTTGTGAAGAGACCACCTATTTGATGGAGGACTTTTCTTAATTTGTCATTAAACACAATGAAGACCAGGAATAGTGAGATCTCTATTTCTATTCATTTGCGCAGGCTCTCTCTCTCTCTTTCTTACACACGCTACTTTGTATGTTTAGCCTATGGTCTACCAAGGTCTGCCTGCACCATTTAGTAAATAATTAATTAGACACTTTTGAATAGGGTTTAAAATTCATGTACTAATTGGACACCAGCAGATTCTGTAGGGATTTATGACTTTAATCTTATAATGATGTGGACATAATTTAACAGATAATTTTATATTAAGTTGATCTGGTATAATTCAGTTTTTTTTTTATTAATGTCAGAAAATGTAGTTTTTAGATGTCTCTCATTAAATGTAATGTAGCTTAAAAATCTTTGAAAGCCATTTTTTTTTTCCCAAAGACACTTTGAATCATAAGTGTGTTTCTTCCATATCTCCCTGCCACCACTTTCTTCTTTAGGCAACTAATGAGTTCAGATTCTATTTTTTTTTTAATTTATTTTTTTTTGTTGCTTTTTGTCTCTGTATAACTCTTCAATCTTTTCTCTACTAATAGGATTTTTCGGATTATTCATTTGTTAGAACAGAAATGTTTCATGCATTTTGATGATCAGTTTTGGTCCACACTATGATATACATTTACTGTTTGTTTGTTTGTTGTTGTTTTCTTGTTATTATTTTTGTTTTTTGACGGTATATGTTGGTTAAGCAACATGACTTTCGGAGGAGTCGTGAGTTATTAGTTCTCATGTATATGTGCATATGAAGAGTTCAGATGCAAAAGCCTCTAAATGCCATTGGAAATTTTCTTCTAAAATGACCATTTTTATCAAGCTTGTATATTTAAGTTCAGTAATTTCACTTTAATGGTAATGAAGATTACCTATTAATTGTCATTTAAGGGAAATTACTGAACTTAAATATACAAGCTTGATAAAAATGGTCATTTTAGAAGAAAATTTCAAATGGCATTTAGAGGCTTTTGCATCTGAACTCTTCATATATATGCTTAAGAACTAATGAATAATACACACACATATGTATGTTGGTTAAACGGCATGGCATGCATATCATTGACCTATATGTCACTATAGATCATATGCTGTATGTTGGGAAGAAATGACTACAAAAAGAAACTCAGAAATGGAAATTGCTCATTTAGAAGCTACTTTTTAAACTTTTGAGCATCGCCAACAAAATAATTGTATTACTGCTGTATTTGCTTCTAATAGGCAGACAAGGAGTTTGTGTGGTCGCTTTGGAAGCGGCTTCAAGTGGCCAGTCCAGACCTCACGCAGGCAGTGAGTCTTGTAGTGGAAAGGTGAGTCGCATTATAAAGTGACCAATTTTTCCAGTTCCTTTCTTCTGTTAAATCATTATGCTCTTACGTCTCATACATGAAATAAATGCTGTTTCTGCCACAAGAAATCCCTGATTTGTGGCTTTGCTGTTGAACGCAGTTATGAGAGAACCCGAGAGCAGATGATGATCTAAAACCCCTCTTATCCTCCTCATAGACTCCCTCCCTCTCTTCCCATCTAAACGCTCAAAAAACTCCTCTTTGAGGGATATACACTAGATTTAACACGACTTATGACCCTCACAGAGGGTGTGGGGAGCTACAAAAGTGGCATGGGAACGTGTTGAGGAAAAAAAAGAGAGCAAATTCGCAATACTGAGTGCCATTATCATGGCTTTTTTTTAAAGAAACTTATTATGATGAGGTGTAGATAGAGCAAAATTTTCCATATGCGAGAAAATTGAGGCCACTGGCACGGCTCTGTATTTCTTCGGGTATATATTAAATGAATCTTCCCGCCACCTGATGAAAAATCAGAGATGATGGTAAGTGACCAAAAGCTCAAGCTTAGAAAGTCTGTTCCTTGATCTAAAAGCGATGATAAATAAAAGAGCGCCAGCCAGGCTACGTTCTCCCGGATCCCTCACGAGCTCCTTCCTCAGGCGCAGCCAACAAACCAAGCTGCTCCTCAAAGAACTGGCAACATGTACCTGAGGGCGTGTGCATATATCAGCATAGCGCCACACGGGAGATTGACATGATAATTGTGCTGACTCTGTGAAGCACAGAGGCTTCTGGGAATTCTGGCCAGTCTAGTAGTGAGCGAACGCTTGGCTTGGGATATGGTTAACATCACCAAGCTTCAAGGCAGTGCTGTACTCTGAGGAGAGCCCGTATCATGTCAGATGTCCTCAGGGAGATTTGGAATGAGAAAGGGTGGAAGAGATTGAAAAAGTGAACCAGGGAAAGAAGGATCCCAGGTGAGTGGCGGCTGTTCAAACAAACTTGCCCCAATTGTGATTCTTTTGTCTTTTCTCCCCAAACACCCACTAAAGAGGGTTAGATGCTGAAAGGAAAGGAGTGTTTGTGTTCCCCAGTGAGTAGTGTTCCTGTTTTGATATCCCGATAATTACTGATACCTGGAGACTGGAGTTAGATCCCATCATTCCCTGTTGACCCTCTGCGGTATAAGCTTAGAGAACGCGCTGAGTGGTTGAAAGGCAATTTTGCCTGTTTCTTCTCCCACAGCATCCAGTCTACCCTGCAGTGTTTTATCTCCTAACCAAGCATCACTGTTGCATCATCCCAAATAGATTTTCAAATGTGAATGGCTATAGCATTCGCTGAGGCCAGTGGATCAGTTCACCCTCTTCTGTATTCCATTACAGTGGCAGCCGGCGCCTCTAATTTTGCTCTTTTGTTCAATCTGTGCTGTACTAGAGAGAAGCAGAAAGCTGAGAACAAGGACAGGAAAGTTCTGGAGATCCTTCAAGCAAAAGACTACAGAATCCAAGAGCTGGTGCAGGTACTGTGAGAGCTTTACACAGCCTTGGAATCGACTTAAACTGCAGCCACAGGTGTACGGACACGCGTGTGGTCCGAGAAACCTTCGTCTCTCCTTTTTTTAATGAGCATCTCTGACTGCTTGATAGATCTGCTTGGATGACAGCTAATGATGAAGCCGTGTTGTTAATTCACCTTTAATCATGCCCCTTAATGAAACATCTGTCAGTCGGCTTCATTAGCTGCTCTGTCTCTTCACCAGCGGCGAGTCCGTCAAACATGTCCACTCATACCGCTCGTTTGTGTAAATACGATTAGCCATGGCTTGACAATCCATAGCAGACCAAACTCCAACCTGTTAAACACCACACTTCGGCTCCGACAGCATGACAGCGTTATTAATTATTTTGAAATCTTTTTCATCGCAGGAATTACGCTCACTTTGTAAGCAGCATAGATATGAATAGCTAGATTGCACATTAGAAACCATTGCTAATTACAGTGATGCGCCTGCGCATCTGCCATATTGGAAAGGTCAAGATCTGACTGGAAGTAAATTGACAGATGTGCTTTGCAACAGGCTGGAACAGTCCCTTCTAATGATTTTCTCAGGATTTGATTTGTCATAAATGTCAGTTACATGTTACAAGATACATGCATCAATATGGTGCACTTTGGAAGCAGAATTAAAAGCTTCCCTTGTCAGTGACCAAATTAAAGAGAATCAAAAATGTATTTGCATTGACTTGTACCTGGACTTGAAAATGACTCATGACTTAGTTGTGATACTGTCCACATTACATCCACACTGTTATTTATTTTAGTTATTTTTTTATAATCACAATAATATAATTATTATTACTATTATTTATTTTTATCATTAGTATTACTATCTATTAAACACGTTCTAATAACTGCACTGTAAAATAGAAAAAAATGACTATTGCATATTAAGTATATTATTAGTGCAGTAGTGTATTAGTTTATTTTTCACATTTCTTTTGGAAAACTGCTGGGATATCTATTATGAGAAAAGTAAAAATATGTTCAGTTTATTATGAAGCTGTGGCAAGCTGGCAGCACAGATTCCTTGGGAAGCAAAGGACCCCCTTGGAAGCCTCAGACCTTTGCAGGGGTAGGCGTGAAATCACGTTCCGGGGGGCGGGGGAAATCGCGTTCCGCGGGACAACGAAAAGGAGACTTTTGCTTTTACGATTAAAGGGACAGGGGTTCGGCCACAACCCCCTATCCCCCGCACCTGATGAGAAGCACTGATTGTTTGTAACATGACAGATTTAGTAGATTTGGTATTTCTTTTAATTTCATCTTAACTTTAAACACTATACACTCTAAAAAATGCTGGGTTGTTTTAACCCAATTTTGGGTCAAATATGGACAAACCCGAAATGTTGGGTTCAAAATGTAATGTAAAAATTTAACCCAACGGCTGGGTCAGTCCATATTTGACCCAAAGTTGGGTTAAAACAACCCAGCATTTTTTAGAGTGTACTTAAAACCGTATCATAGCGGTGTTAGTGTGCTGCATATCAACACGGTGAGCTGATATTTAGTACTACAGTACAATTGTGTTGTTACTTTTATACAACAATTCTATAAACAAGACATTAATATTAAATTAGGTTTCTGTCGTAGCATAAATCTTTGAATGTTGCCAAGCAACAAACAGACTGGAAAAGAGAATGTGAGTGGACCTGAGCAACAAATAAAATTCCCATTGTCCACTCACTGGGGAGAAAAGCCCTGTTCTAAATGATCCTGAAGCATAGAAAACACTGACAACTCCACTTACATTGCTCAACATACTCTAGTTTTTGGGAAAGCTACAAGCAGAGTAATACAAATAGTGAAACATTCCAGTTCTGATGTCCTTCATATCAGCGCTATATATGAAACATCACCAATCAAATTAGACACCCAGAACTAACTGTTGTACAGTATAAATCACATGGAAACGTGGCGCTCGTGGTCAGGCACATATTGATGCATCATCCGTATAGTTGTAAATTGTAAATAATATTTATATCGGTATAAATAAATAATGAACTACTGATTATAGATTGTATACAGTGGGTTATACGACCTGCAGTATATTAACAAAATACATTATATAAGATGACAGATCTGTTGACATATCCAGAGCAAGCCCATCCCATTTCTATATGTATCAATATCTATGGTCAGCAATGCCCGTATTTTTGCTCATAAATTTGTTTAGTTTGTTTCAGTTCACAAAACCAACATCGCAAATTTTGAAGTTGATATTTTAGTATTACTAAGAGATTAAAAGTTAATTTACAATTTTGGATGAGTCAAGTTTTCTTCTGTCAGGTTTGAATTTCAGTGGCCGGTTGAGAAACTCATTAATAGTCCGAATTCTGGGTACCACTCAAAACCACTGGCATTCGTCTCATCCAAATTTTGCGCCAAATGAACCCAAATGTGATTAATTGCTTTTTCTTTCCTTGGCCCTGTGATGGTCTGCTGAATCCTCATCTCATCTCTGCATTTCCACACTAACTTTGACCAGCTTTCCTCCCACCCCACCCCCTTCCATTACCCCTCTTCTTCCATTTTTGTAACATAATTAGCTTTCATTTTTGAACTGCACTGGGGATTTCTAATGCTAATCTCTCTGTCCTAGACCTCTTAACTTCTTTAAACCTCTTTTCCTACCAATCGAGAAGTACTGGGGTTAAAACAGTGCTTGCCTACCTCATTATCAACATTCTGAATTGAGCTTCACTTGTGCTATAAATCTCTATTAAAACCTGCATTTGCATGGTGCACAGACTGAACATAAGTTCTCTATCTATAAAGATTCAAGTGATTTCCCCCAACATGGCAATTAATTGCCTCCCACAGCTCAGGGCTATTTTTTGAGATATCAGCCTTGAGTCTACACAACTGGTTAAAGAGTGCGTTAGCAATAGGAGTGCATTAACAGAATATCGGAGATGGTTCAGGGATATCTGTGACCAATACTGAATATTTGCACTGAACATAGAACATTTATTAAAGGGTTAGTTCACCCAAAAATGAAAATTCTGTCATCAATTATTCACCCTCATGTCATTCCAATCCCATAAGACTTTTGTTCATCTTCAGAGCACAAATATTTAATGAAACCTGAGAGATTTCTGTCCCTCTACTGAAAGTCCGTTCCAGCAAAACTTTGATGTTTTGAAAAGTTCATCATAAGGATATTGTAAAAGGAATCTGTACAGTTTAATTATGGGTAAATGTGTTCACGTGATAGGATGAACAAATTGAATCTATTCGTTTGTTCATGAATAAACGTTGATTAACATGCATACATATAGCTCAACAAATTTTGCATAGGGAAGCGCACCCGTTCTTGCTTGTGATTTATGTGGTTTATGAACTTTTTAAAACCTCAAAGTTTTGTGGTAATGGAAACAAATGTATTATGTTTTTTGGATGAACTAACTGCTTAATTTTACAGTGTGCTGTTGTGTTGAACTCTTGGTTAAGTGTTCCACTGTCCATGAGACATGTTCAACACATGCACACTATGGCTGCTTTATGATACTAGTGTTGCTCCAAAATAAATGTATTACAGATACAACACCAAAATAAAATTAACATGTCCATTTAGCCGAAAACCAAAAATAATGTTTCCGAAATTGAACTGAAATTGAAGTTCATTCTCTAGAATAAATGTTGCTCACAGTGAAGTGCGTCCATGCATTACCTGTTGTATCTTATCCACCTTGTAAACTAATCCATGTGAATTGAGCACTTAAAGCCACATTTTCAGAAGAGGCACAATCACTTTATAAGCTGAACAGATTGAATTTAGTTTTTTCTATTTAAATCTAAACAATCAGCAAACTTGAACAGAGGTTCAATCAAAGCTGCTTGATGCGCGACAACAAATCTCTTGCAGAAGCTCAGACATGCTGCGTAATACATGAGAATTAACCTTATTGGTTCTCGCACGTCAAGCGAACATGTTTGAGCTTCTGTTTTTTTCCTGATCTGATGTGTGCGCTGAAATATTTCTATATATATATATAAATAAAATTTAAATTTAGCCTAAATTCAGTCTGTTCATCATAAAGCGATTGTGTCTCTTCAGAAAAATTTTACTAAATTCATATGGATTAGTTTTACGATCTCTTTATGAACTTGTTGAAGAATTAAAGGTTTTAGTTCTGGTTTCAGCGTAGGTTTCAGCGTAGCTGTCAATGGTGGTAAACAAATTGCTCAGATTTAATAAAAAATGATCTTCAATTGTGTTCTGAAGATTAACGAAAGTCTTACAGGTTTGGAACAACATGAGGATGAGAAAATTATGACAACATTTTTCTGTTGGGTGAACTAACCCTTTAAGCATAACCCTTTTTAGCTTTCACAGCACAGCTAATTCCTTGGAAATGTAACCCATGTTCCGCTTGCGAACGCTGAGCAAAACAGAACGAAACGCCTGTAACATGCTTTCCCGCATCATGCAACAACTGACCCGATTACAGAAACTATTAATGAAACCTAACGCTCAGACCTGTAAACACTCATACCCAGATTGCTTGTGACTAACGGCTGTCTCTCACGATCACCCGTGTGGCTCTTTTAACAGAAAGTGACGGCACAAGAGCAGGAGATAAACAACCGAGTCCAGCGGTTGCGTGGCAGTGAAGAGGAGTGCGGTCTAATGAAGAAAGAACTGGCAGCTCTGCAGCACAGGCTGGAGAATAAGAGTCGACAACTTAAGGTTTGGACAAATTTCCACTGGCACCACTTTTAAAGCGCTGCCTTGTGCCTGTGACACACTGGGGGGAGGGGGTACTGACAAGCCCCTGGAGGCAATCGCCTAAGGCCTCGAAATCCCGGGTCGGCAGCAGGACGGGGGTGGTAGTGACAGCGGAGCTGGGAAAAGCAGCTAACTTTCTCAATAAATACTTAATGATGGCTGAGCAGAGGAAAGTGTGTGTATGTGATGTGGCTTCTCCTTAATTACCTTCTGATGGGATTGGCATGATTAATTGATAAAGTGAAGATCTAGGGAGGATGTCTTTGCAGGGTCTCTCTTAGCAAAGGGAGGGAAGGATAGTACGGACAAAAAAAGAAAGGGGCAAGAGATCAGCATCAAAGGCAGGCTGGCAGGACTAATGGGCCTGTAGTGGAGCTATTCTCATTAGGGGCTGTCATTAGAGTTAAAGATGGCTCCTGCGCCAGGCTACCTGCGTGGGCTTCGGCTTGCCCTGCCAACGCAGGTGAGCTCCAAACCTCTCTCTCCGGCCCTGCCCGCTCTCTCTGCCGCCCTTTCATCCCAGCGCTGCGACCGTCTCTCGCTCTCTTTTCCCTGCCAGGAAGCGAGGAGGCAGGAGCAGGAATGCAAGGAGGAGGGCAGGCGGGCCCTGCAGGAAGCCAGGCAACAATTAGATGCTCAGCATTCGGCCTCTCAGGCAGAGCTGGAAAGATTGCGGGACCAAGAGGCCGTCAGCAGTTCCAGAGTCAAGGTAAGGTCCCCCGCTTCGCACCCCCGTTCTTTTTTTTTTTCTTCTTCTTCTTTTTTTCTGCCACTTTCTTAGCGGGTTCATGTAAATGAACTTGTCTCACAATGCGCAAATGTTAAATATTGATAGATATGTTCGGAGGGGGGTGAAATAATGACTTGGTGGGTTAACATCGTGGGCCCAATTTCTCTTTTCCCCACTCAACAGTGGGAGTGTACCCCGTGCAACATGACCAGAGCTGTTTTACATGTGGCCCCGAATCAGTCCTGCCTGCTGTCGCGGTGCTCAGCGACTCGGGCTATAATGACCTACTACAGACGGAGCAGGAACTGTGGTTAGCATGTTCCATAGGGCCTCATTCAGCATTTGTGTATGTTTAATAGGGCCTGTGTCCTCTTGGGTTGAGTGTCACTCAAGCACCTGTGTGATTACCTGCTTTACATACAGATTTGTGTTCATTACTCTCCGTGGGGAAGAGCAGAGGCAGGTCTGTGTGGACCTTAAACTCTAACTAGTCCAATTAAATTAGACTGTAGTGGTGCTCGGACTCTGTCCCCTTTCCTCCCGCGTTCTCTGTCTCTCTCAGTGCCCCTGTCAGCACTGGCTAGTTTTTAATGAGGGCTGGCCCGTGCTCTCCCTGGCCTGAGCGTTTGATGCTCGGCATCTGTTTGCTTCTCATTATCTCCATCAGTTCCTGTGATATGCTGCTGATAGGCTTCCTGCTTTTAGTTGCTCATGTTTTACTTTCTGTCTGTTGTCTTTCTTTTGTTTCTTATTAGTTTGTGGTGACTGCTCCCTGTCAAGTGGGTCTATGACAAGTACATGTCCATGATAAAGAAAATCAAAAAAATCTCTTAGAAATCTACAGTGGAGCACCGGTGACCAATTTGTTTTTTTATTTATTTTTTAATGTTTTCTGCACACGTAAACAGTAGTAAGTCTTTTAAATCTTGGCAAACTATACATTGTTAAGGCCTTTTCAACCAAGGACAGAGGCGTAGGAGCAATTTTGAACCTGGGGGGGACATTAAATGCTAGGGGGGTCCGGGGGTATGCCCCACCGGGAAAATTTTTTGAAAAATAAACCATTAAATGACACTTTCTGGAGAGTTTTGTGCAAAGAAATGGAGAAATTGAGGCTTACATGATATGTGAAAACTGCATATACTTTGCATTGTTTTAGTATCAACATGTATTAGGGCATTTAGCATTTACATTACTGTTAATCAGTCATGTACTGATTAACTCAAATAAATGGTTGATTGATTTCCATTAACTATAAAATACTAAAATCAATAAAGTCAATCTATCCCTTGTGGAAAGGTTGCTTGGTAGCTAAAAGTAGGTCTAGCATATGGTACATCATGTACACATGTTACAAGTCAAGTGCAACGTTGCATGATTCAAGCAAATAAGTTAGATAATGGCAGAAAATTAGGCAAAGTTATTCATCAATGACGATGAGCAACCAAATTCGGATACCACGTTACAACTTACAGTTCTTGACTTTTTTTGCGAAAAAAGTGTGAAGTGTTTTTTGCCGTTTTGAATTCATTTCGACCTTCGATGATGGATTCAGTGCGGGTGCGAGCACGGGCGTGTGGTGATGCACGAGCGCGAGTGACTGATTACCATGGCAACGTGAAAGTCACGTGTAGATACAGTAGATAGAAGATCTTTTCTCTTTGAATTTTAAATCTGCATCTATAAATACACATTGGCTTGCGTAAACCTCAACATGTCGTGAACACTTCCCCTATGAAAAAGTGCGGGGGACAAATTTACATTTTATAAAATGTGGGGGGGACACGTCCCCCGCGTAATCTACGCCCTTGACCAAGGATAACTGGAACAATAAAGGAACAGTTTTAGTTTTACAAATCATTCTAAATTTAAAAGAATAGTAATGCCCACACCATGACAATATCGAAACAAGAACAATATTGTTGGAATAATTTTCAGAAGAACTATAATTTTTCCAGCTGATGATCGATACAGCTGGTCAGAATCCATCCTCCTTAAAAGAACTGGAGCAATTTACTAAACAAGCTCTTTACTCAAAAGATAGCCCTTTACTAAAAAAAGGGCTTTTAGGCCAATAGTGTGCTCATTTGAAGAAAATCTTATGACTTATATAAACTTCTCTTTTGTTTATTTTACGTGTCTGAATTCGCTCTCTCGTTTCCATTCAACCCCTCAAGTGGACTTATGAAGGGAATAGTGAATGAGGGTATGGGGGTGATTTTGGACACAGCCCTCGTTTATACTCGTGACGTCCGTACGAAAGTGAAGGTGCGCGTGGCAGAAATGATGTCATCATTGTGTGGGTACACCCATTTCGCATGGTGGTGTGGACAGCATTTTTTTTTTTTTGGTAACTTTGTTTGCGGCTCCACTTTTGAAAGATGCACGACATCCTGGCAACTCTGATATATCTGGCATATCTGATATACCCTGGCCGACCAGATATATCTGTACTGGCCCAGTTTGCAGTTGTCTAAATTAGTTGCATACGTTTACTTTTGCCAACAATAGCAGAAATATGTGCATTATTTGTCATAGTATTTCTTGGTAAACACTGTAGCACTGTAAAAAAAAAATATATATATATATCAGAGAAACTAAAATGTTCTTCATTCTTCAGTGACTTCTTAAATAACTGCTTGTTTTTCACGAATATGATTTAATACCAATAAGTACATCAAGGGTCAAATAAAATGTAAATGGAACCTTTAAGTTAAAAGTTCCAACTGAATGTTGAAACCATTGTGTTTCTACGTATGCTGTACAGGTACAGGTCTAAAGAATATTTTTTCTAAAGAATATTTTTGCGAAAAATGTCCGCCCAATAGAAAAAAAGTTTTGCTCAGCAAGAAAAAATAAATAAAGGAAACATTGATAGGCGGGTCCACAATGCGCATACACTCTGCTTATTACACACACAGATATGCCCAGCATCACACAAAATTGCCAAATATTAAAAATAAAAGGATTACAATATAAAATATTAATATCGTGTACACAAAGATCTGGCTTGTGCCGTAGATGGTCTACTTGCGCGCTTTAATTCTGGTCTCGAGCAGATCTGCCATGGTGCGAGTCCAACTGAAGGGAACGTGAAATTACACTATGATTACACTACGTTACGCCTAAAACACACCCTTTACTCATTAAGAGAATAGAGACAACCCTTTTAGACTATGCGCTGGGCGAGCCGACCACTTGCGCCGTGCGCTTTAGATTGTTAAAATAAGGCCCTTAATCATTATATTCCCCCCAAAAAAAGGTTAAGTATATTTTTTCAGGTAAAAGTATTAAGACATTTAAACATTTAAAATGTCTTGAGTTATTAATTCATAAATATGATTCCTTTTTTATTGAGTCCCACCACAAGGTATTTTACAACCTGCATAAAGACTGCCTGGTCATAAAAGGCTAAATATTAGGGCTGTCAAACGATTAATCCCGATTAATCGCATCCAAAATAAAAGTTTGTGTTTATGTAATATATGTGGGCGTAGTGTGTATAATTATTTTGCATATATAAATACACACACATGCATGTATATATTTAAGAAAAATCTGAAAGTATATACTTTATATATATTTATACATGATTAATATTATGTATAAATATAAATATTTGATATATTAAAAACACATTTTTCTTAAATATATACATGCATGTGTGTGTATTTATATATACAAAATAATTATACATACGACGCCCACATATATTATGTAAACACAAACTTTTATTTTGGATGCGATTAATCGCGATTAATCGTTTGACAGCCCTACTAAAGATAATAAGAAGAACACAGCAACACAGTCGTTTGTGTCTAGAGGGGTCCTTTCTTTAACATATCTTTCTTGTTCTATGTGTTTTTCCCTGCGTATTTATATGACACTTGCCTTAATGTAGACTTTGTTCACAACACACAATTATGATGTGGCAGACACAATTATTTTTAATATAACATATTTTTTCAAATATTAATAAGTGACACAGCTTTCTCTTTTCAGCCAAACAACTTCAGATTTTCTTTTGAAGGATTTCATTATTTGTTTTTCTAAAAATGTATTTTAATTGAGAAATTAACAGGAGAAGCATGCGTGTTGTATGTAAATGACTGCATGTATGAATTGCGTTTCTAATGGATTTTTGAATAAACTGATGGATCTAGACCAGAAAATGAACGTTGTGCCATTGACTCGGCTGCCAATAAGCATTCGTTGTGTTCTCTTTCAGAATTTGGAAGAGGAAGTATTCAGAAGCAGACAGGACATGCTAGAGGCTCAAAGTCGCTCAAATGCTTTGTCCCTTCAGCTTTCCTCTGCAGAACGGGAAGGAGCTGACAAAGAACAGCAGCTCTGTCAAATCAAGTAAGCAGCGATTGCACAGATCTGGCTGAGCTTTGATTAACCCTGACCATGTGAGTTGATCGTGATTTGTGTGCGTCCAGGCGCGAGCTACAGGACTTGCAGTGTCTATACAAGCAGAGTGTGGAACATGCAGGAGAACAGGCCCAGCTTATTCAGCAGCTGGAAGGGCTTAACCTGGACACGCAAAGAGTCCTGCGCAGCCAAGAGGAGGCCCACACGGCAGACACGGTCTCCTACCAGAAGGTACAGGAGCGCATCTGTTGTGTGAACTTAGCGCCTGTCCTCACAAGCGAACGTGGTGCCCCTGGGGGGGTGAACTTGTGTTCTAGCAAGGACTTAACTGCATTAACCGAGCTTGTCCTTCACTGTCTGTTTCTGCTGTGACAGCTCTACAGCGAGCTGAGCGTGTCATACCAGGCCCTTTGGCACAGCCAGGAACCACTCCGCCAGCGGGAAGCAGCCCTCAGCATGCAGCTCAGCCAGAGAGATCAGCAGATCCAAGAACTCCAGGCACAGCTGCAGAGTTTCACAGCAGCCGCGGGGCACTGTGAGGTGAGTCCGTGTGGGGAGCACCATGACAGATTTACATCATGCTCAATGCCCTTTGTATGCAAAGCAAGCTGAATGAGCACTTCAGCAAAACCACACACCGTTCATTTCCTTTTTCTCCTCTTAGTAAAACCACATCCATAATAAATGAAATGCCTTTCAGTAAGAGATGAATGAGAAGAGATGTCCGGGAGTTTTTGTTCATTTTTGCAATTCTCTCTCTCTCTCTGTCTCTCTCTCATATGTATATATATATATATATAGCTTTTAAAGTTGGTTTTAAAAAGAAAATAAAGATGGCAGACAGAAAGTTTGGTTGACAATGGCAAAATTGGTATCTACAGTATGTTTAATAACCAAAGAAAACTATTAAGACCAGTGTCATTACAATAGGCAAATTTATTCAAATGTTATTTGCATTTTTGGAAATGTTTGTAACTTTTTTACCACAAGGTGGCGCTCCCCCGAAAACTTTTGTCCTCAGAGTGAGCCCATACATGTGTTTGTCAAATTTGGTGAAAATAAATTTGGTCTAATTTCGTTTTGGAGTTAGAGACATTTATAAACATAAAAAATGACCCACACCTGAATGTGGAGGATTTTTGAAAGTTTTGTTTTTTAACTGTTACACAATGTTTAAACTGGGGCTGTCAAACGATTAATCGCGATTAATCGCATCCAAAATAAAAGTTTGTGTTTACATAATATATGTGGGTGCACTGTGTATAATTATTTTGTATATGTATGAATACACACACATGCATGTATATTTAAGAAAAAAATATTATTTATGTATAAAATATTTATATTTATATATAATATAAATTATATATAAATCTATATACAGTATATACATGAAAATATTTCTTAAATAAATACAAGCATGTGTGTGTATTTATATATATAAAATAATTATACACAGTGCACCCACATATATTATGTAAACACAAACTTTTATTTTGGATGCGATTAATCGCGATTAATCGTTTGACAGCCCTAGTTTAAACGCTGATAGGATGCGCGCAACTAAGCGACAGAGCTGTCCGTTAAAGATGCAATTATGACGAAGTAATATGTCCCAAAGCATGCCTAATCTTCTTCTACACACCCAAAAATATGTTCTTTTTCTTTATAAAACCAGTACATACTTTTAAGGCAAAGAATAAGACACAGCTAGACAGTCACAGAGCGCCACAAACAAACAGCAGCCACCTTTTACAAACAACAAGCTTATGCTGTGTTCACGTCATTGTAATTATGAAATAATTACAGCAACCCGTGACATTCTACCCAGTCAGAGCTGTTCCTGTCCTGTCCTCGAACTCGAATTTATGCATTTCTATGTCAACACTATCAATGCAGTAATCTTAAGCAGTCAGGTGGAACAAGTCAGAGCTCTGTAAGTTGTTTATGTTTATTATTATTGAAATGTTATGTGCTTAGAAGGAGGTGTGGCTTTAGAGAGCGCTGTGAAGTAGGGCTGGGCGATATGGCCCGAAAGTCAAATCCCGATATATTTAGGCTGAATATCGATATATGATACATATCCTGATATTTTTTTCCACAAAGTGAGAGCAAATGTTCAGTCAAAGTCAAAGCCTAATGTGACGTCACAAGTAGCCTAGTTTTTTTTTTTAAAACAGCTTTCTTCACCTGCTTCATAATTAAATGCTCAGCCCTTCAAATAACAATCAAATGTAAACACAAATATTGTATAACAATAGGAGTACCTTTTTTGAAATCAAAGCTCCATTAGGTGGCTGTGGGAAAATGAAGTTTGCAGTGAGCTTTGTTTCGGGGCTGGAGCTTTTTCAAAGTGTTTCCTCTAGGATTTTTTCCAGCTGACGTGTCAGTGATATTCCTAAGAGCCACTCCCCCTTGCCCAGGTGTTTAAACCTCGCCTAAGTATTATAATATGAAAGGCTCCAATTTAGAGCGGCAAATATATTATCGATTATGCGCACCCCATGCGCAAAATGATGCACTTGAAGCAATGCGAATTCACAGCGTGCAGCGCTTCACATTTAAAAGTTTAACCATAAAGCGAATAGATGTTTGATTCTTAGTATATTATATCTATGCAACAGTTTATTGAGCCTTTTCTTTTAACGGTTTTAAATTTCAGTTACAGTGCGCTTGAAGAACAATTATAGTGCTCACTTCTCCAGTGCTGTAATAGCTGTAACAGACACCCGGGAGAAAGGAATATGATTTAGAAAGTGCAATAAACTCCAGCAAGATAAAGTCATTTTATGCTAACCATAGACATTTGTCTACAAATAAAGTATAATAGTAGGAACATTGATCTTGAAGAGAGTGTCATCGAGTTACTGTCGTAACCGAACGCGACGCTTTGTTTGAATGCCGAATGGAGAATGACTGAAGACATTAACTTTAACCTAATGACTTAAATATACATTTTTTTTTTAGGAATTAATTAATACTTTTATTAAAGCTGCAGTCCGGCGTTTTCCCTCTTTGTCGCCATCTCTGTTCGAAATCTGCAATTGCTGTCATTTGTGGAATTATCAACTTTACATGAGTTGTACTTCAACACCCTCGACACGGCACAGTGCGGATGAACACAGTGCTTGAGGAGACTGTGAGACTGTCAGTCAATGCGCCGATGTGGATACTGTCATTCGAAATCACAGATTATTCTTTTTGGAAGTATGACCAACATAAGAATTTTCACAGGAAAATGTAATTTGAACTTGTAAGAAACTCTGAAGTCCGAACAAATTCTTTTGCATTTTACAGTCCTCACTCGCAATGTAGCCTACTAGCCAAGACTCCTCCTTTATGTGTGCAGATGTGACATAATGACACAAAGACATGCTCGAATCCCCCGCGGAAATCCACCAGTACCACTGGAATTAAAAATATATATAATATATAATATATATATATATATATATATTACAAGCTTACCGTTTTGAATTGAGCTAAGGCAAGAAGATCGTGTTGAACTCTGGCTGGTTAGGTATTTTCTCAAATATGTATTTTGTATAATTTTTAACCCCCCAAAAAGCTACGGACTGCAGCTTTAAGCAAGGATGCATTCAATTGATCTAAAGTGACAGTTTATAATGTTACATAAGCTTTCCATTTCAGATAAATGCTGTTCTTTTGAACTTGCTATTTATCAAAGATTTTTTTTTTACTCAACTGTTGTCAACATTGATCAAAAAAAAATTGGAACAGAAAATGTCTGAGGAATCATGTGACTGAAGACTGGAATATTGATTTTGAAAATTCTGGTTTCATCAGGAATAAATTTAATTTGAAAATATATTAAAAAAATATTCAATATAATTTAAATGCTAATAATATTTCACAATATTACTGTTTTTATTGTATTTTAGATCAAATAAATTCAGCCTTAGGGAACAGAATAGACTTCTTTTAAAAACATTTAAAAAACTTTTGAAGTTTGGGATTGGTAGGATATTTTAATGTAATCTGTGAATTCTCATTTTGAAGTGTTTATTATTTGTATTTATTCTAGACAAAATGGTAACATTATTTGCAGTCATTTATGGTTATCGGTCATCGTAAAATTGTAACAAAATAATTATTGTTATATATCGGTATTGACCAGAATTATTCTAATAGTTATATATAAAATTAAAAAAATAAATAAATAACATCAGTCAACCTCCCTCTTTTTTAGTTGATGGTTGAAGACATAGTCCATTTCATTGTTTCCATTTCATAGTCTATTTCATTGTCACCAGTTAAACTTCTTTGTGGACTGGAAAATGGTTGAATGTGGATGAAGTTTTAGTGTTTTTTTTAGCAGTCATGTGTATTGTTACTGTAGGAGTAGTAATGGTGTAGTTACTGTAGTATGCACACCTATTCTCACTGTTGGTAGTTCTTAATCTGTGTTGTTGTAGATGTACAGTGGGCCCAAAATGTATTTAGTCAGCCACTGATTGTGCAAGTTCTCCTACTTAGAATGCTGAGAGAGGTCTGTAATTTTCATTGTAGGTAGACTTTAACTATGAGAGAGAAAAAAATCCAGGAAATCACATTGTAGGATTTTTAAAGAATTTATTTGTAAATTATGGTGGAAAATAAGTATTTGGTCAATAACAAAACTCAATACTTTGTAACATAACCTTTGTTGGCAATGATATAGGTCAAACGTTTCCTGTAAGTCTTCACCGGGTTTGGACACACTGTAGCTGGTATTTTGGCCCATTCTAGATCTCCTCTAGAGCAGTGATGTTTCGGGGCAGTCGCTGGGCAACACAGACTTTCAACTCCCTCTACAAATTTTCTATGGGGTTGAGGTCTGGAGACTGGGTAGGCCACTCCAGGACCTTGAAATGCTTTTTACGGAGCCACTCCTTTGTTGCCCGGGTGGTGTGTTTGAGATCATTGTCATGCTGGAAGCCCCAGCCAGGTTTCATCTTCAAGGCTCTCACTGATGGAAGGAGGTTTTGGCTTAAAATCTCACGATACATGGCCCTGTTTATTCTTCCCTGAACACAAATCAGTTTTCCTGTCCCCTTTGCAGAAAAACAGCCCCAAAGAATGATGTTTCCTCCCCCATGCTTCACAGTAGGTTAGGGTTAGGGCAAACACGACGAGTTGAGTTTTTACCAAAAAGTTCTATTTTGATTTATTCTGACCACATGATATTCTCCCAATCCTCTTCTGGATCATCCATATGCTCTCTGGCAAACTTCAGACGGGCCTGGACATGTACTGGCTTAAGCAGGGGGACACGTCTGGCACTGCAGGATTTGAGTCCCTCTCGGTGTAGTGTGTTACTTATGGTAGCCTTTGTTACTTTGGTCCCAGCTCTCTGCAGGTCATTTATCAGGTCCCTCTGTGTAGTTCTGGGATTTTTGCTCACCGTTCTCATGATCATTTTGACCCCACGGGATGAGATCTTGCGTGGAGCCCCAGATCGAGGGAGATTATCAGTGGTCTTGTATGTCTTCCATTTTCTTACAATTGCTCCCACCGCTCACACCAAGCTGCTTGCCTATTGTAGATTCACTCTTCCCAGCCTGGTGCAGGTCTACAAATTTCTTCCTGGTGTCCTTCGACAGCTCTTTGGTCTTTGCCATGGTTGAGTTTGGAGTGTGACTGTTTGAGGCTGTGGACAGGTGTCTTTTATACAGATAACAGGTTCAAACAGGTGCCAATAATACAGGGAACAAGTGGAGGACAGAAGAGCTTCTTAAAGAAGTAGTTACTGGTCTGTGAGAGCCAGAAATCTTGCTGGTTTGGGGGTGACCAAATGCTTATTTTCCACCATAATTTACAAATAAATTCTTTAAAAATCCTACTATGTGATTTCCTGAATTTTTTTTTCTCATATTGTCTATCATAGTTAAAGTGTAGCTATGATGAAAATGACAGACCTCTCTCATTATTCTAAGTAGGAGAACTTGCACAATCAGTGGCTGACTAAATACTTTTTGGCCCCACTATATGTGTTGTCTTTGTTTATACATGTACGTACTTACAGTGATACACACCACATAATGTTGAGTATGACTATGACCAGTAATCCATGCATGCTTTATGCAGAGTTCTGCTTTGAATTATAAAATTGTGTTTACTGAACACATGTAGCGACTGCCTTGCTGTTTTGTTTCTTAACTGTTTTTCCTACAGACATCAAAGTGATCTGATCAGTTATCCCAAGGTATAACACAGTCAAGAGGGCTTTCCGTTCCCCACTATAATTGCACTGACTGGGATGTGTATTCTGTAATCTGATATTCTGTATCAGCTTCTTCCTGAACACCTGTTAAATTGTAATGCACTGGTTGTAGAGCTTTATTTTAATTTTAAATGTTAGGAATGATCAAAGTGCTGATCAGCAAAGGGAGATGCGCGAGACCAGACTCTTATTTGAATACGGTAGGAGTGATGGAGCAAGGAAAGTCAAAAAAAAAAAGACAAGCCCATTGTGTTGCTGGTTGGGGTTAAAGATGAGCTCAAAGGCCAGTTCAGACTGGAATCATGTTCTTCTGTGGTTAGAAAAATAGATGTGGCCTGTCCCATATAAATAATCTTAATTTCAAAGATTCAGTACAAACTTTGCCTCAGTGGGGTTAATCCAAATAAATTTATTTTTTGAAACAAGTACATTTTATGATTGGTCATAAAAATTGGCCTCTCTCTGATTGGTCAGCTATATATATATATATATATATATATATATATAGCTGACCAATCAGAGAGAGCCAGAGAATTTTTTGTTATGCAAGGTGTAATTGACCCTTCGCTAAGCCCCGCCCTCCTTAGTTACTTTTGCTATGCCTGTCAAGCTTTCGCGGCTGGCCCATCTATTATAGTGTGGATGCACCCGGTGTCAGACATTCCCAATGAGATAATTAGTAATTTTCGGCGAACAAGTGAAATATCTGAGAGAGCAAGACAAAAGGGACTACAGTATGCATTCGAGGCATATATTCACGACATTATATGCAACCGATTAGAGAATAATTTCTTAAAAATTGAAGTTAAAGCCTAACGTTATAGTCCCAGCGCAAGCAGCACCGCCTCATACGCTGACCGTTCAAATGGGACAAATTGAGGAACAGCTATGTTCATACACAGCAGGGTATGTGAAAATAATCTTAATAATTATAAATCAAACAGCTTATCAATAAATCTTGTGGAATAACACTAATACCGGGCTAAGTTACTTAGTAAGGGGTAACCTTAGTAGGACGTCGATTAACAAAATGCTGAAATATATTTTAAAGTATGTCAGTGAGCCTTTGTCTTGTTTCTTTAATTGTCTTATTTTACGTTATCATTATGACCAAAGAACCGTCAATATTTCCAAGCAATAGGTGTTTTTGTTAAGCATGTCGACATTTATGGGTCTTGCACATAGATGCTAGATCACGCCAATCATTTCTCCCCTTGGCTTTTAGATTTTCTGGAAGGAAAACAATTCCTCTCCCCCGTCCAAACTTTTAGTATACCGGTATCAGATTTGCACAATCCATACGCACAATGCTTCAGCATGTTTCCGTCATTCGAAAGCTTGCCAGACCTCCCGCGCATAGTTACGGTTGCTAAGACATGATTGGCCAGTGGCGGTTTTCGGGCATGGCTTAGCGAAGGGTCAGTTGCGCAAGTACCCTCTCTAGAATTTGTACAAAAGCAACAATAGTGCATTGTTTATTGTTGATGATAATTATCAACTTTAATCATCAACTAGACTTTTTTTTTCAACTCCAGATGTAACAGGGGCTGTTTTTGAACTTGTCATTTCTACAGATGATCTGTTGGATTGTGATCTGAACTTTGACTGGGCCACTGTGTGTCTTTTTCTGTATTTTCAGTCATTGTTCTTTGGAAATAAATACCAGTGATCTATTTTCCCCTAGGATTTGTCTGTGCTTTGCTACATCCATATTTCCTTTTATCTCTCTGTTTCCTGCGGCAGTCTGATGTAACAATGTGACCCAGGTTGTCACTATGCTGTCTGTGTCATTCTCTGATCTACAGTAAATCAGCATTTAAGCCTAGTAGATTCTCCTTTTCTAGTCAAAAGCCATTGAAAACCAAATCTAGAATTGGCCTCTTGAGGATTACAGAGGAAGTGTTGCATCTTGCAGTCTATTAGCAACACATTTAACACTCCATGTGGCAGATTGGTGGCAGCAAAGAGGTTTATTGCAGCTTTTGTTCAATTGTTTATGTACTCTAGCTATTATACTGAGTGACAATGTTTTTTTTTCCCATGAATACTGACAAAGACTGTTAGAAATGCATAACTGCTCATATCTTGGTAAGTGTTTGTTGCTCCTCTAAGATCTACATCTGGAAAATTGATCTTGTGATGTGGATTGATTGGATATGCAGACATTATTTGCTTGTTTTGAGTGAATTCATTGATTAATCCCAGAGTTAATTAATGCTGCTTTTTTTTTAATGTGTTAAGCCAGAGTTTTATAGACAGCCAAAGACATTTAGGGGCTACTTAATCAGCTTTATCACCTATAGAAGTATTTATTTAATAGGTGGAATGTTATGAATTTAATTAAACTTTGAGATTGAGAGAAACCTCCCAAGTGATGAAATTTCAATGTCTCTCTCCCAATTTCTCCCTATTCCAAAGCCCAGACTCTCTTCTCAACATCTGCCTCTGCGTGTTATTAGTGTTAGTGAAAGCCGAGCTGTCAGATGTATAATTGAAGTGTCCGCTCCCTGCACACATGGCTTGTTATGTGGGGTCATGTTTAGATGAGTAGATGTGTTTCTTTTGATCACTATCTGACGCTCAAACCCTGAGCTTCCAGCATACTGAGAGGCTGCCGATGTGTTTGCCTTTAAATCTTTAGGAGGCAGTGCCTCCATCACTGTGGGCTGCCTTGCCAGTTTGTTTCACTCAATTTGTTTAGATAACATTAGCTGCATGATGTCTCATCAGGCCTATTGTACTTCCACAGCAAATGCTTCTTAAACTTTTCAGAGTACACCCTTTGTATCTTTAAAGTCAGCATGAAACAGAAGTTGCGACAGTCTTTTCTTCCCTGTTGTGATGTACAGTATATCTGAGCGAAATTGCTTCTCAAACAAGAAAAAAAAAAAAAAAAAACTTTAATTTTGTCCTATTGATTAGATTGTTGGGCCAGTAAGTTAAATAAATATTTTATATAAAAAATACTGCATATTCCATAACAACAAAAACAATTTCACACAGAAAAATTGGAAACACTTCTGGAGTCGCCATCTGATTGGGTGAATTCTACAGGATTTTCTAGGAGACATGCTTGTCAAGTTCTTTTCCGGTCTGCCTGGAAAAAAAAAATGCAGTGATGTCAAACCCCCTTATGGAACAAACAAGCCGTTGAGTTTAAAACTGTGACAATAAGCACTTATCAAGATCAACTTAACACTGTATTGTGTAGTATGTGAAATATGTAAAGTTTGCTGTAGTTCTGGGTGTTCCTTGGCCACTGAAAGCTGAAGAACGAGTCCAGACCTTTTGCCGCCAGTCTGAATGTCTGGCTACACGAGACCACCTTTACCATAACAGGGCTCTACAGTGCGACTGAAAATTATTGCATGCGACTGTGAAAAGGTATTTTGGAGCACCAGTGTGACTGAGCGGATCAGGCCTAGTTCTATGGGGGTGCTGGAGGGCGCACCTTTAGTTGAAACTAATAACAGCATATTGGCCAAACAGATTTTGCAAACGCGCCAGTGCATATTTGTGTTTGCACTCAGGAGGGCATGATGAGAGAAAGTGTTTTTGCAGCATTGAGCAATGTAGCCAATCACAGACATATCTGTTGATTTCTTGAGACACAATGGCCAATCAGAGGTGTTTAAGTTAAAACACATTCATAGCTGAAAAAAAAAACGCTGAAGTTTGTTCACTGCTGAGTTTTGCAAGCTCGCAAATCTTCTTATTACAAACAAAGTACAGACTCAATGTAAATAAGAGATTCATTGTGCAGTGTAGACAACTTCAATGATTATAAGGGAAGTTTGTGAGATCACAATGACTGAGACGTGACAACTTTTTAAAGGGATAGTTCACCCAAAAATGAAAATGCTCATGTTGTTCCAACCCCGTAAGACTTCCGTTCATCTTCGGAACACAAATTAAGATATTTTTTTTAATTTAAATCTGAGAGCTGGATCACTCGATTGGCTTCTAAGGGATCGAAACTTGCTGGCCCAGAAAAGTTATTAAAGACATTGTTGAAATAGAGTGACTACAGTGGCTCAACCAGAAGTTTATCAAGCGACGAGAATACTTTTTGTGTGCAAATAAACAAACCAAAATTACCGACTTTATTCAAGTATTCATTTTCATTTTGTAACAGCGCTGCAGTTCTGTGTTGTACGTCACCACATGGCTCAATATTAGGCGACGCTGGTCGTGTGTGATGCGTGAGCCTACGTGGTGCCTTTAGTGCGCCTAATTACTGAGAAAATTTCATTTTTGGGCGAACTGTCCCTTTAGTCATATTAGTGACTTACATTTTAGGAACAGTATTGTCAGATTTTGCTCTATTTTGTCAACGAAACTAGTTCAAAACAAAATCACAGCTGAACCGCTGCGCATCTCAGAGCAAACGCGGGTGTTTCGTTTGTGATAGAATCTCCATTTTTCAAACAAATATTGTGAGTCAATGCTTCAATGACCTATACATAAAGACATTCGTTTACTTTTTCCTGAATGAATCAGCCGTTTGAACGAATCGACTGAATGGATGGTTAAGTGACAAAGACAGTGACTTACCGCCTCCTACTGCCACTTTTAGTTAAATTTTAAAGTGTAATTTCAGTTATTTAAATCATTCAGTATTTCCTACTCAAAATCTTCTATTTAAAACGTTAATCGCATAACGTTGTTATCATTAATTTAAATGAATCCATGCCATATAAATAAATTAATTTGACATAAAAGATGACCCATTTAATAAGGTTAGAAAAAAATGCCCTAAGAGTCAAATATCGCCTCATAATAGGAAGATTAAATTTAGGTTTAGGAAAAATTTAGGAAACGTTCTCAATAAATAAAATAAATAATTGGTTAAATTATTTCTACTAAATTAAGTAGTAGAAAATTACCTCTCATCCATACATTTGTCAACTATGAATTCCATTAGTTATTTTGAATTGGTATGTTTCATCAGGCCACAAAGAAATATAGAGCTGAGTATCATCATGCAGCGTAACAGTGAAAACTGATGCCATATTTCCTAATGATGTCTCCTAAGGGTAACATATGGTACTCCACAGTCAAGTCAAGTCACCTTTATTAATATAGCTCCTTTTACAATACAGATTGTATCAAAGCAGCTTCACAGTGATAACATGAAAATAATACAACACAGATCAATAATATTGTTGAATGTCCCCAACTAAGCAAGCCAAAAGCCAAGGCAACAGTGGCAAGGAACCAAAACGCTATCAGGTGACAGAATGGAGAAAAAAAAAAAAAAAACTTGGGAGAAAGCAGGCTCAGTCAGCGGCCAGTTCTTCTCAGGCCAACGAAGGAACAGTGTGTGATTCGGGCAGCATTACAAGTCAGATTGAATCGGAACATTTAGAGTATTTGTCCATTTCCATCTGTTTGGAAGTCGAAGTAATCACGCTGGTATGGAGACAAGTCCATACTGAAAATGTAATCTATATGATACCTCTTAATTTACTGCTACAAGTTAATGTCAGAAAACTATGGGCCATGCTAATGCAATTCCACAAATGCCAATGCAATTTTCAAGTCTATTCAAAAGAATGTTTTGGTCAATAGTGTGAAACGCTGAGCTAAGATCCAGTAACACTGATATAGAGATGCAACCACATGAGAGGATTCACAGTAATAGAATATGTTTTAATTTTTTTTACTGAAAAAATAAAAGTGATAATAATAGTGGAAATTGTTTAGGACATATCTTAGTGAGAATGATGAGTTAATAATATTAAGAAGAGAATCTATGTCTTCAGGAATCCTCTCTTTTAATAGCTTAGTAGGTGTAAGGGCTAGCATATATGTTGTTGATTTAGATTATTTACCAAGTTTAGATAGTTCTTCCTCTCCTATAGCAATGAATGGATGGAATTGTTCTGTCAAGTCTTAAGGCCATTGCACACTGAGTACGAAATTTTCGTATGCGTATTTTCGTGTTCGTCAGTCTAAAAATTCGTCACGCATAGAATCCTTGCACACCGAGTCCGTTGCGTATTTATTAAACCTTTACGGGAAAAAACGCAAAAATACCAAATGGATTCGTCAAGCAGTGAGGATGATTTTGTTGCCCTCTCTCTTATTGAAAAGAGAAGAAAGAGAAAATATTACGTCCATCCAATCCTGAAATTGCGCCGAGAGGAAGGAGAGTTCTTATCAAGCATTCTTATCAAGGAGTTGCGAATTTATCCTGAGCGATTCAAAACCTCAGAATGTCAGTGGGACAGTTTGATGCTTTGCTAGCGATTCTGGAGCCACATATTAAAAACAAGACCACCAATTTCCGTGAACCAATCGATTCTGAACGGAGACTGGCTGTGTGTCTAAGGTATGGACATATACACAAACCCGCGCGCGGCCCGGTGGAAGCGCTGGGCAGACAGAACAGCTGTGTACGCTGTTATTGTGTATAGTTTGCCCAAATAATACATTAGTTATCAAGTTGGCAGCTCAATCACACCTTATTCGATCCTAAATTTCTATCTGATTGAAAGGGGAGGTTTATTAATTACATAATCCAATATAGAGAAGAGAACATAAACACTTGATCGAATTGAAAACCGAAACTGAAAGCACGGCGCAATGTGCAATGATTTGAGGACGAGCTCCCCCCAGCCCTGAATTGTCAAAAGACCTCTCAAAATGCTGGCTCTGGATGCGAAAAACGCAGAAAATCGAACCCGATTCGATTAATTTTATGACGGACGAAAGTTTCGGAGGCGGTGTGCAAGCGTGCTTGACATAACGTGAGGTCGAATTTTTTTTTTTTAACGTGCGAAAATTTCGGATGCAAATTTCGGACTCGGTGTGCAATGGCCTTTAGATAGGGTTGGGCCGATAGACGATGAATATCGCTGAGCCGCCATTGTGATCCCCCCCCAAAAAACTCCACTGGCAACCCGCTCGCAAAAAAACAAAAAAAAAACAAAAAAAAAAACTCTTAATTAATCACACTACATCGCCCAGTGCAATTCATGATTTCAATTTCTGCGCAGTTACTTCAAATAATAAAAAATGTTTTCCTGACAAGGTAATAATAACATAGTGAAGTTATTCCTGATCACAATACAAATTACATTCAAAATAGTTCAATGAACACAATTTAGGCGTAAAGATTTCATTGTGTAAAAAAAGACAAATAAATTATAGGCTACTAGATGTTTTACTAACTAAACGAAGCATACAAAAAGCAAAATTCGAAATAATTTAAATTAAATCAGATTAAATAGGTTACACCAACGGAGTGTGTGTTTTCAATTAATTCCTATGGAAGTTGAGCCTCCATAGAAACGCTCTGCTGCTCGCCAGTGGACACGCACCGTTATGCATGTCTACGTTCGCTTTAGAAGTACCGTCAATTCGGGGACGCACAATAAGTAGAAAAAGACAAGTATTTCTTCGCAGGTTACGTTTTTGCATTTGGTTAATATCCAAAATATTTCCAAATGGGCGATTTTACATTCCGCTATCGTCTTTCAGTCACTCTCCTAAAATGATAAATTAAATCTGAGTCCTGCTGCTGATCTGTGCTGTGACTATCTCGGCCCAGGCTGCATTGAGCAGACACGTTCAGTTTTTGTTTGTAGTGTCTTTTTTTTCCTCTGTGACGTAAGTGATGTAACTGGAAAATTAGACATGGTAAAAGTGAGTGGGTCCAATATCATTGGTCTTTAAAGGTGGGTGGGTCTCGTCCCACCCACATACAATGGTTCTGATGCCCATGGGAAAATCAGTATTTGACATTTTTAATGATATACTTGTTTTCAATGTTTTGGCAGGTGGCAGGGTGTCACAGTTATCTGGACTCATTTCTCTTTAGTTTCACTTCATAGACGTTCAGTTAGTTTTCATTCATCATGTGTTCCTTTGTTTGAGTTTCCCGCCCATCATCAGTAACCTTGGACACTCATCATCACAGCTGCTTATCATTCAGTTAATCACCATCATGTATATAAGTTCCCCCTGTCCCCCATTTCACATGCACTGTTAAACCTTCAGTCTGTTCCTGTGTTTACTGTAAATTAAAATCACTTCGTATAGACTTTATGCACAACTTACTTCCGCATTCTCTGCAAAACAGGTCGCATCGCTTCCGGTCCAGGGGTCTCATTTATAAAACTGTGCGTAGGATCCTTACTAAAAGTGTACGTGCGCCCGAAAGCCAAAAATGGCGTACGCCAAAAAATATTCAGATTTATAAAACCGTGCGTACGCCAGAACCTGCGCAGAATTCACTTTATAAATCCCAGTCAGCCGAAGATTGTGCGCACACGCGTCTCCTCCCCGAAATAACCATATATGGAGCTTACAACGGCTAGTTTAAATATGCATATCCTCATCTGCATATCATTTGCATGTGATTATTCATCCACGTGATACCATGTTAACGTACAAGACGTTAGGAAAATATGAAATACAGATGTGCCGTGTCACAATAAATTATTTTATTTTTTTCGTTGCCTATATCCTTGCCTTGTTTTTGAATGTATAAATCAAATATTGTCAAATACATCTCAGAGAAAGATCAATCTTCTCAATCTTTTCCACTGGCCAAATAGTATTTTTAATGAATTTATATTTTTAATGGAAAGACATGGTTGTGCATTATTTGCATGGAATTATTTTCTCAGACAATCTGCTATTATCATGATTAGCAATTATCTGTAGATAAAACATTAAAACACTGCATGCCAGAGGGAAAGTGTTCAAAAGCATTGCATCCACAACAAATATATATTTGTATTTATTGAATTTATATATATATATATATATATATATATATATATATATATATATATATATATATATATTGTAACTTCTCAGTAATGATTTCATGTAGTTTAAATGTTTAACTCCATTAATGAGAATGGCAAATTTAATCTAAATGTTTATATCAGAAGTAAAACATAGTTGAAATCATTATTTCATTTATTTAAACTGTTATTGAGAACGTGCACTGTATTTATTAGCCTACTCATGAAGATATACGGTTCATCTGCAGTTAGATTATGCACGTCAGTTTCACTAAACAGCCCAGTGCGCGTGCTGGCGCAGACACTTAAGAAGGGATGGATATTGGCTTCAAGTGATTCGCTTGGTGAGTGAAATTTTATTTGTAGGCTATTTTATTTTTGTAGTCTATAGATAGGCTATAATTTTCTTTAGATTTTCGGTCAAAAAGTGACCAAAAAGACATTTAACTACACCTCACCATCGGTGTCGCCAATTCCCTTTGTCTCCAGAATGTGCGTACGCACGGCTCAAAGTTTGCTTAATGGTGCGCACTTTCTCCCGTCAAGTTTGTTTTTTATAGATCACAACCTTAGCGTGGAAACTGGCGTACGTACGTTTCCAGCCCTGTTTTGTGCGTACGCACGCTTTATAAATGAGACCCCAGGTCTTTTGTATGTGCTTCATGAAATTTTTTGCGGTTTTACTCAAGATAAACTAATAAGGAGCGATCAAAGATTAGCATAACCAATATCCCTCACATGTGCAGATTGATATTTAAACGTTTTATATTTTTTCTTCTTCACAGTAACGTTTAGATATTTAAATGGAATAAAACGCCAATAACAAAGTGAACTAGGTAGGTTAGCTGATTACCTTAAAAATCCATAGATATCGTAGTCAGTTCTTACGGCCGTTAACACTTTCTCTGACAAGCGGATGCGATGAGACCCGTTTTCCGGTTTGGTCACGTGACGCGCGGCATAAAGCCATATTAGATCCTGTGTACCTTCGTCTTCCTCTTTCTTCATCTTATGACACAGTGGAGAGAAAGGTGTCAAATTTGCTGTCACTCCCTCAGCTGCTTTATTAGAAACACTCTTACATCAGTGTTAAAAATTGTTTTGGTAATTTAATGCCAAGGTAATAACACAAAGTAAAGTGATTTGCGATGTTAATAACTGTGGAAATGCGTCATCACTGTCAGTGATCATGCACAAAGGTTGCTCTAGTCATAATAATACATCTATATTTCATCATTGAACATATATTGCAATCAAATAATTAATAATAATATTCATGATTTTGCAGGTCTGTCAGAAGTGTATGTAATTGTGAGATGAAATTAAATTGTCAGCAATGAACCTGGCAGTGGTCAGCTGATTATATTTGGATTCATATTTGATCTATATATTGTAAGAAAGATGCTATGACCTTTCAGTGATTTAATTCAGTAAAAAGAAATTAATGTAGTTGTAGTTTCTTCAAAACATCCTGTAATGCATTTAAAACATCTGTATTAAAATTGGGTCGCATTTATGCAGCCACTGGCTGTCCTTAAACATTTTGTTAAATGCTGGAGAGTGTGTTTTGAATGTTTTTTTTTTTACGGTAATGATATGACCTCTTGTGCTCAAGTGCTTTCATCAGATGAGCAGTGTGTGTACTGAGACTCATTAATAAACCCCAGCCATGTGTTAAAGGCCCAACTGGTCACTTATTCACTCACATACAGTCCCCGTCCATCTGCAGGGGCTCTGATCAGCAGTTAAATACACAGGCCTGCTCACACACGACCCTGACCCGAGAGCCACACACGTCTGTGTTCATACAAACATGCAGCCATGCGGAAATGCCTCTGTGTTTACACCTCCATTATGCTCATGCTAACCGTGCAGGGAACCCACTGCGCGCACACACACACGCACACACATTACAGCAGCTCTGGCCCAGAGCGAAACCCTCATCTACTGGCTTCATACAGTCAAGGGCCTGATTATAACTGTTTCGTAATTAACAGTGATCAGATTTGTTTT
This sequence comes from Cyprinella venusta, assembly GCA_038021265.1. Taxonomy (NCBI): domain Eukaryota; kingdom Metazoa; phylum Chordata; class Actinopteri; order Cypriniformes; family Leuciscidae; genus Cyprinella; species Cyprinella venusta. Next base: position 24,345,248 of record CM075866.1, read on the forward strand.
GTGGCAGAAATGGTACATGTGTAGAACAGTCTAATTCAGATGCAGCTCGCAGCTTTGCCAGCAGACGGGTCACGGGCCTCAGGGAGAGCAATCACGAGCACCTCCATATGTTCCCTCTGCTTCTACACTGAGACCACCAGTGCCAGCACAACTCCCAGAACAACCTAATCGTGTTCTGTAATTACAGCACGCTGTTTCTCTCTCTCTCTCTCTCTCTCTCTCTCTCTCTCTCTCTCCCTCTCTCTCTCTCCCTCTCCTTCACACTCTTTCACGCGCTCTCTTTTTCTCACCCTTTTATTCTCCTTCTTCACCCCTCATCTTCCCTGCTGGCTAGAAATGAGGGGAAAAGACTCAAACACTCCCTCATCAGATCATTTGTAAATTGCTTTACGTGGCTGATGCCGAACTCTGTTGGTTTTCAACTGCTTGGAATTATAAATAATTGTAACAGATGCGCCAATGTGGCCGGCCTCCAACAAATGAGGCCCCAGATAATTTGGCCGACCCTTTTGGCAGGCCAATTTAATAAAATGTGAACAAAATCTACCTGCTAATAATTTATCATCCCCTCTCCCAATTGGTTAAACTTAATTACCCTGGCAGTTAACAAGGTCACGCCCAGATGCCAAGCCCGGCTGTAGTTTTGATAATGCAATCAGGAACCCGAAGGTGATGACAGCGCTGTTGTTTTTTCATTATCTTGCTCTCAGAGAAAACACAGGTGCCAAGGCCTACTTGTCTGTTGGTGGTAATTACCAGTCATCACAGCCTTCAAACTTGCTGCTACAAACATGTCAGAAATACAGCTGAACTTTAGACTCTTTCTTAGACGTGTCTCTGTGCGAAGAAAGGGAAAGATTATGCAACATCTGTCTTCGTCTGGTCCAAAAGAACGCATCATATCTGGTATTTACTGAATACAGGCTTGCAATAGATTCACTTGTCGTATTATTTTGCTTGGAGTTAGTTTCAGAATGTTGTAATGTCTCTTGTTCTGCTGTGAAACAAATACATCAGTGTACATGCAGCACAGCATTTACTAACTACAGCCGTCAATTAAGGAAAGTTGTTACGTTGTGTTGATTAATTTGCAGTTAATCGCATATTAACATCCCTCTACATTGCTACAAAATTTCACGCTAAGCAACTAAATGTCTGTTGTTAGCCACTGGCTAATAAATTAGATTTAACTCACTAGTGATTGAGTTAGCGGCCAAAATTACGTTTGGAACAGATATGTTTTCACTGTGTGTTGTGTCCTGTGACCGCTTCAGTTTGCACACACTGGAAACGAGAGAATGAATAAGCTTGTAAATTGCTGCAGTGATGAGTATTGTAGCCCAACCAGACGTTAGCACCCTGGTTCCCTCGTCAAAAACCCAATATGATTTTCCAGTGGCTTTTGGATTATTAACGTTGTGAACCCACTTCCTGCTCCTATTGACAGGACATTAAGTTTTTGGGCCTAGTTTTAGATGGATTTACAGTTCTTCCACATTTTCTTGTTGTCTTAATGTGTTGAATGAAATACTTTTTCTTCTGTTATTGTTATAACTGGTGTTTGTTACAAACGTTTGTCATTTTGTTTACCTATGTTCTCAATGGTGTTTTTGGTCTTGAAAGTGTCGGAACGAAGGCTTTAAAATACACATGAAACAGCTCATCTTTTTTAGTTTTAACTCACTAGTGATTGAGTTAGCGGCTAAAATTAAGTTTAGAACTAGGGATGTCCCGATCAGGTTTTTTTGCCCCCGAGTCATTTGATTTTGAGTATCTACCGATACCGAGTCCCAATCCGATACTTCTATAATATACACAAAAAGAATAAGGAAGAGCGGAAAAAAGAAGAAAAAAAAAAAAAAAACAGATCCAGATTCCAAGATGTTCCTTATTTTTAATTTAATTCGCCAAATTTAATTTGTTAAATTTAATTTAACATTTGACAACTCTGTTAACAAACAGAGCACTTCTGTGAGTTAGCTTGAACAATCAGGTAATAAACATAATTTCTTCACTTTTGGACTTTAGTGCGAAAGTTTATATTAAAAAAGTCTAAAATAAAAACAAAGAGCACTCATTGTGATCATTTGTGCTATCTTGGCTGTGATGTTCTGCGCCTTCGTACAATCAAGGGGCATTTTTCTCTCCTCTTCAAACTCTCCTGCAGCGTGAGCCAACTCGTCTTCGGCGGGGTTGCCTGGGTAAACTCGATGTATTGTGTTGGGTGTTTGTTTTTGAGGTGTCGTATCAGGTTTGTTGTGTTAAATAGCCTTTTCTTTCCACCTCTTTAGATCCCAAGTTTACATATCTCACAGTTTGCTATGGTTATGTTGTTGTCATCAACTTTATAATGTTAAGCATAAATATACTGATAAAGACACACAATATTTTGTTCTTGACAGGTGCAATATTTGAAAATTGAAATTTATTTATTTATTTATTTATTTTTAAATTATATTTTTATCAGACTTTGTCTAAACCTAGACTTTCGACCATCAACATTTAATTTATTAATATGTATTTGTGTACAAAATAACATATAAACGTCTTCTCCTTTTCTATTTTGCCTGGAAACGCTTCCAATGCTTGTGTGTCGTCTGAAAAATAGGTGTCTAGGTTCTATTCCTTGCATGCACGCATTTTCCGCACGGCTCGAGCGCGCCTGAGGCGTGTCACTTCGGGCAGTCTGCAAGCTCTAACCTGTTAACACGGGAGCCAAAATAAAACGGACACGCCACACAGCTGAGATGCTGCCACACAGCCAGTGTGTCGCAGGCCACTCTGTACCACCGCATATCTATAGATTTGTTAAAAATACTGAGAATATATACATGTATATCCGAGTCCTGATCGGGAAGTAACACCCGATTCCGATCGAGTCTGAAACCACGTGATCGGGCCCGATTTCTGATCACATGATCGGATCGGCACATCCCTACTTTTGGATTATTATATATTGTATAATATCTTATAACAAAAAAATGTGTTAATCATGATAATCCTCACAAATGAACAACTTTTGAAGCCTAATACAATCGGCAAAAGAAAACAGCTAAACGTAGGGTATAAACTACAGCACTGTCGCATGGCATTAATGCCACCATCAAGCTTTCTAAAACTCGTTTATTTTTATTTTTTTAAACAGACACTGGAATAGTGTCTGTCTCACACAAAACATTTGGAATAGTTTGCAAGAGCCTGATTATTAACACAATAAGGCTGTGAAGCGGACAAGTGAGTATACAAGTTTTGGTATCTGGTAACCTGTTTGGTATTGATGACGTTTAATGTCCTGGACAACCTCTGTATACTGTAGGCCCATTATTCTTTATCAATAAACGGATTCATTTCTTTAAAAGAAAAGTCTTACAAACTTTTAAATGGTAGGGTAAATATGTGTTCAAAAATACAATGCAGAAGTTTCCCCCTGCCACTGTATACATTAAGGCAGCATTTCTGGATGAGTTTTGGGAGTTTTACTCAGTCTCTTGGGAAAATGACTACAATTCCACCATGCAGAGTCTGTTTGTATACATTGGCTTGTACTCCACAGAGCACCCTAGAGCCCAATTCTTATCACTCAATGTCTGTGATTTCATGTACCGATTCATCTCTGTGTTTATTACAAAGGTGTGTTTTTTAGATGTGCGAGTTACAGAAGGTCATGCTCTGTTACATCACATATGACGTACATGTGTTTTAATTTATTATTTTGTTAATTTAATTTAAATGTATTATAAAAACACTGTTACCTGTTACTGACATTAAAATGGGCAGTCTTTGCGTTTTCTGTGATTGGCTATTGTTTGTATATGTACATTTTTCGTTGGATAGCATCCAAATTGAAACAAAATGAAAGGATGCCGAAGACTGGTGTGGAAACGGTAGCTCAGTTAGAATCGGCAATCACAGACATTCACATTTGACTGGATTAGATTTCTCAGAGGACCATTGAGTTTGCCGAAAAACAGTAGGTAATTTTCTCTGGAATTTCTACTGAGGTTGTGTGAGAAAACACCGACTTGGCAGATTCAGACGGGAATAAGATTGTGTGAAACATACATTTCTCTATGACCCCCTGAAAAACTAGTCCTGTCCGAATAGGGCTTAGGATGTCCTTTTGTATGCCACTTTGGGCTGATTTTGCAGTGTGTTTTGAGTCTTTGCCTTGATGGAAGATTAATTGTCCCAGTGCCCATGTTGATTGCAGCTTAGTTAACTCTTGGGTTTTTCTGTAGTTAGTGCTGTCTATTTTCTTTTATCTTTACGCTCCTTGACTCAGCGAAGCATCCCCAAAGCACAATTCTGCAACCACCCTGATTCCCGCTAGAGATATTGTTCTCATGGTGATGAAATGATAGGTCTGCCTGAAATATGGCAATTAGGGTTAATTCTCAGAAGTTCTCTTTCGACATCTTCCGAATTGTCGAATTCCTTACTAGTAGAAACTTTTTTTTTTTTTGCAAGATTTATGACCCTATTTTTTGAAGAACATATTCTCCAAACTGTAACTTTGTGAACACTCTTCCTGCTGCTATTGACAGGACATTGATTTTTGGGGGCTAGTTGTAGATGGATTTACAGTTCTTCCACTTTTTCTGATTGTGTGTGAATTGTGTGTGACAATTAATGAACTTTTAATGAACATTAAACAGTTAATGAACTGTTGTCTTATAGCCTGGCTATTGTCAGACCCAAGTCTCAATGAACCACGTTCATTTTCTCGTATTTGAGGCGTGATTTACGAATGCCCAGAACCATTTATTGGGTGTTAAGAATGTCTATCAAATGCCCTTGTATATAGCTCATAGCCAATCGTTTCAATTATACCAGATGATGTATGTATGTAGAGTGACAGAAATTAGATTAGACCCAAGATGATGAGTCAGAGGTTTATGTGTACACTATGGCATGTATCTAACGGCCGTTTCACACCGCATGCGTGAACGGCACATTTTTTTTTTTTTTTTTTGCCGTGCATGTTAATCAATGAGTGCATTCACACCTTTAGCAAGAGCAGCACTGGAGCAGCAGCAAAGCATTTTTTTTTATTATTATTATTATTTTTGATGGACAAAAATAAACAAACATGATTTCACACAAAAAGTGCCCAAAATGCACAGAATAAGCATGTCTAGTGAAGAACTAGAACTTTTATTTTATTTTTTACTCAAGAACTTGAGTAGGCAAATAAAAGAAAATATAGACTCAAAAATATTTATAGAAGATGTAGGCTACCCAGTAAAAACTTGTTATTATTTAGTAATAATTAAAAAAAAAAACTAAAGTAAACTAACCAGAAAATATTATATATAAACATTCTTTTAGTTTTATATAACACAGACAGCTACATAGGCTAGCACAACCCAAATCAAACCCGAGTGTGTGGTTTATTTGTGTTTTTTGTTTTTTCTGCAGATTTGCAGTCTTGTAAACATATTGAAAGTATGACTGAAAATAATATATTGGAGCCATTTTCTGTATTGTTTTGTTGTTAAACATTTATATGCAAATTTTGTACACCTCCCCATTACAAACTTTCAAGACTATCAATGTTATAAATGACCAACCTCTGAAAAAAATGTATAGTCTTGTAAAGAATTACTCGCTTATATATGTAGCTTTGGAGCCGCTGCTGTGACACTGTACAAACGCTTCAAGTGTGAATACTCTCACGCGTCTGCAACTGCAGTGACGATGTAGAGGCTGACGCGCCGCTCAAGTGCCGCTGAATGTTTTTTTAGATAAGATAAAGTAGATCCATGCATTGCATGTGAGGGCACAAAGCCAAGTCTATGTATACAGACATATTTTAGCATGAGGCATATACTTTTATTAGTTTGATTATTGTCACGGATAGATTCAAGATGCGAGGACAACACAAAACTCTTTTGTGGGGGAAAACGAGAACAGTAATATACAGGATCAGAAAACACAAGGAATATAGACAACAAACTAGCACAGAATTGCAAACACAGGGAGACAAAGGCCTTGTCCACACGGGCACGGGTATTTTTATAACCGTGACTTTTTTTTACGGAGTTCGGCCATTCGTCCACACGGAAATGCAGTATCCTGCCAGGTTGAGGATTTTCAGAAACGCCGATTACAGTGTTGTCATGTAGACAGTAAAACCAGAGTTTTTGCTTTGCGATGTCAGAGTGTGCACCCGCGCTGCACCACTATCCGCCTGCTGGAGCCTGTAATAACTTTTTGTTAGACTTTTGATTAGACTTTTGATACAGTTAGGGTTATATCGCCTCCTGCCGGTGTGTTTATTGTGTTTTCATGTGGATGGATTTTTTTTTTTTTTTTTTTTTAAACGCAGGAGGAAAAACTCTGGACAAGGCCTAAGTAGGAAGCAAACAAAAGGTAACGAACAAGGCAGGTGGGGCAAATTAATCAATAATCAGTTAACAAGATAGGAGGGGCCAGACAATTGACAAGATAGCACATACTTTTATACTTTATTGTCGGACGAGTCTGAAATTTTTCTTGCTTAACAGTGTCTGTTTATAACATACATTCTACATCAACATACACTTAAACATCACATATTATATATTCAATCAATACATCACTAATGTATTGAACACATTATATTCCTAATGTATTCACAGTGCTCTTGGTTTCTGATTGAATGTTTTTGTTCAGCGCTAAGATAGCCTGGTGCACAAAAGAGTGTTTCATTTTTATACCTTCTCGTTGATGGTAGTTCAAACTCTTTATGCAAAATATGCATAGGGTTAGAAGCTATAATATTAGCTTGCTTGAACTATTAGCTCGAACTGTTTTCGTACTCCAAATGACCTAAGACGACGAAGAAAGTAAATTCTATGCTTTGTTTTTTACATAGAGTATCAAGGTGGTCTTTCCATGATAGCATATCGTCTGTAATCACTCCTAAGTATTTATATGTCTTAACCAATCTGATTTCCTCCTTATCAATATAAACAGGCATTATATCATTTGCAGACCCCAAAACAATCTCCTCAGTTTTACTCGTATTAATGACAAGAGCATTATTCTCTCACCACTCAATCAATTTAGTCACACCATGTTGATGAAACTCAGGACTGTCAAAATCATTTAACGTAGATATTAAAACAGTGTCATCAGAATACTTCAAAATATACTGATTTAACATGTCAGTTTGACAGTCGTCTGTAAATAAGGTGAAAAGTATGGAAGAACTCACGTTGCAGTTGCACCTTGCGGTACTTTGACATTTGTAATGATTGCAGACAACACTGTTTTATTCACTTTGACTCTCTGAACTCTATCAGTGAGAAATGAAGTATACCACTGGATCAGATAGGGATTCACGTTCAACTGAACAAGTTTTGACTACAATCTGTCCACCTGTATTGTGTTGAATGCAGAAGAGAAATCTAAAAACAAAGTTTTTACAATTGATTTAGGTTTATCTAAATGTTTAGAGTGTTTTTTTTTTTTTAGACATGCACTAAAGCAGCAACTGAATCTTCAGTACTATAGCCTTTCTTAAGCCCCGTTCACACCGCCAGCGACACGCAGCGACAAAGCGACAAGGTCCCATTCATTTCAATGGAGCGCTGGCGACATCCGGCGACACGAGCGACAGTGACGGTTGGCGACAGAATGTGGGCGTGTCAAGCGACAAGAGACAAGCGACAAAAGTTGAGAATTTTCAACTTTATGCAAATGAGAAGCGATTTTCGCGAGCGACAACCAATAGGAAAGACAGTGGAGCTCACGTCACCATCTCGAGTGCAGGGCAGGCAAGACAGAAAGAAAGAGTTTGAGGACGATTTTACTGTTTTATATGATTTGACTTTAACCACATACATGGATAATAAAAAGATGCATGGAAAAGAAACTGTCGACAGTCTCAGTGAGTTTAATTCATACATTTAACGTTATAGTTCGAGTGTTGTAATTTTATGATGAACGTTTAGCACTGCTGCAGTTCATTTTACAATTTCCCCTGCATTACGTTGACTATTAGGGACAAGAAAATTGATTATTTGTCAAATTTGAATGACGTTTTTATAATTTGTGACAGTATGAGTGAGTTTAATTTGTTCATTGATCGATCGTTGATCTAGTTGATGGTTTAATCCACTGAACACAGCTGTGGTGATATAAAAACACTCTCCCAACAGCATATGGTTTCTTTTTAGCCTTAAACGTCATTTATTCCCAGTCAAATTAAAATCATATATCACTTTTGATGGTCTTTTGAATAGATATGGCCAGACGTGCAGTCTACCAATAACATCAGAGCGACAGCACTACGATCGCCCACAAGCGACATCACAGTACAGAGCCGAGCGACACACAGCGACAAAATCGCTGGCGGTGTGAACGGGGCTTATAGGCAAACTGCCAAGGATCTAATTTATCTTCAACTGTCATAACTAAATACTGGAGTAACAATCTCTCTAAACATTTCACAATCACAGAGGTGAGGGCAATTGCTCTAAAATCTTTATTCTCTTGGACACGGCATTTTTGGTAATGGTTTAAATCATTACCGAAAATGCCATGTCCTAGAGATAATTTAATGTATGTGGTCTTCCATATCACGGGAACAGTGTGTGTGTCAACGGAAGCTTGAAACACTGGTTGCCACACCTGTGCTAATTCATGTGCAAAATTCTTTACAGCCTTAACAGCCTTTTTTGTATCAATAGACATAAAGTTTTCCTAACATCACCAACCTCAATAACAATTCAGTCCAATGATGATGTCCAAAATTCATCATCAGCTACAATAGATTTTTTGAAGACAACAATCCACACATTGTTTTTATAATGTCCTAAACCTTTTTGGTATTATTAATTTTAAAGGCTTTTAAAATTAAATTCTGCCCCATACATGGAATCAGAGTGCCTACTGTATGTCGTAAAAGGAAAATCTCTACAGCATAAGGCCAACCACTACATGCATATGGTTTGTTCTACCATTTATTAGTAATCATTTACACTGTTTGTTTACTACTTACTATACCTGAGCATTCAGTTTTGTGCAATATAGCATACAGAAGGTGATGGACATTTTGGGGGGAAAGAAGTGCTGCATTATATCATTTAAATGTGACTTTTCATGAAATTCTATAATCCAAGATTGCTGCCACCATATGTCGTCATAATATGCAAATTATACCATACCATACCAACTTTTTTTGTTTAGCACTTTACAACAACCTAAGTTGACCAAAGTGCTGTACAGAAAACAAACATACATACAATTAAAAACCCTACATTCATCATTAGTAACAAAAAAAAAAAAAAAATCATGGAGTCGACATCTTGCTAGGTGTCAAAAGCCAAAGAGAAAAGATGGGTTTTAAGAAGTTTTTTTTAAAAAAAAAACAGGTAAAGAAGAGGCCTGTTTAACATGCAAAGGCAGATCATTCCATAGTTTCGGGGCAGACACGGCAAAGGCACGGTCCCCTCTGAGCTTACGCTTAGTTTTAGGCACAGTCAGGAGCAGCTGATCATCTGACCTGAGAGTGTGGATGGGTTTATACGAGTGAAGAAGCTCAGCAAGGTAAGGCGGGGCAAGGCCATTTAATGATTTAAAAGTAAATAACAGAATTTTAAAATGGATCCTAAATTGAATAGGCAGCCAGTGTAGTGAAGCTAAAATCGGGGAAATGTGCTCCCGTTTACGTGTGCCCGTTAAAAGACGTGCTGCTGCGTTCTGTATCATCTGGAGACGGGTGATGGAGGACCCATTAACCCCCACGTATAGTGAATTACAGTAGTCCAGCCGTGTAGTTACAAAGGCGTGGATTGCAGTTTCAAAATGTTGTCTTGACAAAAATGGCTTTATTTTGGCCAGCTCCCTCAAATGAAAGAAGCTAGATTTGACAACAGCTTTAATTTGACAGTCAAACTTTAGCTCACAGTCCACTTTAACACCAAGGTTTGAAATGCAAGGTTTAATGTAGGGAGCCAAAGAGCCCAGATCTATCGGTGGGGTCCCAGTGGTGCCTCCAAAAACCATCACCTCCTTTCCACCTTTTCATCATTAAAATTTAAAAAGTTCAGGGCTATCCAGGCTTTTATGTATTTGAGGCAATTGAGTAGATGTCCAACAAAGTTATCATTTTTCTTTTTAAGAGGTACAGTGGAATGAAATTATATGGGGAAACTTTGGGTCATCCTTAATATTTCTTAATATTACAGTAAGTATCTATCTTGTTTCACTTTTAAGATATAGGGCCCTATTTTAACGATCTGAAACGCAAGTGTCAAAGCGCATGGCGCAAGTAACTTTGTGGGCGTGTCCCAGTGCTGTTGCTATTTTCCCGGCGGGATAAATGCCTCTTGCGCCTGGCGCAAATCTAAAAGAGGTTGGTCTGAAGTAGCTTCATTATTCATAGGTGTGCTTTGGGCGTAACGTGAAATAAACCAATCCGAGCGCCATCCAACATACCCTTTAAGAACAGGTGTGCATGTTTCATGACGGATTGCTATTATAACGGCGGATTTACCAGGCGCGCACCAGGAGCGTTCACAGCCGATGAGACCGACGTTCTTGTCAGGACAGTGATAGACAGAAGTGACGTTGTATGGGGATGGGAGAAACTCTAGCACATCAGCGTCGGTTAAACATTATAGCCTATACGTATGTTTCTTGCCACTATTGGGCAAACAGGTCTGATCCTTTAGTACTAGCCTACAATTAGCCTTAAGAAATGGGTAATTCGGTTTTTTCATCTTCATGTAAACCACAATGATTTCCCTCATGTGTTAATATTTTTTCCTTGTTATAATGTATGATTTGCAATAATAAAAACTACTGCATCTATGTTGATGAGAGAATCAGTGTATGCGCGTTGTGTACAGTGTACCCGCTACATTATGGCCAAGCATGCGCTTAAAATAGCATTATGAACAACGCGCAACGCGCCACTGACTTTAGACCAGGTTTTTTCTGGTCAGTGGCGCAATTGTGTTCTGGAAGTGTAAAATAGCACCAGGGAATGTTTGCGCCGAAACACACCTCCTTTTTGCGCCAATCCGCCCAGGGAGCGCAAGTTCATTTCCTAGTTTACCAACGTGCGTCTGTGGAGGGGAAAATCCCGCTTTGCGCGCGTGCAAAATAGGAATGAGACATGCGTTTGTGTATAAAGTCATTTGCGCCGGGTGCAAGATAGGGCCCATAGTCTTTTGAATTTAAGATCAAAATCGAACTTTTTAGGAAAAAAAACTCTGGCGCCTAAAGGGTTAATATAATCATATAACAATGTAGTTAAATGAGCATCAAGTGAGCCTTCATCAAAAATGTCCCAACTTGTCCAGTCAAAACAGGCTTTCATAAGCATCCCTGACATTCACAAAGCACTTATAAATAATATTGTTATTTCTTGTTTGGGTTTTTACAGACTGTTCAAATCCCAGCAACAAAGTCTCCAATTTGCACTGGTTCAACTCAGCTACTAAGATGCACCCGTGATTGTACTGGGTGATTTATAGTTCATGAACATTAGTCCGCTATCAGGCTAGCTGCCTGAGATGGCTTACCGCTGGGTGGGACATATTACATAAACCACAAAATACAACCAAATTCTCTAGGCAGATAAAAAGGTCTTAAGGTCATGCCGAGAATTTCCACATTTGGGTCTCATATCTTCAGGGTGTCCGCGGGGTTTTAAAAAGTTTTTAAAAGTGATAAATCAAAATTGTCAAATTTAAGGCCATTAAAAGTGTTAAATGTACTCTGAGAGGTATTATTTTTTAAAAATTAGGTATTATGTTTTTCAGACTATCAGGCGTCCTATTCTGTGTTTGCGTTAGTCCGTTTAAATATGGGCTTTAGCTTGTCTGGGCACAATCAAAGATCTATCGTCTCTGTCTATGTTTGATGCTGACGCCATATTCAATGGTCGATCGACATCATCTGTGAACACCCGGATTTAGACCTACCTATATTGTATTTATATAAAGCGTTCACAGGCAAATTTGCTTTATGTTTAGGTCTATATTGCTTTTATTTCCCCGGTGTCGAAATCAGGCAAACACGATATTGCATCTCAATATCCACGGATCACTGGATCTTTAGTAAGTTGTAAGGAACACTATATTGAATCCAACATTTAGTTTAAATTGATAAAAATTTCGTTTTAGTCGAATTTTCGCAGTTTCCCCTATTAAATCCTGTCACGCAGCAGATCTTTTGCCATTTTTATATGTTATAAATGTCAAAATCTGTGTAAATAATGGAAAGGTTGCTGCTGATTAACACTTAATTCAGTGCCGTGATGGTTTTAAAAAAAATTCTGAAGGTAGTAAAAAAGGTATTAAAAAGTAGTAAATTTAACTTAAGGAATACTGTATATACCCTGATCTTATATTTAACTGAACATGCATGGGACCATATCTCATTTTTATACGTGCAGATGCCACCCCCTTTATTTTTACCTGAAGCTTTTTCTCTATCAGCTCAAACTAATGTGAATCCAGAGATCTCAAACAGCGAATCAGGCATTGTAGACTGCAACCAACTTTCCGTGAAGCAAAACAAAGATGCCTCACGAAATTCATTGCAGTAGCATGTGTGATCTTATCATGTCCAATTTGTTATTCAGAGAGTGCAGATTACTGAAGACAATTGACGGCAATGGTGGCTGTTTAAATCTCCTTCGCAGGCCTTGAATTGGATCCTTGAATTGGCCTGTTGTCAGCTCTTGAGTTGTCTTGAGTTTTAGCTCCAGCAACGTCTCCCGGGTGTAAGGGCGTGCAACCATTGTTGTGACATCACAATTGTTTGAGGTTCCATGTGTAGTTGGACATTGCATTGTCAGACATAGTCCACAGAGACCGATCGTCCATAAAATCCAAATCAAGAGCACTTTTTTTCCAGCCTTCATCTTTCCACTTCAACAGGTCCCTAACCAAACACTTGACAATGAACATCAGACAAGCAAACAAACAAACCGCAAACATAGTATACTGAAACACAGTGCTGCTGCTGAGCAGCTCACCGAAACATGGCACAAGGAATACAAGACAAGCCATGTGCTCAAACCAAACCAGACTAAACACAAACACATGACAAACTGGGAATGTCTAGGAATGAAAGATATAAACCAAATAGGTGACAGAAACCCTGGCATTACCCCCACTCAAAGGTGACCCCTCGGGCGGCCACGGCAGAGACGACCAGGGCGGCACAGGCTGCACAGGCGACCAGAGTGCAGCAGACCCTTCGGGCGGCCATGGCGGACACGATCAGGGTGAAGCAGGCTGTGCAGGCGACCGGGACGGGGCAGACCCTTTGGGCGACCATGGCGGAGATGACCAGAGTGGAGACAACCTTTTGGGCAGCCATGGAGCAGGAACAGACACCGGCTCAGAAACAGACACCGGTATGACCATCTTGTCCAGGGACACTGGCTCGGTGGCGGCCATCTTGTCCGGAGACACTATCGGTGGTTCAGCTGCAGGCTTCACTGAAGGCTTAGGGGTTTCAGCAGCAGGCTTTGGAACAACCTCCGGGCCCTGTGGTTGACCAAGGCTCTCTTCCTACTCCACTGGATAGGAGGCTGATGGGTTTCCCCCTTACTCCTCTCTCTCCCCGAAGGTGTCATCGGAGGACCGGGGACTTGGCAGTTTGTGAGGTCAGTAGGATGCGGGCCAAGAGGCGGAAGACCAACCTCCCAGTCTGCACTGGACCCGTGATGGTAAACACACCCCACAAACTGCCATGATAGTATCCCCAGCATTCCCATCTCCCAGGCAGGCACACAGGCTCATTAAGGCTGGTGTAAATCTGTCCTTGAGCACTGTGTCACCGATGTTGAGCCCCTCCGCAAAATACAGGAACTGGTAGGCAAGCTCTTACACGCTGTTGCCGAAGAAAAAGGAGCTTGTCAGGTCTTTCCACCATCAGATAAGTGGAGGAGCAGGGAGATGGAAAAAGGAAGAAACCCATTGCTTGCTGAGTCCTCAGTTGGCTGGTTCGTTCTGTCACAGAATGGGTAGATTCAAGATGCGAGTAGCGATGGTTGACGTGAAATTGTCGTTCCGAAGCTTTGCGAGATTCCGAAGCGCAGATGTTTCAAAACACTGATCCGAAGCCTGATTCAAAACACTTCACGTGACCATGGCTAAATGAAGCTTCTGAGTGTTTCGACAGGTGGAGTGCTCCTCCGATTCAGCGTTTGATTGACAGGGCCGGGAACACAACACACAATCGCTCATCTGTATATGTGAAGTCAACTCATCTTGACCTTGTGGGTTTTTGTGAGAGGATTTTTTTGACTGGAATAAACCACACTAAATGGTAATTTTCTGGAGAGAGAGTATATTGTATGTACACAGTGTAACATTAGGCTAAACTGCAGTGATGTGATGAGCAGACAGATGATATGATATGATGTTGGTATGTTTATTTATGTTTATGTTTGTATAATGATGTTTTTGTATGTCTGGTGAGACCAAAGAAAATTTTCCCGTCTTCCAAAGAAGAGAAATTCATATTTTTAATAAGAATCTCTAAAAAGTGAGACATTTCTTATATTATTCATTTTTCAGGACCAAAATAACATTCTGCACAGTGAGGATATTAGACACATTTTAGAAAAAATGTAGCTATTGTAGATATTTTTCACATATTAGAAAAATAGCTACAATAATAGAAACAACAAAAAAAAAAACATTTTTATTCACTTGATGTCAAGGTTGTTTAAGTTCAACACCTGCAAGTGACCACTAGGTGTAACAGTGGAGAGGGTGTCAAATTGATTCGAAGCCTCGACACAATATGGCACATTTGGTTCAACTGTTTCATTGCTTCAGGAAGCCTCGATCTTCCCACCAATAGATACGAGGACTTAAGTGCAAAAATAAATGGGTATATTTATTAAGTAACAAACAAACTACAAACAAAACTCCCTTGTGGGGGAAAACGATAAAAATAACAGACAGGGTCAGGAAACACAAGGAATATAGACAACAAACTATCACAGGACTGTAAACACAGGGAGACTAAATAGGAAGCAAAAAAAAAGAAGGTATCGAACAAGGACAATTGACAAGAGGGCACATGGCACAAGGAATACTAGACAAGCCATGTGCTCACAACAAACCAGACTAAACACAAACACATGACAAACTGGGAATGTCAGATCACGACAAACTGGGAATGTCACCAAACCAGATATAAACCAAAAAGAGGTGACAGAAACCCTGACAGTTATGTAGCAGACACGAAAAACTGAAAATCTTTCTATAGTTTAAGCCAAAATACTAATCCTCATGCTTATCACCATAATAATGCTGATAGACTTTTTACTCTCCATTTAACATGATCAGGATGGGGCATGTCCTCTGAAAAGTGCTTAAAGAGATATTTAACCCGAAACTTTGAAGTGTTAAAGCTCCAGTCCACATTCATTGTAAGTCAGGTGATTGTGTGAATTGCCTGCGTCTGTGCTGCATCTTTCTACTAATAGAGAATTTGGTAGTTTCAACAGTAAAGTGACTCCTTCGTTGATGAGAAATGTATTGTTGTGATTGAGTAGCAAAGCTGTTTTATTAATATGTCGCAGTAAAACATTGATAACAATTCTGTTCTCTTGCATGTTTCTGTGTATGCACAGCATAATATCTGTGTGTGGTGTGTTTGTGTAATGAAACCAATGAGTACAGGCAGCGCGTTAATATAGAATGGTAATTAAACCGACTTAAACAACTTTAATCCACATATTCCATCCTCTCATTCCCGCCGGTTATATGCAGTCTCTCCACGCCAAGACACAGGTGTTCATCATCTGCACTTGATCTACTCAACGCGCGGCTCCGTCTTTTCTCTGCCGCTACAGACTTCGCAAAATCACGCCCCCCTCGCCACAGTCAAGTTTGCCGAAGTGCGTTTAATTTGTTTATTTTTGTCCCTGCGTGCCGATCGGAGACGGAGTTCACTGCTGATATTCGCCGTGTATCGCCCAATCAGCGGATGGCGGGCGGGTGCGGTTTTGAAAATTGGTCAAAAACGTTGGTGCCAATGGATGGCGGACGGATTATGAGTTTTGTGATGTGGTTTCGTATGAAATAATAGCCCATCCGTGCATCTCTAGTGCGGATGTATGGAACTGTTGTAAAAAAAAACAGCATAACAAAGAATGTTTATAAAACAAATTGGCTACCCTGCCTTTAACGCTGATATTTTGAAAAAAAAAAAAGTGGGGGGAGGGGGGTCACATCTTTGTCAGCTTTTTCCACCCCTGATGAGTTTGCATCCCTGCAAATGAGAAAGTGCAGGAAGAGTAAGGCTTTCTTTGTCACTCTTGACTGCTGAAACTGTTTCTTTGTTCTCCATATTCAGGTATTGATTGCTGCTTCTTTGTAAGCTTTAATTTCACTCTTTTGCTAATCCTTGCAGAGTGGAAGTCTTTGATGATGAGGACACCACTGTTCCTGTGAATGCTGAGAATGTTAAGTCTGGTTTTGGGACATGTGTCAGAGGAAAGTTCAGCTATGCTGTTAATGACTTGACACATCAATAGGTAGATCCTTTTGGACTAAGAGCTCCAAGCAAGTGACTCTAGTTAGTTGCACTCAACGGCTGCCTATTCAAGAGCTAATCAGCTTTTAAAGGATCTTTTCAGTTCTCTGAAGTATTACTGTTTTTTTCCTAGATTAAGTGTTTTTGATCTGGTCCCTGAAGATCTCCATCTCTCGATTTGTAATGGTGCGTCTGCAATTTACAGTTTCACTCTCTTTCAGTTGTTTCTGCCATCTGGCCTTCCTTCACATACCTGATCAGATTTGCCATTCCAGGCGCACAGTTCTCTCCATGGTTTTAGGTACTTCAGAGAGAGTTCTCTCTCTCTCTCTCTCTCTCTCTCTCTCTCTCTCTCTCTCTCTCTCTCTCTCTCTCTCTCTCTCTCTCTCTCTCTCTCTTTCTCTCTCCCTCTCTCTCTTTCTCCCCTCTCTCTCTCTCTCTCTCTCTCTCTCTCTCTCTCTCTCTCTCTCTTCTCTCTCTCTCTCTCTCTCTCTCTCTCTCTCTCTCTCTCTCTCTCTCTCTCTCTCTCTCTCTCTCTCTCTCTCTCTCTCTCTTTCATTCCTTTTTTTTTCTTTCTCCCCAAAGTCTGCTTCTGTTGTCCTATCAAGTGTAACTCTGGGCCCTGATAGAGCAATTAAAGGCGCCTCCCTCCCCACCTTTGGTAATGAGGCCTGGCGCGTTTCTCACTCTATAACCCTTTAGTCTCCCCTAATGGGACATCATTATTGTCAAAGAAACAATGTAAATGGAAATGAACATGCTCATTAGGTCCCTGCACAGAGAACCCTTCAGCAGCATGCCGTGTGTGCTCCTCCTCACGATTCAGCCCGTGTCCCCTGCTAGATTTTGGAAAGTGTGTCGGCTGATGTTTGTGTGTTCATACGTGAAGGGCTATTGCTCATCTTTGGCTTTTGATAATTAAAAACTTGGCTATTGTGTTGATAGAAGATGTTTTCTAATGTTTTATTGGGTTTTTTTTCTGTCTTCAACAGGGCCCCAGGTCTCTGTCTCCAGATGGTGGCAACAGTGATGGAGCAGACAGTCAAGAGCAAAGGATTCAGCGGCTGCAGGAATTACTCGTGCTTAAGGTGAACACTAAATACTTACTTTAATCTGTTTCTATTTGGTCATCTCCAAGAGATTTATGCCCTTCTGTGAATGTTTGAGTGACAATCTCCTGCTTCCTTAGACATAGAAAATATTACTATCGTTTACACAAATTAAATAAAAAAAAAGTTATATGCAATTAAATATAGAAAAAAACATGTTAAATAACATTTTAATGTAATTGAAAAAAAAAAACAAAAACAAAACTAAACTACAATACTGTTTTAATGCCTCCAAAGGTATTAGGAAAAAAATGGAATTACAGTATATATGATATATTTTATATTAAATTAAATATTATGACCTGCAGGAAGCATCAAAATGCCAATAGATAGTGATAAAACTAGCCTGTTCTTAGAAACTAAAGGCTGTTTAATTCTATAGTTTTTTAAAATTTTAATTAAGCACGTTAACTTTGGCTGTACTAAAATTAAGTTAAAATAAAACCAAAAAAAAAATCTAAAAAAAACATTAAAACATTTAACATTGTAAATACAATGAAAAAGCGAATTCTAAATTAAAAACTATGATAATCTGAGACACTGTCCACTCTTGGACATATCAGTGAAAAATAACGTGTATTTGCATATGTGTGTGTCTGTCTGTTAAAGTTTCGGCATGAAGGAGCTCATAGCAGGTAGAGTCAGATGTTATCCTCTGACTGCTATCCTCTATCTGACCTCCATCCTTCATCATCCACACGCACACGCACATTGACTGTCTGCAGAGGCAATGAGGCAGCGGGAGAGAAGGCTGCTGAAGAACTCGCGCTCTTCACTAAACCAATCATCCATGTCTCTCTTTTGACTTTTCATGCCTCTCTCTCTTACCCTGTTCTCTTCTCTGCTGCCCCCTTCCTCATTCCTGCATTGCCCTCCTTTTAAATCTCAAGTAAACTAATCTAGTCTGTGTTTTTGTCTGTCAGACACTTCAGTTTGTAAGGCTCAGTGACAGTCAACATTTCCAGCGGTGCGGAGTACTCATCCTCCAGTTCGTATTGATTTTAATGCCCAGGTGGATGCGTGCCGGGTACTTTAAACGCCCTCTCTGTATGCCGTGATGTCACTCAGACACGAAACATTGGTCACTCAATCCGAACAGGCCTTCATTAGCACTCTGCTTTGTTTCACTTCTCTGTCTCATTCCCTGTCTTTTTCGTTTAAAGGCTGACTGTCCTCTTGTGAATTTCTGAGCAGTAAATCCATACTTGTCACATTGGCAACTGGTCTGGGGCTGGCTTGTTCTCTTTGTCCTTGTTAATAATAACAGGGTTCAGGGCCCTGCATTTCCCGCCCAGCAGGGCTGCCGTGTCATAGCAGCAGTAAACAAGCTTTCCTCCCTTTCAGAAAGCCTTTCGACAAGTCTCCTGGCCCTGGCCACTCAAGCTGAAAGGTGCGCTTGCTGTCTCTGCCAGAGTTCGCCTTGGCTAAGGTCAGAATAATAGAGGGCCTTCTTGTCAGGAAAATCTATATGTTCACCCCTGAAAAGTCCCATATAATCTTTGGTGGAGATCCCCCCCCCACCCCACTTTTTTTTTCTTCAAATAGCTGTGAGGCAAAGACCAATATTTACGGCCATTTGGGGAGCGACCTGGCTTACTGAGGCGTTCCTCCTGCTGTGGGGTTTAAGTGGTGGGAGAAGTCAGCCATTTCCTATTGGCTGATGCCTGCAATGTCAGGCCACATTAATGCTACAGGTGCCAGGTTGGCGTGGAAACGCTTATCAGCGCCCTGTTCCCAGAGAAGTGAGGAAAGAACATCCAGAAAGAAAAGCAAACTTTGTTAGTGATCTTTACACAAGGTACCAATGATATATTTACTTTGGGCATGTAACTTAAAGTGTATACGAATATCTGATCATGACCCCTCTTTTTTTATCTTAGTCATAGTAAAGGAATTTCACCTTAACAGGAAGAGAATGACCAAAGAGGAATGTTTAATAAATTAGAAATTAAATAAACTGGAAAAAAAAAAAATTAAGGGAACTTGAATGAAGGATTTTGTCAAGTTATGGATAGTCGCAGTGAAACTACGTAAAGCAGTGGATCTTTTCTTCCATATTGTGACTTTGTAACAGATTGCTGATAAAAAAAGGTTGGCCTGTGACTTTTTTCTATTCATTTGTGGTTGATAGAATTTTGAGATGTGGGTGATTTATTTGAAATTGGAGGCGGATTAATGTTTATGGGGCAGGGATGAAGTGGACATTATTGAGGGGTCTGGTATACATCACCAGAAGAATCTGTTTTCTCACCAGAAGGTAGTGACATTTTGACTAAAATGTAATGAAAAAACAAGATAGAAAAAAGAAGTAAAGAAAAATATGCATGGATGATTCATTCATATAAATAACATGCATTTGAGAATAGATAGGAGGATTTTTCATTTCATGCAGACTTTCACAAATAACTTAACTGATTGATAAGGGAATAGGGAAAGAATTAAGCCTACTTTTATATGAGCCTGCCCAAATCTTTCACACATTTTCTTTGATACAAGTTTTACAGGTTTCTTTTTTTTTCTCACTTTTGTCATTTGCTACATTAGTGACAAGATTAGCTGTGTTCAATAGCAAACATGAATTTAGAGCAGTTTTGAGCTTACCTGTGTACTAAGTTAGCCCACTATGCTTTTTTGATGTAAAATTATCACATTTTATTAACTAAACACTTATTTTTTTATTTAAGTGGGCAAGATTCACTCTTTAGAACTTTTAGAACCGAGGACTGAAAACCAGTCAGCAAATGGTGTGACCACCATTCGCCTCACACAGTGCAACACCTATTATTTTTTCGCATAAGTTGATCAGGTTGTTAAAGGGTTAGTTCACCCAAAAATGAAAATTCTGTCAGTATTTACTCACCCTCTTGTTGTTCCAAACAAGTATGTGTTTATTTGTTCTGCTGAACACAAAGGAAGATATTTGGAAGAATGTTTTAATCAAACAGATCTCATTCCCAAATGACTACCATAGTAGGGAAAAAATACATAATATGGTAGTCAATGGGGAATGAGATCTGTTTGATTAAAACATTCTTCCAGATATCTTCCTTTGTGTTCAGCAGAACAAATAAAGACATAGAGGTTTGGAACAACATGAAGGTGAGTAAATACTGACAGAATTTTCATTTTTGGGTGAACTAACCCTTTAATTGTGTCCTGTGGAATGTTGGTCCACTCCTCTTCAATGGCTGTGCAAAGTTGCTGGATATTGGCAGAAACTGGAACACGCTCTCGTTTACGCCGATCCAGAGCATCCCAAACATGCTTAATGGGTGATATGCTCACATGCTTAATGGGTCTGCAACGACGAACTGCAGTCTGGTTGAGCCCCGAAGAGGATGACGAGCATGCAGATGAGCTTCCCTGAGACAGTTTCTGACACTTTGGGCAGAAATTGTTTGGTTATGCAAACCGATTGTTGCAGCAGCTGTCTGGGTGGCTGGTCTCAGACGATCTTGGAGATAAAGAAGCTGGATGTAGAGGGCTGGTGTGGTTACACATGGTCTGCGGTTGTGAGGCTGGCTGGATGTACTGCCAAATTCTCTGTAATGCCTTTGGAGATGGTTTATGGTAGAGAAATGAACATTCAATTCACGACAACAGCTCTGGTGGACATTCCTGCAGTCGGCATGGCAGCAGGCCAGTTGCACGCTCCCTCAAAACTTGTGACATCTGTGGCATTGTGCTGAGTGATACTGCACATTTTAGAGTGGCCTTATATATATATATATATATATATATATCACAAATGTATTACAAAAGTCCTAAACCAGACAATTAATTGCCATTATTGTCAAAGCCCTAAAACTGACAAGTAATTGGGATAAATACAATAGCTTTTCAGACAATCAATCTTCAGCCAAATTTCATAATTGTATACTATGTTTAATAATGAGGCAATGCAGTTTTGACAGAAGAAAGTCTTTTCTAAAAGTGGGCCCAGTTTGTCACCACAGCAAAAATAACATAAAAATGGTTGATGTTCATTGATGATAAACAAATTCTAAATTGATTGTATTCGGTTATAGCTCTTTAGATGTGGTTGAATGTATTCTTTGGTTACTGGACATATTAGCGACAGGTCTTTATAAGACTTAAAGGAGCATTTCACCCATTGCAACATTAATCTTTATTGAAAGTGGATCATATATGTTGTCGAAATGTAAAAGAATTTTTTTAATTTGGTGCCCTCTTGACCGAGAAAAGACAGAAAATAACCAAGGGGCGCCTACGTATGAAAAAACTACATGTCCCACAATCCACAGCTCCTCAAGCCACACCCACTAAGGAACAGCGGCGCAGCCGCAAGCAGAGAATACATTCTTCCGTCTACAAGGCTAACATTAGCTGTCACCGGAGTTTGAAACTCATTTCACACAAAATGTCTAGTTGGCTGTGGCGAGCAGGACGATCGAGGGCGAAGGATGTAACTTAAGAGGACGGCGCTCCGCACGAGGCCGGTGGCGTGAGTTATAACAGAGACTGATAATGAAAGACACCTATGAAGGCGCGCGCCGGTCCCGCGTCTTTCACGGAGAACCGAAAGCATAAAACGGAGCGACGACGGCAGATCGAGAGAGAAACAGGCCTGATTTTATGCTGTGTTTTGTTTCTGTTGTGTGTAACGTTACAGCAGTCGCCAATGAGGGGTTGCTGGCTTATACTTTCGTTTTGTATTTGTTCATTTTACTATTAAAATGTTCGCCGGTTCCTGCCTCCTACTTCCCACAACAACAAACCCCGTTAACATTACATTGGCAAACTCATTAGTGAATTACACCTCATTTGTATTTATTTCTGTTTGGTGAATTACTGCATGATACCTGGATGTTTAGTCAGGCGAAACTATCACAACACAAACGTCCGTGTGCTCGTCTGATTCAGAGATTTCCTCCAGGAGAAATTGCCATCGTTGAAATTCTCTGCAGCAGACGGACTCTGTGTCTGTAGGCCGTAGCACGCAGTGAGAGTACAGGCAAAAGCAATCCGCCCAGCGCGTAGTCAGTCTGGGCTCCTCGACCGCGACAGACCGCCGCCTCGGCGTCTCCTGCTCCTCCATCAGCCTCAGCTGCTCTAAACTATACTGCGACTTGTAAAGATAGCCACGAACATCAGATTCGAGCAGCAGAATTTCAAAATCCTCTTCTTCCATATCATGTTTAGTTTCTTCCGTCATTGTCATAACTTACGATCTCCACAGCGCTTGTTAGCTTAGCTTCCAAACAAGATGGCGGATATTGATTTCAGTTTCTGCAAGTGAAGTCCCACCCACTGATCTGTAATAGGCCTGTAGGGTGAGTGGGTCCAACACCCTGGAATAATAATGAGCTAACATATGTAGTTCTAAAGATTTTAATGAAATATGACTTCCTGCTTATCGTGACGCAAAATGACGATTTTTATGTACGTCACGGTAAGCAGGAAGTTAAACACTTAAATCCTTATTTCTCCCATCTCAGGGGAAAATAAGGGAAAAAACCATGACCATTCAAAAGTATGACTGGGTTTCTAAAGATACAAAGCTTAATGCAAATGGGTGAAGTGACCCTTTAAGACTATTTGACAAATACAAGTGATATTTTGTTTATTATAATATTTTTTTGTATATAGATGCATATGAAATCTCTCTTTTTAAATACTTAAAGCTGCAGTCCGTAACTTTTTTGGCTTAAAAACCATCCAAAATAAACTTTTGAGCAAGCATATAACTGGCCAGTGTTCAAAACGATCTGCTTGTCTGTGATTCCGAATGACAGTATCCACACCGCACATTCTCCTCAAAACATTGTATTCATCCACGCTGTGACGATGCGCAATTCAATTAAATTCAAATTTATTTGTATAGCGCTTTTCACAATACATACTGTTTCAAAGAAGCTTTATCGAAAGTGCATTTTTAGAAATGTACATGAAAAATATACTTATTTAATCATGTATTAATTTAGGGGCACGACCCATGTAAAGTTGATAATTCCGCGAATAACTGCAATTGCAGATTTCAAACAGAGATGGTGAAAAAGAGGAAAAACTGCAGACTGCAGCTTTAAATACTGCTTTTAAATTCCAAGAAAATAAATCTTAGGTTGCATTTGTTTTACACTTACAAATACTTGCAATACTTTTTATCACCTGATTTTAGAGAAGAAAAAGCTTGTTCTGAGGGTTTTTCAACTGGAAAGTTTTTATATGAATACTACAATGTTTGCCAGACAGTGGCAATACATTATCCCAAATAAGTCAACAACTTCTGTAATGCAATGTCTTTTTTAACATTTAAAAGAACTAATTTTGCCATTAGTTATGCAATATAATTAGATATTGCACATTAGATCATTATATACGCTAATGTCTAGGTCTCTGGAAAGAGACTTTGTTATTACTGTTTATGTTCTGCGTGCTTGGTTGATTGGTCCGGTGGCTACATCTTCCCCTGGTGAGAAATGTTTGTAGTGTTTGCTATTGGAGCATAACCTCATTGTGGGGTTGGAAGCGGAGACTCGGAATATGATTGTATCTGGTATTGTTTTTACCTCACAGGCCTCACTCTGAATAAGGTGTGTCTGTTGAGAGCATAATTTTATTAAGAGCATACCCTTTCTGATGTGGAAGAGATTATAATATGGCACTTTTCTATTTCATTGTGTTGACATCTGAAGTAGTCACAGTGGGATGGCTCACCCTTCTTTCTCCATATGGAACTTATTTGCAAAATCTGGTACACCGCTAGAACAGTGTCTTTAAGGTTTTACTTGTGTTTTCTTTCCAAAACATTTTCTAAACAATCTAGACGTTGTGGAATGGATGAAGTCCAAACATGAGATGGTTGAATGGCCGAATGGTCACCCATTCATATGTGAACGTTTTGATAGGGGATCTTGTGTGCATTGTAGTAGGAGAAAAGCAGCAGGCATTAAGCATTTA
Source organism: Cyprinella venusta (assembly GCA_038021265.1). NCBI lineage: Eukaryota > Metazoa > Chordata > Actinopteri > Cypriniformes > Leuciscidae > Cyprinella > Cyprinella venusta. Next base: position 24,369,778 of record CM075866.1, read on the forward strand.
TTATTCTCTGAACGAACTTGGAGTAGTTGTGCTGCAGTTTTATGTAAATATTTTGGAGTAAAAGTATGTGTGAAGAATTATCATTTTATATTTGGCCTTTGGTGTTAATAGGCCTTACATTGCCCAAACAAAGGCAAACTGTCAGTGCAAGGACACTTAAAATATAAATATTCTCACGGGGTATGAGTTATGCGCATTCTCATGGCAACAGTTTTATTTCAGTGATGTGTAGTCTGGGTGGCTTTTTTTTTCAATTGGACTGTAAAGAAAACTGACCCACCAATGAGATTTAGTCCAAAGATGACATATAGTTCAAAATAACAGTTCAGTTTATTAAACAAAGCAAATCGGATTGCAATAGATGTTGACTATGATAGGACTATAATACATTAAGAGCTCGCTCAAGTAGGGGAGCTAAAACATTTAGTGCTTTGTAAGTAATCAGCAATACTTTAAAATTTATATAATGTTTAGGGAGCCAAAGAACTATGGAAGCTTGTTTCCGCCACTGAATAAAAAAATAAAATAAATAATTGTGACTTTTTATCTCACAATTCTGACTTTTTTTCTCACAATTGCGAGTTTATATCTCGCAATTCTGACTTTATTTCTCATAATTGCGAGTTGTAAAGTCAGGATTGCGAGATATAAAGTCAGAATTGCGAGATATAAAGTCAGAATTGCGTGATATAAAGTCAGAATTGCGAAAAACTGAGAAAACAGAACTGAGAAAAAAAGACAGAAGTGCGACTTTTTATCTCACAATTCTGACTTTTTTTCTCACAATTGCGAGTTTACATCTCGCAATTCTGACTTTCTAACACATAATTGCGAGTTTATATGTCGAAATTCTGACATCTTTTCTCAGAATTGTGAGATATAAACTCGCAATTGCGACTTATCAGGCCAATTCTAAGGGGAAAAATACTAGTTTAAATCTCACAATTCTGACATTATATCTCACAATTCTGACTTTATATCACGCAATTGCGACTTTATATCAAGCAATTCTGACTATATCTCACAATTCTGACTTTATAACTCGCAATTAACTCGCAATTCTGACATAACTCGCAATTCTGACTTTATAACACGCAATTGCGACTTTATATCTCGCAATTCTGTCTTTATAACTCGCAATTCTGACTTTTTAAGTCACAATTCTGACTTTATATCACGCAATTCTGACTTTATTTCTCGCAATTGCCACTTTATATCACGCAATTCTGACTTTATATCTCGCAATTCTGAGAAATAATGTAAGAATTGCGAGAAGTAAACTCGCAATTGTGAGAAAAAAAGTCAGAATTGTGAGATAAAAAGTCGCAATTACCTTTTATATTTTTCATTCTATGGCGGAAACAAGCTTCCATAAAGAACAGCATTACAGTATAATTGAAAACTATCAATTGTAACATTTGTTTAGCTTTAAAAAAAAACATCTTTTAATTTAAGTGAACTCAAATCAATCTTCACATGAACTCATTATAAGTGTCACATTTACCTATGTCCTTCAATACATCAGGTCTCACGTTTTCAATCTGTCAGTCAATCCAGTCAGACCGATTCAGATTTTTATGTGCTCTGTAAAATTCCACAATTACCTTTGTAAACCGTGCTTTAAGATTTTCAGATTGCTTATTAATAGTTTGTAAGGTAGTTGTTAAGTTTAGGTATTTGGTAGGATTAAGGGATGTCGAATATGGTAATGCAGAACAAGGCATTAATATGTGCTTTATAAACAGCCAATATCCTTTTAATATGCATGCAACTAGTAATGGAAATTGGACCCTGAACTAAAGTGTAACCAAATATCTTTTTTTTCTGGATATTGTTAGCATTTTAATTACACAATAATTATTATTTTTTTTTTTGCAAATCAACAAACTCTTTCTTGTAAAAAAAAAACAAAACATTTTTACATTTTGTGAATAATCAAGGGGATATACTTATGTTTGGGTTGTTAGCTACTATGTAATAACTTTTTAACATTTGATACATGTTTGGATTTTATGTTTTTACTTTGAACTTGCTACATATAAAAACTATATATATATAGCATGCATTAATTACAGCTGTAATTTGTGTAATTACACGGTTGACCCTTCCCTTACACCTTAACCCACCCTTAAACATAACTATACCACCTCAAATGCAATACAACATGAACACGTGCTAATTTTGTTTAACAAAATCTATGATGAAAAAGATTACGTTGACAACCTTTTTTCCACACCTAAGACGAGATGTGACGAGATGATACCAACGTCATTAAACAAGACAATGTAGTTAGATGTAAAAATGTAAATAAATCCAGTCTGTGTTCGTTCCTGTGGTTGCGGAATAAATGCACTTACTCTGCCTGCCAATATAAAATCTTTTTTTTTTTTTTTTTTTTTTTTTTTTTTTGCTGTGGTTTTAATATAAAAACTTTAATGCATTTTGAAATTATTATTAGGAATTTCACCGTTTTAATATTTTAGTTTCTTTTCTTTTTCTTTTTTTTTTTACCAGTTTTCATAATAGAGAGTGTGTTCATTTATATGATAAACAGCCTACAACATATCAGGAAACTAGATGTTGTAAAATAAATAATGCTTATGAGTTGACATTACCTTGATTTGTGCTAGGTGAAAGTGCAATAATTCTGATGAAATGTAAAATTATATTCATCAAACGTCAGCAATCGTTGTGATTTTATAATTTTGAGCAAAATAATCATGATTATGAAATGAACCATTATGGAGCATGACGTAATTGTTTTCATTTGACTAAAACTAGACTAAAATCCTTAGACAATTAGACCGGTTTTGAGATATAAACTGAAAAGCAAATGGAAAATAATTAGCATAGCTGCAGCAGCTGTTCATAATGTTTCAAGCAATACATATACTTTTGATCTGATATAACTGCTGGGAAGGTTATGAGATGTGAATGCTTAGCTTAAAAAAAAAAAAAAAAAAAAAAAAGAGGTGTCTTTAATCTAGATTTAAACTGGGAGAGTGAATCTGAGCCCTGAACATTATCGGGAAGGCTATTCCAGAGTTTAGGAGCCAAATGGGAAGACACATTCCCTCCTTTAGTGGACTTAGACATCCTACTTAGATAGTATTCTACCAGAAGCCCTAGTGGACTTAGATAGTCTACCAGAAGCCCAGAGTTTTGTGACCTTAAAGAGTGTGATGGATTCTACACCTCAGACTCATATTACATTTTGTAAAGAGAGGCATAACATGTTTTTAATTGAAATATTATTTATGGACATACAGAATTAATTAAAAAAAAATTTTGATCCACCAAAAAAAATATGGTGGTCTTTGATCCACCATACTGGAAACAATTCCGATTTTTAAACTCTAATGTGATGGTCATCGTTATTATGTGTACGTTTGAGCTTAATTTGAATTAATATAACAATATATTGATTTTAATTGTGTTTGTATGTATACCTGCTTTAATCTACAGACTAAGGAGAATGATGATCTGCGAAGAGCCTATGCCAAACATCATGACCGTTTACGCTTCATTCAAACCAACTACAAAACAGTGACGGAGCAGCTGAAGAAAGCTGAAGATTCCCATGACTTGTAAGTACTTACTATTTAAAACTTGACATGTTGTCCATGTTGTCATCCTCTTGCTTATTACAGTTTAAGGTCTCTAAGACCTTTAGACATAGGTCACTTTTTCAAATTTCTTGTTTTCTATGTGGGCTAAACTGTTGGATCATATTCCATTGTTTTGGCACAAATTATATTCAATGTTTTTTCAACCACCAAAAGTCCATACCTACAGGCTAATTTGCATGGGTAAATACTTTTTTTTTCTCTAAAGTCTCTAGAACTTAAGTTCAAAACCTAAGATAATACAAAACTGAACAAGACAGCAATTTGCTACATTTATACAGTAATACCATATTGAAATATGTTCCATATCTAAGAAATTAAATTCTATCAAAACAATTAGGTGTTGCTGAGCACCTACACAGATGTTAATATTTATTTAAAGACCATCTAGAAAAGAGGACAAATAAGGGATTATTTGTGTGTTATCATTTTAAACAAAATTAGGCCAAAACAATTGGAGTTTGAAACAGCACTTTTCTCCTCCCCCCCTTAATTTCCTTTGTTCAATCCATCAAGGTCAGACACAAGTAAAAACATTTTCACATTTTCACCCTTGCCTTGCCTTTTCACCCTTGCCTTGCCTCGTCCTTTCCTCATTGGGAAGCGCTCACATGCTAGCTAAACATGTTTGAGTAGATCCTCTGTACCTCTCGGTTTCAGATGGATTTCATAATTAGATAACATTTATTAAATATTTAAAATTTAAAGCCTTTTGACATGGCCAATTTCGTATCATGACTGAATTGAGGCAAGTGGCTTTCGGTTCATTTTTGTGACACAGTTCCTGGAGACAGAGACGATAGATAACCTTTTGTCATTAGCCTAATATGAATAAAGGTTTACAGTTTTGAACGATGTAGGCTACTCTACTTGTATCTATATGATCAAAAAAAATACGGAGTAGCCTATTAAGTTCTTTTAGCTGCTATGGGAAAAAATAGATAAAAAATAATTCAGCAGAAGCAGGGATGTTTAGACCAGAAGGAAAGCGCACCTTTCTTACAACCATGTTTTTTAAAACTCTATGTAGGCTATAGGGAATGCAATAAATAAATAAATATAATATACTATGTTTGACCCCCTTCAGAACTGCCTTAATTCTATGTGGCATTGATTCAACAAGGTTCCGAGCATTTCTAAGCATTCTTTAGAAATGTTGGCCCATATTGATAGGAGGATAGCATCTTGCAGGGCACGAAGCTCCCGTTCCATCACATCCCAAAGATGCTCTATTGGGTTGAGATCTGGGGACTGTGGGGGCCATTTTAGTACAGTGAACTCATTGTCATGTTCAAGAAACCATTTTGAAATGATTCGAGCTTTGTGACATGGTGCATTATCCTGCTGGAAGTAGCCATCAGAGGATGGATACATGGTGTCCATAAAGGCATGGACATGGTCCAAAGTAACAATGCTCAGGTAGGCTGTGGCATTTAAACGATGCCCAATTGGCAATATTGGGCCTAAAGTGTGCCAAGAAAACATCCCCCACACCATTACACCACCACCACCAGCCTGCAAGTGGTAACAAGGCATGATGGATCCATGTTCTCATTCTGTTTACACCAAATTCTGACTCTACCATCTGAATGTCTCAACAAAAATCGAGACTCATCAGAACCAGGCAACATTTTTCCAGTCTTCAACTGTCCAATTTTGGTGAGCTCTTGCAAATTATAGCCTCTTTTTCCCATTTGTAGAGGAGATGAGTGGTACCTGGTGGGGTCTTCAGGTGTTGTAGCACATCCGCCCCAATGTTGTGCGTGTTGTGGCTTCACAAATGCTTTGCTGCATACCTCGGTTGTAACGAGTGGTTATTTCAGTCAAAGTTGCTCTTCTATCAGCTTGAATCAGTCAGCCCATTCTCCTCTGACCTCTAGGATCAACAAGGCATTTTCGCCCACAGGACGGCCGCATACTGGATGTTTTTCCCTTTTCACACCATTCTTTGTAAACCCTAGAAATGGCTGTGAGTGAAAATCCCAGTAACTGAGCAGATTGTGAAATACTCAGACCGGCCCGTCTGGCACCAAGAACCATGCCACACTCAAAATTGCTTAAATCACCTTTCTTTCCCATTCTGAAATTCAGTTTGGAGTTCAGGAGATTGTCTTGACCAGGACCACACCCCTAAATGCATTGAAGCAACTGCCATGTGATTGGTTGATTAGATAATTGCATTAATGAAAAATTGAACAGGCGTTCCTAGTAATCCTTTAGGTGAGTGTGTATATTATATATGATATGGTCTATTTGTGAATTAGGCTTTAGCATTGATTACTCTGGAGGGGGGGAAATACTCCACTGGCAAATCACACTTTGCTTAGGTTACAACCTTGTTTTTTTTTTTTTAAACTCCTTTTATAGCCTATGAAACCCCATGTTTCAAGTTTTTTTCCCCTTTTTTTGTATTTTTTTTTTTTTTACAGAACTGCTTTTGAAATTACGATTGGAATTATTATACAGATGTAAATTCAGTCAGTCTGTTGGCTAAGATGTGTTCCTTAGTGTAAAATGGAAATGCATGGTAATTTTATTTTTTAAACACCATGTTTATTCGGGATTTGAACCCGTGTCATCTAAATTATTGAAACCTGAGTTCTACCACTCGACCAAACCTTTTCTCACTGAGAATCAGTCAGTGTGCGCGCACACGAGAGAAGCGCTCTTCAATCGTCTCATTCCTCAATAGTTTAGCGTAATTGCACCTAATTTCTTTTACTGTTTTTATTTCTTTTATTGTTTTTCTGTAACAAAAGTTGTGGATATCTGAAGTTGGCTCTATGATTTTCAGAAATGGAATTTTGAGACAAAAAGTTTAATTAACTGTCACGTGTTAGCGGGATGACTGGCACTCTTTTTCTATTGCCTTTTATTCATATCACATATTTTAGTTGATTAGGTATCATTCAAAAGCTTACAAACTCAAAATTCATCCTGTGAAAACCGTTTTGAAATTGGACTATTGAGAGGCGAGCAAGGTCTTTTAAGCAAGCAGCTTCAAACTCTGTTGTTCTCTTGTGCTCCGCATCAGACCACACGATAACGCTGGGTAAAAATAAATAAATAAAAATGTGTGTGCTGTTGCAGTTCACCCAGGACTGGACTTTATTCTGTTATGTGGTTTATTTTGATAGGTGAATTGTCTTTGTAGTGTTAAGAGAAGGATCGATAAACGGGAGATATTGTTTTTCGCCCCTCCGCTCCGCTGCTCGTGTTCTTAAAGAGAAACAGTCTTTTCAGGTGGCCGTTATAAATGGCTGTTTTTCTGCTCTAAACTATTGAATTTTAAGATAGTGAAGATATATTCAGAGATGATAAACAAGATGTTATAGAATAATAATTTAATAAAAACCCAATTTTGACAAAAAAAAAAAAAAAAAACGACATTCAATCTATATTTAGACCTTACTGAAAACGTGCCAGCGACGAGTTTTCCCAGATCGCATCACATATTCAATCAGTCTCATTCTTGTTTTTTTTTTTTTTTTTTTTTTTTTTTTTACAAGACTTTTTTTTGGCTGTTTTTTGTTTTAATTAACAGATAGCCTATAGAACAGAGATTCACTGTTCATACAAATAAAAGTCTATATGTATACTACATGTACACTATTCATACTATTAATTTTATGTTTGTTCATTTAAATAACATTAACCAAATTGTCTTTCTTTATTTAATAATAAAGCGATTACTTTAACATGCAGTTTCAACTGCACCAAATCTTAGTTTGTTGCATTATTGTACAGCCATTGTCAATAGCTCTTTTTTTTTTTCATTACTTGGAAATTACCTGAGTTGTAGTATTTCATTCTTACTGATAATTGACATTAGCCCCACTTACGTTTCAAAATGCGGCAATAGGCTTTATGCACAACTTACTTCCGCATTCTCTGTAAAACGGGTCTCATCGCTTCCGGTCCAGATCTTTTGTATGTGCTTCATGAAATTTTTTACCGTTTTACTCAAGATAACTTAAAAGGAGCGATCAAAGATTAGCATAACCAATATCCCTCACATGTGCAGATTGATATTTAAACGTTTTATATTTTTTATTCTTCACAGTAACGTTTAGATATTTAAATGGAATAAAACAAATAACAAAGTGAAATAGGTAGGTTAGCTGATTACCTTACAAATCCATAGATATCGTAGTCAGTTCTTACGGCCGTTAACACTTTCTCTGACAAGCGGATGCGATGAGACCCGTTTTCCGGTTTGGTCACGTGACGCGCGGCATAAAGCCTATTGCTGCTGTTTCGCTAAATGTCCCTTTGCGTAACCTGAACAAACTAGTGTTCCCATGGAACAAACTAGTGTTCTAAAAAACGGTCATTTTACAAAGAATGCGATTGGATTATTTTTGTCACGGTTGATTTGCCGTGGCGGTAATAGGCATTGTAGTTGAGCATCTACTGTAGGTCATTGTTTTATGAGTGACAAAGTGTGTCTGTTGAGTGACAACTTTTGCTAGTGTTTTACAAGAGATGGCTTGATTTGAGACATGTATGAAATCTTTTGGTAGTTTTATTGTGTTTTGTGTATGAAATGTATTGTTGTGCCAAGCTGAAAGTTTGTAAGAAAAACTGTGTGAACAGTTTGAAAAAGTTTTGATAAATGTGTCCTTGTAATTGTGTGTGTATATATATATATAATTGTGGTTTAAAGATAAAATGAGAGTTGTCTCAGTTTGTACAAACGCAAATAATAATATTAATGTAACTGACTTTTAAAATTGTCTCCCACCCTTGCTCTAATCTTTGTGAAATGCAGCACAGGCTTTGGCTCAAAGCAAGAGGGGTGCAGAAGTACTTCATCCTGAAAAGGCCAAGGTGATTGTATATATCGGAAGAATAGAGAGGAAGAAAAAAGCGGCGGTAAAGATTGAAAGAAAAGGTTTTGATTCCCTCCTTTGAGTCTTTGGTTTTAACCTAAACCCCTAGAAGCTGCAAAATGTCATGACAATTTCCCCAACCCCCTTAACATTTTCCGCCTTTTTATTTTCACAAGCTTTTTAAACATATATAATAGAAGTGTATGTTGAGTATCCACATGGGATGCAAGTGTTGACCTTGTCAGCTGTGCTCTCTTTGGGTTAATTAAAGAAAACAGCAGTGCAACGTGATCCCGTGTGAAAGGAGTGTGAATTTACCCACCTCAACTGTGTGTGTGTGTGTGTGTGTGTTAGATTGTAATGGAGGCACAAAAGAGAAAGAGTCTCTGATAATCTCCTTCTTCTAAGTTTTGTGAAGGGGGGGAGGAACACTCACTTTTCCAAAGAGCTCTTGTTTTATTAAGCTTTCAAGTCTTGTTACGGGAACGTTCATATTCCGTGCAGAGCTGTTGTGCCATTCACTCCTCAGGGAGTTGAGTAAGCAGGGTACCTGCTGAACAAACTTGTTTTGAACAGTTATGCAAATTAGCCGAACGCCTCAAAAGCAGTAGAACATCGTTTACCACATCTTCTGGCCGAAGAACCATTTCTGATGGTCAAGTGTGCATCAATCCAAATATATTGTAGGAGTTAGCCTTATTACACATGTATTAGTACAAGCGAGAGCTGGCCCCAGCAGGAGTCTCGGCGCTTGGCTGTAGACTAACATCTCATTAGAATGCAGCAGCCCTGTGTAACCCACAACGTCACTCATGATTAGCGCTATCACTATTAGCAAAACATAAAAACATACCCTCTCTTTCTCCAGAAGGGATTTTCAAGATTGTAAATCAGACCGGGTGCGCTGGGATGCGTAAATAAAATTAAAACTTATTAAAACATCCGCATGCTGATCAAAGTTGCACTCATAAACAGATTCGCTGAATCAAAGAAATTAGCTGCTGCCTTTTCGGAAAAGTTCTCGCAGTTTACTCGGTCGCTGTATAATGAAGCGAGATAGAGGTGAAGGAGGCTTGAGGGGAATGAAGATGTCTTTCTCTAAGGTCTATTTCATGAGTATGTCCTTCAGGAGGCCATTCACAGCTTTTAATACTGAATTTCACAATGGATTAAGACGGAAGATCTCCGGGCTGCTGCTTGTTAAGCTGTTAGCTGAGGAGTGGCTTCTCAGGGTGAATGTTTTCACATGATGTAGGGCTGCTCCCACAGAACCCAAAGGCACTCTGCCATACAGTAGGTTCAAGGACGTGATGAGAGGAAAGTGTCTGTGGAATAGGGTTTAAATAGTATTTGTGTTGTAGAGATGTTCTGCTTGTGCAATATTGACTTAAAGGTAGTGTGCAAACTGAGAGAGACCGTTTGTTGTTCCTTTTTTTATTACGGTATCAATGAAAGGAATGAAACTTGATCGTTTTCATTTTGAATTAACGATTTGTCTGGACTCCAAAGCTGCATTCACACTGCAGCTGAATATGACCCAAATCTGATAAAAAAATAACTAAATAATAATAATAATAATAATAAAAAGATCATTAATTCATGTATTTTTTTTTTATTTGTTTGTCACTGTGAACAGCAAAAATAATTTTGAATATTTTTTATTTTTACAATGTGACTTTAGTTTTGAATAGTCATATTGTATATATTCTAAATATCCACTGATCTGTAACATAAGAACTGTATTGCTCATGATGTCATAACACATTCTATTGAATTAATGGGAAGTCGTCTGATTTAAATGTATAAACCAACAAGTCATTGGGCCCTTTTTTAATGATCTAAGCACATGGTCTAAAGAATCCGAATCCTATTCTCTTAATGGCAGGGACTTAAAAAGTCTAAAAAAGTCTGAAAGTTCAAAATCACAATTTTAGGCCTTAAAAAGTCTTAAATTTGCTGAAGTATTGTGTTCTAGGTCTTACATCATTTTAAACGTGTTCTAATTTTCCTACGTCAATGTAAATCTCGTTGAAATGCTCCTACAGCGCATTGGGATGTTTTGTTTTTTTGTAGTTGTTTATTTTGCTTGTTCAAATATAATTTGCTGTATTATGACTACAAAATAGACCAGCATGCAACAGCCAGTCAGTTTTGAGGTTTCGTGTTATTGGGGTCTATCTCAGATACCACAGACAGACATAAAACGGATTTTATTTGGCTATGGGGAAGTGAAAGTTTAGTGAAACTTGGCATAAAAAAATCTGAATTTTGGATCAGATTCTGCTGATTTGGATTTTGCTATTAGATCAGAGCCAATACTAAGACCCCATTTACCTAGTATTAAAATGTGATCTGTATCCAGATAAGTTATCCGGATAATTAAAAACGCATGTTAAAGGAGACATATCATACAAAATCCACTTTTTTAGCCTTTAAATGCATTTTGTTGTATATTTGGAGTGTTTATAAGTACAGAAAAGATGAAATTATTCTCTTCAGGTGCTTCGTTTATATCTTTAGATTCTGTTTTGGTCATATTTTTCAACCTGTTCGGATTTTCCTGTTGTCTATTACGTTTTTTGAACAATTACGTCACAGTATTTGCAGCGGAACTGACAAATAAGGACATTGACTACCGGTCCAACACTTCGAGCAATCCGCCATTATTATTTCTCGCTCCGATTTTGTAGTCCAAGCTCAATGATGCAGAAGTTACGGGAGGGCTAGTCAAAATGTTCGGTTGTTGGATGTAGTGACCTGAAGCACTTCAAGGATCCCCAATCCAACAACCTCCGCCAGTATACAGAAGGGTTTGCCGATCGACTTCGTTTGAATGAGGTGTAAATTCCTTCTATCATTTAGCTGCTGTTTTCTGACGCGTTCTAAACGTAAGTTATCATATTATTATCATACAGATTTTTAGTGGTAAGATCAGACCGCAGTCATTTATCTTGTCAGTGTGCTTGTTTTAACAAGAGAAATAGTCGACTTTCACTAATAACACAACATAGTTAACTTACATACCACTGCATCCATATGAAGACGTTGTTCTGCAGGTTTGTCGTCGTCTTTTTCAAATCGCTTGCTCTGGCTCGAATATGTAACGCTTGATGGACAAGTCTTCCGTTGTTGACATTTTGTTAACGTGTGAATAAAAATGTTCTTTGAAGATATAGTAATCGTATATCTCTTATCAAACTACAATAATGGCTGAACGCGGGGAGTTGAACCGACCGTGAACTCAGCGACCTGGAGAGCGGGCGGGGAAAGACGCAACTCCTTTTTATTTAAAGGAGACGCTTCAAATCAGGTTGCTCACAGAAGCACATCAGAAAAGGGGTAGAAAAGGGGCCTGCTGAGCTATAATAATGAGGAATTCAGACCCAAGCATTGCAGTTATGCTTTATATAGACCACAAATGTATGATTTATAAGTAAAAATGAATGATTTAAAAGTACGATATGTACCCTTTAAAGCAAGGTGTAAATACGTTGTGATCGGATTGTAATCGGATCTGCCTGACCACATCTGGAGATAGTCTGGCTCGCATTGTGTTCGGATCTTTACTAGGTGTAAACGCAATCTGGTTGTTGAAACCACATATGTATATTTTACTCCTCCCAAAAATGCTAAAAAAATAAACGAGTGACAGCGTGTTATATAGCCTATATGTCATGTTATAGTCAGATATGGCGGCACTACTGCGACACGCATCACTGCAGATGAGCAGCTGTGCGTCTATTCATCAAGCCAACGTGCAAACATCGCAAATAAAAGTGAAAGTAAATCAGAGACGCTTAACACACAATCATCTTCAAGTAAAGAAACGAAATGATCTTACCAGGGCTGTTGCCACTCTCTCTTATTAATGTCTTTGATTTTGAAATTAGCTGATGATCAATAAAAAAACAGCTGTTGCTTTTGGCGGCATGCAATCCATTAAATCTGCATATAACGCGGGAGTTGAAGATCGGATTTATATCCGTTTTGCAAAAACACATTTATGTCGCCAGGTGTAAATGGAATCGGTAAGATCAGAACACTTATTATCCGGATAACTGGATACAGGTCTAAAAGCGGAGGTGCTCTGGGTTCTCCACACGGTGACAAGAAACCTGTCCTACATTGTTTCAAACGATATGTCCGGACTCTGACATCGCTAAATCCTTCAGGTGCGGGAAAGATAAAACGGTCTACATTACGTGCTTTGGAATAGGGGATTTTATAAAAACAGAAATAATTTCCAAAATCACGGACCGTTCGTGCTGATTTTCCACGAATGTTCAGTTTGAATAAATTAAATTACTTTGCGAATAATTTTGAGACTCTATGTTTCCTTTTTTGTGATATAGATCTTAAATTTCATTCATAATTGTCTTAAAGAATGTCTTAAAAAGTCTTAAATTTGACTTTGTGAAACCTGCAGAATCCCTGAATGTGTAAAGGGTGTATTTTGGGCAGTGTGCAATATACCAGTCAGAGTGTAATTTCCCATTCCCTTTAAAAGTCAGTTGCACTTGCACCATGGCGGGTTACTATTTACATGGTGGAATTTGCAAGCGAAAAGACTGAACGCATCTCCAGAGAGCAAAGTTGAAGTTGGATGTTGGTCAGTGCAAAGTTATCAGAAAATCAGCAAAAATGAATGGTATGACTGTGACAGTGGCTCTTAAGGCTATTTAGTATTAGAGGTTTGTATGGAAATGTTTGCAGTATATTGCACATTTCTGCTAATAAATACAAACACATTCATGCCTTAACATTATTCAGTTTCTTTTACGGAAATAAATCAAAATAATGGGTTAACTTTAAGAGTTGGGTTTGGTAATGTATGTGCATCATGTAATAACAAGCCCCTATAATAACAATTTTATGGACATAAAATTAAACTTATTAAACCGAGAGTTTTTGGAGCATCATTTTGTATTTCATTCCTGATGTGTTTCGATGGTAATTAAATTTGAGTTCATTTGTTCGTTTGTTTATTTTTTTCTCTCTCCATGTTTCAGGTTAAACCATAAAACACAACTTCAGGAGGACAGCAAGGATTTATGGAACAAACTAGTGTTCTATAAGGAGGAGAACAAAAAGCTACTGTCTGACAAGTAAGTGTCTGTCGTTTTGTCAGGTCCTGTAGAGCCATCAAAGTTTTTATTAGCACCCAGCAGGATTCTGCAGAAAGTTCACATAGTTGACCGGAGACACAAGACTTCAAGGAAAATGATATTGTCATTTCAAACATAACTTCGGGGAACATCTGTCCATTTCAAAGATTTTTTTTTTCCATTACATTTACAACTGTACGTTATGGTGATTGCAACCAGGGCTGAAATTTTGGATCACTTGTAAGTATTTCTAAAGCTAGTAAGTTAAATATTTTGAAGTACAATTTTAATTGTCCAGGATTTTTTTGTTGTTGATTTTGACAGGCAAACGCTCTATACCTCCTTGGCAAAAAGAAAAAAATAATTTCTTATAATAATAACAATGAATACAGACGAAATGATTTCAGGTTTTTCTGGAAATAACTTTGTGAAAACAACTAAATGCAGATGCTTGGTGCAACTCCAGACATTTATAGCAGCTAAACACACTGACATTCCTGTCTTGAGGTTTGCTCCCTGGAGTTTTTCGGGGGGTACATTCGGTGACAGTCAGTGTGTGCGCGTGTGTTAATTACTGCTGATCTCGTCTGCTGGAGGTGTCGCGCTTCATTAGGCCGCCTTGGCCCTTTCCTTGCCAGGCCTCATTTGGCCCATCCTTTGCTGAGGGGTCTAACCCTGCCAGCCAGTGCGGCCTGGCCCTCCCCTGCTTGATCTCTACCCCCGGCTCGCTCTTACAGGAGGGCTCACTCTTTTCACGCCCCCACCTTGCCTGCTGCCTGTCCTCCTAATCCCAGCTGAGCTCATTATGATGTAGCCTGGCTGCCTCCCTCTCTCTCTTTGAGCCTGAGCTGTCCAAGCTAATTACAGGCTAGCAGCCAACACTCCCCGTTAAGGGCCTTCTGCCGCGGCACTCGCACTAACGCGCTGCTTGGAAGTGACCTGCGAGGAGCACGAGGGAGCTGCTCTCTTTCCAGCCACGCAGCACCTGTCCTTCGGGGTTAGCCGTGATCCCTGTCATGCCCGTTCCAGCGAGCACTGAGCAAAGTTAGGCCGGCCTAACTCGTGCTTTCGGGGGGCTTTAGGGAGGGAAAAAAAAGCCTACAATGTCGGGGTGGAAAGGGAGCACTGTCTTTGATCTCCACTTGCCCGAGACGAACATTACTGACTGTGTGATTGTGGAAGCGCAGGTCCCCTGCACGCTCTCTTTTTCTTCCTCTTCCTGACTTCCATTCGTTTGCACTTAACCTTGCTTTATTTATTGTTTGAATGGATCCAAACGTACAAGTTGTAATTAGGCTGGTATTCTTTATCAAGCTGTTATGTGGGACAGCAAGCTAAATTACTGTTGATGGCCGACAATTAAGGATGAGCCGCGGCAACGCGTCTGCACTGGCAGAAGATGGCAGGTTGCCGTTTTACTGACCGTATTAGGATGATTGTGCTTGTGAAGGTTGCGCTCATAAGCATGGCGATGATCTGCTAATGGTTAATTACCTTATTGCGGCCTGTAGTTTTAGGCGGTCTTAATTGCCGGCAGAGACTGCTGCTGGATACTTACTGAGCAGCAGTAAGTCACCTCTGCCGTATCTTGCTGCCCTCATTTCCTTCAAGCGCTTTTCACAGTCACAAGCTTTTTTTTCCCGGGCTATTCTGCACACTTTCCAGCGGATACGAGTTCAAATGTCTGTTTTGGGTCTCTTGTTATATTGGTCAGTGACATGATAAAGAAAAGGACAATTGTTTTTAGTTAAAAACATTTATGGTGAGTTCTTCAACATACTCTTTGTATTCATGTCGGTTACATGTCATTTTTGAAAATATTTATCAATGTTTATTCACTTTTAGCATGTAATTTTAGCGATCAAAAATAACAGATGATGTGCAATGTTAATTAGTTATTCATTGTCTGGTTTTATTTATACTTATACCGTTTTAGTGCGCTGCTACTGAAAGAGTCTAGATTCCCAATGGGAATAACTCGTTCTTTAGTTTGTTCACTTCGTCATTTGTTATTTATTTGTTCAGAATCAAGTTCTTATATTACGTTTATGTTGTGTATGTTTGATTAATTGGATATGTATAAGATACGTTTGTTTGTTTGTTTGTTTGTTTTTTTAATTAGCAAAATGATACAGTTTTACTTCATTCACTGTTCAACTTCAGTTTATGCAGCTTACACAGCTAAAGCGGGCATTCCTGACATAATTGACTGTGATTGGATTATACAAAATAATCATCTTCTTTGATGTAGCCTGTGTATATGTAGGCTTTATACTGTATGTATATAAATATATACACTTACAGTGCGTGCACTTGTCAACATTTTAATGAACAAAAATCTACAAGTATATTTTTAAGGTTCCCTTTAGTTCATTATAAAAAACACAAAAGGGTAAAAAAATCTCACATGAAAAATTGCTCAATAACTTAACAGCTTATAACTAAAAATCTGCATTAGCAGAACAATTATGATTCTGATAAGATTACTTTTTCAACATGATCTCCGGTTCTGCCGGTACCACTTTTAGCATAGCTTAGCATACATCTTTGAAGTGGACACGACCATTAGCATTTCTTAAAAAAACATGACCAAAGAGTTTCAATATTTTTCCTACTTAAAACTTGACTCTTCTGTAGTTACATTGTGCACTAAGTATAGTTCCTAGCCGTATCAGCCTAGAAAATTGTAACTTTACATTTTCCTTCGGTCTTAGTGCACAATGTAACTGCAGAAGTGTCACGTTTTAAATAGGAAAAATATCGAAACTCTTTGATATTTTTTTTTTTTTTTGGAGAAATGCTAATGGTCTTGTCCACTTCAATAATGCGTGCTAAGCTATGTTAAAAGTGGTCCCGCCAGAACCGGAGATCGGCTGAATGGATTCAATAATGGTAAAACTCAACAGTTTAAATCAGGTGGAGTTATAAAATGAATCTATTTCCAAAAAAAAGTGGAGTATCCCTTTAACTGTATAAATTAAATATTGATTAATCCTTGTTAAAGTTATAAAGGTTATTCAGTCAAGATCTGTGAGTGATTTTCTCTTTGTCTTTTGTTGTTTGAGTAACATTAGTGACATTCTCTTTCATGTCTTTTTGTGCTCGAATCTGAATGGTTAAAATTACATGTTAATTCCAAATATAAAGTGTCCTGAGCATCTTTCACATTGGCCCTGGGCCATCAGCCAATCCTTATTGTCTAGCCTGCTCCCAAATAGATTTAATTAACAAATTGATAAATAAAAAAAGGTGCATCACAGAAGAGCTGTATTTGAGTCATAATATATGTTGATTGCATTATTAGTGTATTTTGGGATAGATTATTAAACTAAACAATGAGCATTTACATTAGCACATTACCTGTATTTGTGCAAGACTGCCTCTATATGTCTGTGTATATTTTTGTGTGCGTTTAGATAATCATTTAGATTTTTGGCCCTAGGGACTCATGTGCTGACTGCTAATAGCATATTAAAATCAGCAGGGAAACAGAACGACCTATGAGTGCCTGTTTAATAACAGAGGAACGC
Source organism: Cyprinella venusta (assembly GCA_038021265.1). Lineage (NCBI taxonomy): Eukaryota > Metazoa > Chordata > Actinopteri > Cypriniformes > Leuciscidae > Cyprinella > Cyprinella venusta. The sequence goes on from CM075866.1 coordinate 24,386,871, forward strand.
TCGCACAGCCGACTCACACCCATTGTCAGGAACAGGTCTGGATAGCTCTCTGGAGAAAACATTCAATATCAATTGAGCAATTCAGTCAATTGCTTGGGCAACTAAAGCTGAGTGTTGGATGCTTTGAGATTAAAATATCTTGTTTGGTAGCGAAACATGACTGGATTCGCTCTGGTATCATTTGTACTGTGCCCATTTGTAATCTCTCCCCCCCCCCCCCCCCCCGCTCTCAGGGCTTTTTTTTTTTTTCATCTGCTCTTTCTTCCTCATTATGCATCTGCCTCTACTCGGGTTGTCCGCACTTGTTAATTGTTGCTTAGGGTTTATGGGTAAAAAGAGCCAGGAATTATTTAGGCCTCATAAACAGAATAAACAGCCCTTAGACAGTGATAGCTACACTCAAACGACATCAAAGTATAAATTACCCAGCCATTAAGCTGGAAAAAAGCCTTTGAGATGATTTACGCTGCTCGCCCTCCACTGAGTGTGACCATTACAGACATGATCCCCGACTTTGACTTTAATGAAGTTTAATAAAGTTTACCCTTCTTGTGCCGCTGTTTTTTTTTTTTGCTTTTCATCTTGATTGCTATAAGGTATTAGGAGTAATGAGTGTCTTTTTGCCCTGGGTCCCAGACAGAGAGGCAGAAATGGAAGAACGTATAAAGTCAGAATGCTTGATGTCGGTTTTGAAGACTAGCACAACTTTTGCCCCCTCCATTAATTATTTGTTTGATTAATGATGCCCTAAAATATGCAGCTCACCATTCAATGATTGAATGTTTTGCTGCTTCTTTAGCTCATTTGTAGGATAGGAAACTAGTAGGAGAGACTGCTGAAATATCTCTTTGCTTGCATCTTATCTTAATTTTTCTGGATTTTAACATTTAAGTGGAATGTCTCGTATTTTTATGAATGCTAATTTTAGGAACTCTATCCTTGTCGGCAACACCTTTCAGTTCCCCAGATTATGCTGTCCCCATGCTTGTTATGTTACTATGGATGTGGATGTATTCACACAGAGTGCAAATGTTTGCCCCAAACGAGGCTAGGCTAAATTCGAAATCATGCAAAGTTTGCCTGACAGTAATGCATGTGATGTCAATGACCTCTAGTATAGTGCTTTTCAAACTTTTTCATGCTAAGGGCCCCCAATTTTAATGATCTCCTTGCAAGGGACCATCCATCCATCTATTTTCCAAACCACTTGTCCTATGTAGGGTCGTGGGGATGCTGGAGCCTATCCCAGTTTCTTGGTAACACATTGGATGGATGGCCAGTCCATTGCAAGGTTAGCACACACACACTCACACATTCACACACTTACTCACACCCACAGGCAATTTATGGTCTCAGTTTCACCTATGCAGCATGTCTTTGGATCATGGGGAAAACCACCTTAGCGAGGGATCCCTTTCCAAAAATATGAAGGCAACTACATATCCATGCATGAATACCCATTTATATTATGTGAAATTAAAGTAACTAAAACAAAATAATTATATATATGCTTATATATGGTGTCTACACTGAAACCAAAGCAAATTGTTACAATATTATATTATATTATTTTGTATTAAATTGACAGCATATTGTTCTGTAATGTCATGTGGCTTTCTTATCACAGAATGAGGCAAAAATTATTGTATAGAATTCCTAACTGTGTTAATGTTGATTAGCATTGCATTATAGTATAGTATTACGGCTGCCAGTATAGGTTAAATTGTCTTATTAAAACCCTGAGATGGCTTGAAGAACACGGATAAATCATATACAGTACTGTCACAATCGTGAGTTTATTCTCTTCCTGTTTAATCAGTCAAAACATCTTTTGAATTACGGTTGATGCTTCCAGTTTAGGGATCTTCCAATCAAAACATAAGCTGGCACTATAATCATATCCATCAATTTGACAGAATGAGCAGTGTTTTTTTTTTCTTCATATTTTATTAGATGTCATTAGAGAATAATGTAACGCTTGGTATTTTAATGTGATATGGTATTATAAGCATATCTATGGCAAGAGCTCTTTTCAGTTTCTGCTTTCCTTTCCTTCTGATTATTATTATTTTTTATCCTTTGTATTATAAAAAAAACAAACAAAAAAAAAACATAAACTCTATATTTGTGGTCTGTTCTCTCGGTTTAATTTACAATATATTCCATTAATAATTCACTGGAATACTCAAAGGTTAAAGAAAAATCTCACGTTTTTCTCCCAAAATCCTCAATCTCTTTCCAAGTGTGTTTTTTTATTTATTTATTTTTTCAAATGGATGCTTTAAAATGTAATTGTCTCTTTTTTTCACTTCTAATCTCTATTAACAGAGTTTTCCTCAATGTTTCTACAGCAGGAAAATACAATTTATTATCTGTCAAAATGACAGACAGCACTTTGAAATATTATCATGCAATGCTAAAGTTAATGAACAGTTTTTGATTAAGGCCATGTATTATAATACAGATTTATATATTACCATGGTATTACCACCTGTTCAATGTACTTTGTTGATATTTATATATTTTTAAATATCCTTTTAATGTTCGAGCGTTTAGCCGAACGTTACTGGTCATGGCAGTAATGGAAAGGAAAGTGTGTGCTTTATTATAGTTCATCTGAGTCATTTACAGATATAAAATTTACCAGTTTATTAAGCACCCCCTGAAAAGGTTTGTATATGTTTGTTTTCTGTTAGTTGTAACAAGTGTTTTTGTGTAATAGTTTATGGATAAGACTTTAATTTGCACTTCTTATACTGCGTTTATTTAGCCCTTACGGTGATCTTGTGTGTAATGTACAATAAACTTTAAACAATCAACGTTAAACTCATCAGTATATTTTTGGCCATCGTTCGGACACTGTCTGCTACAACAGGTTTGTTTTAATAGTGGATAAAAGCACTTGACAAATAAGCTATAACCGTAACTAAACTATACCTGTTCTATTTCCATGCAGCATATACTGTATATTCTCTTGCTCTGTGTGCATTATTGTCCAACTCGGGTCGAAATGAACACCGCTACTGAGAGTTTCTGTTTCAGTTTCTGCCATTTAAAGGGACACATAAAAAAGGCACATTTTTCTCTGTCCCGAAAAGTGACAATTTAAACATGCTGTAAAAAATGCTCTGTTGGCTACTTTGAGCTAAAACTTCACATACACACCTTGACATTCAAAGACTTATTTTGTGAAAAGGGGCATTATAGTTGCCTTTTAATATTAAAGGTGCAGTGTGTAATATTTCTGAGCATCTAATGACAGAAATGCAAAGTAAGATTCATTACTGTGTTCAGTGGTTTATTGTGAAGACATGACCAGAGCAGAGGCAGGAGACACTGCTTGCAGTCAGTGATATCTTTATTGACTTCCAAATAAATTATATCAAATCAAAAATAACATAAACAAAAACACTGAAGGTGACCCTCCTCGGGGAGGTCCCTCACCAGAACTGCTTTAACCCCCTGGGGACCAAGGTGTATTTGGGGTCCTTGAGATGTTCTGACATGCCCTGACATTTGTGCTTTTTTTCAGTTGCTTATAAACATAATAATGGCACAGGTGAAATTTTACTATATTTAACACAAACAGGGCTACCATAATATGTGAGCAACATGTATGTACATGTTTGTATTTTTTAGAGAATATTGTTTATGCGTGGTTATTGAAAAAAAACTAAAAATGAATGTTTCTGAAATAAGGCCACAAAACACATACGAAATATGCGTCCACAAGACTTTTGACTAATGGATGTTGTTGCCTTGAGTTTTTTCTTCACAATGATCTGAAAATCATCCTGCCTAATCTTTCACAGAAAACTGTGAATTGGGTTATATTGTGAAATTTTTTTTTTGTTTGCCAAGGTAATATGCGAATTGTTGTGAACAGGCCAGCCCTCTTCATGCATAATTAGGTGATTCTTACCTGAGAGAAACAAAGACACACATAATAATGAGCCTTTCATTCAGGTGAGTCAGACAAGGGAAAAAAAAAAAAAAAAAAAAATATATATATATATATATATATATATATATATATATATATATATATATATATATATATCAAAATATAAATGAAAGTCAAAAAAACAGTTTTAGTCATTCCTGGAAACAAATCCTGGTCAAATAGGTTATATGGGCCATTGTGTAGAATTGGTTCAAAGTTAGAGTTGGAAACATCTTGAAAAAACATTTTTTCCATATAAAGTATTATTTTTAAAGTAGGACATGCATTTACATTTTATCATACATATTTCAAAGTTAAGGAAACCTTCAGGGAGTATTCAGGATGTTCTGGGAACGTTGAGGGAACATTACCAAGCGACGTTCTTGACATCAGCAGGATGTTCTCAGAATGTTTTGGAAACATTGGATTTCTGAATTAAATCTGGTCTTATAAACATTCCCAGAACATCCTGATTGTTCCTTGAAGGTCCTCCAAATAGCTTGCCCAAACCCTTTAAAGAACTCCACATCGAGACTGTCTGGGAACATTGTTGGAACATTGGCAAGCGATGTTCCTGACACCAGCGGGACGTTTTCAGAATGTTTTGGAAACATTGGATATCTGAATTAAATATGGTCTTCTAAATGTTCCTAGAACGTCCTGATTGTTCCCTGAAGGTCCTCCAAATAACGTCCCCAAACCCTTTAAAGAACTCCACATCGTGACTGTCTGGGAACGTTGTGGGAGCGTTACCAGGCAACACCCTTGACACCAGCGGGGACGTTCTCAGAACGTTCTTGGAACGTAAAATTTCTAGCTGGGCACTTATGTTAGCTTCATATACACCTAGTGTTGTGAACTTTTTCTTCTGAAGTGTAGCAAGACTTGGTTGTATCTTCAGCAAGATTTTTTATTGAGAAACACAAGTTTTCGGTAGTTGCAGTCCTCATCAAGTCAAATCTTAGCCAAGTCTTAGCCAACCACACTCTGAAACAAAGAGTGTTGCTACCATTGTTTGCATCGCTTGTGCTGTTTTTTGCCTGTATGAAGACAGAAATGCATGAACTTCCTCTCCAGGCTCTAGATCCACTCTGAAAGTCACTTTGTGATCATTTTACTGCTTCATTTGAGAAACTATCATCATGACATAAACACACAGAAACTCAAAAGGTATTCGCGGAAAAATAAAAGTTAGGTTTAACTTGACAGAATTATATTACTGTTGGACAGTAGAATTTAGATAAGTCCTAATGTAATAATACACTAATACTAATCCAAATAAATTATGATTTTTTTTAACAACTGAATTTAAGGAATAATCCGTGTTTTAATTTTAACAGTAAAGCTCATTGTGCAGCGTGTTATTTTACAAAAAAGTTTATGATAAATGATAAAATTTGTGTTTTATGGCTTAATTTTATTACCAGCAAAAACACAACACAGAATTATTGTGGATTTATTTTATACATATTTTTTTCTTAAATGATCATTATACATGATTTCAATTAATTAGACATGCTTTTTGATTGCTAAAAAATTACATGCCTGCTCCGCAACACTAGCAGGTTCACCCCCTTTTATGCTATGTGACCATAAAATAACCAATATGGAACGTTCCCCTAAAGTCACACAACGAACGTTATAATATGACCAACTTAGAACCATATGATAACGTTTTGATTACATCCTCTTTGTAACGTTGTTATGTGACCATAAGATTACCATTACGGAATGTCTCCCTAAAGTCATACAAGGAACGTTATAATATGACCAACTTAAAACCACATGAGAACGTTTTGATTATATCCTCTTTGTACTGTTGTTATGTGACCATAAGATTACCATTACGGAACGTCCCCCTAAAGTCATATAAGGGACGTTATAATATGAGCAACTTAGAACCATATGATAACGTTTTGATTACATCCTCTTTGTAACGCTGTTATGTGGCCATAAGATTGCCTTTACGGAACATCCCCCTAAAGTCATATAATTAACGTTATAGCAAACTTTGTAGTTTTCTTTCACATGCTTTTGCAACAGGATGCGACATGCGCGCGCTGCGTTATGAAAACCATTAATTTCAATGCCTTGCGCTGCGCGAGGACATTTTGTTGCTTCGTTGACCAAAGTGCAAGCGGATCTAGCTAGACCGTAAATAAAACAACAGGCACACCGCACACACTTGTTTGGGCTTGCGAGCCGGCCAAATAGTTGGTTAACGCCACATTTTGAGTGGATAATGAGCACGAGACGCCGAAATGGCTGCCAATAAGATTCTGAATGAAAAGTTTACTTTAAAATGTTGCCAAATGGTTCCATAGACAAGACCAAAGTGATCTGTGTGTTGTCGTTGTGAACAGAGCTATCATCATCGCAGGACGTCCAGTCCGAAATACCACTTGATGATGGCCAAGCACAAACACACACAGACACAGCTGATATGAATTCTTTGCCCCATCGTCAATATCAGGACCTCGTCAGTATTTCTTTCACCCTTTTATTGTGTTACATTTTGTGAGAGATTATTTGCTCCAAGTGAGAATTTTAGTGTGAATTTGAACATAGTATATGCCAATGTTGTTTTCAATAATAAAAAAAAACATTTGCACAGTGCAAGCCAATCCACTTTTCCATGATGATAAGAGCATTAAAATGAGAAAAAAATAATGGGACAAAAAGAAATCAAGAGACATTAAGAATAGATAAAAATAAGCGATTTATATATGTATATCTTACACAATATATGGTGTAAAAACGTCTTAGTGCTGCCCTCTTCAGGTTGAACGGTGGCTACTACAGTTGAATTTTCCTATTGGATGTTTGCGGTTCTTCGTGACGTACCCGGGTAAGCAGATTCCAGCTCACCACGCCCTTGGTACGAGCTACCACGCCACGTTTTTTTTTTTCGTTACCACGTTTTTTCCTAATGAATGGCCGTGCAATGGTTCCGAGAATGCCACAACGGCCGCCACATATACTTTGAGCGTGGATGGGGACCTGCCCTCATCCAACAGCTCTTGTATAAATAATAGCAGCCACGAAACGCCACATTTCCATGGGTCCAGATTTTTGTCGGTGCATCATTTAGAAAACACAGACCATTTAGACACATAGAGCTTTCTAGTAGAAAGAGCTCTGGCATGCACAATTGTGTTTGTTACTCCTTCTGGCAGAGCAACGGGTAATCATCGATCACCCACCCATGCAGAGACCAGTGCTCTGGGTGGGGATCCCAGATCGAGCTGCGAGCCTGAGAGAGGAAATCTGTTCTCACTGGAATGGGCCAGGGGGCTGACAGCTGCGTAAGCTCTGGGAACCAAGTCTGATTCTCCCAACGCGGGGCTATGAGGAGCACTGAGTGGCTTGTTTCCCTGATTCTCTGTATTACCTGTGGTAAAACTGAGAAAGGTGGGAAGGCGTAAAGTGGGTGGCTGGGACAGTTCTGGGCCAGCACATCCTTGCTCTTCGAGAAGAATAATGGGCAGTGAGCGTTGTCTTCTGACGCAAAATTTCGACTTCTGCTCTGCCGAAAAGGGCCATAATTTTTGGACTGTTTGGGGGTGCAGGGACCATTCCCCTGGGGGAACGTTGTCCCTGGACAGTTTGTCTGGGCTGTCGTTCAGGTGGCCTGGCATTTGCGTCGCTTCCTGGATCTGACTCTGCCCTGTACGGTTTAGGTAGGACACCACAGACCTGTTGTCCGAGCGGACTAGGACGTGGTGGTCCCGAATGACTGCTAACATTTCCAGACAGTTTATGTGAAGGAGCTTTACCTGGTCTGACCATAGACCAAAATCCGGTGCGCTCTCTCAGATCGTGCCCAACCCATGTAGGATGCGTCTGTCGAGATGATTTTTTGGGTGTGAGATCACTCCCATCATCACTCCCGGCTGATACCACTCGACCACTTTCCAGGGCTGCAGAGCTGAAATTACAGGTCTGAGTCTCTCTGATTAGCTGGCGGCCTGTGGCCCAAGCCCGACGATATGCACAAGTGTTGAGCCAATGTTGTAGCGGGCGCATGCACATTAAACCCACCTGGAGTACTGCTGCGGCTGAGGCCATGCAGCCTAAATGTTTTCAAAGGAATGTGGCTGTTCATCTGAAAGACTGCGGCTAATCACTGTACACGGCATGCACGCTGTGTTGACAAGTGAGCCATCATAGCCACTGAGTCTAGTTCTATTCCTAGAAAGTAAATCGCCTGGCTGGGCAGTAATGAGCTCTTGGTCCAATTGACCAAGAGACCCAAGCTTTTCAGATGATTGAGGAGCTCTGTCCTGTGAGACTAAAGCTTTGTGTCTGATTGCGCTAAGATCAGCCAATCGTCCAGATAGTTCAATATTCGCGAACCCTGATTTATCAGGGGGGTGAGCGCCGTGTCCATGCACTTTGTCAATGTACGGGGTGCGAAGGACAGGCTGAACGGAAGGACGGTGTATTGATAAACCTGGCCTTCAAAGGCGAATCTCAAGAATGGCCTGTGACAGGGAATTATCTGAATCTGAAAATAGGCATCTTTCAGACTGAGAGATAAAAACCAGTCCCCCTGGTGCACTTGCACGAGCAGTTTCCTGATTGTCAGCATTTTGAACGGTATTTTAACAAGCACTCCTTCAAAAAAAAATTTCGTTCAAAAAATCTCAGATCTAAGATGGGTTTGAGGCTACCGTCTTTCTTTGGTCCAAGAAAGTAACGGCTGTTCGCTCAACCCTGTAACCCTGACTTGCTCAGAGAAGGCAGCACTTCCTCTATAGCCCTTTTGCACAGCAGGTTCACTATTTCTGCACGAAGCAGATGTTCCACTTTTGTATTCACAGTAGGTTCAAGCCCTGTCTTATTGTGCCTAAAACCTATTTTGATACTCCTGGGATAGCTTCCCATGCTTTTATATGTGCAGCTATTTTGACGACAGTCCGGGCGGGTGCACTTTGTGACGCAAGCGGTGCCGTGTGCAAAGTCCATGTTAAGTAAGTGTGGGCGCGTGCGAGCGGGCACAAGACTTACGCTTATAGCCTGACTGATACGAGACTGCACTTGTGATGCGCAACTTGGACTTGTAATAGAGCGGGAAGATAGTAGATGTGGGCACGGACACGTGCATGTAATGACAGACCCGTTGCTGCAATATTGACATTTCCAGCCGCTCAAACAAGGAGGAGCTGAGAAACGTTTGAGAGATGGGTGTTGGTCCAGCCTCGGCGGACAAAAAACACTTGTTCCAAGCTCTGGCGGTCTTTGAGAATGGCGCTTCTTCCTGCATGGTGCAACAAAGGGCTGGGCAATGGCTGCATGCTCCTGGCCCAGGCAGAGAGCGCAGATATGGCGGTCTCCGGTGCTGAGCGGGGCTCTGCACAAGCCGCAGGAGGTGTGAGGCATCTTGAAAAAGACGCTCGCTGCTCTTTTAAGTGTCGCACGGCCGAACACGCTAGTTATAAAAAGGATACGACGCCGGATGGCGTAGCTCGCATGGATGGCTGAAGGTGGCGAAGACGGCTGGCTTCTTCAAGCGCTGTCCTAAGCTTGCTAGTTGCCCCTCAGTCAACGCGGCTTCTGTAGTCCAGCGATGCAGAGAGCTTCTCTGAAGAGATGAAAATCAGGGAAGCAGCCTCTGAGCCCTGCTTATATGCACCAAGCCACGCCCATTCTGGCGGGCTATGATGCCATGAGGGCGCGGGCGCCTCTCATTTGCCGTGACATCACGCCAGGTTCACCGCTGGGCTGCTGCAGTTGCCGCAGAGCAGCCTATGAGCTCAATAGATAGCCTGCTCTAGGTCTGTCAGCTGCTGCACTGCTTTGACAATGGATACAAAATTAAGGATAATTTTTTGGCTTCAATATCTTGCTAGCTTACGCAATACGAGAGAACCTCTCGTAAGAGAACCATAATTAAACTAAACCATACCTGTTCTATCTCCTTGCAGCATATATTCTCTGGCTCTGTGGGCATTATGTCCAACTCCGGTTCGAACTGAAAACTGAACACCACTAATACAGTTTTTGACGTTTTATTGCGTAACATTTTCTTGTTTTGTTTTTTCTTGTTTTTTTTTTTTTTTGTTTGTTTGGGGTTTTTTTGCTGGTAAGCTGGAGAATGAGCTCTTGAAGCTCCAACATCTGGGAGCAGAAGCTAATTTGCATTTAAAGGAACACACAAAAATGGCACATTTTTGCTCACCCCTCAAAAGTGGCAAATTTAACATGCTATAAAAAATTCTATGTGGGTTAATTTAAGGTTCACTGTCTTCGCTCCTCCTTTTATGCTTTCGAAGCTCCTCCGTAAGAAACTCAAGACCGATGCAGAGTTCAGGTAATGCTCATTATGAGTAATGCCACTGATAAGCACCATTTTCTCCTTAAAACAAAATGATGATGCCCAAACAGTGACTGTGCTTTATGTTATTGGTCCGAACTGATAAACGGTCAGTGAAGCACAGTTTCGTTCTGCTTTTATTTAGTTTCCCATTTGATGTTGGGCAACGTTGTGTTCAGGCCAGCATGACCTATATCAAAATGTTGGTCACACCAGCAGGAAAAATGGCCACAATCTGGATCCCTGTGACGTAAGCACTGGTGCAAGGACTGGGTAATAATCCTTCCCTTCAAGCAACCGGTCACATGAGATTTCCTCTATTAGCAAATAACAACAATCCAATAATCAAGTCATTACATTTATTCTCTGTATGCAGATCACATTAGCAACTTTTATACCACGGGACTGTTGAATGCTTGATTCTGAGTGTGAAATAGTCCAGGGCCCGGATTCATAAAGATTCTAAGAATCCTCTCAGAAAACTCTTAATTTAGTTTAAAAACGTTTACGTAGGAGTCTTAGCTTAAGAGCGATTCGGGACTGATCTGAGAGCAACTCTGAGTAAGGAAAAGATAAAAACTTTCATCTTAGTGAGTAGGCGGGGTTGACCCCGTTGCTATGTATGACACACTCTTTTGAAGACTGTGATTGGTTGGTTGTCCAAGAAGGAAAAAAAAGAGCAATTTTAAGTATACTCACACAGACACACACACGCATTATACATATATCCTTTTTTTTTTTACCATGCTGTTAATTTCCTATCAGTTATTTGATTGGCTTAGAATGATAAAAATTGTTCCACTCTTTCCAGTTACACTGATTGCTATCTATTTAAGTGGTGGTTTGAATGTTGGTTTTAATAGAGCAAACATGGAATACAAAACGAGAAAGATGAGAAAGCCCAACTGGACAGAAGAACAGTGTTTACTGTTAGTCCAGTTAGTGGATAAACACTAGACCATCATTAAAGAAAAAATTTGGGCCGGGTGTCACAGCATGGAGCAAGAAGCAGACGTGGGAGCTTATAGCGTTTTTTTTTTATTATTATTAAAAATTATTAAATTATTATTTTTATTACAGATATTTCAAAGGTCCTTACAGCCTAAAATAACAAATTAACTAAAACCTACAAAGACACTGACCAAGCAAACAAATAAACTAAAAATAGGATACAAATGTTGTGTTATTCCCTCTGAATTACATTTAATAATCTACTAAAAGCATGCTTTCTTTATCCCGCTTTCTCTCTCTGCACGCACACACATACTGTACACTAACACACACACTCGCATGCTGATGGAAACACACAAGCACAACTTGTTGTCAGCTCTACCCTACAATCTTTTTTTTTTTTTTTTTTTGTATGTGGGAAAAAATGGCACCACAGAACAAAATGAAATATTACAAATATAGGAAAAACAAATCCTATATGTTTAGACTTTACTGAAGCTGTAAAACTATGAATGTAAAGCTAAATGTATCTTGCAGCATAGGGTGAAGTCAGTATGCACATGTATGACGATTAGGAACAAATCTAATGTAATTTCATAGAAAACAATGTTAGCGGTGCTCTGGCAGGATTTTCTGGATGCAAGCAGAGTGGCTGAAACAGAGGGAGGCCACAATATGATCCATCCAATCGATTCATAACCATGTTTGGAATCCTCAAAACTTATGTAAACTACAAACTTCCATTTCATACGTATTCGGAGAAATAAGTATTTTCAATCACGCCTATTTGTAGTGCATCATCTTACACAAATTCAGCTGTTAATGTACAAATAAATGCATGCATGGTAGTTTAATCTTTTCCCATCTTGTTTGGACTCAATTTGTTTAGAACATTAGCAAAGGTATTCTAGTGTTAGTTTGGGAAGTGAGAAATGGATTGGTGTAACTTAAAAGACACTTTCTAACTGTATGCTTTATGCAAAATAGTTCCACGGGGGAAAGAAGGGTGGGCCTCACTGTGTATGCTCCCTCTGATGCCAACAGCCAGTCGCAGCACTGGAGTTGAGAAGTGCCAAATTGCAATCTCTTCATCGGAAAGGGATAAATGTACCCTTTCAACAGACATTCCTTGTTCTGAGTCTCTGGATCATCCAACAGATACACCCATGTTCTGAGTCTCCCATCCGGTGAGACAATAGGCAATATACACTCACCGGCCACTTTATTAGGTACCCCATGCTAGTAACGGGTTGGACCCCCTTTTGCCTCAATTCTTCGTGGCATAGATTCAACAAGGTGCTGGAAGCATTCCTCAGGGAGTTTGGTCCATATTGACATGATGGTATCACACAGTTGCCGCAGATTTGTCGGCTGCACATCCATGATGCGAATCTCCCGTTCCACCACATCCCAAAGATGCTCTATTGGATTGAGATCTGGTGACTGTGGAGGCTATTTGAGTACAGCGAACTCATTGTCATGTACAAGAAACCAGTCTGAGATGATTCCAGCTTTATGACATGGCGCATTATCCTGCTGAAAGTAGCCATCAGAAGTTGGGTACATTGTGGTCATAAAGGGATGGACATGGTCAGCAACAATACTCAGGTAGGCTGTGGTGTTGCAACGATGCTCAATTGGTACCAAGGGGCCCAAAGAGTGCCAAGAAAATATTCCCCACACCATGACACCACCACCACCAGCCTGAACCGTTGATACAAGGCAGGATGGATCCATGCTTTCATGTTGTAGACGCCAAATTCTGACCCTACCATCCGAATGTCGCAGCAGAAATCGAGACTCATCAGACCAGGCAACGTTTTTCCAATCTTCTATTGTCCAATTGCGATGAGCTTGTGCAAATTGTAGCCTCAGTTTCCTGTTCTTAGCTGAAAGGAGTGGCACCCGGTGTGGTCTTCTGCTGCTGTAGCCCACCTGCCTCAAAGTTCGACGTACTGTGCGTTCAGAGATGCTCTTCTGCCCACCTTGGTTGTAACGGGTGGTTATTTGAGTCACTGTTGCCCTTCTATCAGCTCGAACCAGTCTGGCCATTCTCCTCTGACCTCTGGCATCAACAAGGCATTTCCGCCCACAGAACTGCCGCTCACTGGATGTTTTTTCTTTTTCGGACCATTCTCTGTAAACCCTAGAGATGGTTGTGTGTGAAAATCCCAGTAGATTAGCAGTTTCTGAAATACTCAGACCAGCCCTTCTGGCACCAACAATCATGCCACGTTCAAAGTCACTCAAATCACCTTTCTTCCCCATACTGATGCTCGGTTTGAACTGCAGGAGATTGTCTTGACCATGTCTACATGCCTAAATGCACTGAGTTGCCGCCATGTGATTGGCTGCTTAGAAATTAAGTGTTAACGAGCAGTTGGACAGGTGTACCTAATAAAGTGGCCGGTGAGTGTATAATTCTCAGTCTCCCATTTAGGGATAGATATGCCCTGAGTCTCCAGCCTGCAAAGATGAGACCAAAAAAAGGTTCCATGCTCTTGAGTCTACCGCTTGTGAGGCAGTAACAGATACGACCACATTCTGAGCCTCCAGTCTGTGAGGAAAGAGACAAACAAACACTACATTGCCGTAGCGTTCGGTCTCAGGCATACATTGCCTATTATCTATAACTAGAGTCTTTGTCTAGTTAGACAGTAACAATTACAGTACATACTGATTCTGCATGCCAAGTTGTGGGCCAGAGGCAGAAGACATACAGACACATTTGCAACAAGGTTAAGCTCGGGGGCAAACCTTTGTTATTTTGTTAATTATTGTCTTGGTACCTTCGTTTGTGTGTTATTATGATTTCACTTTAGATAGTGTGTAATGTTGCTGTTTGAGCATAAACAACATCTGCAAAGTTACGATACTCAGTTTAATGCAAAGGGAGATATTTTCTTTTAAAGAAATCAATTTTTAAGGACTACAACAAACCGGTGTTAATTTTGACAGCAAAATTTGATTTAGTTTTAGTCATAGACTTTTGACTAAAATACTATTTAGTTTTAGTCATGTTTTAGTCATCTGAATTGTTTTAGTTTTAATCTAGTTTTAGTCAACGAAATTCAATAAGACTAAAATGTAATAGGTTTAGTTAAATTGCAATGCATTCATTTAGAATTTCTCTAAAATGTCCAAATCCATATACTCCCGGATCCTTTCACCTAATAATATGAATGATTTTTGAGTTTTAACATACTATATAGATAAAGATTTAACTACTGTGACTTAAAAAATATCTTACAATTAAATAAAAACCACTTTTCCTAAAATGAAAATGCAACACATTCTCACCCCAAGGCGTCACCTTTGACCATGCTTCAATATTTGACGTTTTAGGCGCCCTTTAGCGTCACTTACATGACGCGATCCTATGGCGTCATCTAACTGACGCTAAAGGAAAGCGTCAGTTAGAGGACGCGGTTAGGTTTAGTTGTGGGGTGGGGGGGTACACTCGATCCTAGAGCGTCATCTAACTGACGCTAAAGGACGCCTAAAGCGTCAAATATTGAAGCATGGTCAAATTGCTCCCAAGGCGTCAGTTAGGTGACGCCTTGTGGGTGAGAATGGGCTGAGTAAATCACAGTCTTCTTTTCAATGAATGATAAATCCATTCTTTATAACTACTTGCATACATCATTCTTTATTCTTTCGAGCAGACATATTTATTTGTATGACTTAAATACAATAATCCTTATTTAAGCAATTAACAAACTGTGAATGCTTTTCTCTTTTTCTTTTGTTGCTTGAATATTAAGGACACAGACCACATTAGGTTTATTACCCACTGTCACTTTAAGACATCAGATCATGTCCAATGACTTGCGGATCCAATTACACTGATGCACATCCGATAGGCTACTCTCTCAACTGTTTAAGACATAACTGACATAGTTTACATGAATAATCTCCAAAACGGACATTTAGGACATAATGTTTTATGTAACACGAAAGAGCACTCAATTCAGTAGCCGCGCGCTGTCTATTGTGCATGGCTGCACGCTTCAGGTCGGGTGTGTGCGCACAGAAAGCAGAATACTATTGCAAGCCGTTTTAGCTTAAATTGTACCCAGCCTTACTCGTCATTATTGCATTTTTACCAGTAATAATTCAATTAGAGAGCTTAATAATTTAATTACAGAGCTCTCAAATTGAATTGTTACTAGTAAGAATTACAATTAGAGAGCTCTACAATTGAATTGTTACTAGTAAGATTTACAATTAGAGAGCTCTCTAATTCAGATATTACTAGTAAGAATTACAATTAGAGAGCTCTCTAATCCAATTATGACTAGTGACAATTGCAATTTGAGAGCTCTCTAATTGAATTCCTACTAGTAAGAATTACAATTAGAGAGCTCTTGAATTGAATTAAAGCGCTCTTCAATTGCATTCTTACTAGTAGCAATTCATTTAGAGAGCTCTCTAATGCAATTGTTACTAGTAAGAATTAATATTATTGAGCTCTCTAATTCAATTCTTACTAGTAACAACTCAATTGCAGAGCTCTTTAATTCAATTAGAGAGCTCTCGAATTGAATTGTTACTAGTAAGAATGCAATTACAGAGCTCTCGAATTCAGTTCTTACTAGTAACATTTATAATTAGAGAGCTCTCTAATTCAGCTTTTACTAGTAAGAATGCAATTACAGAGCTCTTTAATTCAGTTACAGAGCTCTGCAATTATACATATCTTTAATTAGTTTTTTACTAGTAAAAATTAAATTAGAGAGCTCTGCAATTGCATTCTTACTAGTAAAAACTGAATTAGAGAGCTCTCTAATTATAATTGTTACTAGTAATAATTAGATTAGAGAGCTCTCTCATTATAATTCGTACTAGTAAGAATTGAATTAGAGAGCTCTCTAATTGTTATTCTTACTAGTAACAATTCAATTGTAGAGCTCTAATGAATGGAAGTCAATGGAGACATATGACTAGTAAAAATTAATTTGTAGAGCTCTCTAATTGCAATTGTTACTAGTAAGAATTGAATTAGAGAGCTCTGTAATTGTAATTCTTACTAGTAATAATTGAATTAGAGAGCTCTCTAATGTAATTCTTACTAGTAATATCTAAATTAGAGAGCTCTCTAATTGTAATCCTTACTATTAAGAATTGAATTGTAGAGCTCTCTAATTGAATTGTTACTAGTAAAAATGCAATTCCGACGAGTAAGGCTGGGTATAATTTAAGCTAAAACGGCTTGCCATAGAATGCAGCTTTTTTGCATTGTCACTCGTATTCATGTCTACCCTGTATGTCTGCTCTACTCATTCTCCCAGACGTTTAATTTTTTTTAAAGGTGTGGTTCATTGCTTTTTTTCTTTGCATGATTGTGTTTATGGGGTGCAATATAACATGTATTCGTGGTTTTTCTTTTTTAAAAAGTCTTATTTTTCCTAAACTTCACCTTTATTGTAAGCCGCGCTCTCCTCTGTCCCCTGAACGAGTGGTTTACTTCCTGATTCTATGAAAACACTCCCTCAGAAACACGTCGTGGGCTCAGATTGGTTAGTTTGGGCGGGTGTGTTGTGATTGGCTAAACTGTCGCTCACCTTGTCCGGAAGGTTAACGCCTATTACCTTAACGGGGAAACGCCAGCTCCGGTCCAGATGTAAATATATGTCGAACTGCAGTATCAGTTTGAGGCAGAATCAGACCGAGAAAGCCGCGATGAAGCGAGTAAAACAGAACCTCACCACACACGGCTCTTACTAAACGTTTCTGAATGATAATTTGCCATATTTTTTTAACCATATACACATTTGTTTTACACAATAGCATCTGACTGGCAACGATAGCAACTGACTGGCTACTAATGTCATACTTAAAGTTTGGCAAGTTTACGTTCTTGATCAAATCGAAAATAACGTCATAAAGCATATATACATGAAAAATACGTTTAAAACATTAGTACTTATACAAAATTCAGGTCCATAATGTTTGTACCCGTTTGTCGTAGACACAAAATACTAGCATAACTAGTAGCATATAGTGGCTATAAAGCCAGCGCTGGCATTTTGAAAAATAAATAAATAAATACAACACAGGCTAACGTTAGGCTAACGATCAAAGATTGTTCCCTTTACAATTGCTTACAATTTCGTGCTGTTATCAGGAAAAAATGCAAGTGATCGCACTGGCATCTTGAAATAAAACATCTGAATAATGTCTTGAGGTGTGGGAACAGTTGTATAAGAGGAATATTTGGCTCTGATTTGAAAAATAATGCACAGCCGAGGTGTAACGGCCTCAACATGAAACGAAGTTTCATCATATATATATATATATATATATATATATATATATATACATAAATATATATATATATATATATATATATATATATATATATATATATATATATATATATATATATAATATAAGAATAACTCCTGGATGCTGATTGGTCAATACAGCACTCATCCATGCTAAAATTAAATCAATGAAATAATAACTTGTCACAATACCAAAATTTCAGTAGTTGATACATTAACAGTACAAATGCATGATACCATATACCAATTTTCATCTCAATGTCTTTCAAGCTATGTTGTACAGAACCATGTAGCCTTTGGTGTTGTGCAAAAAGTAGCCAGTAACCAGCTCCAGTTAATCTGATAATCTGAGGGCTGTCTAAGCCTTGTTTGAATTTTTCATTACTGTTTGTCTCTGTTCTCACTGTCTTAGATTAAAAGAAAAAATAAATAATCAAAACATATTTATTAAATGTTATTGCTTCAAGGCCTGTGACTCTGATAGCAAAAAGATATGATGGACCTTTAGCCATTTAACCATTATCACTTCCTGCTCTTTCAGAAAATATTCAATCACAGTGTTTGGTTTTTTTTTTTTTGTTTTTTTTTTTTAATTATTCTTCTCCTTCTGTCTACGCTTTTCTCCTTCTTCCATCTCCACTTTTTTAATCTATACTGAACTGTATCCAATAAGCTCTAGAGAGGGGCCTGCTAACCGTCCCATACTAATAAACATCTGTTATTCAAATGATGTACTCGCTTAAAGACACACCGGGACTGGAAAGCAGAGGGGATTGAAAAAGAAGAGTTTCACAACATCTTAAATATATATATATATATATATATATATATATATATATATATATATATATATATAAGTATATAAATATATACATACATATAAACAAATCTATGGTGTTGACATGAAGAGAGAAGCTGTAGTAACTGTTTTTCTAGAGTGGCTGGTGGGGCCATGAGAGACCTTCAGCTGATCTCCACAGCTGGAATGCTAATAAACCACCTTGCACTGCTGCTTATAATATAATATATGCTGCACAATACGACAAGGAGTTGATTTTAGAAGCACAGGTTTTATACCCAAAATAGGTGAAACATGGTGATTTGAGAAATCTCAATTTAGTAGTGGATAATTTATTGGCAAAAAAAAAACTGTGCCCCTTGTTGTGATG
This sequence comes from Cyprinella venusta, assembly GCA_038021265.1. Taxonomy (NCBI): domain Eukaryota; kingdom Metazoa; phylum Chordata; class Actinopteri; order Cypriniformes; family Leuciscidae; genus Cyprinella; species Cyprinella venusta. The sequence continues at coordinate 24,405,537 of CM075866.1, forward strand.
CAACTGGAGTATTGCCCAGAGTTCTTTGCTAGTAGTTACAATATGATGAACTAAGCCACTGCAATTCAGCAGAGGTTCTTCTACCCCTGCACTAGAACAAATGGGAGGGGAACTAGGTGTGTGTTTCAGGTGCAGATGTCTCACTGGGGCCTACCCCAATCCTCAACAGGCTTCTTTTTGGTCCTAATAATAACTTGAAAGTGCCTCTTTTTGCCCCTTTTAATTAGTCTCCAGAACCTATACAGCTAATTGGTGGTTCTTAATTGGGTTTAGATTCGCTACTTGTCTGTTCATATCCCCCTGCACCCCACCCCAATCCCTTCTCAGTCTAGGTGAAAAAAAAAAAAAATCCTCACACCCCAGCCAGGGGTTTTATGTTTCTTGTCACTTAGCACTTTGATTTCTTGGTGAATTAAGAGCTATTTAATTAGCGGGGTTTCTTTTTATATCCCCGTCTCAGTGGGGGAGAGATTTGGATGGTGTCAGAGTTGAAGTGATTTAAAGGTAAAAGAGGAAGTTTCAAAAGCGGTGGCTTAACACACTTTGACAGAAACTTACTGCATTCACAGTCTAGAATAAAAATTAATGAGTAAATTCATGCACCAAAACAACGGCAAGAGTTCTCAAGTAACATAGTAACATTACGGCCTCCTTACCTGTCTCCTTTTCGCAAATGGATGCTTTTTGGGCCAGACTGTATTTACACGTTCATGCATTTTGTCTCCAGTATGATCAGATAGAGCCTGAGCAAATCGCTACTTGCATATACATGAGGGTTTGCATTAACTGAAACATTTTTATTATTTTCCATTTTAAAGACTTCGATGGATACATGCAAATGCTTTTCTTTTGTTATCTGTCGTTACTAACCCCTCAGTAAACCATCTTAATGGGGACTATAAGAAAAAGCGGACAAAAAGTTTTAGTCATCAATCACAATGGGCCCTATTTTAACGATCTGAAACGCAAGTGTCAAAGTGCATGGCACAAGTAACTTTGTGGACAGGTCCCGGCGCTGTTGCTATTTTCCCGGCGGGATAAATGCCTCTTGCGCCTGGCGCAAATCTAAAAGGGGTTGGTCTGAAGTAGCTTCATTATTCATAGGTGTGGTTTGGGCGTAACGTGAAATAAACCAATCAGAGCGCCATCCGACATACCCTTTAAGAACTGGTAAGAACTTATTATAACGGCGGGTTTACCAGGCCCGCGCCAGGAGCGTTCATAGCCGATGAGACCGATGTTCTTGTCAGCACAGTGAAAGACAGAGAGATGAGGTTGTATGGGGATGGGAGAAACTCTTGCACATCAGCGTCGGTTAAACATTATATACGTGTTTCTTGCCACTATTGGGCAAACAGGTCTGATCCTTCAGTACTACAATTAGCCTTAAAAAATGGGTAATAAGGTTTTTTCATCTTCATGTAAACCACAATGATTTCCCTCATGTGTTAATATTTTTCCTTGTTATAATGTATGATTTGCAAAAATAAAAACTACTGCATCTGTGTTGATGAGAGAATCAGTAGCTGCGTTCCATTCGACAGGGTCCCTACGCAGTGTTCACTGCTCCCTACTCCCTGAACACGGTACATCAGTTGAAGTGGACTTCGCTGACAATACCGCTTATTTGGAATGCCCTGCAAACGTCATCAGTTAAGTTAAGTTAACGTACGGGGTTCCGCAGATTATGATAATAAAACAAATAGATATAGGCTTACATTAATATTTCAATTGAATTTAATATCACATTTAAAATATATATATAATATACAATAATAAATAAAAATATGATAAGGTAAATTCTGAGGTAAATGGTTGTGGTAATCGTTTATAAAGTCCCAAGGACATACACAAAATAGCATATGTAAATGTAATATTCACCCCAATAACCGTTAAAAAATACTTAGATAGTATAATAATGACAAAATGTATGCATACTTACACACAAACAAACTCCTCCATCGTTATTTACGACCGCTCTGACTGGTGATGACGTGACGCGCAATGACAGTTGGGTGATTCCGCTCTCGACTTCCTGTGAAGTGATGTATCGATGTTCACTTATTCCCTACGCCGTTTGCAGTGCCCTTCCAACTGAACATGTTCGTTCCCTTCGGATTGGAATCTCACTTAAGATGGCGAAATACCCTGTGAAGTCCACTTCGCAGTTCACTAACGGTCGAATGGAACGCACCTAGTGTATGAGCGTTGTGTAGCCTACCCGCTACATTATGGGCAAGCATGCGCGCTTAAAATAGCGTTATGAACAACGCGCAACGCGCCACTGACTTTAGACCAGGTTTTTTCTGGTCAGTGGCGCAATTGTGCTCTGGAAGTGTAAAATAGCACCAGGGAATGTTTGTGCCGAAACACACCTCCTTTTTGCGCCAATCAGCCCAGGGAGCGCAAGTCCATTCCCTAGTTTACCGACGTGTGTCTGTGGAGGGAAAAATCCCGCTTTGTGTGTGTGCAAAATAGGAATGAGACATGCGTTTGTGTATAAAGTTATTTGCGCCGGGTGCAAGATAGGGCCAAGTGTGTCTTTTGATGTTATTACAACTGGCTTTAAATGTGGTCAAGTGCAATCCGATTGTGGTACAATCACCTAAAACTGTGTTATTTCCAGTTGTGACAGTGAGGGGGCATTTGAGTTTCCTGATTAAACTCAGTTATGCTTTGGGTTTGTTGTCAATAAATGGATTGTACTTCAATAGCTATATTCTTTAAATCAATACATACCTGAGATGTAGTCTATGTACAGTATGAAAATAATTTGCAGCATACATGTGAGAAAAATCTATTATATATAATTTTAGAAGTGATACTGAAATTGAAATAAATAAAATGTTTTGTTGTATTGCTTGTAAAGTCAATCTAAATAACTTGTCTTTGGTCATTCCTGAATCTGTTTGATATGTTTAGAGCTAATCTGGAGGAGAAACTAAATGCAGCTTTGGACACAGTTGCAGCCCAAGACATACAAGAGTGTCGACAGGAGGAAATGCAAGGTATCACACACATCACACCGTCCAAACACACATCACATGCATCAGTCATCTTTTATTGCCCCATCATATATGACTGTTGACCAGTCTTATAGTATTTGTATAGACCCCTTTTGCGCTGACATCACAGTTACGTCACGGTGCTAGCTGGAGGCAAAACAAAGTGAAAACTGGAGGCGGCCAATACAAACCAGCACAGATTCGGCTACATAATAAGGAGCTTAAATTATTGTTACTATTATTAAATGTCATCTTGTTGTGTTGTTTGGTGGAAGCATTGATGAAAAAATGAATATGCTGTATCTGGAATTTTTATTTCTAGAAAATATTCACATCATTAAAATCGCACCGAAATGTCACTCTTACATTGTCTGGCGTCTCGGCGCTGGCTCAGCAGAACTGCGGATCATACACACAAGTCTTGTACAGGACCATATAGTCATCTAAAGATTTGTATGCCCTCAGTTTCTCTTTACGATCGTTTTCTCTATATGGTAGGTGTAGAAGTCAGGCCACTCACCCGAGGTAACGTAACGTTAATCCTGTCAGATCTTCCATGCATTGAGTGAGCGTGTAGGCGGCTACGGGTCGGTCAATCTGGTTCCGTCCGTTAACAATAACTTTTGGAAATAACAACCGTGGACCTGGAAATTGAGTGAACTTACACATTAAGATAAAATCAGATTTTCTCCAGTCATTGTTGAAAAATAAGCTAACAATACTTGCTAAATAGCGTTAGTGAAGTTGCCAGAGGGATCGTTCTGTCTCCACCTAAGCTCCGCCCACAAAAACGTCACCATTTTTACCAAATGAAAAGAGGTCTGTACTATTATAGACCTCTTTTCATTTCATATAGGCCTTTATTTTTATATTTTAGTTCTCCCATTGAATTTTATTTTAAGATTTGTAACTTTTAATTTTAAGATTTATAATATTTTATAATATAAACTTAAAGGTAAGATATGTATATATCAAGGCCTTGGAGCCAGAGGGGCATAAGTGGCATTTTGGGCGAATGTGAGTTCTTTATATCAAAATAAAGGTCTCGATGAGCTCTATCCAATGGTGCCAAAATACCTATCTGAGATTCAACTGTATTGAATAAAGCAACAAAAAGGCGTATCTGACATATTTGATTTTTTTTTTTTTTTGTTGTTGAAATGTTTTAGAACATGTTCATTGGGTTAATATGCCATACATTTTTTTTTACTTAAATACTCATTCATGCAAGTATGCCTTTGGTTGCAATGTTTGTGGTTTGAGGTTAATAATACAGGTGATTGAAGTGTGGTCAAAATTTTGTTTTGTCTCTCCTGTAAAGTTTGTTAAAAGCCACTTACGCTCCTCTGGCTCTAAGCCCTCGATACGTAGAGGAACATATGTAGGATGTATATATATATTTACATATGTAGAGGAAAAAAGGAAGTCCCAGGTTTGAAACTACATGAAAGAATAAATAAATAAGAATTTTATTTTAACATATTTTATTTCAGTTAGTTACCAAAGCAGCATTTATCATTTTCATTTAAGTTTTTCCATCTTATTATATATTTTTAAATTTTATTTTAGGTTTCTTTCTAATTAATAAAAACATTTTTTTTATGGTTTTGGTTATCAATAACAACACTGCTGTTGACCTATACTGTTCCTTTATATCTGAGATTATTACTCATTAAATCCACCACTTACCAGTCATTTAAAAACTTTAAGATTTGTTACATTAAGTATTATCCTTCCCTCTGGACAGTGGCAAAGTCAGGTCATAGCCATAGGTGACACTGAGCAACATTATACACCATGAAGCACATGCAGCTGCCGCAGACACACACTTTCATCTTTCATCCCCTTTCTGTTCCAGTAAAATCACGAAATAAAATTATGACATGACCATTAACCCATGAGAATTTGAGAGAGGTAGGTCCAGATGTGCTTTCGGAAACCCAATTTGCTGTATTCCCAATTGATTTCAAACTCACATGGCTCTTTCCACACCCTCAGAAAGGATCTTGTACATTCCTATCCGTCAAACGCTCCATCAGAGCGATCTCTAGTGTATAAGCACCCTAAGTTCTTCTGGGAAAATTGGCCAAATCTTGGTAGGGACCTTTCTGAAAGTTGGTACCATTCCTACATAAATCCATGCCCGTCATGAGAAAGCGTTAGTTATTATAATCAACTATTTTATCATCACAACAGTTGAATGCAACTATGTGAAAAAGTGTTGTCCAATTTGCGAACAAATGACTCTTGTGAACTGATTCTTTTAAGTCTTAAATTCCAGTTGAATACTGTAAATTTAAGGCCATAAAAAATCTTAAATATCTTCAATGGTATAGTAAAAGTCTTCATTATAATTTCAAGCGGTCTTGAAATGACCTATTGTGCTTATTTACATTTTTAACTTTATTGTGTAATGTTGCTGTTTGAGCAAAGTCCACTCCAATTCTCTATATCAGTAAACTGTGTATCAGTCTTAAAAAAAGCCCATAAATTTGATTATAAAACACTGCAGAAACTATGTGATTGTACACTGAACAAAATTATAGACGCAACCCTTTTGTTTTTGCCCCATTTTTCATGAGCCGAACTCAAAGATCGAAGACTTTATATGTACACAAAAGGCCTAGACCCACACACAAGTGTAAGACACCAGGACCAAGGACGCAGGCTGGTGTTATTGTACACAGCTGGATGCTCCAACTCCAGTAAGGGTGGAAAGACACTAGGAAGCCGAGGGTTGCTGCTAGTGTAAATCACAAACCGAGGCTTTCCAACTTTTCCATTCAGATAGGGGTACCCCAAACTTAGTCAATGTGCTATCTTATTTCTATGCAGTATGTGTATTCCTCTTCTGTAAAACACTTTGTAAACACTGTTTTAAAAGGTGCTATACAAATAAACCTTTACTTACAGTTTGTACAGTATAAAAACATAGTCTATGGAAAGTCTACATAATGATATAAAAAGAAGTGTGTGTGTGTGTGGGAGCGTGCTTGAGTGTGTACACACAGGTGAATAGGTTTTTTTTTTTTTAAGTGTGTGCATGATGCTACTTGGAAAGACAGGTCTGTGACTCACTCAAATTTCAGCCTTGCTGCTTACTGTCCAAAGGTCACTGACTGTAAATATTTCACAACATTTTCATTCGACAAATGAGCATCCACATTCACCATGAAACTTTTATTAACCAGTCGGCAGAAAGTTCTGGTCTCCAAATGTGTTTATTTTCCCATCTTTAAACAAGCAAAGCAACAAAGTTGAAGTCCATGAAGTCCAAAACCCAAACTCCATCATACATTGACAATTACCTTCAAAATTAGCTTGTATTTCTCCACAATAATCTGCAAGATTGCTTCAGGTCAGAAGGTTTTGATTTGTGGTTACGAGTACTTTTTCTCAGTCTGTCTATTAAAGGCCTCTTTAAGAGCTCAATCAGTTGAATAGACCCTTGAAAAGACCAGAAATTATGTGTCATTAATGATAATTTATTTGAATTGGGAAAGTGGCTGTCTGGTGACAGTATGAATTCTTATTCCTTCAGCTGAGCTACTGTTTCGGGAAGCGTCGGAGGAGGTCAGGAGGAGCAGCACCCCCATCAAGACATCCGCACGAAGAGTAGAGCAGACTTTTAAGAAGGTACCAACCGTGTGTTGTTTGATATTTACATTTTTGGAAAAGTTTAGCCTTTAGCTGAATTTTTCTAAGAACAATGAACTGAAGTCAGATGTGTTGCTTACTTCATGTGCAGAGACAGACTATTGGCAAACGTAAAATGTGTGAAATGTAACACTTTTACAAAAAGATTCAGTTTGGAAGGTATCATAAACATTAACATGGATATTAAAAATTTAATTTTGGTTACACTTTACAACGAGTTTCCATTAGTTTTTAATTTTTTTTTTTATGCGTTAAATGAAATTACTTATTAACAACAAGCAATTCATTTGTCACGGAATTTTTTGTTTTTGTTAAAATGTTTTGATAAAAAATACAACTGTTAAGTTTTAGTTCATCTAAGGTCCATTAAACAATATTAACACATTTTAAGTTTTGATTGTAAAAAATGTGTTAGTAAATGTTGAAATGAACATTAAGATTATCAAATGCTTTATAAGTATTTTTACATATTTAGTTAATGGTAACTAATGTAGTTAATTAAAATGAACAAAGGGAACCTTATTGTAAATCGTTACCTTAATTTCAGTCAAACTACTTCAGTCTTTTGTCAGGTGTTTGTCTGGTTTTGTCAACATGTCAGGTATTTGCTTTCTCCAAAAGACAGGTGTGATGTGTATTTATTTCTTCAAACATGCATGCATTGTGTCATGTACAATATACTTGGACAGAAAAATCAAAAAAGTGTAAATGTATTCAATTAAGTGATAAAATTCAATTAGCATATGTATAATTGACATTTGCCTAGATTAATGCGGTTCCGACATATTTTTTCGGTTATGTTGCTTACTGCATGAACAATTATTGACAAATAAAACCTTATAATAAAGTGTCACTATGTCAATGAAACAACTAGTTTATTGACGCAAAAGTAGGGATGCACCAAAATCTTGACAAAAACACATTAAAATCCTCATCCCCAGAAGCACATCTTATGAATGAAAAATACACATCCTTAAGCACTTTACAGGTTAAAAAGATTTGCGTATATTAGCAAAAGTACATTTCTTCCATGAATTACACAATTACAGTTGTCCAGTATTTTGTAATATTATTGAATGTTTAAGTTGTTAGAGCCTGAAGGGCAATCAACAATATTGTAGTATTTTTTGTGTGTTTCTAGGCAAAGTCTAATTTAAAGTTTTGGTTTTCGTGTGTCCATAAGTTTTGGTTTCAGATTTGGCCACGAATTTGTGCAAAACTAATGCAAGTAGTTCACATGCAGATCTCAAATTGTCTAAAGCGCTTAAGGCTCATTTGAATGAAACTAAACTGCTCTGTTTGCGTTTGCTGACACACTGCTGATGTTTGACACTGGGTCTTTCACTCATTTAATACAAGAAAATCATTTGTCATTAGCATTTAGCCGGAGCAAATCAAGCTCATGGTCTGTTCAGAAGCACTCGACGTCCCTTAAAGCAACATTTAGCTTGGTTCTTGCTGGAGGGGCTGGTGAGGACTGAGGGAACGTTCTGAGCAGAGGAATGAAATGGTTTGTGGAATAATTCAGAGCAGATGATGGCATTGTGAGCGATGCCAGCAGCTGCCATATGGTCGTGTAATGGGGGCTGTCATCGCCTTTATTACCGAATGACAAGCACCATGTTAAACTTAATAACCCACAGGGGCAGACTGCTGTTTATGTGCTCCTGCAAACGCATTATAAATGAAATAATTTTTGATGGAGTTGTGGGGGGGGGGGGCGAGTCGTTGTCAGCCAGCCGTAAAGGGGCCTAATGTTGTTTGAAAGGTGGTGTGCTGCGGCAGTAAGGCAGCGAGAGTGCTAAATAAAAGGCAGCGATTTGCCTGGGGGTATACACCCAGCAGGCATCCCCTCCTCTCTTTCACACCCTCCACCAGGATTTGACAAGCTGCCTAAATGGCCCTCTTTTATGTTTAGCCATGAGTAACAAATTTGTGGGGAATCACAGAGTGCCCGGAACAGACCCTCTCCATAAAGGCCAAACGAGAGTTTAAAGCACAAATATGATGTAGTGATAATTGTTTTTTTTCACGTGCCTCTGCTTACTCCCACAGATAGAGCAGTTACAAAGTCAAATGGTCTCTCTGGAGAGCGAGATCATGCGCTTGCGAGAAGACAACCAGGCGTTACAGGAAGCGAACAGAGCAATGGCTGTAGAGCGGGGTGATCTGCAGGCCAGAGTTCAGCTCGTGAACCAACGCAAGGAGGCCGAGGAGGCCCAGGCCAGAGAAGAACAGGCTCGACTGCTTGCCCAGCTGCAGAGTTCTGAGCGAGAAGCGAAAGAGGCCATGAAATCTGCCGCCCAGGCCAGACACAGGCTGCTGAAGCTCCGACAGGAACTGGGAGTCCTTCGAGCTGAGAGAGATTTCCATCGGTCTGCAGCTAATCTCAAGGCGAAAGCTGCCACGCTGACTAACAACAAGATCAGGTCTAGAATGCCCTGGGCCGATGCCTCCAGCAGAACACGCATGCGCTCGACGCAGAACGGGATGGACAGTCCCGCCAAGGACGACTGGGAGGACATGAGCGCAGACAGGTACTTCCCCCACCTTTCACTATCCTTGTCTTTTTCTTGTTTTCCATCTCTCAAGCTCTCATTATTTTTCTGACTGTAGGGACAGCACGCATATGCAAAAACACAAGCAAACGGGTGATTGAATCCCAGCTTCTGTCTAGTTGGTATTCAAAAGAGAGAAAAAGAGCAAGAGGGGGGCAGAAAGAGGGGAAAAAAATCTGATCCTTTAAATTACCCTGGGATGTCTTGCTAGGAGCTTATTGACTGAAATTTGCATGTAGAATTAGCCACCTCTGAGCAGCCGAGTTGAACCGGCGCCAGAAAGCACCTGAACCCGCCCGCAGCCCCTCTCTCTCTGCCCAATGCCATTTTCCCAACGTCATGAGCCCTAAAATTGACAGTTTGGCAGGTTAATTTAATTTGCGATTCCTTTGCATATTCATCCCTGACAGAGGAGGAGTCCCAGGCAAGCCCTGGCCAATCGGTCGAGTTTTCTCGTGACGTTCCTATTCTGCTGTGATCCCAGTGTCTCGCTTCTCTCCTCCTTTTCCTGTACTTGCTCTAATTTAACAGGATGAATTTTGAATGACTCTGTTCGGCTCTCTACCAGATGTCGACAAGCTGTTTAACATCTTCCAAATCAAGCAGCGTTTTCAGTAATTATTTCATGAAAGTTTTATGTCGCCTACAACATCAGAGTTTATGACATGATGGATGGTATGATCCACAGATTTATTTCACCCAAATGCACCACTACCTCAACAAAACGGCATGCTGGAAGCTTTCCAAATCTGTCTCAAAGAGGCTCTTGAATGAGACGCCGCGGCATTTAGAACGTCCCGACAGTGCCTCGGCAGTTACGCACCACACATGGCCGTTTAAGTTTCAGGGTTGTCTGGTTTTCTGCTAATTAACCATTCTCAGATGAATTCTACGCCACATAGTAGTCCCCAGTATACAGTATCTATTTATCTTGGTAAATAAATAGATGTTTTACTACTTTATCTCCACAGTGAGAGTGAACAGTTCTCTGACAGCCTGCAAAGTCGATGTTCTGCTCCGATTCGTCCAGCTTCTCGGAAAACTAGGAAGGTTTGTTACACAACTTTTTGTCTTAAGTGACTTTTTGGGATCTGTTTTTGGTACCGCTTCATTTTACAGTACAGTACTTACAGTGTACTTACAGTGTACTTACCTAAAAAGTACTGCTAAGATAAGGTGGACATGGATCAGGGGTAGGTTTAGGGGTAGGTTCAGGGTTAGTACTAGTTATTACCCAGTAATTGTAGTTACTAAAATAAGTACATAGGATTTACATGGGTAACTGGACTGTAAAAGGAAGCGTTACCAAGTTTGCTGTTACTGTTGTTGTTGCTAAAATTAAATAATTGTTATTTTTCTGCAAATCAGTAAGTTTCATTTGGAACAAAATAGTCAATAGATTCATAAGTTTAAAGCCATTTTAAAGTTGAAGTGCATTATGTTATTTCTGAGCTTCCACCTTCATGAAACAGAATTGCAGAAGTAATGATTTTACCAACCCTCCAACCCTAATCCTATTGTAAGTGTGTGTTAATTGATATTACTCAATTCTTATTGATCTAATTACACTATATTAAGGACCCCTAAAATTCAAGAGTAACCAAAGTTTTCTGAGAATTTCCTCCATCTGCCATTGGTTAGCCAAACATATAGCTACAGGCCTAGTTTCGGTCTAATACATTTTTTGATCTAGTAAGATCTATTATTCTGTCTCATTCTTATAGAATTATTATTTAAAGGTTATAGCTGACGTTATACGTCAAGTGGGTAGCTCTTAAGCAGAAAACTGTAGAATGATCTACTCAAAGGTTAGGCCCCAAGTAATTGGATGAGGCTATGTTGTTTTAATACTTAGAGTTATAAAAAATACTCTCTTCACCTTGAAATTGCCTCTTTTCATTTGCAAAGTAAAAAAAAAAAAAAAACATTTTCTGCTTGAATTTAAGCAGCTGTGTCGATCAGAAGATGCGTATCAGAGGTGTCTGATCCTGTAAAGTGCGATCTCTTCTCGTCAGTCTCTCAGGGCTCCGCTGGCTCTCCCCCATCCCCTCAGGGAACATGGAAGCTCCATATCTTCTCCTCTTTTCACTTCCTCTCAGCTCTACAGCTGTCAGCTCTCTCTTAGATCCTGCCTGAATGGCTCTGTGTACTCGTCAACTGTACTGGCTCACATCGGCGTGACAGTGGAGCAGAGCACTGCGCCGCCCGTGTCACACTAAAGAGCTTCTGAATAAATCCATGATCAAACCCTCGGAGAGAGAGGGAGAGAGACTGATCAAAACCTTTTTAAATAGTGTTCGATACAAACGAGGGGAAAAGCCAAAGCCTCTTTGATGTGACTACAAACGCTTCCTCTGTGTCACTCTGCCGTGAGCCGCCACGTTACGTTATGTTAAACTGTTGCCCCAGCTTTTTGTGTCATGTTTTGTGTTTCCACCTCTTCCCTGCCTGCAGGGCTGCAGGTACATGCTGATCTGCCCCGTAGACGAGCCTGGAGAGGAATCTCAAACTAGAAACATCCAAATCCAAGGTAACCTGGTTGACGCAACTGTGCCCAAGCACTTACAGGATGAGTGATTGTTCACTCTTGATGGGTTGTACAGCCCATGTCGTATAAATTCTTAATAGAAAACTGGATCTACTATAAATATCAAAACAGATTCTTATCAGTGTCATTCATAAAGCAAAATATGAAATTTGTAATGGCAAAATAATGCATGTTTACAAAAAGGTTGCCAAACATTCCTACTGCCCCTTCTACCCTCTTCTATCTATTTGTTGAGTCCCACAGTTGTTTAAGTCAAAAGTTGGCATTCCATCACTTAAACACTTGTTTATACTTATAGTTTCCGTATAATTGTCTATAAGAAAGTAGACAAGATGTTATTTTTAGGGCTGTCAAAACGATTAATCGCGATTAATCGCATCCAAAATAAAAGTTTGTGTTTACATAATATATGTGGGGGCACTGTGTATAATTATGTTGTGTATATATATATATATATATATATATATATATATAAAAACACACATGCATGTATATTTAAGAAAAAAATATTATTTACATATAAAATATTTATATTTATATATAATATAAATTATATATAAATCTATATACAGAATATACATGAAAATATTTCTTAAATATATACAAGCATGTGTGTGTATTTATATATATATATATATAATAATTATACACAGTGCACCCACATATATTATTTAAACACAAACTTTTATTTTGGATGCGATTAATCGCGATTAATCGTTTTGGCAGCACTAGTTATTTTAATATCAAAAAATTGCTCACCTTAAAGAGGCTCTTTCACAGTGCTGGTACATTTTAGTTGCAAAAACAAATGGAGATGTAGTAAAATGGACTGCTAATGTAGAATGGTGATATCACTGTACCTAGCACCTTGTCTACACCGGATGTGAACGGCATGACTTGACTAAAAACAATACAATTATTATAAACAGTGATTCTGTCTACACTGGATGCTGCGCGACAAGAGCAACAGATCTCAGACATTAAACTGACGCTTCGTTCTATGACGTACTGATATGACGGACAAACGTTTTGTCCTGTTCGGTGTAGACAGCCTTTAGCTGTTGTGTCCGATGTAGACACGGTTTAAATCTCAAAATGCCAGTTTTGTGCAAAAGACTATTCCAATGCAGAATTATGTTCCCCTTCTTGAGTGGTGTATCACAACTGTAGCCCATTATCATGATATCTTGTTCAAAAGAGATTTTCTTAACTAGAAGGCCAAGCCAATAATTTGCCAGCCTACACTATCATTTAAATGTTTGGGGTCAGTGTCTATTCACTAATCATGCATTCAATAAACCATTTATGAAACGAAGCAGTTTCTTGCAGTTTCCACAAAAAAATATTAAACAGCACAACTGCTTTGAAATGTTACTTGAGCACCAAGTCAGTGTATTAAAATGATTTCTGGAGAAGGATAATGTGACACTGAAAATTCAGCTTTGCCATCACAGGAATAAATTACTTTTAAAATATTATTTTAAATTGTTTTACTGTATTTTTGATCAAATAAATTCATCCTTGGCAAGCATAAGAGACTTATTCTAAAATGTTAAAGAGTACCTATTATGTCATTTAAAATGTTCCTAATATTGTTCTGGGAGTCCCCAACAACAGTTTTACAAGCATGCAATGACAAAAAAACACTTTTGTTGTCTTATAATATGCATTTATTTTTACCTGAATTGCCCACCGACTCCCATATGAATCGTTTTAGCGAGTCCTTTTCCAAAACCCGCCTTTGCGTGACGCTAATCTGCGGTGATTGGTCAGATGACCTAGTCAGTTGTGATTGGTATTCTCTGTGCAGAAAAACGGAACTCTTATTACCTTAAATGGGTTCTCAACTCCAGTCCTCGAGACCCACTGCTCTGCATATTGTGTATGTCTCCCTCATTTAACACACCTCAGATCCTCAGCTCGTTAGGATAGAGCAGGCTCGCGAATCCATACTTTATAGCGTTTAGGTTTGTGAAGCAATCATCTTCAAAATGACGCGAACACAGAACAAGGTTTGGGCTATACTTGTGTGGTATAGCAGTACTTGTATATATGAACTGCAGCCACTTAGTCTTCAAATACTCCTCACTTGGCAGGTTAAAAAAGTTCACTTTTGCGTCGCACTTCACAACACAGCGTCTCGTCGACATGATTGTTTTCCGAAGCCCAGATCTCGAAAAACGACAGGGTCCAAAAAGGTGCGGTGGGTCCAAACCTCCATGCTCTCAGACCTCCCTAGCCAGCCCAGGCAGGGTGGCCCGTCCTGGGCCAGTTTCAGATTTGCCCGCCACCCCTGGAGCTCCGGTTTTCCCTAGCGTCTCCGAGCACAATAAGTGGGCGTTTCTTATTCAAATAACTTGTCAAGTTGACGTCAACCAGACAAAGGAAAAGCATCGTTCTTCGAACGATTCATATCAGCGACTCAGAGTCGACTCTTGTTTTTGAGAGACAATAACTTTGTATACGATGAACTTTCATGTTTAAAACTTTGCAGGATGTTTTCGTTCACTTAGATCTATGTTAAACACTACATGAAGGGCAATTTTCAAAAACCCAAAATAGGTACCCTTTTAAAAATCTCACCCAAAACAGTAGTGTAAAGCTAACTGAAAATGCAAAGAAATGAAAATGTTTGATATAAAAGAATGGTAACACTTTACAATAAGGTTCGTTAGTTAACTACATTAGTTAACATTAACTAAGAATGAACAATACTACTTCAGCACTTGTTCATCTTTGTTAATGTTAATTTCATTTACTAATACTTTATTAAAATTTTGTTAACATTAGTTGATGCACTGTGAACTAACATGAACAAACTGGATTTGTATTAACTAACATTAACAAAGATGAACAAAAACAGTAACAAATGTATTGGTCATGGTTAGTTCATGTTAGTTAATACATTAACTAATGTTTAATAAAAGAACCTTATTGTAAAGTGTTACCAAAACATTTGTTAAGGAATACAAGCACAATAGCATTCCACGATATCTGTTCCGAAACCACGTCCCACATGCTAAAATTACAAGATGCAGGTCTTAATGCTGTATTGTTTATTTTATTATTGAAGACATAACTTCGAATTCAAAGTAACATTTTGCTGAAGCAAAATCTTCCGTAATTTTTGGGGTGAAAATGAAGACTATGATTGATGCTATAATATTCTTTAAGAAATTATAGAGCAAATGATATTATTTTTGTGTAATATTCACTAAAATAATGTTATAGCCACAGCAGTCAACAATTACAAAGCTGTGGCTGAATGTTGTTGATAAAATGTTGTTGTGATAATGCAATTTAACCCTAGTAACAAATGAACCGAGACTGAATGTAGCATTGTGTCCCCACCACCACCCTCAGGCGTCTCCCTGCAGAAGACGAGGAAGAGAATATCAAAGTCCCATGCTGTTTTGCGACAGCGTCTTCTGTCCCTCCAGCAGCAAGTCGCAGCCCTGCAGGCGGAGAAACAAGCAGCACAGCAGCTCGCAGCAGAGCAGAAGCAGAGTCTAGTGCAAACACAAGTGCAGTTAGACTCCATTCTCCAGCAACTCAATGCCAGCAAGCAGCTTTCAAAGGTACCGCTTGGCCAGTTATTCACTCTTGGGGCTTCATAGAAGTCACAAAACATTCTTAAGAATAATATTTGTTTTTATTTTAGGAAATACAAAATATTTTTTATAATAAAACGTTTTAAGTATTCAAAATCATTGTTAATGTTACTTTAATTTAGAGTTTAACTCAGGACTTTAGCCAGGTAAAAGGCAAGTATCATTCCAGCATTATAACATGTAATTTAGCATACTTTAGGTTATTTATGTTCCAGGTTGAATTACTATGGGCTATAAGATAGAGAGCTAGAAATGCCTTGTATAGAGGTATTTGCTTATTTAAATAAAAATAAAAAGGTAATAGGAGATTTTAAGGTAAATAGACATTCAATTGATTGTTAATTTGTTGTTTTATTAGAAAAAAAGATTTCTTAAAAAAGTTAAGAAAATATTTCGATTGAACTAATGTGAATTATTTATTTAACTATTTATTTATTATGGTCATTTATTTTCTCATAAAGTATCTGGACATACTTGTGTAGCGATGTGTGGAGACAGACTTCATGAGGCTCATACATATGTCATTTTGTTTCCGAATGCACATGCACAGTGTTGTGTGTTGGCTCCAGTTAGACTGTGAGGCTGGAAATGCCAAACCCATTTGAGATTTGATTAAGACTCTTGAGTGGAACAGGAGGTCAAGATGAACGCCCAAGTGTCCAGAACCTCTCTCTTTCCAAAACACACCATGCTGCAGTGACACTGTGTGCGTGTGCGCACATCGCATATGTGATTGTTTGTTTGTTCGACTCTGAATCATGCATTATTAATGGAGTGGTGAAAGGGCAGCAGGTTGAGTGCCCTTACATGCTGCCCCCTGCTGCCCTGTAGTGTGATCACCCTCTTTAATTGGCTAGAGGTGGAGTGTCCAGATTTGATCCTCTCGTCTGATTAGGTGATAAAATCATTGTGGTGTGTGGAACGTGACTGTGTGTTGTAGTTTATGTTAATTTGAGAATGTTGTGTCTTTTTTTCCCTTTATTGGCTTGTGTAAGAATGGTTGTCTGTTAGAAAACTATACAGGGATTCAACAGACAGACAGATGAATTCCGTAGAGTAAAGAAAATACCTTGAGAGAAACCAGACACATCTTCCTCGTTAAATAGTGTGTGATAGCAGATATCAGTGTCAACAGGGCTGTAGATCGATTAAAAAATATATGTAATTAATCACATACATTTCTGTAAGTAAACACAATCAATTGCTCCTAACATTGTACCATACATATAACACACAACTTGTAATCATAAATATATTTCACACTGAATCTTCAAATGAATGTGGAAACAATATAAAAACAGTGTTTTAAAAATTTGACATTTGACTATTTGGTTATTAGCATCTTTTTACTAAGTACTATATATATATATATATATATATATATATAGTTGTTTAATTAATGGGGATAAAAAGGGATACAAATTAATGGGGATAAAAAGGAATTAAAATTAGAACCAAATAATATTGCTGATGATCAGATTGTTTTTATTTATCATTTATTAACAATTACAGAACATTACAAATAGAATGACTTAATTTCATTGCATTTCGATATTTTACACACTGTAATAGTAAAGGATGTGGGGTAAAGACATACTAAAAGCTGCTTCAAGAATAAAAAAGAAAAAAAGCGTATTTTTATTTATTTATTTATTTATTTTTACATGTTAAACAGCAAATATTCATTGCCAAAAAATTATTTATTTATTTTTTTCCCCGTTCCAAGTATTGACGGAAAAATGTGTTGTTTACTTGTCCTATAGCATTTGGCTGGTTATTTTAGTAATGGGTGATAACCAAATGCTGTGTATCTGCAAGAATGGGCCTAGAGGATGAGAGAGATAAATGGAGAGGGAAACACATTAATCTGTATTAGGCAACAAGGCAAATGTTGATATGATATAAGTTGATATAAGACTCCATCAGTGCTAACTATGGCAACCAGGGAAAAAGACAGCAGCCCACCATCACGCTATCAGCTGGAATGGCGGGGGTTTTAACACTTGGGTGTCAAATCCAGCTCTGCACCTTTGAATGCAAATATACTTGTGTATATTCATGAGTTCACCTAGCCGTATGCTGGGCCTTTTATTCTAGATTTAATTATTTGAATAGTGTCTGATCCCACAGCACCGGGGGGTTCAGAGTAAAACACTTCTCCACCAGCAGATGTTCCTATGATGGAAGGAGATGCAGGTGGGAAAAAAGAGAGCAAATTTGTCCAAAAAAAAAAAAAAAAAAAAACTTTTACACCTAAATAAATGAAAAGTACTTTTTTGACGTTAAAAATGAATTATTCACTTGAGATGTCAGTGGTCTAGTAAAAGAAAAGCTATTTTAGTCTATAAGAATGGTCAATCATGTTGAGATCATGTGACCACCTGAATATGACTCACATCATCTTGATAAACCACCTATTATCAGACACTTTAGATTGCAGTATAAAGTCATCATTGTTAAGAGATTACACCTGCAAATTGGGTGTTTCATCATTTCCATTGGTAACCAAGACATTTTGACATTCCAGGCATTCCAGTGGTTGTCAATATTAAGTCCAACATCAGTATTATATCGGTTGTCTAAATTAATTTAGTGCATTGAGTCATTTAAATATAGAGTATCTTTTAATAGAGTGTTGAAGTAGTACTTGATTGAAATGGGGAATTTCATTAGCCGGGTGCTGTTCAACATCACTAAGAAGACCTTTCAGTGTTTCTGTAATTTCAGCATTCCAATTAGTTAGTCTGTGCATTAGTGATACATTAATAGTAGTATTTGTCACAAATTACATTTTGTACAAGTGAATCATTGACTCAACCAGTTTGTTAAAATACACTTATTCAGAATAGGAAAAAAACTACAACTGCTGTTTCTCAGTTAAATACAAAGGTTGATTCTGCATGAACGTCTTTTTGTTTTCATTTTACAAATATAATAATAATAATAACAAAAACAATTAGCTTGCTCAAAAATTTCCGAACTCTCCATTTTTGCACATCGTCATATAAACATTCTTATTCTGTAAACTGTCCTTTCAGAAATGTAATAAAAGTAGATAAAAGAATTTCCGTGAGAGGAGAAAAAGACTAATAAGTGGAACGGGATAAAATATTATATTCTAGAACATCAAAAAAGACAGGACAGAAGAAAAAAAAGACTGAGAATATTTCATTTGGATCTATTTTCTGTTGATATGTCGGTGAACCTTTTGTTGGAATACATTTTATTGGTATGATAATATTGGTATGATATATATATTTTTCCATAACATGTAAATTTATTACTAATTGATCTGTTGCATAAAAGTGAAATCACAGTGAATTATTTACTCATAATGAAATGAATGTCATTACAGCAGCAAGATTACTGGTGGAATATTTAGTTTAACGGTTCTATTAACTGAAAGCAAATATAGTGCAATTTATGTTTCTGACAAAATTTGACCAAAAATTTCTGTTGTTTAATTTATTTAGTAGTAATTGCATCAGTTTTGAACCTCTTCTTATCAGCCAAGTTTTACACTTACGCACATTATTTGTATCCATTCATGTTCTGGTGCTTTTTTTTTTTTTCTTCCGTCTCTGTGAGTGAGAGTCTGTGTTTCTTCTGTATTAGTGTCCGTGTCGGGTGTCACACTTCTCTCAGCTCACATTGATCCCTGTGCCCTTTGTGGTCTGGTATCGATCCTTTATTTTGCTCATTTTAATGTCTCTCTCTCTCTCTCTCTCTCTCTCTCTCTCTCTCTCTCTCTCTCTCTCTCTCTCTCTCTCTCTCTCTCTCTCTCTCTCTCTCTCTCATTATATTGCCTAGGCAGAAAAGACAAAGCTTTTGCGATAAAGGGCCAAGTTCAATTAAACCAAGAAGCAGAGTAGTCATACTGTACCACAGCTGAAGTGTCACAGAGCTCCTGTAGTGATCACACGGATGTCATATGCAATATTAGTAGAGAATGGATCTCTTATTACAGAGTCTGTGATGCATATTAGATGAGATGAATGGCTTCTCCCTTCCGTACATGTGTTAGAACTGTGGTTGATGGATGTTTTAGCACCACCTTATATACTGCATCTGCTGCGGTGTAATGTGTGTGTGTGTGTGTCTTGTTCTCTCTAAGTGGAACACATGCTCAACAGTGAAGTGACACTTTCATCAGTCAATCACAGAGCATATCCCTGTAGAGCTTCCAGCTGCTGTCTTTCTTTCTTAAATAAAAAAATCAGCATATTTTTATTTGATTCAACAAGTGCTCCTACCACAAGCTGGTGCTGTGACACAATAAGTGTAGGTGACAAAAGTGCTCTATTTGTCCTCAATCTAAGCTCATGTTGTTGCGGATGACAGAGGAAACCCACTAAATGTACTTTGACAGGTAAGACACCATCGCCTATCTCTACCCCCACTCAGGTCAGCCTTCTCGTCAAGATGGCTGTCACTCCTTTGAGCCGTTCAGATTAATCATAGCGGTGGGATTACGAGGGCAGTGTGGCAGAACCCCTTCTATCACCATGGAGGAGGGACTTGACAGGCTGTTTGACAGGCCGGGCCTGTAATCTGTGTAATTTGCAGGTGTAGTCTGTGTTTCTTTTTTTGGAAGGGTCGGGATTACCTCAGGATTAGACTGCTCGTCTGACAGTGAGGCTTTCAGGAGCTGTTAACGTTAAGCCTAACTAACCTCCCCACATCTCGTCCAAGTTTGGTAAGGGAGACGAGTGTGACTGGATTCGAACAAGCTTGACAGTTTAATTTACTGCTCCAGGTGACTGACTGGTCGTGGCAATTCGTAAATCAGTGATCTGAGACGTGACAAATTAGCTCAAGCTAATTTATTCTTGCAAAAAAAAAAATGATATAATATAAATAAAATATATTTTATATAATATATATTTTATATAATATATATAATTATTTAAAATTATATTTGTATAAAATATATTCATAATAAATCCAGGTTTTCAAACTGGGTTGTGGTAACCCACTGAAGACTGCAAAGGGAAATTAGTTCATGTTTTAACTTATTGTAGATAATAATTAAATATGTGTAACATTTAGCACATTTTATATTATTAGTATGTTGGATGTTTAAAAAAATTACAAATTTATTTGTATCATTATATGACTTGTACAAAATTATGCAGGTTTTTTGTTATTATTTTATTTTTTTTGACAGCCCTAGAGTAAGCATTAGGAAATAGTAATTAAAATCTTTATTTTAAAACTTTATTATTTATTTAATGATCTCCAGATAATACTTTTTATTGTTATTATATTTATTTATTTTGACTTTAGTACAATGACAATGTTTGTCTTGTGTTGTTTTTGCGACATCAAATATTTTGGACTTTATAATATCACACGTATTAATGTTTTCTGTTTGTCACAGTATGTACATTTTTACACATTTTAAAATGTACAGTTCCGTACAGAAGTCTTAGGCCTCTAACAACTTTGTTGTTTACGAATGTTTTAATGACAATCCATATTTATGTTTCAGTCTCTTTATTAAGATTCAAACAGAAATACAGGAAATATTTACAAAAAAAGAGTAACAAAATTAAGTAAAAATAAAAAAAATAAAATGGCTTCTTTAAGCAAAATCAGTATTTAGTGTGACCTTTTGTACTTCCTCCAGTTTCTCAAAGAAGAAACTCTGGGAAACTTCTCATCATGTTTTGAAAGTTTTCTTGGCCTTCCAGTCCTTTTCCATTCCATTTAGGTTAATAAAGAGATCTGTGTTCCTACTATTGCACAAGTTTAAGTGGAGGTCACTAAATACTTGCCTTTTTAGCCTATAGAACCATTTTTTGGGGGGGATTTTTTTTTTTGTCATATTCTAATAAAGGGACTGATAAGTAATTACCATATTTAGGATCATTATACCATTGCTAAAACAACATCTAATGGTGGACTTTTTGCGCAGTGCTGTATGTTTTCATATTTATACCTTTTTAAAGGGGTCATATAATGCCATTTTTATACAAGTTAATATGAATGTTTAGGGTCTAAATGAAAACTTTATAATATACTTTTATAAAAAATTCTCATTAGTATTTTAAGAAAACACTAATTTTACCTGGTCAAAAGCAGCTCTGTTTTCAGCACGCCGTTTCAGTGCATATGCCTTTAAATGATAATGAGTTTCGCTCACTCCACCCCTCTATTCTGTGGGCGTTTAGACATAAGTAACACATACGGAGTGTTGCCTTGACAACAGTTGAGGAAAAACATATATATATTTTGGAAAAACAATGACAGCGGGAATCTGTGCAACCGTATCAGTTTGAACCGGAGTCGGAGAAGTTCGGCTGGGTAGAGAAGTAAGATACGAACGTTCTGTGTTTACTGATGTGTGTACGTTAGTTCATTGACAGATTGACGTCAAATAATAGTCATGAAAAATGTGATTTTCAAAGATTAATATAAAGGTTAATACACTCACTTTTTTCTGGAGGTGCAGAGGGAACATAAATAGTTGGTCCCGATTCTTTTTTCAGGAGCAGCTTCTTAGCAAAACCAGCTTTATACAGACCCTCTTTTATAAAGCAGTCTGCTGAGAAATGATTCGCGCTAACATGAAAGCATTGACGTTGCTCGTGGGGAATATTCCCTTCGAAAACAAAACTCAGCCACTGCGTCTTCAGTGATTCGGATTTAGGAGCATCAAAATGGCTGCTTTGTTCGCCATTACACACAAGAACAGAACACCACAATCGCTTAGACGTTAGACGCCATTCTGCTCCTGCGTATTAACAATGACGGACTATGATGACAGCTGGCTCAGGGCGGGGATGTGTTGAAACGCTGCTGTCAATCAACAATCGTGGGAGGGGCGTCCAACCGCGTGACGTCACACAGTCGAACGGCTCGATTTGAGACGGGAAAACACATAAGGAGATTAAAACAAAAACACACAGAGGCACTGCCAACACACATTTTAGTACATTCAACTTGTAAAAGTACATGTATGACCCCTTTAAATGTCTAGCTTCACATTTTTCGAAGGTTATCATCATATGAGGGTCCTTGGCATCATCAAATCTGAAAATCTGTTTTATTTGCTTTTGGGGGGCAGTGGATGTGTGTGGATATAGACAGAAAGCCACATGATCCTCCAGTGCTGGGTCATTTACAAACCTTGATATTATTGGAAACAGTATCAATGCATTTTAGTATGATGCCGGCATGACTTTCATTAGCGCAAACCTAAAAAAAAGAGACAGAGAGAATGCTCTATTAAAAGGTCAGAACCCAGATATCAGCAGTTGCATGAATGGCAGTTGCATGAATTCCACGAGAGAGAGAGAGAGTGTGTGTGTGTGTGTGTGTGTGTGTGTGTGTGTGTTGAGTTGCCATGCCACATAGGTTATGATAGGTGCAGTAAGAAATCATTATGTTTGGACAGAGAGTGAAGTATCACAACTGAGTGTTGTTTAAAATTCTGTGGTTTTATTCCCCAAACAGGGCTTTGTGTTATTCATTTAGTTCTATGCAGTAACTGTGTGTGGGTATGTGTGTGTGTGTTAGTGAGTGAGAGTGCAATTAGCCCTGGTGCTCAGCTTTCAGCTCTACGCAGTGTTGATAAACTCCCAGAGTGCACTGGGACGAACCGACAATGGCTCTATTAAGGCTGACAATCAACAGCATAACGGAGGAATGATCTGCCTCCTTATTAGCATATGGCTTTAATCGGATTTAGGGCTTTAATCGCAAACTCAAATGTAGTCCTGAGCCTAAATAATTCTCCTTAATCATAAAACTACCCAGAAACTGTTTAATCAGACTTTTGCCTTTTTGTTGTGCTGTTCACTTAATTGATATTTATCTGCTCTGTTGTTACGCAGCTGTTGTTAGAGCTCCTACATGTGGATTTGTTTATTTGTTTTTGTGTGTGTTGGTGAGCAGAAGCAGGCGTGCGAGCTGGCTGGTCTGGAGCAACAAAAGGCGTCTCTGCAGATGGAGTTAGAGCGGTGGAGACATATCCGACAGCAAATACCAGTGAACCCCCCTGCCATGGAACCGGAGCGCCTGCAGGCCCAAGTCAAACAGCTCACTCAACGACTGAAGGTCTCTTACAATTATTTTCAGTTCAATAGGTACAGTTTATACATTTGACTGATAGATTAAAACAGGAACCTGTGTGGAACGATTCGCGTCAGTACAAAACAAATGGACATTATGACAATGGTTTATGAAATCACTGTTTTTAGAAATATTTTTCTTTAGAAAGTGGTTATTTTAGGGCATTTAACAACTCATTTTATAACTAATATTTACATTTGCTCATTTTGTGGTCATTTTTATTCAAAGCTATTTCTGAAGAATATAACAAGCAAATTCATCACAGGCAAACAATATTCATAGTATACAATACCAGATTTATTAGCAAGCTAAATTATGATATAATGTAATATAATATAATATGAATTATGTGAATTATTATAAAATATTTCAGAACGTTAAATAATTGTATTATCTGTGTATGTAAAGCAGTGGTTTCTAGTAGTTAACAAGAAGTTTCTAAGACTATTAGAAAATAAGATAAGAAAATGAAACCATTGTTGATATTTTACTAAATAAATTAAATTAAACTGTGAAGTGCAGCATCTAATCTTATTTGGTCACCTATTCAGTCATTTATCTTATAGAATATATGGTGACCAATGGCTATAGATATTTGCATATTCAAAAATGAACAATTGCATGATGCTGTGGATTTGATAAGCATTGGGCAGTTGTCATTCATGAAATAATGTTCAAACATTAAAGTTTGAGTTTCTCCATTTGAAGAATCTTGTTAACTTCACTGTTATATTTCAGTGCACTACTTTTTGAGTTTTTCTATGTAAACGCGGTAGACTGACGTGTTTTACACCGTGTCCTAACTACACGTGACGCGACGCCGCGACACGCGATAAAAGGTATCTTTTCCATGTTAATCAGAGTTTTTGTCCTAACCAAACGTGACGGCGACACGCGAAGTTTCTAATTTAGAAACGGTTCCTATTTCTGCGACGTCGCGGCTGACAGAATGAAGAAATTACACTGGTTATGAATACACATTATTTATTTTTAGTTAAAAATAGGTCACTGTGCCACAAGCGATAACGGATAATTTACCTCAGATTTTGAAAGCATGTAATATAGCGTTCAAAAGGAATTCTATGCAAACATACAACTGTACTTCATAACAAAATTAGTCAATGAGTATATTTTGTTAATGTTTTGATTTTTGATAATGCTATTTCTTGATTTGATTATGTCCTTACCCATATTCAATGCGAGTGCGGGCCAACAGTGCACTTTCACAGAGAGACTCTGCTCACACCATAGGCTCACACGCTGTTCTGAATGTGTGGCATCTCACATTCGCATCGCGTCTAGTGTGGACAGACACACTTGCTGTCGCTGGAATTTTATCGCGTCGCGTGTAGTTAGGACACGGTGTTACTGTTGCAAAACAAAGCGTTCTAAAGATGTGATGCTCACGTTAAATTAAGACGTATTTTCCCCATTCCACTGCCCGCATCTTGCCTTTTTCAAAGCAAAAACTTGTTGTGTGTGAACCAGCCCTCACATTGTTTTCCTTATTTATTTATTTTTTCTCCTATAAACAAGTCAGAGTGTTAAAAACTGGTGACACTTTTGGTGTATAATATCAGGAAACTGATTTATGGGGTCTGGCACTGCTCTTTATGTTTCTGTGTTGGGCTCAATGATAGTGTCATGTTCAAGAGACAGGAGACTGTGTGTGTGGGTGTGTGTGAAATGCAGTCAGGATGTGTGCTACATAAACGAGTCCTCCGTTCCTTTCAACTAAAGACAAGGTGCACATACAAATATCCATCATTCACATGATCACAGGCATCCCACCAACTCAACCTGTCGTCAGAGTTTTCAGACGCTCTGTGCGTGTTCCTCTTACCTTGACACACATTCACAGAGGTTGAGCAAATGTGCCACTAAATAGATCAAAACCCAGCATAATAAGTAATGCTATAAATTATAAAAATATAAATTTACAGTGGGACAAAAAATTATTTTAGATTCAGTGACAAATAAGCATGTCTGAGACTTGACACGTTCTTAGAATTGTAGACATTGTATTTGTGTGGGTTTCAAGCATTTTTTAGAGCCTTTATATAAAAAGGTTCAATAAAAAGGCGCTAAAAAAAGACAGAGTATAACCATTAAGTAAATAAATATTTTCCTTACTTTGAATATTTGACTCTGAGTGCATGTCTTGTTCATTTAAAAAGAAAAAAAAAAAACGAATATACAAAAAAACTACAATAATCTTTAACCTAATTTTTGTTTATTCGTTTGTTTTGCAAATTATGAATTTTCATGTAGTAGATTACTTTTTATATAATCTAAAAAAACTGACCATGGCGGACATTCATCAGTATCTACAGGGGTCCTCCTTGTGATTTATTATCGAAACTGAAATTATGATTACCTTCTTGTCATGAGAACAAAAGGACTTGCTGTATTTTGCTAAGTTTGAGTCACCTTTTTTCTTAAAATATTATACTTTTTTTATTAAGAACTAATATTAACCAAAAATGAGCATTTGTTATAATATACATTACAAAATTTGTGTTAATGATAGTTAATAAAAATCCAACCGTTAATCAGGGGTCCATTAAATGCTATTAACAGATACAACTTTTGATTTTACTAATGTATTAGTAGATTAACATCGACTAAGATTGATAAATGATTTAGAAATATTTTTCACTGAGGGTCAAATAATGAACCTCATTGTAAAGTGTTGCCCAAATAATAATAAAAAAAAAGATATATCAAACTCCTTAGTTTACCTTTTTGAAAGAATTTTAATCAGATATTGTACTTTATGTCCAGACTGGTGCTTTTTTAACTTTAAGCCTCACCTTTTAATTTAAGCCTCACACATAATATGTCCAAATAAATATACTTTTTTTTTTAAAAATAACTGGGATATCTGGACAAAAAAAAAATGAGTGTCACAACATTGACCTATAAAGGAAACTAGAGCCAATACACGGGACATAAGTAGATGTGTTTCTGTGAAACAGATGTGAAACAGCATCCTCATCAAGCATCCCGATGGCTCAATACTCATAAATGAGTCGTGCACAATGGGATATCAGATGATAGGATAAATGTGTGACTCTTTCTCTCCACAGAGTGCCAGCAGTGAGATGAGCAAACACACTGCTGCTAACAAGAGCCTGAGGGCTCAGTTAGATGAAAGAGATCAGACTCTGAAAGAACTGCACGAGAGGTAAATGCGCTCGATCCCCTCTCTTTCCTTCAGTCTTGAGGTATTCTCACTTCTTCGCCCTCTCTTTCTCTTGCTCTGGGTCACTTTTGCAGTGTCTGATTCCACCATGTGGCAGACTTCAACACCAGATTTTGAAATGCGTGAAGCTGGCTATGTGCAGAGAGAGGAGGTGTAATTTCCTTCCCATGTAGTTATGCACTATTGTCATAAGATGTCTTGCCCTGGGCACCGAGTCTGACAGTCTGTTGTGTTAACTGCATTCCATTTTCCTTGTCCTTTTTATTTTCTTCCTTCGTCACTTGATTCTAGCCCATCTCGGTGGAAAAAAAAATGTCTCTTTATAGTAAATAATACATTTAGTGAGATTTTGCTTGAAACGAGTGCAAAGTATCTGCCATCTGATATATATATATATTAGGGCTGTGCAAAAGTTAATTGCGATTAATCGCATCCAAAATAAAAGTCTGTGTTTACATAATATATTTGTGTGTGCTGTATATAATTATATTGTATATATAAATACCTATGAATGCCTGTATATATTTAAGAATTATTTGCGCTTAAACTCTGTATATGTATATAAATACATAATCTATATTATATAAATATTTTATATATTAATAACACATTTTCTTAAATATATACATGCATGTGTGTGTATTTATATATACAAATTAATTATGTACAGCACACACAAATATATTATGTAAACACAGACTTTTATTTTGGATGCGATTAATCGTAATTAACTTTTGCACAGCCCTAATATATATATATATATATATATATATATATATATATATATATATATATATATATATATATATATACATTCCTCTCAAGTAGATTTCTTGTTTTAAAGCTACACTGTGTATGTTGATTCTCAGCAAAAAACACTTTTGTTTTTTTCAAAAGTACATGTGCTCATTTATGTGTAGTTACTTCTACCAAGTAATCAAGGATCCTCGTAAGCGTAGAATATGCCATTTAAAATAGATACGAGCGAGTCCTATTGCGCCTCCGTCTTGAAAATGCGTACCTGTAAATTCAAGCTTCGCTCTTCGCGCTTTTAGACTCGGTGGCACCGTGACGAATGCGAGGGGGAGATTACTCGCGACTGCCGGCAGATTTGAAAGCCTGTTTAAGATGGAGGATCACGCCTATTCTCAAGGACATGTTGTGCATTGCTTGTGCATAATGCAAGTTCATTTTATCTAGGATATTTTTCCTCACATCAATGAGCATGTTAATCTTGGAATAACACGGCCACCGTCGGAGTTAAAATGCCCTCGGAATGGGAGGGGCTAGAAAGTCATGTTCAGTTTATAGTCTTATACAATTTCACCGCTAGATGGGTGTTATTCCTACACAGCGTAGGTTTAAGTATGTTCACATTTCTACTGGAAAACAAAGGCATGGATTGAGAATAGGATTTTTTTTTTTTTTTCCTCCAGTATGTGCATGCTAAGGATTATGTGAATGTCACAGCGTGTGTCCGCATCCAGGTAAAATTCAGAGGTTTCATGCCAGTCAGTGACAACATGTGAAATCACAGATGAGGAATCCCTGTGAGCGGCAGCCACCTTACGCCACGCAGCTTGTTTAAATGAAATACATGTCTAGACGCTGTAAAAAATACATCTGCTGCACTGCCTTCAAATAAAGTGAATTTCAAAGCATGCTGCCATGTCCTGAGTCAATATCCGGCGCAGAGGTCTCTGCCTTATTCATAAAGGCCTGCCTTTCATGTGCCGCCTGTTGTCTTTCCATATCATAAATGTATTCATCTCCTTTGTTTTCTACTGCAAACTGTGCATCCATGATCTATAAAAGCACTTACAACTGTATTAGCATCCGAAATGCATTTTGAATTAGCAATCTAGCAGCTCGACACCAAAGAGACAAAGCGGGGAGTGCGAAGGAAAGCAAACATTCAAACACTTCAGCGGGCTGTTCTGAGGCTCGTGCTGGTCATCGGTATCACCGTCCCGCTATTCTTTTTGGGCACGCTTACCCCTAAAATAAATGTTATAGATCTAATTGCCATTTGCTCTCTTGAGCTTTGGGAAAGATGGAGTGAAGTGGGGGAGGATGGGTGAAGCGTGGCTGTAAGTCAACAGGAGAAACGGCTTAGTCCACTCTACAGCGGGGTCAATATGGGTTTTCTCATTAATGGCTGTTGGGTAACCTGACTCCATTTCCCCAGGCCACCCAGTCTTATTTAATTTAATGTCACTCCAATAAGAAGCTCTCACATTTATTCAGTGCATTTGCTTCAGGCACTCTCTCTCTGGAATTTAAGGATATTTATTTAAAAGGACCTTTACTCATCATTACAGCAGCTCTGGTCAAGGAGGCAGTCCGTAAAACAGCCCTCAAATGTTAACATATTCCAACACTTTTATGTCCCGGAGATGTGTAGATGTTTAAACTATTTAGTAGCGAATCTGGTGACTACTGGAATTTTATTTATTTTCTCTCTGTTTAATTATTAATTGTCATTTGTTATTTTTCTAAGTGAGTGAGTCCACGTTAAAAAAAATGGTGGTTTGTTTCTGAAAATGAAAAACAAAAACAAACAAAAAAAACTGAAATGTTTATCTGAACGTGTTTGCGTACAGGATCGGTGTTTTAGAGAGGGATGTGACGATGAAAAGGCAGCTGGTGGAAGATGTCCGGAGCAGACTAAAGATTTGCCAGGACTCTGAGCGGAGTCACAGAGCAGTAACTGAAGATTTAGAGAAGAAGGTAGGTCCTGCTCGAACAAAAGATACCGTACTAGCCATGGCAACAGCCTTGGAGCAACCTGGAATTAATTATTCCCTCTGCCATTATTGATCGTGTCAC
Source organism: Cyprinella venusta (assembly GCA_038021265.1). Taxonomy (NCBI): domain Eukaryota; kingdom Metazoa; phylum Chordata; class Actinopteri; order Cypriniformes; family Leuciscidae; genus Cyprinella; species Cyprinella venusta. Next base: position 24,435,026 of record CM075866.1, read on the forward strand.
TCATCCAGAGTCTGAACTTCCTAGTCTTCCACATAACTGTCTGTTTCAAAATATTGGAGTAATTGAAATTTTGCTCTTAGTGACCCCAGTCTAATTTAATAACAATTGCTTTTCTTTGTTAGATAAAATCTCTCTCCGATGAGTCAACTAACCGGAAAGCCCTGGTCGACTCTCTGAAGAGGAGATTGACCGTTGCCACCGCGGAAAAAAACCAGCATGAGACAACCAGCCAAAAACTCAAAGAGGAGCTTCAGAAAAAGGTTTAATAGCTTTGACTATCTGCATCAATCACACAGTAATTTTAATGTCACTTTAGTGATATGCTCTATAAATGAAGCGCTCTTTTTCAGCTTCTCCTTCATTGTCTTCCTTTTTTCTTTTCTTTTTTATTATTCACCTAATTACCATTAGTCTTGTTTGATGTTTGGCCTCAATTCCATACTTTGCCCCAGTTTCGTCTTATGCTATTGATCTCTGGATTCATTCTATAATTTTACTAGATATCTGTACTGTATATCTGTTATTTATCTATAGTGCGCAGTCCTAAATCATGAAATAATTGTGAGAATAGTGTTTATTTGGGTGGGATTTCTTATTTCTGCGTGCACATCCCCAGGAGCAGAGAGTGACTGCCCTCCAGGTGCGGATAGGTGAATGTGATCAGGCCATGGCTGAGCTGGAGCGGACTGCGTCCCAACAGATGCATGGCTTAGCCGAGCAGAGCTCTCAGGCTCTGGAAACACTGCAGAGAAAACTCACGCTCGCTGACTCTCAGCTGCACCAGTTACGCACATTCACTGAGGTATTTGAACTGTCCGACGTATTGTTTGTCATCAGCTTTAGGCTTTTCAAACTTGGTATTAAGGTCCGTCTTGAGTAATACGTTCATATCATTTGTTTAAGCCGATGCCTAGTACTGTTTTCACCTAACATGTCAAATGTGTGACCACTCGCAATTCTATTTCGCAGAGAAATTGTTTTTATTAATAATATGTGTTCCGCACGTTTCATATTATGTTGATTTCAGACACATCAAAGACGTGCCATCACATATTGTCTGTTTTTTTTTAGCAAGTATTGAATGGTTCCATTCAATATTTGTTAAATTGACAGATGAGGAGGCAACCTTTGTTGTCAGGACAGATTAGCATTTACATTACAAATGCAGTGAGGTCATTTGCGTTTTCAGCTACCTCTGAATGTGTTCAGATCACGATACATTTTTTACGCCTGTATTTACACTCTCCACTTGTGATCAGATCACCTCAAACAGAACGTGTAAACGGGGTGTTACATATGAGGTATGATCAATATGCAAACCTTACAGAAAAACCCAGATGGATTCCGCTCCAAAACTTCTTTTGCAAAAATCTGTCATCGAAACCCAGCATGTTGTGTAGCCTGTGGTTTCGTATAGTCAACATAGTTAACCTGTAGCTGATTCCTGCTAGTGTGTTAATGATGGTCCCTGTAGACGGCCCAGCTCTCTGGCCTACATCCCCCTGTCATGGATTGATGAGCTTTGAACATGCCATCCTGTCAGGAAGCTTCAAGAGGGATCTTTTGGGATGATCATAATGACATTTGGCGATCCATCGAAGAGCTTTGTTTGAATTATGCAAATGTACGGTGCCATGAGTAATTGATAACATGTAGTGTGTTGTGGTGCAGGTGTAGCAGAGAAAGGATTTCATGCTTTTAATTGTCTTCTCAACTCGAGGACTAGTTCAAATTGCATTAAATGCTTACTGCACTAATAAAGACATCTTTAAGACAGCGTGTTAGATTAGTATGACACGGAGTCATTAAGAAACCTCATTAACACGACTCTATGCACACTTTACTTTGTGTTACTGGTAAACATTTACTTCCCCATTCAAGTGGTGTTGAGAGTGAAAAATGGCAAATGTCACAAAAGATTTAAGATAAAGTCTAATTTATTTTCTCGGTAATTTCCTCCATGGTTTATCTTCTAATACAATCCAGCGTGGTTTAATGCAGGTAAGTCATTTAAAGAGGAATTTTTCTCTTCGGCTCCTCTAATCCTCCTCCTCTGCGAGGGAACTGGTAAATTGGCCCTGTGACTAGGGTGATTGTGGGTAAGAGCCCTTCTCCTCTTGGCCCCCATCACACTATCCTGCAGTGCGGTTGGCTCTCGAGAAGCGGTCAGGGGAGCTGTGCAGAGTATGTGATAAATTCGCTTAATCTCTTTCTGGATTTTTCTGTGCGCTGGGCTTAGGTCAATTGAATCTAGCCTTTGACTAGTGACAGTGAATATCTATTAAGCTTTAAATAAAGTCATGGGCTCTTTTGACAGCTTGTTGATGAGCGGAGCATTCCTTTGGAGAATTTTGAATGTTGCTGATTTAACAATGTTTATGTAGTGTATGTAAATGCGAAGTGAAAGGGGAGTGAAAGTTCACATTGACCAATTTATCTCAATTGCTCAGGAATTTTCCTCTTCCGCCAACAAAGATTATTTGCATTATTTGATGATTATTAACTCTTTACATTTGTTACTCTATACCCAATTGCTAGTGCATATTTGTATAACAGTGGCATTTGTATAATCTACTCTCAGTTTATCAGGGGAAACAAATGATATACAATTTAAGTTTATCTACTAATTGTAAGACTTAATGACAAGACAATCTTTTTAGTTTGTATCTGTTGAATACACATCTATTTAATAAACAATTATTGAGTTAATTTTCATTTTTATGTTTTTTGCGAATTTAAAGTAAACAAATATGATAAATGTCCTGATATGGTAAAAAAAAAATTGGCCCCAGACTATCTGATTTTTAGTAATGCTTTAGTAACATATGATCTGGTTTTGAAATGGCTGTTTTTAGAATGCCAGAGGAGAAGCGTTGTTTGTTTGTTTGTTTGTTAGAATGATGCTCTATTTGAAATTGAAATATTCCCTAAACATTTATATTTTAAAAACTCAGGAGACCTGGGTATGGATATCAAAATTAGACAGAATGGGCTAAGAATTATTTTCTCACTTTTGTCTACACAATAGTCTATACTAAGTATATATTGTTATTATTATTATTAATATTTATTATTTGTATTATTCGCTCTGGGGTAGGGTGGGTAAAAGAAAATTGTTAGAGGAAAAGAGAAATAATGTTTTTGCAATTAAAGATATTTGGGGAAATATTATAATATATAGTTTAACTGTTATAATATATATATATATATATATATATATATATATATATATATATATATATATATATATATATATATATATATATATATATATTAGGGCTGTCAAACGATTAATCGCGATTAATCGCATCCAAAATAAAAGTATATGTAAATAAAAGTAAATAAAAGTAAATATATGTGGGTGCCCTGTGTATATTAATTTTATAAATATAAATACACACACATGCTTGTATATATTTAAGAAATATTTTCATGTATATACTCTATATAGATTTATATATAATTTATATGTAAATACAAATATTTTATATATAATTAATATTTTTTTCTTAAATATACATGCATTTGTGTGTATTTATACATATACAAAATAATTATACACAGTGCACCCACATATATTATGTAAAAACAAACTTTTATTTTGGATGCGATTAATCGTTTGACAGCCCTAAAATATATATATATATATATATATATATATATATATATATATATATATATATATATATATATACTGTTTTTGTCCCCTAACAAATAATAATACAATATTATAATAAAGATAAGCAAAAGATATGCAGTGAAGCATTTTTGTTATTATTAAGGGAAGAAAGGTGGAAACGAAAACTCAAGACTGTATGTCAAGGTCAATGAGTCTCTTAAAATATCATCTTCTTTTTTTTTTGGCAGCAAACTGCACATTTACGCTCAATTGCAGCCTGTTAAGTCACCTCTGCTTTGAAGTACATCTAATCTTTTTCTCCCCCTAATGTACATAAATGAATGTTTTTAGAATTTACACCTTATAGAGACATTTGCGAGTTAAAATGCTTTAGTTCCTAATGGCATTGCTGCACATTCGCAGTGTGTGAATATGAGGACGCAAGGCTAACCTTTATGTAATCCTGTAGCATCCCCTGAAATATAATGAAGATCCATTTAAAGTATTTATGATGGAGGCTTTATGAAACAAATAACGGTGATGGGGAGATGTGGGAAATGGAGCATGCCCCAAAGAACTGTGCTCTGATCAACCGCGTGTGATTGCTCTCACTTATACTTCTGTGGGTTAGCCTGGAATCACACACACACAGACTGTCCATTCCAAGGTCAGGTTTTCACAAGGCTTATGGGGAATGATACAAGAGATTATTGCTACGATCAATAAGCTGAAAATGAAACAAAGGGGAGCTCACTTTATTGACTTTCTCATGTACAGTGGCAGCTTTAACATTTAATTGTCTCTCAGTATTTAGCAACAATTCCCATTTAGCTCGCTCAACGGGCCCAACAAAGAATAAGACCCAACGTTACCCACCGCCATTTTAAGAGCCTCTCGTCTCCCCATTACTTGCACTCTTCTGAGAGCACCTCTTATAATATGTGCCATACAAAAAGGAAGTAAATCAAAGTGTGTGCTTTCTAGCAGCTTGTCGTCTCTCATGTGCAATTCCTCTCCAAATCAGCACGAGAGCCTTCGAAATTTCAGTGGATCTTGCATCAAAAGTCAAGAGCATTCGGCTACTCGTTCAGGCTGCTCCCAATTTGACGAAATCATCCCTAACTTTGAGCTCTTGATCACACCACGTTCTTTAGACCTTTAGCCATTTTAGATGTACTGTAAGAGACTATATGTTTATGCGTATGTCTATTTTCACCATTATTTTTAAGGCACTGGCTAATGAATTGGCACAGAATGTGGAGGATGCTAAAGCCCGTTTGAGGAGGAAGAAAAAGGGTGAAAAGGAAGGAAACAGAATGTCGAAATGCTCACTAGTCAAAGCAGCGTCTATCCTCAACATGACGGAAACAGACCTGGTGGACATGCTGGACACAGATGAGGTCAGTATTGACTGAGTATTGTGGGAAACAAAAGACAGTAACGTGTATTACAAATGAAAATATTTCAAAAAATGTTCCAAAAATGTATTTATTATTATTATTATTATTACTATTACTATTGTCAACCAAACCTTTATTTGGTATAATTTGTACATTTGAATATTCTGATCAGACCAGCCAATATTGTACTCATAAGTGTTTCAAGTACTTTATTATTTTTTTTATTTTTTTCATTTCCAAATATTTAAGCCGGGCTGCTTTGGGGGTCATCCCGTGACACCGTTGCACTCCTACACACCCACACAAAAGAAATTTAGAGTATTTTCTTCATGGCTTTTAACAGCATTTCCGGCCATGTTTTGTGATTTACAGTGTGAGGAGGCGTGTGTGGGTCGTGGGCCAGACACAGATTGGACTCAACATGTACAGCACATCCTTCAGCAGCAGGTTTGATTTTATTAGCAACTAAAAGAAAAATAGTATTCACATTTTATCAATAATACATATTTTTTTTAAAGTGGTGCTATAAGGGAAATTGAATGTTTTTTTTTTGTTTTTTTTTAAACATATCCTACAGATATTAAAATGAACAATAATCTTTTAAGGCCCTTTCACACTGTGAAAAAGCGAAGCAAATCGCAAATGAATGTTCTATTCATTGGTCTATATTTGTCAGGCTGAACATAAAGCAAAATCAAGGTACAATAGATGGTGCGCCGTGAACGCATCTTTCAGCTGCCCTGCCATCTGGCTATCAGAAGAACAGGAGCATGAGAGGCACTATTACTATTATTTCAGCAATAATTACAAAAATTGTAACAGATGGGACGTTTAGCTAAAGTAAAGTCATTTCCCTTGTGGAATTTAATCGTAAAAGGTCAGAAGCAAAAACGTTGGACCATACATTATATCTCAATGTGTATTATTTAATGTATCATTTAAATATTAAATATTTGCATCATTTGATTTGATTTATTTCAGTCAATACTCAAAATACAGAATCTTGTTAAAGAAATACTTTTGTCCTAATTATTAAATACTCTGATAGATATATTTTTGTCGGTACAGTCTAAACAAATTGTTGAACGTAGTTCACACATATTTGTTCTTTTCCCACTTATTTTTAAAAAAATTAACTGTATGCATTAACTACAATACAAATTTAAATCTTTTGACAGTCGTAGATTGTATTAAATAAAAAGGTAATTAATGCAAGGAAATGAAGAAAATTCACATATAAAATTGTGTGGGTAATTGAAAATATGTACAAAAGAATATTGATGGGGAGGACTGAATGTTTGAGTAATATTTTATGCAAACCACCTAATTATAGGTTATGCGTGTAGTGTAGAGCGAACTGCAAACATTTCATTTAGAGTCATTTTCAGGTTTGGGCTCAACATGTGAGGAGTGTGTAGAAGACGGCTGCTCCAGTGTCCAATTTATAGTGCTTGAGCACCACCAAATGTTCTCATATGTGTATCTGCATCAACTCTAAAGACATGACCCAGAGCTCGAATCCTACTGGTTGGTGCGCTTCATAGTTGGTGGAGGTGAGGTGTGTGTGGGGGGGGGGGAGACAGTACTCACCAAAGAAAAACTTCGCTCCAGGTGTGAAAGGCTCAATAACAAACCGTTGTTTCAACATTCAAAATCTAGTTCACACCAAATATTCATGTTATTCATTTTATGATTAACTGAACTAGCTCCGTTCCTCTTATATCAAGCTTCAGCCTATTTTTACATACTGTATTCGTTTGTTATGAATAATCTGAAATCTCTTAGCAACAATATCTAGGATATCATTAAAGAATTTATGATTTCTGCTTTGTGTGTGTATGCGTATGTTTGGTTGTCAGCCTGAAACGTGCATCTTCGATGATTCACGGGCTCTGGCGTGTCACTACAGTGCTAGTGGCTTTGACCTTTGACCTCTGTGACCTTCTATACCCAGTCTGCACATCTCTGCCTCTTGCCGCTGGACACTTTAGAGGACTCTGAAGACTGCCATCAGGCAGCTCAGTCTCTCTCCCTGCTTTTTTTTCGCTCTCTTTCTTTCTCTCGCTTCCTCTGCTGGGCTGTAAGACCCCGAAGCAGCTTGTTAGTGGTGGGCCAAGTATTGATCTGGCAGGTCTGTCGATGCAGGGAGATTGAGCCGAGCTCCACTAGAGACTCTCCACCAGCAGGCTGCTATTGACACACTCGCATACATACACGTACACACAAACAGAGCAGCGGCCCGCAGGAGACTCTTCACAGGCAAGTTGCTATCGACGTTTTCTCGGCTTGGCCGACACGACTGCTCGCTGTATGACAAGGTTGAGACCAGCCAGAGTCCCCAGAGAGGTGTGCTGACACCGACACGGTGACCCACACGTTAGTTTTTCTTTTCTCTCAACATGCTCATCCTGTTTTGTTTTTTTTTTCCACCCTCCGTCTCCTAACACGTTCCACAGGGAGGGTGGCTCTTCCTCTGACTAGTGATCAAGCGAGTTTATTGGCAGGTGAGTTTTTTTATGTTTTTTTTTTTTTCTTTGGGGGGCGGGGGGGATAACAGACGACTAGGTCAATGTTGCAATTTGTTTATGTTGTACCAGCATGTTTTTATCCAACCCGGGCTCATTGGAAAAACGCACCTGTGGCAACATTTTTGCTAATTGATATTATGTTGCTGCTTCACAACGCTTTCAAAGGGAAAGGTCCAGTGAGTGGCACTACAATCACGTTCCATTGTATTATGCATCAGTTCAGAAATGTAATTAAATATACTGAGTGTCCCTAAAAGGTTAACGCTCTATCACGTTTAAGTAATTAATGTACCACCTACACTAAACCTAACCGATAGTTTTAATGCATTTACTGAACCAACCGTGCCGTTTTAGCTTGTTTAACAAGTCTTTGTGCTCTTTTATTGTGACTCGTGTTTTACAGGAGCGCCCCGCATCGCAGATGCTGTGTGTACTAAGCAAGTTTACTTCGTCAGACTCAGAAAAACCATACATGCGGAACTGATGATGTGATGCAATCGTCAAAATGTATTTGTTTACAAAGGATGCGCTGTGGTAATAGCTTTTTGAGGTTGTAGTATAGCGTAGTAATGTCCATGGAACCACACGAAAAATGTCTATTACCCTCATAATCATAATTTGTGTTATAGGGGATACAAATTGCAGGTGTTTTAATGCCCTCTAGTGTCCATTCCACATGGAAACTGCAGTGAATTGCAAGTATGAGTACATTTTGTGAGTTTGGAGCAAAAACGTTTTTCCAATGCGCCCACGTTGTTTGATCTTCATGTGATACACCAAAGGCACTGGCGTATCCAAAGTCCCATGTCAGTACCACGGCCTTTTTGGTGAAATGGTAATGTGCGTGTGTGTGTGTGTGTGTGTTACCTAAGCGAGGTCTTTTCTCTCGCCTGTCAGTCTCTGTGTATAGCGTGAGCTGTCACTGTCAGCCACTAATGGCGGTACCACTGTGACGACTTCTTATTACGGCTGTGGCCCTGTCAATAGCACAGCCATCACTCCAGTGCCACATGTCAACGTAACAAGCTCATGCATGTCAGAATAATGTTTTGAAGAGGTGCCTTTCACTCTCATGTCATTTTATCTGCCTGTCTGAGTCGCACAGGAAAGGAAATCACACAAAAGCTTACGGGCTGTTGCTTCTGATCTGTTGCCTTTGCCACAGCGCGTTTCTGCTTTGCTGACTTCAAATAACATTAATGAACATATCTCTCTCTTTGGATATCTCTCTTTTCCTCTTTTCTTGCCACAACATGCTCCAAGCACCTCTAAACTCATTCCCTTCTCTCTTAATGAGACAACAACACTTCCACACTTGAGGGTCACAACCTGGGAATAACTCCACCAACCTATAAGCATTTAGTCCACAGTGCTCCCTGCGGCTTAATGTGTCAGGCCGTGAATAACCCCTCCCTATGCTGAGTGTCCACCCGCAAACCCTCATCTAGCCCAGGGACCCCCTTCGCCCAGTAGCAGTAGACATTTAATTGCTTGCGTTTATTTGTGGATTCCTAATTATTGACTAGAGGTAAATTATAACACCACGGCCTTTATGAAGAGATGGAAATGACTGTTAGAGCTAATGAACTGAGCCACCCTGCCTCTAGTCATTTATCAACCACATTCATTTCGGCCTGACAGCACACAGTCATTTCAGAAGGCATGGCCCCCTCCATCCCCGTATTATTTCAATGACCAGCAGAATTTGGATTGTAATGTCCACAAATTTGCGGCTGTAGTATTTCTGTTCTGTTAGGATTGCGATGAGAAGAGCTTTTTCGGTTTGTGTGGTCTGACTCCATCTTGTGACCTTATCTGCAATGTTTTTCTGTTTGTTTTTAGACGTATGGGGGCGTTATACTGTATAGACTTAATTTAATTGCTGCAGCTTAATTTAATTGCTACAATTAATGCCTGCAGCCCACAGTAATCTTTGTGTCAGCTTTCTTATATATATATATATTTATATATGTGTGTGTGTGTGTGTGTATGTGTATATATATATGAAAAGTTCAGATGCAAAAGCCTCTAAGTGCCATTTGAATTTTTTTTCTAAAATGATCATTTTTATCAAGCTTGTATATTTAAGTTCAGTAATTTCACTTAAATGGCAATGAAGATTACCTATTAATTGTCATTTAAGTGAAATTACTGAACTTAAATATACAAGCTTGATAAAAATGGTCATATACTGTATCAGGGGGGAGGCTATCAGTGTTATTGTTAGTATTTAATCATATTTTGACTTTTTATATTTTCAGTATTATCCTCATTTGTTTAATTTTTAATTTTTGTTTTTTTTGTTTGTTTGTTTGTTTTTTTATATATTTTTACATAGCTTTGATTTTTATTTCAGTTTTAGTCATTTTCATTTGTAACATTTCAATTGTCGAAAATGATTTTAGTTAACAATGATTAATTTTAGTAAGCAATGACAACACCCCTTTAAGTTAAAAAAAATATCAGGGAGATACAACTGTCCTGATATCACAATGAAAAAAAGCTTCATTAAAAGAATGAAATATTACAGACTACCTTATAAAGTAGAAAACAAAAATCCCAAAATAATGTATGTATGAATTAACCATTCATCAATCATGTTCATTCATTAAGAGTAAGATGTGCAGAATTACACTCGCATTTGGAAACAATGTTATGTTTTTATTTTGTTTAAACCAGTCATTCAATTTAAACTATAAAAAATACCCATGTGAAATTATATGTATTACTATATATACAGTATATACTAGTTGTTGCTGCTTTATTTATTGTGGAACCTTTTATTTGTCATCATTCTCTTTCCATATAATGACCGTCACTCCATATGCATTCAACAGTACTTGCAATGTCAAGCACCAGTGAACCTAACATGACAGCATCGTCAACAGACCACTCTTCTCGGAGCGTGATGCTATTGTTTGATCCTCATTCTGCTCCCTCCCCTCCATCAGTTCCTAATGAGAGAGAAAGGGAACAAAGACTGCTCCATATTTATTCTACTGTGTATTTAGGTCAGATCTACCGGCTCAGGTTATATAGACCTGACGATGTTAGAAACAACATTTTAAAAAAAGGAGTTTTAATTACAAGTATCTGTGGCCCCAAGTGTCCAATTCCCTTTCATATTGGTCTCCAGTGGCCCGAAAAGGAGAATAGAGGAGAGAGGCATTGCAGGGTGGGTAATTACTGGCACAGAAGAATAGATTGGCGCTACGCTTGATTTTCTTACCTGATCTCTTGTTTTCCCACATGTGACACATTCATTATCTTCTAATCAAATGCAGACTTTAGTAGGTCTTGTGTGTTTTGGTTGTTGTTTTTATTTATTTTTTTTATTCCCATGTTCAATAATGTTGATTTCAAATTAATTTTGTGAAGATCAAAGATCAGAAAGCTTTATGCGATCATATATAAATACGGTCGGGGGTTCTTTTTTTTTTTTTTTTCATCCACATTCCGTGGTGGTCTGGATGGAGTTCGACAAAATGCATTGAAGTGGCATCGGACGAGTTGTTTGCCAACAGATTTCAATATTTCTTCTGCACCTGAGGACATGCCGGAAGAAACGGTGCTTTATAGATATTCGCCACAACCTGCAGAGTCACTCGGCGTAGATTTCCCGAAACATTTAGCTGATTGTACGCAGATCTTGCACACAGACTGGCCCCACAAAAGCCACTCTTAAGGCTTATAACAAAAGGAGCCTGATCAATCCATTTAGAGAGAGTATCTGTGGGTGTGTGTCTTAGCGGGATGAAGCTCCGAGTATATTGTGACTGAGCCTGTAGCTTCGCCCCAGGCGCCTTCACACTCTATGAAACCAGCGTCACTTAATTGGACTATAAAACACCTTCATATTGTTGCCCTCCTCTCCTCAGGCCAGGCCAGTCGATTCCGAATCAACTCCTGGGTGTGTTAATGAAAACGCAGCCCAAAAGAGAGCATTGTTGAATAGTGAACAGCTCACCGGGGCTGTCCAAAGGGAGGAGATTACCTGCTAAAGCAGCTGTTACATGATAATGACAGAGTCTGCCGTCCCCGTGGGCCTGTTTGAGCGAGCGCAGCCAAGATGCGACTCAGGCCTCCCAGGCTAGCGTGGCGTCAGATGCCGTAGCTTTTCGCCGTTTTTGTGCAATGAAATGGGACATTTTTTTTTTCGAGTAATTAAATAATACCACATTCCTTTGCCATAACCCCTGCAGCCCTTTCCTCTGTAGTTGAAGTTTAGCACCGCTCAAGTGGGCTTTTGATGAAGTCAGGACAGAGTCCGGCTTCTTCTCCAGTCTACCTGCCCCAGGGGAAAACACTGCTCCCTCTCTCCCTAATGAGACTTTCTTTCCTCTTCATTTGCGATGCATCCCTCCTTGCTCTTGCGTTTACACATCTCTCTTTTTCGGTCTGACACTCAGGATTCTGCTGGAGTTAAGACCATTTATTTTTCTGTGCGAAGTCGCTCAATGAAGAATATAAAAAATGCATGTTACTGTGTGTCTTTTAGAAAAGTTTAATCCAATATTTATGGATGATGCAGGCCTTTGATCCCCAGTGCTAATTAACACGGAGTCCTTGAGAAGGTTTTGGGTGGAAGAAGAAAGTGAAGTCAGAGGATAGGTTAGCGCTCGGCTTCGGTGCAGAGCAGACACACACACACACACACACACACACACACACACACACTGCGCGTTTATCATCCCTCTCTCGATCCTTGCACCGCCAGGAGATGTGGCAGGCCGTGAGTGGCATGGCTGCAAATCAAACATCAAAACATTCCCATTTACTTTTTGAGGAAATGTGTTTTCCACAAAAATATCCTCTTCTAGAGATTGAAGAAAAGCCTCCGTGACCTGTTCCTCGAATTTGTTCCTTGTCATAATTAATCAGAGTGAAGAACTCGAGTTTCATCGCAGGTTAGAGACGTCATCAAAGCCAAAAGACACCCCGGAGAAGCTGTCTGGTGTCAAAAAAACCGCACAGGAAAAAAGCCTCTCTTTTCTTTTTGACAGGTTTTCCTTTCTTTTCCCCTCTCTCTCTCTCCCTAGATCCCCTCTGCAGGCCTGCTGATGGACGCCATGCTGGTGAAGATGAAGGAGGGCAAAGTGCTGACAGAGGAACTGGCTGCACTTACAGCTGCAGTCAGCAAAAACGCCTGACCAGAGGAAAAAAAAAAAAAAAAAAAAAGACGGAAAGGGAGCAAGAGACTGTGGAACTTCTGTAAGATGGAGTGTGCCCTGCATGGCAGTGGAGGCCCCTTGTCTACGCAGTACTCCTCCCTTTTTCTGCTCTTACCCTCTTGCAGCCCTGTGCCGCACACAACAAACTTTCAGACAAATGATGCAATATAAAGTGCTTTTTGTGATTCGCCTCTGAAAAGAAAACATGTTTCTTGGCCGAAAAGATGATACAGGACTTACAAACCAAAAGCAACTTTGGTTTGTCATTTGAAATTTATAGATTTCAGAAACCACTGAGAACCAGATATTAAGGAGATTGGATTCTTTATTTGATCTCTAGTGTTTTAGTTTAATGTCAGTTATTGTGCACTTGATGTTTTGACCTGATTTGCCCACGCAGTATATTTTAGACACATTGGCATGTATATGTATATGTAGCCCCAGCAAACTCAAGGCTAAAGAACAATCAGCTAAATAATCCTACTGTACAAAAACATGTAGTAGAAGAATATTTTCTAAATGAAATTGTTCATTCTGTTCATTCATCATCTTGCTCGTCTCTTCAGTTTTTTAGCTAATTAGTTTTTGCACACTTTTTTCACTTTTCACACATTTTCATTAGCTGAAAGAAATAGCAAATATTTTAAAGCTAAAAAAGAATTTGTTATTGCATAATTATCAATAACCTGGACTAGTTTTAGATATAAATAAATTGTATGATGGTCTGTTTGTATTATTATTATTATTTTATAAGTTATATTTCATGACAGTGAGTAGTGGATCAGCCATTTTAATTTCTTAATTGTAATAAAGACAGATTTAATGAGAATTCAATTAATGAGAAAGTTCCAATGAACAAAAGGACAAAAATGTATTGCATTGGATGATGGCTGCATTAATTTGCTTGTATGGAAAATATGTTCATCGCTATAACTGAGACCAGACCATTTCTCAATATTTCAATAATTCCATTTCAATTGATTTATATTTTATCACAGCATTTTCCAGTTGTGTACATGTAGTGCAGATAAAACATATACTCTGTATGATTAATGGTGGCTTAGAGGTTTCAAAAAATAGATTTATTAAAAAAAAATGCATAAATTCTGATGTGAAATTTATGTTTTGAAATTATATTTCCTTTTCTGCGATATTTTTATATATTTGGTTGTGTTTTTGGGACAAATATCTTTATTTCCGTTTGTGTGAGAAACCGAACCGTCCTTATATTTTAGATGATCTATTATTTAATTTTCTCTATTGTTATTCACTCTTCTCCCCTTTGCATACAATTAGAAAGCTTGTAAAGCCGTCCTTTCAAAAAATTAACTATAAGAATTCAACTTTTTATCTAATCAGTTTTATGCTAATGATGTCGTTTGCATTTATCTTTTTGTAATGAAGGATTAGCTCAAGACTGTCCTAAGCATCTCAGGGACCAATTTATCTGCCACCCTGGATCGAGGGACCCTTGTGGTTAATTACCATTCGTTAATGTAGTTTGGATCCTTTCTTCTCGGAATACTCGAGAGCACGCTATTGTAAATATTTGTCCCATATAAATGTGCTGGTTTCTAGTCACTGTCCTCAAGCATAATGTGTCTAATGACAAACATTAATAACTTGCAGTGGGGGGAAACTACAGGGAGGACTGGCATGCGCAGGAATAGTTGCATGCAAATTAGCACCAACTTGATGTCTCCTGCCTTGATGCATACTGCATAGTCAACATGTTTGCATACCCGCTCCATCCGCTCGCCGCTGTTTCTGTGACATTCAAATGCACTGAACTCCCTGAGGTTTAATTAACATGGCCTTCCTCAGCCACCCACTGAACATGAGCACATAAAGAAACATTCAACTTCACATTTTTTGTGTCATGTAATATTTCATGTTTTAAAAAAGAAGAATGAAACCTTTCCCTCTTATAAGCTGTCTCACTGCAGCTGTGTCTTGTGAACGTCTCATTAAGAAATGCACCTCAGGGGACTGACTGATCAGGACTTCTAAATGCTAGGATTTTCCCTTTCCTTCATCCCTTTGTTCCTCTTATCAATTTATCTTTCGGTTACACATTCATTCCCTCAGTTTTTCCCCCCTTCTTTTTTTTCCACCCTTAATCTTTCCTTTTCTTCTTTTTGATAGTCTTGGCAGGTTCCTCTGAGAGAGGTGCTTCACCTCCCGCTGTGGGTAGCTGGGTGCCACAGGGGCTGTTGGGAGTGATGATGAGGGGCTGCTGGAGTTTCAACCCATGAACCTCCCCCTCCCCTTTTTCCAAAATCAATAACTGAGAGTATAGAGGTCTCCTGCAGCATTACTGGAACAGGTCCATCACAGGTCATGCCCGAATCAGTGCTCGGATGAAATGACTGAGAGGTCAAATTTGACATCTGAAGCTAAACATGTTCACATTCATCTGTTTGAAGTGCATCTGGGTGACAGGAATATATTTAATATGTAAGACAACACATCTTGGGGAGCTTCGTGAACAAAGAGGCATAGCTCAACCTAGATCAATAATTTCTTTCTGCAAGAACCAGATATAAAAGTGACTTGTGTTGACTAACATACAGGTTAAAATGGCATATCATATCAATGCTTCTGCTCTGATCCCTGTCTTGCTTTGATTTATGCATGCAATCAATTGTATATTGAGTTTTTTTCCCCCTTTCATTTCTTTTTTTTCCCCCTACTTATTCTCTTGTGTCTTGTCTCAACAACTACTGCCCTCACAATTATGCCAGTGTTTATTCAGTTTATCCAGTTATTCAGAGGCTGCTTGTGGCACATAAGACTCAACCGGATAAATTGTGCTTGATAACATCCTGACTCATTGTCAAAAACAATGGGTCTCATTCACTACACATGTATACGCACAAATTTATGCGTAAAATCCTCATACGCACGTTTTCAATAGCAAATGATATAAGAATTTGCAAAAAGAACTAGGCTATAGAAATAACTCAAAAAGTTGCTACTCTGTGCAGCCTTTTAATCTTGTTAAAAGTTACATTTCATCTTATCATGAATATAATTATACATTTTTTATATAATAAATTATTTACACAATATAATTTAATCTTAAATATAGTTCATCATTCATATATAGCCTACATTGAAAGAGTAAGAAAAGCTGCCTTGTAGTTTCAGCTGCGAGGTTTCTGTGAATAAAGGAGCAGATGTACAGCTGGCTATAAGAGGTCTGTATAAAATGTGTTTATTGTGTTTGAACTAGTTTTGAGAATGGCACACTTACTTGGCATTGCTCATAGACATATACACTAGACGTCACCTTGGCTACGGCAGTTCATTGGAACGAATGTGTCAATAGAGCCACCATCTTGAAACACGAGAGCCCCTCCACTATAATGCATCACCGTCAATGTAGACACGGGTCTAACGAATATAAAATAAATCATCATGATGAATGAGATTTTTCTCGTTTTTTTTTTTTGTTTTGTTTGTTTGTTCCAACGGTCAGACATGTATTTATCATTGATTCCAGAATTTTATTTATTTATTTATTTATTTACATTCTTCCTAGTTCAGATTTCATCCGTGAACATCATACACTGTACAAAAGTCCGGCACCATCAATGAATTCGAAGTAAAGGCAGAGATAGCAGCATTACCTAGCTACTTCCTATGACAAGACCCCTGTTCCAAGATGGCAGCAGTTTGACGCATGCTTAGAGCCCCAAGGTGACGTCGAGTGTATATGCTGAGGATCTGGCCACAGTGTAAAGGCCTTATATGGAGATGGTTTTGGCGTGATTTATGCAAATGAGATTACCTTGTGCAAGCGGTCGCTAACAGAGCGTCACAGTCCTGCCCACAGCCCTAGAAAGCTTTAGTGCCGGAAGTAAATTTCCCATTCATTTCTCCCATTGACGTTTTGTAAAATACATATCTAAAGAGTTAGAGCATGTCTGAGGATAACCAGTTACGACTGAACTCATAAGCATACAACATATCATTTCAAGAGAAAAAAAAGAAAACGAAGAGAAAATCCAAAAAAAGTCAAGGGTACAGTGTACATATTTTCATTTCCGAGCAAAGGAACTACTCATCCCATAAACCACCACGCCTCACTGAAATTGACTGAAGCCACCGTGAAAGAGCCATTTGAGTGACTTCCAAATCTGATGACGGCCACGTGAACTTTTTCCTACAGTGAATTTTATATAGTGAATGTGCAGGGAAACACCTTTTCCTCGATTTACTGAAGCTTATATGTAAAACGCATTTGCAGCTGCACAGCCAAAACATTGAGCATCTGGCTCGCTCATAGGCTGTGCTGTGGCGGCAACTGCACATCCAATGGCGCGGAGCATCTCTGAGGTCCGACCAATAAACTAGCCCTAAGTCATTACACAATCTTCAGTCTTCACGGACCTTCGCGGGGTTTAACAAGACAGTTACATGACTTCTACCAATCAGATGCATCACTGTGGGATTGTGGGATTGTTCAGGATTGAGGGTAATGAAGTACTTAACCAAGACATCGCGAATTAAATGCATTTATCTTAAAACAAGGTTAGTGCCCCATTAACTTTTGGCGTTTATATGAGCATAATATACAATCGCTTAGTACAGCCATAGCTGGTTTTAAGTCTACCATGTATGGTTACGTTTTTATGGCTTTTATCCCAAAAATGTCAATGGAGAAATTGTATTGAATTCTTACAGTATTGGCACTGGCTGTAGGCGGGACTGTGATGCTCTATTTAGAATACTCCAAATTCACTAGAACGAGGTTAAAAACAAATTCATGTGCATACGAACCGCAGCGCACGTTGTGAATTAGGCCGAGATTCTTCATAAGAGTTTTTCCTTTATGTAGACATAAAATAATCTATGCAATTATAAATGAATGGGCTCTATGTACGGCGGTATTTCCGGTGAAGGTCTAAGGATGCTGGATTATTTCAGCCGATCGTTGAGTCCAATGTTATTCAGAGAATTTATATTGGTTTGTATACTCTATGGCTATACTAAAGAAACGTTAGTCACAAAAACAGACAAAACAGACACCCCTCTTTTTGTTTATGCTTTTTTGTTTATTACATTAAATAAACAAAACTATAATATAAAATTACATCTAAACGTGTTAAAGGTTCGTTTCAAAGACGGGAGGACATTAAATTTTGAAGACTCTGCCATAATCCCACTTTCCTCGGTTTTCCCACTTTTTTTTTTTTATATGAACAGTCATTCGTACAGATATTAGTTATCATTATTATATATTTTTTTTACAGTATGTAATAATACATTTTACGATATATCTGTATAGCCTAGTATTGTTTATTATGTAGGCCAATTATGTTGAACAATGATTGTTTACAATTATTGTTGAACAATTACAGTATGTTGAACACAGTTTTCTTCATCTACGTGGATGAGGAGAAGCGCATCACCCAGTCTAATTTTTTTTTCAACAATTATGTTGAAACAATGATTTTTTTATTCTCTATAAATTTGTACACATTTTTTTGACCTTTCAACTAATGTAGCCTATCTACTCAAATAAGTATTTAGTATACTGTACTGTAAATTGCATAGTAGGCTACAGTAGTTTGCAAGGATACAACAATTGGACTATAGGGATAATGGACCTTAGTGAAGGTGAAAGAAAACAGGCTGTGAAGAACATACAGTGCATACAGTCTAGTCATGTGCAATTGAATGTAATTGTATTGAATTATCACAACCAGTGTTTATTTTATACATATATATATATATATATATATATATAACACTGGTGATAATAATAGAGCAAACAAAAGCAATGCAGTGAGCAGATTGTTTGGTTATCACTCGTTTAATTTGTGCCCAGTTAAATATGCTCTCTACCTTAAATATGCTGTCTACCTTAAATAGTTAAATATGTGTCAGCACATACATATTAAATACATATTTAACTACTTAATAATACATATCGACATATCATTGCATATCATAAGTTAAATTTGCACTGATCATGGGGTACTATTATATCTAAAACTCTATTAATTTATATTGTCTATAAGTTTAGTTTTTCATAGATTAACTAAAACAATTTTCATAATTAAAATAAAATTTCCAATTAAAATTCTTGAAAAAAAGATTACTTCAGAGGTGACACTGGGGAATAGTATTTAACACTCCCTATACTGTGCATGACATTCATTGAAGTTCACTTCACTTGACAAAATGAAGAACACATTCACTTAGAACACCTTGAAACGTCACACACAGACGAAACTTAAATCATGCATATTAGAAACGTAGAAAGATATAGCATAATATAAACATAAATTACCATACTTTTGTGTTTAGGCTATAATACATCCATATATGGCCTACAGCTCTGGAAAAATAAATGAGACCACAGCAAATGTTTTACTGGATTTACTATTTATTGGCATGCTTTTGAGTAAAATTTTTTTAGTCTATAAGCTGCAGTAGTGATAATATTTCTCACAAATATCAAATGCACACTTTATGCGACCACATACAAACCACAACAACCACACAACCACAGAAGCAGAAACAACCACATACAAAGCACAACTCATGTTCACTCCATTTACAGTAATTGAGTCAAACTTCATGCAGTTCTGGGGTGATGGCTAAATGTCCCTGTCCACTTCCTGCAAAGTGATGTGTAGATATTCCCTCATTTCATATGCTGTCTGTGGCACCCTTCCTACTGAACAACTGGAATCTCTCTTAAGATGCTGATGAATACCCTGTGAAGTTCGCATGTTTTTCAGATGCTGTGTGGAGTTAAATAAAAACCTGTTTTGAGACCCTAGCTATTTTGCATTCATCAGCACTGTAGCTTTACATTCTGATACTATTGGGTGGCACATTTTTAACACGTTCTGTGTGAATTGCCCCTTATGTCTGTCACTCAAAAGTAAAAAAAAAAAAATAGACTGAGGGTAAAACTGATGCGCTTCCCCTCATCAACATAGATGAAGAAAACTGTGTAGCATTTAAAGGTTATTTCTGATGACTGACACCACAGAATTTACCAGTATGGGAAAGGCATTTTAATGCAAATCACATACAGTACCTGCAAGTGTTGTTCACTCCGTAAGTGCTACACATTATAGCACCAAATAAAAAATTATATTTACTCATGTCGTTTTACATCATGAATGTTTGTGATGATGTAAAATAAATGCTAATGTGGTGATGAATTTACCTTGTATACAAGCATGAGTGAGTGAGCACTGAAAGCCCCAAATTCACATCACAATTCCACTACTTTAAAGGGATGCCAACAACAACAATAATGAAGCAATATAAGACAATGTAAATACGTATTCTAAAAGTAATCTGAAATATAACCGCATGCTGTTATTATTCTAAGCATGGTTCATGTGTGATACAAAGGCCATGTCTCTTTTCAAATATAACTTGGATCTTTGTTCCTTTATGGAATTATTATTGTATCTACTGGATTAAAATAGACAAACACCATTGTCAATTCCTTTTTATTGTACAGAAATACATTCAATCACATTTGGCAACTTGACAAATATGTTTTGGTGATCACAGATTTCATTGTGTACTAATTAAATTAGACCTTTATTAAACTATAATCGTTTTTTTTACATTTGATTTACAACAACGCAGTTTATTGAACCATGCACAGATACTATGAGTAACGATGTGTTATCCTTTGTCTCCCTCTGGTGGACAAAATTGCTTTACTTCATTCATCTCTCATATTCCCATTGATTTAAATGGCTGACCTCGCCCCAAGCATAAGAAATTCATAAAACTCAGCATGTTGTCCACTACATTTAAAAGCCTGGTTTATACAAACCCCATTTCCAAGTTTGGACATTTTATAAAATCCAATAAAATCAAGAATATTTGATTCGTTAATTTTCTTGAAACTTTATTTAACTGTCAAATATACAAAAAATATATATATATTTCCAAGGTTTTCACTGACCGACGTGTATTTTGTAAATTTGATTTTGATGGCTGCAACACACTCCAAAAGAGTTGGGACAGAGGCATGTTTACCACTGTGTCACATCACCTTTCCTTTTAATTTTAATAGTTTTTAATCATTTGGGAATTGATACTAATGTAACAAGGTTAGTTGTTGTGGGAACGTTTAACACTCTTTAATAATGTCAAATAAAAAACTAAATTGAAGGCGGCAGCCCCTCACTGACAACTGCCGTCACACATAAACAAAACATTACTTAAATAGTCCAGGCCTGGTCCTCTTTCGTTCTTCACTCTTGTTGCTCCTCCTTTTATGCCTCTACAACTCCGTGAGAGATACGAGACCTCTGCATCACGCAGGTGTCTCTCATCATCAATCATGCCACTGGCCTTGCACCATTTTCTCTCACGGCCCTCGATCCCATCCTGCTTGTCACAAATAATAGGGGTTATGCGCAACTAACTTCTGTATTCTGTGAATAAGAACGCGTCACTTCCGGTTTAGGTCCTCTGTATGATCACATTGAATATGGCCTTATGCAGGTTGACATCTAAAACTTCTGCCACCAAAATGGATAAAGGGTTTAAGCTATACGCTTCTTCATACATATGCGACTATGAGGGCATGTACAAAATCTATGAATAATTTATGAATTTATTAAGCTATTTCAGGGAGGTAGGCCTATTTTAGAGCTGTATATTATATATATATATATATATATATAAAGATCAGTGTCTAACACAAACTGTGAGACAGGTATTTTTATGCAGCCATATTTTGATCCATGCTCCCCAGCATAATCACGTTGTCACTGATTATTCACCAGTATCAAAAAAGGCAAGTCAGCATCAGGGCAGCCAGTCACATGTCAATGGGGAAAATGGAGAAGCCACAAAGCCTGAGAGTATGTTAGGGATGAGTTGGGTGAGGTGTTCCAACGTGATCTCATGAGAATAATTATGTATTTGTACGTAAAGTGTAGTTCTATCGTACATACATTACCTTTTATAAGTGCAGAAACGTATAATACTGACGTATTTACAGTACTAAAATGTATTTTTTTAATTCAACTTTCATAAAAGCTTATAATGACATTTTACATTCTACAAACTATTTTTTCCAAAATTTGAGATGTTTTTATGCACTTCTTATTTCTAGTAATTGAATTCAAGGAGTCATGGAATATTTTAACATCTTTACAAAAGAAATTAAAAGAGGGTTTTATAAACATTACTTTAGCTTTATGAATATGAAATTTCCATTTTAACTTTAAAGTGTTATCAATTATATCTGATCTAGTATGGGCTCTATACACGGCAGTTTTTCCGGTGAAGGTGTAAGGATGCTCGATAACTTCCGCCGATTATAGAGTCCAATGCAATACCGAGAATTTATATTGAATTTTATACTCCATAGTTATACTAAAGAAACGTTAGTCACAAAAACAGATAAAACAGACACCCCTCGTTGTGTTTATGCTTCTTTTTAAAATTATATTAAATGAACGTAACTATATATAAAATTACATCTAAACGTATGTACGTTTCGTTTCAAAGACAGGAGGACAGTAAATTTTGAAGACTCTGCCATAATCCCGTTTTCCTCGGTTTTCCTCAGCTTTAATCTCCACAACCGGAAATGGACGAGCATCCTTGAGTCAAATGCGGAACTTATGCAGGGATAATACCTGTGTAGTATTTTGAAATGAGTTTCTTTGACCTTGTTTGGCATGCAGTAACGGTCAAAATAATTAATTGGTTTGAGTACGACAAACTTAAATTCAATGAATTAGTTCAGTCAAATTAATTTTTATGAGTATTTAGCACTTTCTTTTTCTTTCAAGTTCACAGAACTGATATAGTTTAAGTAAACTGAACTGTTTCATTGTTTTGAGTTTTATGAAATAATTTATTTAAAGTTTGACAAACTTAAGTTTAACTCAAACGGCTGGGATATCTATCTCCCAGCATGCTTTGCCGATGGCACTCGAAAGAGAATGTAAATGCTAAAATTAAGTGCAATATAATATTGTTGTTTTTTTACGTGTGTAAGATTAATGTTAAGTGTGAGATTTAGTAGTGATTAATGTTTTGTTATGCTAATTTGGAAGAATTAATGTTAATGTTGGCTTTAGGATAGTTACCATCATGATGACAAGTGGTGCATGCAGCTTGATTTGAGAGCAAATTATCCCTTTATATTATTTCGCTCATACAGGAAGTGCTTCTGTGCTTGTAAGTGCTTATGTTACTAATATGTTAGCATTTACTACGTCAGCAGATTAACTTTTAAAGCTAATTAAGTTAATACTATTAAAAGTGATTTGAGTTCTGCCAACTTATCCGGGTTTACAGTGTACTTCATAGATTTAAGTTATAGTAACTGAATAGAATTAGTATTCTTAACTTTATTTACCCAAGTTATCTTAAAAATAATTTATTGAGTTACTTGGAAACAAATCAATTTTTTTAATGCTTTTAATGCTTTTTTAAAAAAAAAAAAAAGAAGCTTTTTTTTAATGCTGTTTTCTTTTACATTAATTCCACATGTCTTGGGCAAACACTGATCGCCATAACGGTGGCTTACAATTTGGGATTTTCTCCTTCGGCGATTCTGCTTGTTAACATCAGGTGTCTTCAATAATGCTCAATCATCACTAAATTAATCACTTAATTATCTCATTAACTTTAACACCGTATCAGTGTTACTTTTAACACCCTGCAGGATATACCAGCCTCGAAATTCCCTCAGCCCTCAGAAAGCAGAACACATCCATGGACAGACAGGCTTCTCTGAGACCAGCAATTAAAAACCATTTTTGCTTTATGTAAACATGTAGTAAAGTTATTTTCAACTCTTTCATGTGGAGATTTATTAATTATAATGCCAAGATATCTAACCTTTTCTTTTACTTTAATTCCACATGTCTTGGGATAGCAGAATGATGAATTGTCATAATCTCTGATATACGCTGACTAAAAAGGCCAGAAGCATTTGAGAATTTTTTTAACACCTCTAATATAATGGGAACTTGCGTTTTATCCTTCAGGAAAATGCATGTATAATCTGCCAGTTGACTGGTTAGAATAGTGTGGTCTGCAATTTGGATGCCCTCGATATTCAATCAGTTCACTATATAAAGGTTAAGAAGCTCTGCAATCAACAGAAACAAAAAAGGAGAAATAGGGCAGCCTTGCCTGATGCCTCTCTCAATGACAAACCGTGGTGAAGTCCCATTAGATAAGGATACATGATGTCTTTATACAGGGTCTGAACAGTTTTCATAAATTTTGGACCGAAGCAGAATCGTCCTAAAGCATCATACATAAATGTATTCTCAACTGTATCAAATGCCTTGTAGAAGTCTAAAAACAAGATAAGTGCATCATCATTAACCAACTCAGAGTTATCTAAAAGATCTAAAACAAGACAAATATTATTTGAAATGTGTCGACCAGATTGTGTGAGTGAGAGAACTTCTTCTAAGCAGGCTTTTAGTCTCCTTGCATAAACTGCAGCTAGTATTTTGTAATCAGAATTAAGCAACGTTAGAGGGCACCAATTATCTAAAGAAAATTTATCTTCATTTGGTTTAGGGATTAAGGTAATAAGACCTTGTTTCATCGATGCAGGTAGTTCCCCTCGATCTAAAGATTCTTTAAAACACCTAAAATTAAATATTTTATATCATTGCAAAATGATCGATAAAATTCAAATGGTAACCCATCAGGGCCTGGACTCTTATTAAATGGGGTCTTCGTAATTAGAATGTCTAGTTCTTCCATAGTAATCTCTCCCTAACAAACAGCTTGACTATCTTCACTTATAGATGAAATAAAAGGATCCACCTCCAAAAAAATATTTTTGAAAATTCAGAATGAAATGAAGAAGTGTAAAAGTCATTAATAAAAGTCAAATACAAATTTTGCCTTCATCAGAAATGATATTACCATTAATATTAAGGGTTGAGATCCTTTTTAACTCGCCTCTTCTTTTTTCTAAATTAAAAAAATATGAGTTCTTTTCTCCAAATTCTAGCCATTTTGCTCTTGATCTGATCAATGCACCTTTGGCCTTTTCTGCATAAAGAACATCAAGGTCTTCCTTCAATAAATACAACTTCTCCCTGTCCTGTTCACTGGGAGATGACAGACATAAAATATTATTTATCTCATTTATGATCGCAGAGCTTCTCGACTCCTTTGCCTTAGATCGGTTATATATACTATTGATCTATTCTCGATTTTTGTGACATGTCTGCTTTAAACTAAGTAAATGACGAGATACTGCTTCCATGGACGTGTCTGTAAACATCCAACAAAGAAAGCCTGCTACAAAAATCATTTATTACTAATTTAAGAGAATTAACATTAAGTTTTGGGGGGAATCTAAAAATGCAGATCAGGGGCTTCATTAAAATTCCCTTCCACAATAAATGCTGCTGAAGGAAATTTCGACTTTAAGGCAAGTAATTTTGTAGATAAAGATTGGAAAAGAATATGGTTTAAGTTAGAGCTATTAAAGCCATATACATTACACAAGATAATAACAGCTTCTCCAGACTGAACAACGGCCATTATCCACCTACCCTCTAAGGAGAAGTGTGACTCAAGAATTTTACCACTAAAATTATGGTTAAATAAAATTACAACTCCCCCTGAGTGAGTAGACCCATGTGAAAATAAAGTTTTACCTCCCCACTTTGCTGACCAAAAAGACTCATCATTAACACTTTTCTTGTAGGAAATAAACATCTCTTTTTTAGAATTACAAAATAAAAATAAAGCTTTTCGTTCAGTAAGATCGCGAATCCCCCGAACATTAAGAGAAAAACAAGAAAAGTTGAAAGACATTTAGGAACAGAAAACAAAAAAGTAACAATCTGCCCTACAGGGCAAACGAGTTAAGTATGCGAGAAGGAACAAAGTCCAAAACTTATCTCTTTAACCTTCCACACCAAGCATCAAATGGCTTAGATCATATCAAACCTATAAAGTTATTAACGTTAATAGGCCAACGTTACAGAAATGACGAGAGAACAAAAAGGACACCATCTTTGCATATATGACCCCACAGGCACCAAGAGTATGCCAAAGGAAGGGGGCCCTCCTTTGAACCCTGGACAAAGATGGACCCTGGACTTCTTGAACACACAGTGACCTCAGACTTACACACTTTACATATAAAATAAACCTCATCATCACAGAGCAATTACTGATGGACTTATACATTCAATTCTATGTTTGCTATGTGTTTCTACAATGCATGTGTTTGTGTATTCTGCTCATTTCACATATAAATCATGTTATTGTTATTAACTATGGTGATTGTTTATAGCTATTAGTTCCTACTAGAGTGTGAATGCCTCGTGCTTACTATCAAAAGAATCGTATTCCCTTAATTCAAAAGATGGCTTGATTGAAATCTGTGTAGAATGTTTTGTATGATTATAATAATCTATAATGTTTAAACTGTAGTCTCTTTTTTCTCTGCTAAGTGCTGGAACCCAGGCAGATCACAGATAACGATAAGTAGGAACTAGATCCACCTCCTAAATTATGCTATTTTCTCATTGGCCAGAATTTTCACAGGGAGTTTGGACTAACTTTTAAGTTAAAGACCCGAACAAAGGAGCAAGGCCTTAGAGTTAAGTTCGCGCCTCTCTCTAAAACAGCAAGAGAGTGTCCACGTCTTTCTCTAAACATCATGCGTGCGGTCGTCTATAAACTCGTCAAGAAACCACGATGACCACCACGACAGACCAAATTAGACCAGCAGACACATAACCCATCAAAATCAGGTCATTCAAGCCATCTAACTCGTCTTACTTTCATTTCTTTCCTTTATTTTCTTTTTCGTAAAAGTCTTGTTTCCAAGTTAAAGGAGAACTCCGGCGAACAATGAACCTTTGGTTTAATAAAACATTGGTACATAGTCAACCGTTCTCTGAGATTTGTTGTCATGATAATCGAATGTAAAGAGTTTAATCTCTAAAAACTGTTTAGCGTATAATACTAGTACTGGGGGCATTGACTAAGTAAAAAGAAATCGCTAGTTTATACCACTAACAAGGCTCAAAATAGCCCCACACTCACACAGTAACATAACGAGGCTCCATACATGCAAAACGAAGCATTGAGAACTTTGTAAGTGTACAGACCGTTTAATAAGAAGATACTTTATGAAGACACTTGAATTCGCGAATACAGACAGGAGCCATCTTAAAAAATAGTCTCGATAAGTCGAACCATGAACGTCGTGCTGAGTGATCTGAACTGTATGAAGTTCAACGAACTTCTGAACTGTATGAATGGCGTTCGGGGATCGACTTATCGAGAATATTTTTTAAGATGGCTCCTGTTTGTATTCGCGTCAAGTCAAGTGTCTTCATAAAGTATCTTCTTATTAAACGGTCTGTACTCTTACAAAGTTCTCAATGCTTCGTTTTGCATGTATGGAGCCTCGTTATGTTACTGTGAGTGTGGGGCTATTTTGAGCCTTGTTAGTGGTATAAACTAGCGATTTCTTTTTACTTAGTCAATGCCCCCAGTACTAGCATTATACGCTAAACAGTTTTTAGAGATAAAACTCTTTACATTCGATTATCATGACAACAAATCTCAGAGAATGGTTGACTAGGTACCGGTGTTTTATTAGACCAAAGGTTCATTGTTCGCCGGAGTTCTCCTTTAAGCTTGCTGCAAAGTTTCGTTTTAAACGTCTCTCCTGCAACGCGCTTCCAACTGTAAAGACTTTCATTCACCTGCCAACCACACGTGACCAGCAGCTCAGAGACTTCCATCCCAGGCACGAGAAGACAGCCCGGATCCGGGAAACCCCTTTTACGAAACACTGGCAAAAAGGGAATTCCCAAAGCAACGCAAAGACAAGCAAGTAACCCCAGACTCTAACTGAACTGGTGCTTTAATGTAAATTGAATAACCTGTCTAAGAAACGAAGGTTTAAATTAATGATTGATCGTTCGTTCAGGTCATGTCTTGCGTGCATATAGAAAGTTGAAACTTTCTCTCTTTCCAACTCACTCTCTTTCTCTCTCTCTCTCTCTCTCTCTCTCTCTCTCTCTCTCTATTCCTTTGCGCCTTGAATGTGTGTGTGTGATTGTGTTAGATATTAGTTGTATGTGTTTAGAATAGCTAAGTCTTGTTATATTTGAAAAGATAATTTTCTTGTGTTGTGTTTGCACATTTAATGTCTTGTGCTGTTGATCTAAAGTTACCTTGCTAATACATAGTGTTTCACTATAGATTGGATATTTATATCCATTGCAAAGGTTATAATTACGACCCGTTCAAATGAACTCCAAACGAGTCATTTGCTTGGTTCCATAGTGATTCAGTTAAGATTCATTGTAAATCAATGAATCATTCCTTTTGAGCTAAATTGGCCTTCCAGCCCCCCTTAAATACATTTTATGTATATTATATGTTGTGTTTGTTGCAAATGTCATTGCAAATCTTGCCCCAGCAATCTTAAAGGGTATCTATTATGGATTTTTGAAAATTGCCCTTCATGTAGTGTTTAACATAGATCTAAGTGAACGAAAACATCCTGCAAAGTTTTAAACATGAAAGTTCATCGTATACAAAGTTATTGTCTCTCAAAAACAAGAGTCGACTCTGAGTCGCTGATATGAATCGTTCGAAGAACGATGCTTTTCATTTGTCTGGTTGACGTCAACTTGACAAGTTATTTGAATAAGAAACGCCCACTTATTGCGCTCGGAGACGTTAGGGAAAACCGGAGCTCCAGGGGTGGCGGGCAAATCTGAAACTGGCCCAGGACGGGCCACCCTGCCAGGGCTGGCCAGGGAGGTCTGAGAGCATGGAGGTTTGGACCCACCGCACCTTTTTGGACCCCTTCGGGCTTCGGAAAACAATCATGTCGACGAGACGCTGTGTTTTGAAGTGCGACGCAAAAGCAAACTTTTTTCACCTGCCAAGTGAGGAGTATTTGAAGACTAAGTGGCTGCAGTTCATATATACAAGTACTGCTATACCACACAAGTATAGCCCAAACCTTGTTCTGTGTTCGCGTCATTTTGAAGATGATTGCTTCACAAACCTAAACGCTATAAAGTATGGATTCGCGAGCCGGCTCTATCCTAACGAGCTGAGGATCTGAATCAGGTGTGTTAAATAAGGGAAATAAGGCACAATATGCAGAGCAGTGGGTCGCGAGGAGTTGAGAACCCATTTTAAGGTGATAATAGTTCCGTTTTCGACAATATCTGCACAGAGAATACCAATCACAACTGACTAGGTCATCTGACCAATCACCGCAGATTAGCGTCACGCAAAGGCGGGTTTTGGAAAAGGACTCGCTTAACGATTCATATAGGAGTCGGTGGGCAAATCAGGTAAAAATAAATGCATATTATAAGACAACAAAAGTGTTTTTTTGTCATTGCATGCTTGTAAAACTGTTGTTGGGGACTCCCAGAACAATATCAGGAACATTTTAAATGCCATAATAGGTACCCTTTAACTAGACTGCTACTCAAATCAGTGGCATCGGTTTGGACCACTGATCAAGAAGGATAAATTAAAGCTTAACCATATTCTCAAATCAGTGTCAATGTTTCTAAAAAGAATACTTTTGTAGCTACAGATAGTGCTTTGGGATTCTGACCCTGTCATCCTCACATCAAACCAGTGCTTGTGTAGCTGGCACTGCAGTGTAACCACAAAGTTGCTTTGCTCTTCCAAACTGCACACTATTCTGAGCTGAATGTGCAGGTTGTGCCCCGATCCGCATTGCATTATGGGATTGACAGCGGATAGGAGAAAGCATTGAGAGCGACCGAAAGCACCTAAAAGGTTGGCCAGTTCTTGACTTGATGCAAATATCAAGTGAAAAACAAAGGGCGACAACCAATCGGTGTGAAAAGTAAGCAAGACAAGATTTTGACGTATGTTTCCGATTGTTTGCGAAACTGAGGTGGATTACCATCAGGGATAGTGGAGGCTAAATGCACGTAAACGCCGTTTACGCACCTCCCAATATTCGGAAATAACGTTTTCTTTTGCTGAAATTTTCTTGCTGAATATTCATCATCTTTTGGAAGTTTTGTTTTGTTTGTTTTATAAATGTTGTGTAATACTCTTTTGGGTTATATGTTATTTGCATGATATTTATATGTTATATGTTATTATATGTTATTTGCATGATAGTTTGGCAATAGTGACACCTTCTGTAGACAATGAGTGACATAAGACGTACTGGTCATGTGATTTGATTTTGCGTGAACACGGAAAGAAAAAAGAAACTGAGAAACATGAGGTGTCGCACACAAATTGAGAGGTGTAAAATTAAAAAGAGTTTTGATCAAAATATGTCTCCTAATGTCTCCTGAATCCTGATTAGAAGGCACACGGTATGTTTGCATACATCTTGTTTATCATTTATGTGTATTAATTTGAAGTAATAAGCTAAATCGAACGTCATGGAAAAATCACTTCACGAATTTGATTGTAATTTTGGTTTATTTTCAGTTTTTTCCACGGTGTCCATTTGATGTTTGTGATTGTAAATTGTCCTGATTCTTGAGAGGAAGACATTAAATATAGAAGACATCGAAGGCATCAGTTGAAGTGTGATTTTTTCTGGTCTGGAGAAAACATTCAGCCGTTATAGTGAAAAACACGTGCATTCATTCTTGCCTGGAAGAGTGCAAGAGTTCATCGTGGAAAAGGAAAGATCGCCAGACCTCGATGTGAAGCGCCTACACCATAGATATAAACGCTAGATGTGTTATGGCGGAGTTTCCATCGTCATCACCGGCGGCCATCTTGTTACAGACAAGCTGATGTAAGATAAGTGGTCAGCACGAACACAAATACTCTTATCTCGTTGAAATCTTGACGGATTTACAAACGGTTTGGTTTCTTACAAACGTTATTAACGTGGCTATTATTATCTGGATGATTATTTATTTATACACTTTTTATTCATAAGTATGCAGTGTCATAACCTCATCTCTGACGTTTATAACAAAACAAACCATTTGAAAATCGGTAGAAAATTGAGCAAATTATGGTCATTTAAATAGTACAAGTACCATTAACACAATGTTACGAGTGAGCGAGCCTGTGACAAGATGGCCGCCAGGTGCAGACGTCGACCTCCATTGGCCAGTAGCGTGGACGACATAGCTAGCCTTTTTATACTTATCTATGACCTACACAGTCGACCCTGGTAGAACGCTGCAGCCATTGGTGAAAGTGAGGACGTCGCCATTCAATTGAGCAACGCGATTTCGTCGCATTGCAATGTTTTCGGGCAAACTTGTCAATAAGAGTTACTACCTTTGGATTTGCTGGTCAGACTGTATCTTTTCAACTTGAAATTTCATTTCTTGGTTGCCCTAACATTTATTCTAGTTGAAATTGTGCAAATAGTTTAAACAAATATTTGCATTTGATAATTTTCTAAATAGATAGAAGTGTGTAACTTGTTTAATAATTGACATTTTGCAATTTCCACATTACAGCTTGTTATCAGTGTTTAAAGCTTAATAGTGTGGTATACATCAAGTTACGGGCATGGATCAAAATAGATCAGACATTTGTGTTTTAGACAAAGTGATTCAAGCTCTTGAAGAAGAAAAGGCAGAATTAGAGGGGAAATTAGTAACAGAAATTGATGCCTCTGGTAGAGAAAAATGTGAATAACGCTTAGCTGAAATTAATGCAGATCTGGAAGTTAATAAGACGAGATTTCAGGAATCATCATCACGAGTTGAGCAAAAAGTTAGGGGATCAGAAAGAGAAAGGCGTCCAACAGAAAAAAACGCTTGAGTTTAGACATGACGAGTTGGCAAAAAGAGAACGCAAGTTTATGTTCACATACTTAAACTTTAAAGCTGAAGCTCAATTTATGAGATCTAAACTGAAAGAAGAGTGCTCTAAAACTGAGTTAGATGATATGATAGTGACGGCAGAGAAACGTGAAGCAGAGTTAAAACAAATTTATGAGAGTATTCGTGCACTGATCTCAAGATATAAGAAGGAGAATGGATAGCTGCACTTCAGTTACTAGTGATAACTGCACTACTGAAAAGATGATGCGCAGAAGTTGGCACAAAGGAGTTTGATGCTGAAGCTGTAAAGGAAACACTCCTTCAGTTACTGCAAAGAGATAACGCCAGGTCATTTTATGGATCAACTGTGTCAAGAGCTGAACGAGATAGTCAGCAAGAATGTCATATGTCAGCAAAAAGGGCGGAAGCAGTGGCACGCTTGGCTGTGAAACGTGCTGAACTAAAGAGAGAAAAAGAAATCTCAGCTCAAAGAAAAGGGGTACTAGCCGAACAAGAGAGGTGAAAAATGCTGGAGGAGTGTGATGGCCGACCACGGGGCCACACAGCAAGGCGGTAACTAACATGCAACAAAACACATCTTTTCCTTTTGTTTGCTTACGTTATTTTGGTTACCTTTTAGTACATTACATTTAATAATTTGTTACAGATCACTTACTCATAATAATGACATACACATATTTGGTTTCATTACATTCATAGGTTGGGTGCACACTTTCTAGTTGTCAATGGTATATTGTGTTAATGTTTATTTCTTTGAGTTTAAGGCCCCGTTCACACCGCAAGTCTTAATGCTCAATTCTGATTTTTTGCTCAGATCCGATTTTTTGGTTTGGCTGTTCACATTATCTTTTAAAATGTGACCTATATCTGATTCCAATGTGAACTGTTTGCATGTTTCAAACTAACCTGCATGCGCAAAAGAACAACAATGACATCATACGCAGCATGCTGTTGCACTAATATTCGTGTGGTTATGGAGGAAGTAAGCATTTGTGCTTATATTTCTAAATGTCTGTGTAATGGAAGCCGTAAAATTAATGCAGGTGATGATGAGGAGAAGAATGAAGAGAAAGAAAGCAAAATTGGCTTTTTATTAATTAGCCCATATATTAATTAGGTCCAACACATCACTCTCCCTCCATTGACTCGCTCCATCACTGTTCTCCATATGTATTCAAGTTTTTAATGTTACTGTCTGTGTCTGTTGTGTCTAGTGATTACTCGCCGGTGCATAATTGTTTCAAATGTCAATGTAGATTGACGTCAGAGTCGCATTAAATCCGCCTTGGTTGTTCACACTGCGGACACATTGAAAAAAATCAGATCTGTATCTGATTCAAGACTACATATGAATGTGGTCTAAATCTGATTTAAAAAGATCAGATCTGGGCCAGATTTGAGTGTTCACACTATCTCTGAAGAAGTCTGACCTGGTCACTTGACCCCCAAAAAATCAGATTTGGGCCACTTTTGTCTGCAGTGTGAACGGGGCCTAAGTTATCTGCGTGTGGAAAGTGGAGGTTTGGGGATAGCAGGCAGCGCTCCGGTGGAAGTCCATTCCATTAAAGGACTGGATGGTGTCAGTGGCTGCCATTTTGTGCTGTTGAATTAATCCATGTTGCTAATTAGCAGGGGGGGTATGATTGATGATATGTTAGTTTTGTTTATTCTATTTACAGATTATGTGTTTATTTTCTATTATAATTAGTTGAGTAAGTTTATTTTATGACCTCTTTATTGATAATTTGAGTTAATTACTAACAGTGTTGTGTGTAACGCGTTACAAAGTAACGCGTTACAGTAACGTAACTACTTTTTCGGGTAAAAAGTAGTGTAACGCGTTACTACTAAAAATTTGGTAACGAAATGAAGTTTCTTTTTAAATTCGGCGCAACGTTACTTTCCCCATGGAAAAATTTGACAGCGACACTTTTTTCCCAGCTGAGCGCTTGCGCGCGCAATCACAAGCTCCACACGGTAGCAACGGACAGAGGCTGCAGCAGAGCAATCATGGCAAGCGAGAAGCAGCCAACGGTAACTTTTGAGGGATGTATCATGTAACTGTTAAAATGTTTTATTTGTTCAGTCTGAACATTTTTAACAATGATTATTAAATCAAACAACAATATTGTTAATGATAAATTAAAAGTTAATTTTTTTTCAAAATGCTATAAATCCATCCATTTTTTTAATCATTTTTAGTAAAGTCATTTTAGTAAAGTGTCAAACCTCAAACAAATACAACATATGCATGAAAAAACTAATTATTAAAAATTTATCAATAATGATAACGACATATTCAAAAAAGGGATGGGCGCCCCTCCAGCACATGCATGTGAGCAAAGCGGTGACGCTTAAATATAGGATAAGTAAAAAAATAAATAAAATAAATATAGGCTATAGGTTTCACTTTTGTGTTTAATAATATTACGTTACTTATTTTTATTATTTCATCTACGTTGAGTAGGCTATGAAAAGGGAACCGCATGAGATGAGTAAGATAGGATCAAAATTCAAAAGCTGCCTGTTACAATGGAGGCTCCCGCTCTGTCTCCTCTCCGCCACCAGAGGGAGCCTTCACCAGAATACTGATCATTGGCTACAAACTCAAATTCCCATCATGCCGCTTACCTGGGACTGATTGCGTCACACACCTGCACGCCATTAACACACACACATAAAAGCCACGTCCACACACCACACCAGTGCGAAGTCTTGATTTGCCCCGGTGATCATTTCTGAGCGTTTGTATCCTGATTCTGGTTTTCTGGTTTTGGACTTTGGACTGTTTGATTATTCTACGACTGATATCTGCCTGGCCTGAACTTGGACTGTTTATTGACTACGATTATTGCTGCCTGCCCTGATCTTTGCCTGTCTCCTGTTTATCCTGTTGTCTGCTCTGCATTGCCCTGTCTGCCTCGTTTTGACCCTGCCTGTACGACCTTGTTTAATAAAAGCTGCAAATGGATTCCTCTGTGCTTCGTGAATCATTACAGAAGACTTCGCCACTAAACAATCCAGCAGCCGTCATGGAACTCACGTCTGAACTTACCTCCCAAGCTTCTCGTTTGGATTTACATCACCATCAGCTCAGTCACCTGACCACGCTCACTGAACAGCTCGTACAGGGTATGCAGGAGCTTCGCACTGCTGTGGGTATTGTGCCTAACGCACCTGCTACACCCACACCACCACCGAGTGTTCCCACCGAAGCCGTGAGTACAGCAGTAAATCCCCGACTCGCATTTCCTGACAAATTCGACGGTAATCCGACTAAATGCAAGGGATTTCTTTTGCAATGCACACTCTTTGTCGACCAGCAACCGACATTGTACTCCACTCAAGCCAGTCGCATTGCATTTGTTTGTTCCCTGCTCACGGGCAAAGCATTGGAGTGGGCTACGGCAGTCTGGAAACCAGAGGGGTCTTCATTTACCACATTTCAAGAATTCCTTCAACAGTTTCGTCAAGTCTTCGAACACTCTTCTGAGAAAGGGAACGCCGGAGAGCAGCTTCTAAATCTCACCCAGGGAAAGAGTACCGCCGCCGAGTATGCACTCACGTTTCGCACTCTCGCTGCACAGACGAACTGGGTCGAAGACACCTTAAAGACGCTGTTCAGGAAGGGACTCTCTATTGAACTTCAATCTGAATTAGCCTGTCGAGATGAAGGAAAGAGCTTGAACGAGTATGTAAGTCTGGCCATTCAAGTCGATAATCTCGTGCGTTCCAGACGCATCACCCGGGCACCTACCCGTCAATCACTCGAGGCAGCTCCCGCTCACGAACCTATGCAGATCGGGTTCACGCACATCACTCCAGAAGAACGGGAACGCAGACTGCAACACCGTCTCTGTATGTACTGTGGTCAATCCGGCCATATGAAGCTCTCCTGTCCAGTCCGACCACCCACTCGCACTCTTGCGGTGAGTTCAGTAACTCAATATCAAAGATCTCCATCCAGTTTCACCCTTCCCATTCGTTTCACCATACAAAACCAATGTATTGAAGCCACAGCCCTCATAGACTCTGGAGCCGCTGGAAATTTCATTTCTCAAACATTCGCCCATCAGATCAAACTCAAACTTAATCCTTGTCATTCTTTTTTGTCAGTGGAGGCGCTAGATGGTCATCCCATTGGAGACGGCAAAATCCAGTTCGAAACGGAGAAGGTTCAAATGCAGATCGGTTCTCTTCATTCTGAGCAGATCAAATTTTACGTCATTCACGCTCCACATCACTCTATCATCCTCGGCCACCCTTGGTTACACACTCACAACCCACACATTTCCTGGAAGGAGGGACAAATCATCCGTTGGAGTGAAGCCTGTAACAACCATTGTTTGTCTAAAGTCAAAAGAGTAACCTGTTCCAAACCAGAACCAGACACCCAAAACCATGAGCTAGGAGAGCTACCGGCAGTCTATTCCGACCTCACAGAAGCCTTCAGTAAAGAAAAAGCTTCTCAACTTCCCGAACATCGTCCAACAGACTGTGCCATTGAGTTAATGCCCGGCGCCACACCCCCTAAAGGCAGAATCTTTCCCCTATCAAAGCCTGAGTCTGAAGCCATGAAAAAGTACATTGAGGAAGAGACAGCCAAAGGGTTCATTCGACCTTCCACCTCACCAGCCGCTGCGGGGTTTTTCTTCGTCAAGAAGAAGGATGGAGGACTCAGGCCTTGCATTGACTATCGCGGGTTAAATGATATCACCGTCAAGTATCGATACCCCTTACCTCTGGTGCCAGCCGCACTGGAGCAGCTGAGACAGGCGCAATACTACACCAAGCTCGATCTGCGCAATGCATATAACTTGATCCGCATTCGAGAGGGGGATGAATGGAAAACAGCCTTCTCCACCACTAGTGGGCACTATGAATATCTGGTCATGCCTTTCGGCTTATCTAACAGTCCTTCCGTCTTTCAGGCCTTTATGAACGATGTGTTTCGTGACATGCTGGACAAATGGGTAATCGTGTACATCGATGACATCCTGATTTACTCAAACTCACTGGAGGAACACATCCAACACGTCAGATCCGTACTTCAACGCTTGATTCAGTTCCAGTTGTATGCCAAGATCGAGAAATGTGAGTTTCATCAAACTAGCGTTTCATTTCTGGGTTACATCATCAGCCAGGAAGGAGTGGCCATGGACGACAAAAAGGTGAAAGGAGTGCTGGATTGGCCATTACCTCAGACAGTCAAAGAATTACAGAGATTCCTGGGATTCGCTAACTTTTATCGAAGATTTATTAGAAACTTCAGTCTCATTGCCGCTCCACTAACAGCTTTAACCAAACGCCATTGCTCTCGAATTGCCTGGAACCCCGAAGCACAGCAGGCTTTTCAGGAGTTAAAAACCCGATTTACTACTGCACCCATCCTACGTCATCCCGATCCAGAGCGTCAGTTCATTGTGGAGGTAGATGCTTCGAACACAGGAGTGGGGGCCATATTATCTCAACGTCAGGGAAACCCAGCCAAAATGTACCCGTGTGCTTTCTTCTCCCGCAAGCTTTCTTCAGCCGAGCGGAATTATGATGTGGGGAATCGCGAACTGCTAGCAATGAAACTGGCTCTAGAGGAATGGCGACACTGGCTGGAGGGAGCTTCAGAACCATTCATCATTCTCACAGATCATAAAAACCTTGAGTATCTCCGATCCGCCAAACGTCTCAACCCTCGTCAAGCAAGATGGGCACTGTTCTTTACACGTTTCAACTTCACTGTCACTTACCGCCCAGGCACCAAGAACGTCAAAGCCGATGCCCTCTCTCGTCAAACAGAAGAAGCAGTCCACAAAGATAACCCCGAAAACATCATCCACGAGAACCTCTTAGTAGCTCCAGTCCAGTGGGACATCATAACCGAAATCCAACAGGCCAATCTTCAGACTCCAACCCCCAGCAATTGTCCAGCCAATCTCCTCTTTGTCCCTGAAGCACTACGATCTCGCCTCATCGATCAAGTCCATTCCACACCAAGCTCCGGTCATCCTGGTATCTCTGCCAC
The DNA here is from genome assembly GCA_038021265.1 of Cyprinella venusta. NCBI lineage: Eukaryota > Metazoa > Chordata > Actinopteri > Cypriniformes > Leuciscidae > Cyprinella > Cyprinella venusta. The sequence continues at coordinate 24,472,557 of CM075866.1, forward strand.
AATCCAACTACTGCAGAATCGATTTTGGTGGCCTACTCTCTCATCCGACACCATCAAATATGTCCAGAACTGTATCAATTGTCAAACTTCCAAATCCACCCGTAAACTACCAGCAGGCCTTCTATGTCCCCTTCCAACACCTCAACGACCCTGGTCACACATTGCCGTAGACTTCATCACAGATCTCCCCAATTCTCAAGGACACACGACAATTCTCACCATTGTGGATCGATTCTCCAAAGCCTGCCGTCTCATTCCCCTCACTAAACTTCCCACTGCCTTCGAAACAGCTGAACTACTATGCAACCAAGTTTTCAGATTTTACGGACTACCTGAGGATATAGTATCTGACAGAGGACCTCAGTTTACTTCCAGAGTCTGGTCCGCATTCTTCAAACATTTAAACGTGAACATCAGCCTCACTTCCGGTTATCACCCTCAGTCCAATGGTCAGACCGAACGTCTTAATCAAGATATCATCCGCTTCCTAAGAACATACTGCCAGCAACACCAACAGGATTGGAGCAGATATTTATTCTGGGCTGAGTACGCTCAAAATTCGTTGGTCAAACCTGCTACTGGTATCACCCCCTTCAAATGTATACTGGGTTTTCAGCCTCCTCTCTTCCCATGGTCCGGTGAGCCCACTGAACTCCCATCCGTTACAGAATGGTTACACAAAAGTGAAGAGGTTTGGGATCAAGCACACACTCATCTGAGGCATGCTGTCAGGCGTCAGGAACACCAGGCCAACCGTCGTCGTCGCCCAGCTCCAGAATACCAGAGTGGTCAATGGGTATGGCTATCAACCAGAGACTTACGCCTCAAACTTCCATGTCGCAAACTCAGTCCCAGGTATGTTGGTCCGTTCCAAATTATAAGACAAATATCACCTGTTTCATTCCGTTTAGACCTGCCCGCTAACTATCGTATCTCTCCCACTTTTCATGTTTCTCTGTTAAAACCCGCTGGTGGTCCGAGGGGAGAGACGGAGGAGGGGGCCGCCTCTCAGGGCCCTCCTGCCTTTCTGGTTGACGGCGAGGAGGCCTACAGAGTGCACAAGTTGCTGGATTCCAGACGTCGGGGTAACATGCTCCAATATCTGGTCGATTGGGAGGGGTACGGTCCGGAGGAACAGTCCTGGGTCAATTCAAGGGATATCCTGGACCCCACTCTCACTGAAGAGTTCCATAGGACATACCCGGAGAAACCGGCCCCTCGACCCCGTGGGAGACCCCGACGACAACCGCCTCCTCGCGTCAGGAGCCGCTCGCAGGGGGGGGGCTCTGTTACAATGGAGGCTCCCGCTCTGTCTCCTCTCCGCCACCAGAGGGAGCCTTCACCAGAATACTGATCATTGGCTACAAACTCAAATTCCCATCATGCCGCTTACCTGGGACTGATTGCGTCACACACCTGCACGCCATTAACACACACACATAAAAGCCACGTCCACACACCACACCAGTGCGAAGTCTTGATTTGCCCCGGTGATCATTTCTGAGCGTTTGTATCCTGATTCTGGTTTTCTGGTTTTGGACTTTGGACTGTTTGATTATTCTACGACTGATATCTGCCTGGCCTGAACTTGGACTGTTTATTGACTACGATTATTGCTGCCTGCCCTGATCTTTGCCTGTCTCCTGTTTATCCTGTTGTCTGCTCTGCATTGCCCTGTCTGCCTCGTTTTGACCCTGCCTGTACGACCTTGTTTAATAAAAGCTGCAAATGGATTCCTCTGTGCTTCGTGAATCATTACACTGCCCAATATCGGAAAATATTTGGAGTGGGTCAAACACGATTTTGACCACTTATTAAGTTTTGTGTTGTAGAAAGCTTGTAAATTTCGTTTGATATAAATTGTATATTCATTTTAATAAATGTTTCATCAACAAATTGACTGGATTAAAACACTAGAAGCAAATATTAGACAATAGCCTCAGGACACACGCAGGTGAACCGGAGCGCGTCTCATATTATGAACCGAAACACCACGATGCTAGTTGCCTCACACACCTGAGAACTAAGCTACAGAAAGCTTTAAATGTATAATTTTAAACAAAACAATTAAAAACGAAAATAAATTGGCAACTCTGCGTATGTAGGCTAATTCGAAGTACGCGGCATACGCGTTTACTGCGAAGATGGCAAGATAAGTAGCCTAAGCATCATCAACTTTGTCTTTGCTGCTGACACTGACAGAAAACACTAGTTTATTAATAAACAATTAAAATGTTTCATGCATAATCATTACTTTTGCCGGTTCTTTGTGGCAAGCTTTATGCATGCGAGATGCGGAATAGGCAATTAAATACACTCATGGTTTCTCTCCCATAATTTAATTAAATCAATATATGTGAACACTGATTAGACAAGTGGCTTAAATGATCTACTTCTAGTCTACTAGAAAACTAGGACTGATTTTGAGGAATGAATGAACATAAACAAACCTCTGTTCAGAGTGCCGCCGTGCTGGATTGCGAACGCTCATCGAATTCGAGGATTTATCGCGTTTTGGCTAAAAACAGCTGGTGCTTATCGCGTTTTGGAAAGAATCTTGCAGTACATTTTAAACAAGGAAATATAGCGATTTGGCATGAAACTTTGATGGAGCAGCGAAAGGGTTCTGTCCACAGCAGAATGACACGACAAACTCATTTAAAAAAAAAAAGCCGTTTATCGCGTTTTGGAAAAGAGCTCTTCATATAGCTTGAAATGTGTACTTTTAAACAAAATATAGGCTAGGCTATATATATTTTTTTCTCAAAATATCATTTTTTTCTTCTCCCTTGATAGAGTGAGTCATGTCAACCCGATCACACTTACGCATTGGTTAGTTTAGTAGTGGTTTGGGGTGCGTGTGTATTATACGTTTGGGTAGAATTTGTGGTGTGGGGTTCGTGTCGTGTGTACACGCAAATGAACTGCGTAAGTGAAAACTCATTTTCACGTATAAATTGCACGATAATACACAATGCGTGCTATAGAGAGGCATTTCTGAAAAAGCTTGTCTTCTATATTATTTCGTCCTTCTAGGCTATCAAGACGCGATTCAAGGAACATAAAAGTATACTTTTGTAACGTAAAAGTAACGAGTAACGTAAAAAGTTACTTTCCAAAGGTGGTAACTAAGTAAAGTAACGGATTACTTTTTTAAAAAGTAACGAATAACGAGCAAACACTACTTTTTAAAAGTAACTTCCCCAACACTGATTACTAAATGTCATTGTAATTGTTAAGTGATGATTGTGTTGTCCCCTGTGTGTGCTTAATGGACTAGTCCTTTGTGTTAAGTTCCCCATGTGTGTCATTAAGGAGGTCATGTTGGTTTGGTTAGTTTGATTTGATTTCTGTTAAGTTCTGTTCAGTTGACCCTTTTGTGTTATGGGCCCAGACCTGACTTTATTTTGTAACTTAATTTTTTTGTAATTAATAAATCATTTTTTGGTTGGAAATCCTGTGTCCTTTGCCCTTGACTGCTTGGTCCCTCACAAGGAGCAAAGGGATCTTGAAGTAATGGAAGCTGAATACAGTGTGTATGCAGAAGAGGAATCAAAATTGAATGCTGAAATAGGAGATGCTAAAGAAAGAAGCACTATGCTTCCAAATCAGCTTCCACTGCACCACAAACACGTTTCACGCATCAAGGTTTCCCAAGAAACTTTAGCTCAAACTTGCTCTGAAAATGAGCTTGAGAAAAGAGGGTAACACTTTATTTGAAGGGGTGTGCATAAGACTGACATGACACTGTCATAAACATGACATAACACCTGTCATGAACATGAAGGAGTATTTATGAATGTTTATGACTGTTGTCATTAAGTGTCATTCGGTAAATTATGACACTTCTAATGCAAAGTTGACATTGTTTAAAATGTCTTTGTTATGACAACTTGACATTAACACAGTCAGAAATGTCTTTGTTATGACAACTTGACATTAACCAAGAAATCATAACCTGTCACAAATATGTTATAACAGGTCTAATTATCAAACTTAAAGAAGTTATTTAGCTTTGCGTTAACATTACATTACCCTGTCATATGTGTTTGGTTTTGACTTTGGCCGTCATGACACCATAACTCTGTCATGAATATTTTACTTGTCCTCAAGTAAAGTGGAACACATTGTACTAGTTATAAAGATGTCATTAAGGGTTATTACACTGTCAAATGCTGTCAAAAAACAGTGTCATTAATATTTCCCCTTACCTCAAGTAAAGTGGAACACATTGGACTAGTTATAAAGATGTCAGTTTGACAGGTTATGATTTCTTGGTTAATGTCAAGTTGTCATGACAAAGACATTTCTGTCTTTGATTATGTCAAGTTGTCATAATCAAGACATTTTTTTGTCTTTGTTAATGTCAAGTTGTCATAAAAAACACATTTTTGTCTTTGTTAATGTCAAGTTGTCATAATCAAGACATTTTTTTGTCTTGGTTAATGTCAAGTTTGCATTAAAACAATGTCAACTTTGCATTAAAAGTGTCACAATTTACCGAATGACACTCAATGACAACAGTCATAAACATTCATAAAGACTCCTTCATGTTCATGACAGGTGTTATGTCATGTTTATGACAGTGTCATGTCGTATGCACACCCCTTCAAATAAAGTGTTACCGAAAAGGGTAGATGATGTCTTGTTAATGAAAGCACTAAAAGAATCCCTGGCAATGACTAAACTTCCAGCTCCAGAGCCATTCACGTTTACAGGTGATCCACTCAAGTTCACTGAATGGTGCACCTGCTTTAAAGCTTTGATTGAAAAACAAACTGTACAAGCCCAGGACATCGCTTGTTCTATCTGAAAAGATGCATAAGTGGAGATGCGCTTAGTGTACTATAGGGAACATTTTATAGGAGTGATGAGGATGCATATACACAAGCTTGGGATGCCCTGAACAAAAGTTATGAACATCCCTTTGTGGAGGGTTTAGAACAACGCTAAATAATTGGCCAAAACTTGGACCCAAAGAATCACTGAAATTTAGGGAGTTTAGTGATTTACTCATCTCTTGCAAAAATGCAATGCCTCATGTACATGGTTTGAGGGTTTTGGACGATTGTGAAGAAAACCAGAAATTGCTTCAGAAACTTCCTGACTGGAGAACAACTCACTGGAATAGGTATGTAACTAAAGCATTAGTTGAAGAGAAGTCATACCCCAGCTTCACTGAGTTTGCAGACTTTGTGGCAGAGGAGGCACGTATTGCATGTAATCCTGTTTCCTCTCTTTTTGCTTTAAAACATGTGGATGAAAAGTCTGGCAAGGAGCAGAAATGTATCAAGGCCAGTGCTCTGACACAAAATGTTAAATCCATTGCAAGGAGTGTACTTGAAGAGAGAAAGGCTCCAAACCAAGCTCTTCTGTCACTCGGGATAAATAGAATGTGTTAAATAGACAAATAGAATGTGTCTGCTGTCAGCAAAATCATTTTATATACAAATCTGAAAGGTTTGCAGCTATGCCTCTTGAGGAGAAGAAAAGGTTTGTCCTCAACAACAAGATGTGCTTTGCTTGTCTCAGAGTCGGCCATGTCTCTAAAAACTGTAGAAAGCAAGCTACTTGCAACATCTGCTGGCAGAGTCACCCCTCTCCACTTCACCAGGGGCGATTCCAGGATTTTATAGATGGGGGGGGGGCACAGGGGGGACCAAGAATCAGTCAGGGGTGGCCAATGGGAAATCAGAAAATTCAACTGGAAATAAATACTTGTTTAGAAAATATTAAGCATGATTTTAAAAATCTTTGCAATGCCCAGTGCCCTAATATAAATGGTATTAAACAAATATAAATGCCACTAAACAAGAGCCTGAAAATCCTTTTGTATTTTACATGGATTGGACCACACAGTTTTGTTCTAATAAGTAAAAAAAAAAAAAAAAAAAAAAAAAAATCACCTGGGCAGTAATTAGTCATTTAACATGCTTCAACACAAACGCGAATGTGTCGGCGAACGTTCTCCGTATGAAATTTATCTCTGACATGTTTTCTTCTAAAAGAAACCTTGGATGTCCTGTTATAAACAAAAACCCATTATAAATTACACAGAGTTTCAACTATGGTGTTAACCTTCTCACATTTGAATGTTTACCACGGCACGGCTTTTTTTGGGAAAAGATTATAATGCCTTTAGTGTTTAAAACAACAGATAAAGTAATATGTATCTATTTTATATATAAGTTAGTCGTGTGCACTGCCGCGAAATAACACTGACAAGTCATCTCTATACAGTCTGCCGTAACCTTAACGTTACTGGCTTGATCAGTCACAAAGTAATGAGACTAACATGCGGTGCGATATTTCAAAATATATACTGTAATTGAGTGTGTATATACCATAAACAGTGACGTGTCGAGGTGTCTCTCCTACTTTCATAGCTGTCAACATTGAACATTGAAAATAAGGGAGATTTCCCGGAATCCATCGCCAAAATAAGGGATTTTTTTACATTATTAAGAGCATAAGAAACAAATGAAACAAAAAAAAAAGATATTTTATTCCTATGTCATGCTATGACCTCTGTAGTGGACGCTAGGACTCGATTGTTTAAAAAAATGACATGAAAATATATATAGGCAAAAATAATGGAAATTTTTGACATATAAACCTCGTTTTTTTTTTTGTTTTTTTTTTTTGAATTGGAAACGCTTACAACACGCTTGCGTGTCGCGTGAAAAATAGGCATCTCTGGTTCTATTTCTAGCATGCACGCGTTTGCGCGTCACGCAGGCAGTGTGCAAGCTCTAATCTGTTAACATGGGAGCCGAAATAAAAACCATAGACAGTAAAATAAAAACGGTCACGCCACGCAACTGAGACGCACGCAGCCAGTGTGTCTCCGGCCAGCGCGCGCGGCGCTGCATCCGAGTATGAACGACTCCAAGCCGAATAGATCCCAGCCTGTAAGTCTCACACAATCAGACCGTAAAAATACGGGATATTTTACGGGAAAATACTAAAACGGGAAGACAGCGGGAACAGAGATAAAATACGTGAGAAACCCAGAAAACACGGGAGGGTTGACAGCTAGCGCACGTGAACCGATCATTTCTACTAGCTAATGGAGAAAGAACATGAACACTGTTGAAAGATATAGTATGCTGCAACTTACCAAAATGTATTCCTCATGCATAATGTCGACCAATAATTTTTTGAACTTGAATTTTTTTGAATTTTTTGAACTCGTGTACTGCATTTTGGCTGGTGGTTATGTTGCCCGCCCGCATACCGCCTCCCATGGCCGAAACTGGTATTAAGACACCTGCCGGGCCGGGGCTAGTAATTTAGCATGCTAATTTAGGTTTATATCTCGGCAGCACTATAACTTTTCTGTCAGTTTTTTAATGACATCATTTCACTTATTTCTTCTCATTCTTTTGATGCGTGTAGCTCATTTTGTTTATATTTTTATCTCAATTATTACATATGGCACCTTTAAGGTTGAGCCACTGTAGTCACTTAGACTATTTTAATTCAAGCAGATAGAAGAGCAACTTTGACTGAAATAACCACTTGTTACAACTCAGGTATGCAGCAAAGCATTTGTGAAGTCACAACATGCACAACCTTGAGGCAAATGGGCTACAACAGCAGAAGACCCCACTGGGTACACACTACACTACAAATCCACTACAAATAGAAAAAAGAGGCTATAATTTGCAAGAGCTCACCAAAATTGGACAGTTGAAGACTGGAAAAATGTTGCCTGGTCTGATGAGTCTCAATTTCTGTTGAGATGGTAGAGTCAGAATTTGGCGTAAAAAGAATGAGAACATCATGCCTTGTTACCACTGTGCAGGCTGCCGGTGGTGGTGGTGTAATGGTGTAGGGGATGTTTTCTTGGCACACTTTAGGCCCCTTAGTGCCAATTTGGCATCGTTTAATTGCTGTGGCCTACCTCAACATTGATTCTGACCATGTCCATCCCTTTATGGCCTCCATGTATCCAACCTCTGATGGCTACTTCCAGCAGGATAATGTACCATGTCACAAAGCTCGAATCATTTCAAATTGGTTTCTTGAACATGACAATAAGTTCACTGTACTAAAATGGCCCCCACAGTCACCAGATCTCAACAAAATAGAACATGTTTGGGATGTGGTGGAACGGGAGCTTCGTGCCCTGGATGTGCATCCTACAAATCTCCATCAACCGCAAGATGCTATCCAATCAATATGGCCAGCATTTCTAAAGAATGCTTTCAGCACCTTGTTGAATCAATGTCACGTATAATTAAGGCAGTTTGAAGGTGAAAGGGGGTTAAACACAGTATTAGTATGGTGTTCCTAATAATCCTTTAGGTGAATGTATATAAAAAATGACGGAAATCATAATATTACATTTCTTTTCTATGCAAATGGATGAGGGCCGACAAGGGGTGTGTTTTGTGTGCATGCATGTGAGTGTTAATTAGTTTGGTCTACTCCATTGCGTATCTTGAAACACCCCCTCTTTCACACCTGGAAACACACCAAGCCAACGACGATGAACTAGCGCACATGACGGCTTGTGTTGTCACCTGTGTCGCGGGAAAAAAAGCTGCACTTATACACACCGAGTGAACTACAGCCAACTCTCAGCTAGAATGTGCGTTCTGCGCCTGTGTGTAAATGAGACAACTGTCTATTTCTGCAGATATATTCATCTTTATTCGTCATTCAAAAAGAGAAACTGACGCTACAGGCTGCAAATACACAAACTGTAAACAAAGCAGTGCATGCTTACCATTTGAATATCAATCCTGCTAAACACTTTCTTTATTCTACTCCGCTCATGTTAATATTGAAATATTCGCCAAGGAATGCTCAGGTAAGATAACATTAGAACAGCCTTATATGCGCTGTTTTCACTTCTTTGCTAGCTGTTTTGCTAATATTATCCCACTGACTCCTTCACTAAGCTGAACAGCCAATGAGAGTTCCCTCTTTCACTGACGTGTCAAATCGGCCAAAAAAAAAGCCAACGTTGACCAATTTCAGCCGACGGTGCGCCACACACTGAGAAGTTGGCCAATACACAAAAATTAGCCCACAGCCGACAGTCAGCTTGGTGTGTTTAATTTATAGAGATAGAGAGATTGATCCTTTACATCGATGGTTCTATCTCCCCCTAACTAGCTGATATAATGTCTCACTTTAATGTCTCACTCAACAGATATCAATTCTTGCGCTTGCGCAGACCAAAGCGTCCACGCCCTCAGATCACTTGGACATGGCTGTGGTTACATGAGGTAAAAACAATATAAATACTGTTAATTTTCTCACACAAACCACTCGTTTCGTGTCTAAGGCCATCAGTGTGTACTTACATTTACAGTCATGTTTAATTTACTGTTTAAAATGATTGATCATGTTTAATTTGGACGTCTCTGTGCATGCTCTTTGAGGTGAACCCCACATTATATGACTGACAGACAAGAACGGTTTGACCTAAAAATATCAAAATTGAAAATACTGTGGAAACAAAGAGACCTACATCTTGGATGCCCTTGAGGTAAGCTAAAACATAACAAAAATTAATTTCAAAGTGAACTATCCCTTTAATAATGTTGTGTCATAATGTTCTTCTGTTTGTTTCCCCTTTGGTTTCACAAATATGGCCTAATTGTGTTACTTAAAATAAATGTTTAAATAGCATTTATTTTTGTATTGTGTTATATTTTTATGCTATAAATGGTGTTAAAAAATATTCTGCACATTAATGGCCAATGATGTGAGATGTGGTTGGCTGCTGTGGGCCAGAAAGTCCGGGCCACATTTTGGTCCCGCCCCTGGTACAAAATGTCACCAATGTTGTGGACTTCTTTGGATGGAGAGATGGAGCAACCATGAGGAGTAGGCTAGAATAGACCACCTTCCTAATCTGTGTTTTTGTTCCACCACAATGTAGTGAATTAATGAACCGTGACAGATCACTCCAATATAAACATTTAAAGCAAACAGATTATTTTTTTCAGTTTGCAGTTTTTTCAGGCATCTCCTCCCTTGACCTCCAATAAAACAGACCTGCCTTTTTCTACCTGTTGGCGTTTTGCCTTGTTGAACTAACCTTGAAGGTTCCCCACGGAGGAGGATCGAGCTCTGCTCTAATCTGTAGAGAGGCGGTATCTGATGCGTGATGTCACGGCCACGTCATCATCAGCTGCTATAATCAGCCTACGCTTGTGGTGATTCCCAGTGTACAAGGGTTTATCTGTGAACGTCTCACATCCACGTATCTGTGAGCATATTTACATCTTTGCACATCACAAACGGCGTTAGCACTAGTCCAACCGGTATCATGTCTGTCGCGGGACTGAAGAAACAATTCCACAAAGCCACTCAGGTAAGAAGCAACGGCAATGAAATTCATCATTCTCTTGACCATTGCATTCGTGAAAATGGGTTTGCTGCAGTGCTACAGCAGACAGAACAGCTTGTGTCCTGAATCGTAATGCGGATCTTTACGCGGAACAGTGTGTGCTTCTTTGAACGCAACGTAATGTGATGTATACACAAATAAATGCACTAACATTGGTACCAGCAGGCTAGTCACTGCCGTCTAAAATCAATTAATTCAGATGAATGTATGTGCAAAGTCTTTTCGTGCTGTTTTTGTCAGGTGTTGTTTGCACCGATTAAATGACACCGTGTGAACATGAATATTTAAGATGCGTAGATGAGTTGTTACATAATAGCTTATATCCTTAAATTGACCTCGATGCCCTCTAAAGCAGTCCTGATGCTGTGACACTTAAAACCATGATGATCTAAAGCCACTACATAGCCTTTAGCGTCCAATACTGAATGGCATTTTAATTCAGAATTTTTTTTTTAATATTTCCTATTTCCATTTTAATATCTTAAAGGAATTAATATTTTGTACATTTTTATTTTATATGTTAAGTCTTTTGAACCTATTGCCTATTAAATACACACACATGCATATACACATATTTAATATGTGTGTGTGTGTGTGTGTGTGTGTGTGTGTGTGTGTGTGTGTGTGTGTGTGTGTGTTAAATGGTCGTGGGAGCATAAATACAGAATTAATAGCTGGTTAACAATGTTCTGGTGTCATCAGACTAGGTTGAGCCTGATTCACTCCTGGGTTTGTCTGTTTTGTCCATCTAAGTGTCCTTGCCTATAGCTTTCCCTTGCATTAATCAAAATCTCACTGAATACTAACCGTTTGTGCGACAAAGGTTTTGGATGAAGTATCTGTCATTTTAAGGATAGTTGTGGAACAGCAGCATCTATTGGAAACACTGCTCTCACATGCTAAAGGCATCACCCCAGCATCTCTTAACATAGAGCTTCTCAAACCCGGTCCTGATAATATAAATCAGGTTTGTTTGATTTAAAATAAAAAGTAACATAAAATAAAGAGAGAGAGAGAGAGATATTTTCAAAATATGCACTGTTGGGTAATGGGGGCCCAGGGACGAGGTCTAACTAATATGACAGCTGGCTCTCTGCACCTTTTTTAGGTCATCAGTTTTAAAGGGAATATATATGACATTCTTTGAGTTGTGGAGCTGGACTTGCATCTCACTGCCTGATATTAAACAACATAATCTGCCTTGTTCTGACCAATCGTCAGGCTCTGACATCATCAGTGCATGCTGCGCAGAGGCGAGCATGACTCAGAGCTGCTCTGTAGAACAGATGGTTCCTCAAACACACTGCTCCTCTCACAGCTTGCAGTGTACTTTATACACAATCTTCATGCAGTCGTGACAAAGTAGTGCCTGTTTGGTGAAATGTTTTTTTTTCCTTTTTCTTCGTCCCTTATTTATCTCCTTCCAGGTATGTAGAGACAGGTTTATCCTGTTTCACCTGCATTATTTATTCTTGGAAATTTGCTTCTATAGTGAATATATAAGCACAACACTTGTTTCACTACATGCCTTCTGGCTTTTCCTTGTCCAGAATGATATTTACATAAGAGAAGTGAGATTCCATGTAAATTGTCTAAACATGGATGTTTGTTGTTATACAGAAGTTTTGTTTTGGAAATGTACTTCTATTTTATAAAGTTGAGTTTTGTTTAACCTGACAATTCTAGCTTGTAATACAATAAGCCTACTTATATAGTTAAATTGTCATTCATCAATACACTTTTCATTTTATTTTCATCACTTGTTGTGTAATGCAAAAGACTAAAGCGAAAGATCAGAGATGATCACTGTTGGGTATTTGGGGATAGATGAATGTCACAATCAGCCATTCTAAATAAATAAAGAAAGTGTGAGCCCTTTCTAGCTTCTCTTTCTTGCTTTCTTTGATGTAAGGAGTTGCTTATGTACCACAGTGTCTGTCTCAAACATGGCTGATGTTTTATTAATTTTATTTCTATTACGAATTCTAGACATTGCTTACTGCAGTGTTTTTCCTATTTAAATTGCCAGCTATCCCACGCACTTCGCAAGCCAGTGTTTTTTTAACATTTTTGTTAACTAGTGTATCTTTATTAACAAGTAGTGCAAACAAGGATATTTTAACACCTAAAGGATGAGAAGTATCTTCTTTTCTTTGTCTCTTTAGTCTCTTATGTTTCATTCTTTTGATGTATGGTATCTTAGTAAATTGTATGTCTTGTATTTGGACAGGTGTAAAATTATGTTCAGCATCATTGATTCACTATAATATATCTACCAGTTTCTCTTACTTCAAAATTATCATCAAACAGGTGAGCTGTCTGTCTACCAATACAGGATTTCTAAGCATCCCATGTGACGTGACATAAATGCTGTCTCAAATTCTAGATCGCAGATTACACTAAAATATCCTTCCTTATATCCTAAAATAGAATGTCTTTATAGTGTTATACAGGTGATCTTGTAGTTAGGACTAAATTAGTACATCCGTCATTGAGGGGAAAAAGCATTACATTTTTAAAAAAAAAAAATGTTATAGAGAATTAGTCATTTGTTAATTTGAAAGTGCTTCTAGCCACTTATAGTGCAAGTTCCCTTTGATCAAAGGCATGAAGGTGATAGGGTTTTTAAATAGTTTATAATTTTATTAGCCAATTTAGGGTTATGTGAATTTTATAAACACTACCTGAAAAAGTCTTCACTCTTCACATTTTAAACGTTTTAAAACTATAAAATTGCAAAAAGCAACAACATGGTGAAAGACATTTTTCTAGCACATGCTCACATAGGAAAACAACAACAAAGTTTTTTGTGTTTGACACAAAACATTTTTTTGGTTTGAATGGCTGCCTATTTATGTGTCTCAGAGCAACAGCTGAATTTTCTCAATGTTTCCTCTCAAAAAATAGTCATTTGTTTTTTATTTGTTTGTAGGTAAACATCTACTTAATTTAGCGCTGTTTGTCTTCAACATCTTCAGTAATCTTGATACTGTCAGTTTCGAGTGTCTATCTGTGAAATGGCTTCAGATGATTCAGGGAGTGAGCAGTCTGAACGAATGCAAACTGAAAGTTTTGGAGAACGGTTTGGCAAATTCAGTTAAACAAACTAAAAAAAAAGATTAATTCACAAAATTGCCAACGCACAGGTTCAGTCTACAGAAATATGGGGCACACATTATAACTGCGTACTAAAACGTTTCTTAGGTCAGTCGCTCATGGATGTGGGCAACAGTACTAACCTTTGATTTGGATCTCTTGGAAACACCTCCAACGTGTTCTTACATTAGAAAAGGCTACCATATTTTGTGTTTTTTATTTATTTTTTTTTTTATATATAGGTTTTCATTTCTTATGGGTTGGTGGAAAAAGTGCAAATGGCGATATCATATTCAGGTTGTGTGACCTCAAAAACCTTGAACAAAACCATGTAAGCTAAAAGGAAGATAAAACCACGTTGTTCACTTGAAAATAGGACAAACAAAACATTGTTTGTGCTGACCACCATGTTCATTGTGCTGTGTATTTGTACAAAGAGCATGACACCATCAAAATGCTAGAGATATTTAGAAACCATTTACGAAAAGTCATATATCGTGTGTAATTAATTTCTGAATATTGTTGGGCTTATTACAGTATTTGATTTTAAGGATGCTTGGTAAAAGTATGCGAAAGCAAAAATACCTTTTTTACTCTAAATAATTAGATTATTTATTTAAGAGGTAACCAAGAAGATCCTATCCCAGTCACACCAGGATTGCAAAATGCAATATTTGGTATTTAGAATTAATAGATTCATAGTGCACTGTACATTTTTAGACCATTTTCTATTTATAACACTCCGGACACATTAAAGTCATGTCGCTTCAAGCCCCATAATATGCTTACAGTATTGTTTGTGTGGAAAATATCTACAGTAAATCGGATTCTTTAAGTAAATGCTCCGTTGTTAGGGTACACACTGTTTTGTCTAGTATAGAAGATTGTTTAAGGCCTTGTGTGCTAATGCAGTAAATGGATAACGTCATATGAAACACGCCTGTGTTTCAAATGAGAACATCACTAATCGCTTCTGCCTCTGGTTTTTTCTTTGATATCTTGATAGATTCCCATCATCTTAAACTCTCCATTAATGGTCAACAAAATGCAACAAAATTTACTTGTTTTAGGCTATGTTTACACGGAAACGATTCTGAAGAGAAAACGCAAAAGTGGCGTTGCGGCATCTTTTTTTATTCTGCGTTTAGACGAGCATTTTGTGTGGGAATTCCGCGTGCAAACGGTGTCGCAAAAGTGTGTGAAATTCAATGTAGTATGCACTTCAGGCGGCTAGGAGTGCATACTACAGCCACACCAAGTGCACGCGCCTGCGTACAAACTTCATAGTCAAGCAGACTTTTGCGTTTTTACCGTTTACACGGGAACGCGACGGTGGAGCGTTTTTAAGATTTCCGCTCTGGAGGGTGGTTTCACTTTTTTGCGTTTTTAAGCCTCAAAAACGCCGTCGCCGTGTAAACGAAAGGCACATCCGATAAAATATTTTTATGTTTTCACCCGCGAGCGTTCTCGTGTAAACAGGGCCTAAGATTAACCTATACTAGGCATGTTGCTCAAAAAAACCTTTACATTAACATGCACCAGCTCATCATCAGAGATTGTATTTACTCAGTTCAAGACTTTGAATAAGTCAACACTTCCTTATTTGATTTTTCAAAGTCCACCTTTGGGGAAGATAATTTTGTCTGATCCCAAGAATATAGGCCTATATAAAATAGAAATAACTTTCTATTCTATTCTATTCTATTCTATTCTATTCTATTCTATTCTATTCTATATTCATCTCCGAATCATCACTTAGCTGTAGATACTACATGCCAGGGAAAGGGTTCATCCTGCCATTACGTAAGGGCTGTGTAAGGCTTAAAAAGTACATCACTATCACAATAACTACTGTTTTTCCATAGATTCAAAATTATTCTGGATTGACATAGGCACTTGTCATTGGTATTTTATTGAAGCGATCATGATCTCTTCTCTCTTTTTGAATGTATATGAATGTCACCAATCTCACCATATAATCACTGCTGTGTCATCCTCTATTCAGTGCCTCTGTTACCTTCAGCATTGTCATACATGCACTCCAGCTAGGGCTCCCATGTCCCCACTAGCTGGCCCTTTTGGATTTAAATTCTCATTAATGCTTAATGCTTAGTTTTTGCTTATTTTATTGCTTTCTAGCATTTAGAGCACACAAGAATATCTGTTGTTATCGTTGAAACGGACGCATGCCTCCTTTAGCCATCTCTATGCATGAGCTTTCTCGGCTGCTCTTAATTACACACATGCATAATAATAATAATAGAAGAGAGATACAGCCTCCCTGGAACTGCCTGTCCTGCCAAAGGGATGTGCGTCCCTCTCTGCCATGCAGACAATCACAAATCAAGGGAGGACATCCTCCTATAACCTCCAACATTTGTCCATCTATCTGTTCTATTTATAAAGCGTTAATCTTTGGTGGTTGTAATCCAGGAGGCACAGACTCAGGGGAATATTTTAAGACCGCCTGACTGGAGGGTGGGGGCGGAAATTTCTCTTCTGTGCTGCTGTCACATTGGGCTTCATGTGAATGCCATTTTCCTAGTCAGTAGCTTTCCAGGTAACAAGGTTGATCCGAAGCATTTGGGTTTATACAAGTATAAATAAATAAAAAAAACAACAAATTTTTCAGAAAATAACTTAAATTTGTTTTTAAAATTATATTCAAAACTCTGTAAACTTGACTTACAATTAAAGTAATTTAATAAGTATAAGAAATTATATACAGAAAAATGACTGCATTTATTTATACTGTATTTAAAAAAAATGTAAATTAAGTATACATTAAAATAAAAATCTTTAAATGTGTAGCTCATTATTTTAAAGGTTTATGTCCTACCAAGTATTATCTTTATTCTTTGTATTTTTTTTTAAGTAATCGTATTATTTTTATATTTAAGTGTACTTTTATACTCTGGCCCTGTGCCAAATGGCGCTCTTAAGGTCTTGTGGACTTACAATGGCTGCCACGTGCGCGTGTTTAAGTCTATGAGACCGTAGGGTATCCTGTTTGTCATTTTAGGTCTCAAAAGGCTGCTCGCAATTTGCAAATGCCAACTTTGAGGTCGATCAAAGTGGGATTATGTCACTTGTGCCGACTCGAAGGCCGACTTGATCCAAATTGCTTTACTAAGGAAATTGTGAGAAATGCCCATAACCACCCATTAATGTTCACAAACACTCATGGCATACAACCATCTTTAAAATATTGGTTATATGTTATCTGATCAGAATGTGCATTTGTTATGCACATATCATATTGTCATTCCAATGCATTAAAAAGAGTGTGAAAACCCCCGGGAAAAGGTATACTAGAACAATAATGGAATGTTTCCCTGCATGAAATGTGTGAAAAATTACACCCTATATATGGACAATTTAGTAGAGTCCTCAGTTTGTCAAAAACGTGCATGTGTTTGTATTATGGGAAGACCTTGCTGTGAGGTGTCATTACTAACCACTGAGCCATCATGCTGCTGCAAGCACTTCAGTTTTGAAATTAATACATGCACAAACTGCTCTTATTTTTGAATTGGTCAGACAGCAAGGCCAACACTTTCATAACGGAACATGGGGCCAATCCATGCTGACATTGTCTTCACTTCTGAATAACTAAAATACATCACAGACAGTCACTCTCTATTAGGAAAAGTTCCATTTTCATTTTTTGGACGGTTTACTCAGTCCCATACACAAATACTATAACGGCATAACCACTGCAGTCAACAGCTTGAAGTATCTATGCTGTTAAAGAGTTAGTTCACCCAAAAAAGGAAAATTCTGTCAGTATTTGAAGAGTTCAGATGCAAAAGCCTTTAAGTGCCATTTGAAATTTTCTTCTAAAATGATAATTTTTATCAAGCTTGTATATTTAAGTTCAGTAATTTCACTTAAATGGCAATGAAGATTACCTATTAATTGTCATTTAAGTGAAATTACTGAACTTAAATATACAAGTTTGATAAAATTGGTCATTTTAGAAGAAAATTTCAAATGACATTTTAGAGGCTTTTGCATCTGAACTCTTCATTTACTCACCCTCATGTTGTTCCAAACCGTTTATTTTTTCTGCTATACAGAGAATGTTTTAATCAAACAGGTCTCATTCCCTATTGACTACCATTGTAGGAGAAAATACATACTATGGTAGTCAATGGGGAATGAGATCTGTTTGATTAAAACATTCTTCCAAATATCTTCCTTTGAGTTCAGCAGAACAAATAAACACATAGAGGTTTGAACAACATGATGGTGAGTAAATACTGACACAATTTTCATTTTTGGGTGAACTAACCCTTTAAATACAATTCTGTAGACAAATGTTGTATCTTGTATGCAATTATGGCAGTGTTTGAAAATAAGTGTTACTGTGGACAGAGGATTAACCAACAGTTTGTGTAACACTACAATACAGTAAAGGGCCAGATACAGAAAAGTTTGCTTTGATTTTGCTAGGCAAGACATGTTCCTGAATCAACACATTTTGTTAATGCTGGATCAACATTCCTGTCTGCTCTATCTCTAAACCTAACCCTAACTTAACCCTAAAATCAAAGGGAAATGATGGGAGAATAGTGAATATTAAATTTCATTTAGCAAATAGCGTTGCAACTACTTTTTTTTGTCTCTCCATGTTGCTTTGAGGCTGATTGGTTAATCTGACCATCATCCAGGAATCTGGCCAATGACAACCAGTCATGGCGCATTTTACTGGTCAAGTTTTACTTTACATCTGTAGGAGTGTGTAATGCTGCCTCACGCTTCTATGGTCCTACTTTGAACTGCCCGCTAGTAATGACATTTGCATGGATTATTGTGTCTGACTTCCAAATTTGGCTTGTGGGATGTCGATTGAGCATGAAAAAGACTTACAATGGCTAATGGACATATTGCAAACTCCAGAAGGGAAATACCTTTTTATATATAATTTTTCTAGTTACATCAAGATGTAGTGCATTAAAGTGAGATGCTAATTGCAATATTTGCACATATATGTCCTACCAGTTTCTGTTATTGTGTTTTGTTAGTAGGCTATGTGTTAATACTGTCAGCTAGGCCTGGGCAATAGTAATCGCATGTAATTGCATATAACTATGTCATGGCGACGATGACTATCATTAGAGGTTTTTGTATAATTATTTTTATATTGAGAATTGTAAATTAAATCTGTGTAGCACAAGGCTACTTGGTTATTGAAAGAAGGGTGCATGAATGAGGAATAAAGAGCTCATGATGTTAAAATTAGGTAAACGTTGTCTGATTGGTGCTACACATTTTCCGTACCAATCAAAAGAAAATCATATCTGTATGTGGAAATACTCAATCATTTTCTCAGGCTTAAGTTTTTCTATTTGGATAAACTATATATTTAAAAAAATATTGCATATCTTATAATATTTGAGGTTATTTTACATCCTGCCCAGTGTTGTCCTACAAGCAATATTCATATTGAGGCTATAAACAAATATAGTGACTGTAACCATGTAGGCTATGCTATATATTATGTGCAAAACAATCACATCACATTATATTCTAACATTGCATTTTTGCAATTATTTATGTTGTTGGCTATTTTACTCAGAATTATTGTGCTCCTATTCTATTGTGCTCTGTTTGTTTGGTGCACTTGTTCAGATATCGTTGCAGGAGGCTCATCCACTCCTGATTGCAAAATGGAAATATTTGCATGACTTTCTAATATTTATGATGTTTGTTAGATTGAGAATATACCTGCGAAATGTAAGTTATGTAGGCTACCTGTATCTCTCGGGGCAAGCCACATTAAACTGTATAACTATTAAACTATATCTTACAAGTTATTTTGAAGCCCTTAAAGGAACACTCTGACTTTTTGGGACTTTATTCACCATATCCCCCAGAGTTAGATTAAGTCCATACATACCTTTTTCATTTCCGTGCGTGCTGTAACTCTGTCTGACGCACCCATCGCTAGCTTAGCTTAGCACAAAGACTGGATGTAAATGGATACAGCTAGCATACTAATCCCAATAAGAGACAAAAATTACGCAAACATTTTCCTATTTACATGTTGTGATTTGTATAGCCACAGAGTACACAAATAAGGTCATATGAGAAACAGCCATCTTTTAACCGTATTGGGAACCATTCTCAGAAGGCAAAGCACTGCTACTAGTACAGGGGTTCTCAAACTCGGTCCTGGAGGGCCACTGTCCTGCAGAGTTTAGCTCCAATCCTGATCAAACATACCTGAGCAAGCTAATCAAGGTCTTCAAGATCACTAGAAACTCACAGGTGGGTGTGTTTGATCAGGGTTGAAACTAAACTCTGCAGGACAGTGGCCTTCTAGGACCGAGTTTGAGAACCCCTGGGCTAGAATAAGGGGAAAGTAATAGCACAAGGCAAATGGTTTTTGCACAAT
Source organism: Cyprinella venusta (assembly GCA_038021265.1). NCBI lineage: Eukaryota > Metazoa > Chordata > Actinopteri > Cypriniformes > Leuciscidae > Cyprinella > Cyprinella venusta. The sequence continues at coordinate 24,492,422 of CM075866.1, forward strand.
GAACCTACAGTAGCCTACCCATACTGGACAAGGTCATTGTTTCTAAAAAAAAAAAAAAAATAAAAAAATCCAATTCATTAGCAAGGTTTCACAACCAAGTAGTAGTGCTTCACTTTCTGAGAATATAGTTCCCAATATTTACGGTTAAAAGATGGCTGTGTCTCATATGACCTTGTAATTTGTACACTCTGTGACTATACAAATCACAACATGTAAATAGGAAAATGTTTGTGTTATTTTGTCACTTATTTGGGATTAGTATGCTAGCTGTATCCATTTACATCCAGTCTTTGTGCTAAGCTAGGCAAGCGATGGATGCGTCAGACAGAGTTACAGCATGAACGGAGATGAAAAAGGTATGTATGGACTTATCGAACTCTGGGGGATACGGTGAATAAGCTAAAGTCCCAAAAGGTCGGAGTGTTCCTTCAATATAAAGCATGTCTTCTGTTTAGTTCAAATTGGATTATGCACTTTCCGTGTAGCAGCTCACTCTGCGTGCTCCGCTATTTTTCAGAAGCGCTCATGTCAAACTGTATTTCGATATATACCGTGTTATCGCCTCATTCTATGTCAGTTATAAAAAATACATAGATATATTATACATAGGGCTACTCGGTAGCCTTTTCAGGACAAATACTGCATGATACATACAACATAACACATCTTCAAGTAACAACAAAATATGGTTATGAGCTTTAAACTGTCCAGTAAAATAAATTTTATAAGTTAAAATGGTCACACTCCGTCTCTCTTTCGTTCGGTGTCGCTCAAAGAGTTCGCTTCGCTTTTGTTCAGTCAGGCGCCTCATAGACTGACGCGGTATGCACGTTGTGTGTGTGAGAGAGAGAGACGGGGGGAGAGCGGGGAAAGGAAATACAACTGAAAGAATACGCTGCATGTTTTAAATAGCATTAAAAAAATAAACGAAACACAATAGGTGGCGGTGAATTAGTCTATGTGTGGGAAACACTGCATAAAAGTCACGTGCGAACTGCTCGGCTCGGCACTGAGGGCTTATAGCGTCAAGTTTCTTAACTTTTTTGCCGATGAAAGCAGATCCGTGGAGAGCCGCTTCGCAAATTAAATCTCTGATGTCCCCAGGGTTTGTATGTGAAGGTTTTGCTAAAAATACCCCACAAATATGTTTATATAGCATGTTAAAGTTATATAGCAAAAATGCACCGTTTTGTGTCTGACCCTTTAAATGCAAATTAGCTGCAGCTCCCGACACAGTGGACAGAGCTTCAAGAGTGTGTGTTATGCCTAGTTCACACTACATGATTTTAAGCCCGATTTGCAAATCGTTGAGTCGCCGACAAGTCAGGGTGTTATCGCGTGCAAATCGCGGGTGATTAGCGGACGATGAACGCTCGCCAATCTGTTAGTATGAAAGAGCCAACAACGCAGCGAAAACGCTCGCAGACGCGTCGCCGAGCCCAGAAAAATATCTAGCCTGCTAGATATCCAGAGCCGTCGCGTGACTCAAACTCAGTGATGTCATGAGGACAGCCAATCATAGCAACGCATGAGTTGAGGACACGGGTAAATCTTAGTTTTTCTTCTGTTTTTGCATTTTTTCCCTCAGAGCAGATCGTCGCGCAAACAGTGTGCAGCACTAGTTTCTGTCTGACGTCCATATTCACGTGTTGTGTTCTCTTCTTTGCTGGGGCGCAATAATTATTTATTTATTGCGTGTTTTTTCGTGACAAAACGTGGTTTGTAGACAAGATATAATAAATCGTTTGCTGACAGAGTTGTTGTCCACTCGTTATTTATTTGATTATTTTCAGGATTTAGACCGTCACATAGTACTAAACAGCTCTCACTGAGTCACAAATGATTTGCTCTTATCATCTCATCGTGGTTGTATCTCTATGTAGTGCGTTGTCAACTCGTGTAGTGAGTTACCTCCTGTTGTGGATCAATTACGTTGTGTTGTGTGGTGTGAACAGCTAAATAACTTTAACACTCCTGATTTCACTGAGAGCAAGTCATGTAGTGTGAACCACACAGTTCAGCCCGACGTTTTAAAATCATGTAGTGTGAACAAGGCATTAGCAGCTCTGATTACCTCATGCAGACACACACTAAAATGTCAGAAACTCTTCTGCCTTTTATGTTTAAACTGGAGTCCGACGAAAAGAAGTGTAATTGTATGGAGCCTGCAATTTTACTTATGTTTTATTTACCTGTGAATAGTTAGGCTATAGCTGTAATTGTTTATTCTTAAGTTTTTCTTACTTGGATGTGAAGCTTGAAGACCCCAGGTAACATAAAGACCAGGAAAATGCATGTTAGAATAAGGCTAAAAAACAGTGATAAATGCAGTTTAAGTAATGGGTTAGAAATAATTTTAGTTTTTTTTCCAACCCTTTTTTTTTTTTTGCCCGTTTGCCCGTTTTTTTTTTTTTTTGTTTTGCATTTTTGCCCGTTCTGTTGCCTTAAAGGAGACATATCATGCAAAATCCACTTTTTTAGCCCTTAAATGCATTTTGTTGTATATTTGGAGTGTTTATAAGTACAGAAAAGATGAAATTATTCTCTTCAGGTGCTTCGTTTATATCTTTATATTCTGTTTGGTCATATTTTTCAACCTGTTCGGATTTTCCTGTTGTCTATTACGTTTTTTGAACAATTACGTCACAGTATTTGCACCGGTCCAACACTTCGAGCAATCCGCCATTATTATTTCTCGCTCCGATTTTGTAGTCCAAGCTCAATGATGCAGAAGTTACGGGAGGGCTAGTCAAAATGTTCGGTTGTTGGATGTAGTGACCTGAAGCACTTCAAGGATCCCCAATCCAACAACCTCTGCCAGTATACAGAAGGGTTTGCCGAATGACTTCGTCTGAATGAGGGGTAAATTCCTTCTATCATTAGCTGCTGTGTTTTCTGACGCTTTCTAAACGCAAGTTATCATATTATTATCATACAGATTTTTAGTGGTAAGATCAGACCGCAGTCATTTATCTTGTCAGAGTGCTTGTTTTAACAAGAGAAATAGTCGACTTTCACTAATAACACAACATAGTTAACTTAACTTTACATACCACTGCATCCATATGAAGACGTTGTTCTGCAGGTTCGTCGTCGTCTTTTTCAAATCGCTCGCTCTGGCTCGAATACGTAACGCTTGATGGACAAGTCTTCCGTTGTTGACATTTTGTTGACGTGTGAATAAAAATGTTCTTTGAAACTATAGTGATCGTATATATCAAACTACAATAATGGCTGAACGCGGGGAGTTGAACCGACCGTGAACTCAGCGACCTGGAGAGCGGGCGGGGAAAGACGCAACTCCTTTTTATTTAAAGGGGACGCTTCGAAACAGGTTGCTCACAGAAGCACATCAGAAAAGGGGTAGAAAAGGGGCCTGTTGAGCTATAATAATGTGGAATTCAGACCCAAGCATTGCAGTTATGCTTTATATAGACCACAAATGTATGATTTATAAGTAAAAATGAATGATTTAAAAGCATGATATGTACCCTTTAAGGCTTGAAATTGCTACCGTTTCGATCGCATATTACCCTGAAATTTAATCATTGCAATCTAAAAATATAACTGAGGGCATTTTTGCAACTAATATTGCCTACATATCTACAGGTAAAGCGTCAGTTTGATGACGCGGGTAGGTTTAGGTCTGGGGTAGGGTAAGGGTTAGACGCGATCCTAGGGCGTCATCTAACTGACGCTAAAGGGTACCTAAAGTGTCAGATATTTAAGCATGGTCAAAATGCTTCCCAAGGCATCAGTTAGATGACGCCTTGGGATGAGAATGGGCTGGCTGTTTCATAACGTTCCCATTAAGTTATAACTTTCCCAAAAACGTTATTTCTCAATGTTCTAGGAACATTCAAAACATCCAGTTTTTAGACGTCGTATTAACGTTTTCTTGGTTATAACAATGTTATTCAAAACATTCAAAGAACGTTCAGTTCTCCCATTATATAAATGTTGTATTAACGTTCTTGCTTGGCTATAAGAACATTATTCAAACGTCATTACAAGGTTCAATACTCCCGTTATATAAACGTTGTATTTTAACAATTTTATTTCCTGGTTATAAGAATGTTATTAGAATGTTAAGAAATGACAATTTTAGGATATACTATTCTACAATATTCACTGATGACCGTAAAATAGATCATAAGTCATTTTATTGCAGTAATTCCTCTCTCAACCAGTAGAAAATACTTTGAACACCTGATTATGCGTGAAGAAAAAAAAAAGGCCATAAACCGGAAAACCGGCTTAATTTTGAAAAAAAAAAAAAATGCTATAAATTTTTAGTCAAACTTCCCGGCCAGCACTACCCTCAAGTTGTTCCAAACCTGTATGCATTTTGTTTTTGTTAAAAAAAATAAGATTTTTTGAAGAATGTTGGCAGAAGCCAAATCCCCCCAATGAACTATCCTCTATGACAGACTGCAGCTGACAGCTGCAATTTTTAAGACCTGATCATGCACATGAAGCTGATCAGATATGCATGCTATGCATCTGAATGTCTCTTGACAACTCTGTTCATTTGAGACTCAACTCATTTGAGACTGCTTATGAGAATACTCGCCAAAAAAAAAAAAAAAAAAAAAAAAAAAACAGGCTTTTGTGTCCATTCAAGTGCAAAAGAGAACTCTATGTGGCACTTGCTGGCACACTGTCTGAAGCAGCTTTCTGTGCTTGTGTCTGGATTGTGCCAGAGAGAGGGCTGCTTCACATTGCGTCAGTACCAAATTGAGTTCTCTTTTGAATCGTTTAAAAGGACTTAAATGAATGATGGCATGATCATTTAATGTAACACAGGCAAAGGTTGCCAGGAGAAAAAAAACATATGCTGCATTAATTTCGTTTATTTTTTAAATGAAAAGAAAAAACAAAATTGCTAAACGAACGAATGCATCAATTTTGAGCCCTAATAATATATATATATATATATATATATATATATATATATATATATATATATTGGATTTATTATGTTGTTCAAATTGGCATTTTTCTTGGTACAAAAATTGGTACAGCTGTGTTTACCTTGCTATGATACATCTGGAATCAGGAGTCCATTGTTATGAACCCTCATAGTCCTTGTTTTGGTAATTCACAATTTTCTAATTGGACTGACATCTATTAGGTGAATATTTAAATTCATAAACATGACACATATTTTAATCAACGTAATCAGTTTATTTTGGATATCAGACAAAACAGTTGTCTTGACAATCTGGTAAAGATACTGGATCCAACATTTGGCTTTCCTTTAATGCCAGAAGGATAACCACATTTAATAACTACCATCTCAAAGCTGACAGTACTCTGTTCATATAGTCAGAATATCACAATGTCAAAATGCTGTTAAAAAATATTTAAATAAATATTGTTTTTTAAGGACTTTTCAGTGAATCATAGTTTCTTTTTTGAACCTCTGATGCATCAAGGATCTAACTAATCACTGGCCAATTGGAGAGGGATTGTTCTGTATCTGCTCTGCTGTGTCTGTCACTTCTGATGTGGATTCATGGACCTTTTGTTTTGATTTTACTTGTATACACTTGAAATATTCACAGCTTATACAACCACATGTTGAATTTCAGCCCCTAAAAACACAATGCGCAATTCAAAAAGCTGTTTGTTTCAAAAACATTTCTCATTATTTTACTTCCATATATGGAACCCACAGGGATCAGTAGAATATTGTGGAAAACCATATAAAATTGTTTTGAAATATACAAGAACAAAATTAAAAAGCTAACAGCAAACCACATAATGTGATCCTTTGTCCACCATTGTAAAAGGTGAAATCATGACCCTAAAGATAAGATGCACATGGAGAAATGCCCTTTGTTGTTTTTAAGTTCCTCCTGGAGGTTCAAGAACTGTTTGTCAAAAAAAGTTTTGATAATGTAAATTTACATCTGAATAATAAAACGGTTTGTAGATGTATCAGGTTTGTATTTCTTCAGATTTAAGTTGAGAATATTTCATTCAACTTTGTATTAAAATGTATTGAAACATGTTCTACTGATAATCAGTACAGTATTTTAAATGTTAAATGCATTTCATTCAACTTTGAAAATTTAATAATTTACTTTTTGAAGAAATACAGTACAGTTTTATACCGCATATTTGTGCAGACTTTTTTTTTCACAAATCCATCTTGAGCATGCTTAATTGTAATTAAATAATCTGTAAATTACTAGTTTTCCTCTGTTTCTCAGCATAACTTTTAGTGTTTATTGAAAGTGTTGAATGGTAATAATCTAAGAAAAATGTTTAAAGTAACTGTTTCACACTGTAAAAATAAAAAAATAAAATAAAAAGGAAAAATCTCTGCCTTTTTTATGGTGTTTGTATGTTCTCCTTCTTTTTTTTTTCTTTTTCCCCCTCCATTCAAATTAACTCTCTTCCAAACTGTTTTACTGTTGAGAGCATGAATTCAGATGAAAGGGGGAAATTCTATCCAAAATTTGAAATAATTTGCCCTGACTTAAGAAAGTTGAAAAATAATACAGAACTTCAATATTAGGTTAAAAGAGATCTACTGTCAGAAAAGAAAGGGGTCGACCAATCAGTGATGTGCTCACAAACACCCAGCACACTGAATTCAATTTTTTTTCTCCTCATCTGTTTTACTGTAACCATTAGACATGCTTTGACAATGCATTTCATCAATTGTCATGCCAATAGTTGCACATTTGTAGAACAGACTGAACTGGAGTCAGTTTAGGCCATAAGTATAGCTAAATTACAGATTAAAGTTAGGAGAATTTCAAATTTATGAGATTAACATAAAAATATTCATTAAGGCCTGTTTATATCAAAAATGTATATTTGTTATACATGTCATGCAGTTCCCTAACATGTATTAATTTTAGGCACACTGTAAAAAAATATTGTTGGTTTAACTTAAAAAAGTAAGTAACCTGGTTGACTTAATTTTAAGTTGATTGAACTGGAAAAAGTGAGTTAATACAATGAAGGAGATTAATTTAATCATTAGAAACTCAAAATAATAAGTTATCTCGACTAAATAAATTAAGTCAAGTCACATTTATTTATATAGCGCTTTTCACAATACAGATTGTATCAAAGCAGCTTCACAGTGATAACATGAAAGTAGTACAACACAGATCAATAATATTGTTAAATATTAAATATCTTAAATTATTTAAGTTGATTTGACAAAAGAAAATATGTTGTGATAACAAATCTTTAAAACATTTTTTTTTTTACAGTGGAACAGTGTTCTCATAATAATGTATATAAAATTTGACAGTTGTATATGTTGATTCAGAGTTGGCGTCATCTAAAGTCCTGGCATGGGTTGGCGTCATCTCTTCACAGGTGTTGGGTCATCTGAAATCTTTGTAAGTGGCTGGATCCAATCTGGAGCTGCTGTAATCTCTAGCTTCCTCGGGATGGGCATCTTGAGTTAGAAATAGAAAAGCGAATTGAAAATACTTGGCGTAGCTGCTGTTCATAACATTTCAAGCAATAGATATAGTTTTGATCTGATCTGGAGTACACGTTATGAGTTTTTTTTTTTTTTTGTTTGTTTTGTGAATGATTTGCTAAAGAGATGTCTTATAATCTAGATTTAAACTGGGAGAATGTGTATTAGCCCCACATATAATCAGGAAGGCTATTCCAGAGCATATTTCCCCTTATCCTGCAATGTCAAAGAACCACCTGAGAGAAGTAGTATAGTTCTATCATTATGTCTTATTTTAATTCACACTTAATTCTTAATTCATACTCACCGCTTTGTTAAAATCATGTGCGAGTAATATCAGAGTCTAAGCCTTTGTTTGCAGATAAGATTAAGTGACTGTTAATGTGTTTCAAGGGTCCATGATAATATGATCCACTTTGAACTCTGATCTTCATTTCCATGTGAAGAGATTTGGGAGATTATATCCTATCCGACACATACATGTGTGTATACATAATTTACATATCATAGATAATTTAAAAGTGAAGATCAACAAAGCCAATGTGAAAACGGTAAGGGCATGATCAGTTTTTATTTATAACCTTTTAAACCTAATTTTTAAAGTTTTTAAATATGATTCCAATTAAGGACCATATTCTGGTTCAATCTTTATCTGTTAAATGTGTTTACATGCTTCATAGTAAGCTATTGTGTTTTTCTATATAGATCAGCATTTATCAAATAAACCTTTGAATAAAAACAATGACTGCATTTTAATAAATTAATAATACTTTTTATTTATAATGCAAATCTCAAAGTGCTATAGTGTATAGACCATTTCAAAAGATGTAAACAACACTGGTCCAGAAGCACTTCCTGTTTCAGTTTGTAACTGTTTTCTTTATTTCACATGTAAAGAAAACTTCTTAAAGATGTTTGTTTAACTTTTTGATTCAGTTTTAAATGTTCTGTTGGTTGTATTTTATCCCAGCTTTTATGTAGTGTTAAAAAACTGAAACAGGAAGTGCTTCTGGGCCAGTGTTGTTTACATCTTTTGAAATGGTCTATACATTACAAAAGTAAAAAACGGGGGCAAGAATAAGAAAAAATAAAAAAAAACAGTTCTTTAGTTGTAGCTATTTTTAAATAAAAAGTTTTTAAGCTTTTTTTAACTATGTCAACTGTCTGTGAAGCCCTCATGCGGTCTGGTAATTTGTTCCACAGATGAGGGGCAACAGAGGAGAAAACAGAGTCCAGTTTTTTTATTTTTTTATTTTAAAATAAAAAAAAATCACATTTACATAATATCAAATAAAACAATATTGTATCAAACAGTGTAATGATACTGGAGATTAATAGAGATTACTACCAGGGTAATCTAATATTGACATGGCTACAGGTTCCCATGTTTTGTCTGAACCAGTCATGTAAGTTATCTGGTCATACTAGTTACGCAGCGCTTAGCTTGGCGAGTTTGGTATTTCGTTTCCACTGCGTCTTAGCTACATAGCTTTGAGTAAACCTATGAAAGAGAACGTCTCTGGTTACTGTTGTAACCCATGTTCTCTGAATAGGGAACAAGATGCTGCGTTCACTGCCAAACTCCTTGCGCTGCCGACAAGCTTCCTTTTACGGCAGAGAAATCCGAGGAGCAGATGATGCGCTCGTTAGTATAATATGACGACGTAAAGCGTCAAGGCAGCGCCCGCGCCATCAGCCAATGGATTGGAGTGAATCGTGATTCTAAATGGGCTTCAGACAATCATTCTGATGCGTAATTTTACACGTGAAATGTAGCCAAACCTTGTCTTTTGTCTTTTGGCATCTTCATTAGAGAGACTTTGCGTATGTGCGTCTCATGACACAAAGACTCAGGCACCGAAATTTTCATTCTTATTCGGTCTGGTTACTACCGTTTACGTCAGAACCGGTTCCCTGGCACCGCGTTTCGGTACCCAACCCTAGTTGCAGTAGTCCAGCATGGAGGATACAAAGGCAATGGATAAGTTTTGTGGTGTCTGAAAGGGTGAGTGTTGGATGAAGTTTGTTAATATTCCTGAGGTGGAAGAAGGATGATTTGCACAGATGTTTGATATGGTTGTCAAAGATAAGGTGATGGTCTGGTCTTACACCAAGGTTGGTAACTGTTGATGAGAGTGGGATGTCTTTTCCAGAAGAGGTGATGGAGGTTTTAAGGGATGACTAGACCAGATGAGGGATGGCGACAAGAATTGCCTCAGTTTTGGAACTGTACTAAAGGAAGTTCTGACTCATCCAGGCCTTTATCTCCTCCAGGCAGGCGGTCAGTAAGAATGTTGTGGTTGAAGATGAAGGCAGAGCAGCAGGAGGGGTTGGGTTTTTTCTGAGGTAAAGTTTTGTGTCATCAGCATAACAATGGAAGAAGATTCCATGCTGGCTGATGATGCAGCCAAGGGGGGAGAGCATGTAGAGGATGAAGAGGGTTGGATCAAGTACCGACCCTTGAGGAACACTACATCTGACAGCATGTGGGTGAGATTTCGCTACTCCCAAGCTGACGTACTCGGCCCTTCCAGAAAGGTAGGATGTGAACCACTCTCAAGGCCAAATTTGATAGTCCTGTATCACAGTGTAGAGGAGGATGCTGTGGTCGACAGTGTCAAAAGCTGTGGTTAAGTCAAGAAGGCTGGAAGGAGGTTCATTTGTGACTGACCAGAGCTGTTTCTGTGCTTTGGGTGGACCGAGAGTCTGAAACCTATTATATAGATTGTTATGTTGAAGATGGTCCTGGAGCTGAGCAGCATTTGCTTTTTTCCAACACTTTGGAAAGTAATGGAAGGTTGGATATGGGCCTGTAGTTGGCAAGGACTTCTGGATCCAAAGTGTTTTTTTTTGTTGTTGTTTTTTTTTAAGTGTTTCTTCAAAGTGTAATAGCAGCAATTTTGAGGGTGGAAAGAACATGGCCGGACCAGAGGGAGTGGTTTATTGTTTTTGTGGTAAGGGTACTTATGGCAGAAAGACTGGATTTTATCAGGATTGTGGGAAAGGGGTCCAGGGCACTGGAGGATGATTTCATTTTATTGATGATTCCCTCAAATTCAAGTTGTGAAACATCAAAGAAACGGTGGAGAGAGTGGGGCAATCCAGACTGTGAACTGACAGAAAGTGCAGGTAGTGCAGGGGGTCCAGTGAGATGTGATTGGATGGAGTCTATTTTGGTTCTAAAGAAAGTGATAAAGTTGCAGCATTCCTCTGTGTTTTCGGTGTAAGTTTGTTTCTGAGGTTTAAGGAGATGGTTTATTGTAGAGAACAGCTGATTAGAGTTTCCAGGATTGTTTTTGATGTCTGAGAAAAAAAACTTATCAAACAGGTTGTGATGTTGAAGATGGTCCAGGTGCTAAGCGGCAACCTATTTTCCTAACCCTTTGAAAAGGAATGGAAGGTTGTAAATGGGCCTGTAGTTGGCAATGACTTCCGGATCCAAAGTGGCTTGTGCCATAAGGGGTGTGTCGTTGTGATGACGCACATGCCATTGTGCGACTTTGTTGCTCTTAGAAGAAAGTTTATTATTGTCAACAAAAAAAATGAAAAAATGTCTGCAAACTTGAAGGGAGCTCCTTATTATCCGTGCTGAAAGTGAGATCGTTTGCCAGCTTTGTGGAACTGTACGCGTTGCGTTAGTGTGTTAGCGTTAGTTAGTGTTAGAACACGCCAGCCGCCAGAACACATCTTTATCTTCATTGGCTCAGAAAGTTCTCATTGCCGAAATGGTACTTTTAATTCACACATATTATGTTAAATAAATAAATCCTGATTGCTTAATAAGCTGTGCACCATTAGGCTGACTATGTGAGTTCATACTGAATTTCGAGCTGGTGTGTTTCTGTGTATGCAAGTTTCTGTGTATGCAACGCGTATATCATCATCATCATTATTATCCTCCTCAGCAGGTCATATCAGTTTGTAATATTGATGCTGCTGAATGTAGGCCTAGTATCTACACTACTGTCTACTGCATGCATAATTTCACCTGTCAATTAATCATGGGTGATTCCAAAATTATCATTTTACTAAAATGAGTTATAATATTTTTTCCCTTTAACATGTATTTTAAGGACCCTTATGTCTGTGGTCTCCCACAGTTTAAAAATTGGTTAAGATTTGAGAATCGTCTAGTGTGTCCCAGGCCTAAGACATTGATTAGCTGGTTCAGGTGTGCTTAATTGCAGTGTTGAAGCTCAACTCTACAGAACAATGGTTTCAGGAGTGGGATTTGACACCCCTGCTTTAGAGAATGATGGGAATGAAGGGATTCTGCTGATAAAGTACTATTCATTAGGTACATGTTTTGCAATAATTTACTTTTATTGTAATATTGGATTGGTGTGAGATATTTCTAATTGGAGCCTTGGTAATAAATTGACTAACTTGAGGTATTATTCTAAAAGATGTTCAATCACCACGATCCTTGGCAGACATTTTGTTCCGATCCCATGGGATTTATTAGTATATTTGCCTTCAAATCTTCTTAACTCAGTGACCGCTCAATCTTGAGGGAGAAAGATTTTTTTTATTATGTAGCTCTGAGTAAAGCCTTTGGCAAAGACAAACCTTTGGCAGACAAGCCAAGTCTTTAATTTGACTTGGTGTGTTTGTAGAAGTCTTCAGAAAGAAAATGCTTAAATGCATAATGGTCTAAGTAATGCATTTGTAATGGTTTCAATTTCACATGACAAGGTAACACTATAATTGATAATTAAATTATTTAGATGTAAATATTGTTTATTTTTGGTATTGAATTGGGTTAGTAGTAAGAATTGCCTGTTCTAGTGAAAAGCTTTTGTTATAATACTACATTAATCATGTGTAATACACCAGCGCAGTCTCATCCCAAGACGTCATATAACTGACGTCTTGGGACGTCTTTTGACCATACGTCAACATCCGCCGTTTTAGGGTACCCTTTAACGTCGGTTAGATGATGTTAGCGGATCCTAACCCTACCCCAGACCTAAACCTACCCCGTCACCTAACTGACGTTAAAGGTAATATGACGTCCCAGGATCGTCATGTAACTGACGTTAAAATGGCGGATGTTGACGTATGGTAAAAAGACGTCGTAAGACGTCAGTTATATGACGTCTTGGGATGAGACTGTGTTAAATACACCACATACTAATAATGTTTCATGCAATATTATGTCATTTTTGTTTTAACCAGCACCTTATTAGTCTATGGTTAGAACTCGATTTCTTTTCTACCTTGAAATATATCTTGGACTTAAATCTCTATCTTTGCAATGAGACTTGTCTCAATCAGCTCCCTATAGTTCAGTAGTCAGAGGGCACTGATCAACGACTTTCTCAATTTAAAAAAATAAATAAAAAGTCTGCTTTGTTTTGCACTGAAATGTTTGCTCCCTAAAAAGTCCCACAATATACCATGATCCAGGAAGCATCAATGCTCACTTCCTGTAACGGAAGTTCTAATGCGCAAAACATAAATCACGTGAGCCAACTCGCATAATGATGCAATGGAGGTTTTGAAAAAAAAAAAACAATTATTTAATTATATTTCAGTATAATACATTGCTAGACAGGTACTGAACTTAAGTTAGCTAACATATTTCAATTTACGACTGAAATGATGCAGGTATATGTAAAAATCAAGGTATTTATTGTAATGTACTTTACAAAAAATAAATTAAAAAAATATTGGATAAATATCAGTTCTGCTGTTGTTCATAAATACCAGCAGTGACTTTGTATAATGAGGGTGTTGTCATGTCACCGTCAGTGTCCCAATATGTTGTGAGCCAGGGTCTTTCTCCTTACTCTCTTTACCAGTTCCCAAATTCATGTACATTATGTATTCACAACCTAGGAGCTGATTGAGACACGCACCCTTGGACTCGAGTCCAACTGAAGTCTTGATTTGATTGGAAAGATGTTGTGGTTGTACTCAATGAACTCAAATAAGCACATAAAAAACAAAGACTAGCCTATAACTTGCACAGTTCCTTCTGTGTCAACTTGGAGGATAGTAAATACATTGTTCATTTTAAAAGTACATGGTGCTAAATATGACAAGGATCAAACTTGATATATTTGTTCTTAGCATTTTTTATTTATACATTTATGCATAAAATGAATTGTCCTTTTGCTAAAAAGGATTTGAGACTTGGACTCATGACAAAAGGTTTGACTTAAACATCTTCGATTAACATACATTCTCTGAGAATCAAACCCATGACCACGACATTACTTGCATCCTCTGCAGTTCTAATTACAGGATTGCTACAGAAATGTTTTTTTTTTTTTTTGGTTCAGGTTTTTTTTTTTTTTTTTTCTCCGTTATTATTCTGGTGAACATTCTCTCCCCTCAAACTAATGTTTCAACTGTGTGGTCAAGAAACAATACAAGTGTCATTGAATTGTGGTTTCCCTATTGTTGCACCAACCATGTTCCTGGATCACCTCATTAGTAGAGAAAACAAGACCCTGAAATGGATGTATCAAAATGTTCTCCAGAGGCAGGGTTGGGAACCACTGTATTAGTCAACTGACACAAGAAATCCCTTTTATTTATTGGAGTCTGGTCTGATTTATGAATACAGTTTCTGGGTATGCTACAATTACCTCTATGAATCAAATTTTCTGATATCTTTCTAATTTCTAAGGTCCAAACAGGGTTACAAGTACAGTAGCCTATATTTCGTACAGAGCAGGGGTTTACAATCTATGGAAAATTTAAAGGAAAAGGGAAAAAAAAGGCATAAAATGTACATTTTTTTATGACCGAATTTAGAATTAATTGATAAATGTGTTTTATTTTGCAGAGAGTTAGTGAAAAGGTCGGAGGGGCAGAAGGAACTAAATTAGATTATGACTTTACGGAAATGGAAAAGGTAAGTTTCCTTCAGCAAGAGTTATGATTCTCTTTCAGGAAGCAGTGAGCATGTGGTTGTTTATTAGAAATCTAATTTTGGAAGGTTTAATTAGGTCATCTATTGACTCAAAATTGTAGTCTAAGTGTGAATATTTTGAGTGAGCTTATAAATGTGTGTTTTAGAGCATCTCTTACAAAGATGGTTAAAATGGGATGGAATGAATGAATGAATGAATGAATGAATGAATGAATGAATGAATGAATGAATGAATGAATGAATGAATGAATGAATGAATGAGCAGCTACTGGGGGCTTTGGGGCATCTAGCTGATATGTGATGCCAAACAATGCTTTTGAAATATGTGGAACGTTTAATTCTGTCATGTTCTCATCTTTACTGTACTATAGAAAGTTGACACCACCACTAGAGCAGTGATGGACATTATGACCAAGACAACGGAGTACCTGCAACCCAATCCAGGTAAATGTTGATCTCTTTTTTTTTTTTCATTGTAAATCCCTAGTTTAGAAAATAAAAATGTCATTAATGTACATCTGTTTTGTGTTTGTTTCTGTAGCAACCCGTGCCAAGATGAGTATGATGAGCTCCATGTCTAAAATCCGTGGAGGAGATAAAGGTCCCGGCTACATACAGACTGAAGTCATCCTGGGAGAGTCCATGCAAAAGTTTGGCAGGGAACTCGGGGAGGATTCCTGCTTTGGTAACACTTGCTTTGTTATAAAAATACGCAATTTAAGAGCCGTTAGCTTTGTGGGCAGCTATTCCACACATAGCGCGGTATAAACATACACAATGCAAATGGGATTATTTCAAAATAATGAGTTCTATTTGCATTCATCAACAAGCTCTTTTGACTACATGGTTACTTAGTTTGCAAACTAGATTAAATTATAAAATATTCATCATTCTTCTGTTGGTGTGTATAAAGCAAAATCCATGGCTGAATGGATTTATCGATCATAAAGAAAAATATGTGGTAGCATTTAGATGTTTAAACCATTGCACCACAGATTGATAACAGAAAATCTGAATTTCAAAGTGCCGGCAGTTCAACACAATGCATATGGGGATTTTCAGACCTGTTTGCTTTGTTCTGAAAAGATGTTTTAAACTGTTAAAATGTTACATTTTATTCTTATTTCAGTTTGCTTTCACTTGGCAACCTTACATGGGAAGCATACCATAATGTGCTTATGATAAAACTGTCCTCTCATTGGTCAGAGCTCTGTTTGTTGCTTATACTGTAGCATCACCCATTAAGATGGATTGACAAGTTAGCTCTGCAGACTTATTGTGGCTTTTATCTGTAGCTGACCACACACTTATATGAAAGTAGCCATCATCACACCCTAGAAGTATGCCCCAAATCATATATGCATTGTTTATTACTGCAAATTTTAAAACCCAAATGAAAATATAGTAATGGTAACACCTTTATTTTGATGGTCCCTTTTGTATATTCTGTTGACTAAGGAACTTTGCAACTACATATCAACTAACTCTCTTTAGAGTAGTAGACTGTTTGCTTAATACTGTATCTCCTAACTCTTTATTGTGATGGTCCTCCCTCTACTAAAACTCTAGTGAGAGTTAGGAGAGATGTTGGTGAAGTTCCTTATAGTCAACTGAATGTGTTAAAGGGACCATCAAAGTAAAGTAAAACCAAAGTAATTACTATAACCAGATAATATTTTTCCCCTGGGCTGCATAATTTGAGTATCACAGCTATACAGAGTTGACGGGTTTGTATTGGTGCATGTAAGGGGGAAAAACTACTTAATTTAGTACATTTATGTTTACATTGACTCCTTAAGTTATTTTTCTCCTTAAAATATACATAAAGCATACTCTTGTTTTTTTACAGGTTTGGCTCTGATCGATGTTGGAGATGCCATGCGGGAGCTGGGTGAAGTTAAAGATGCTCTAGACATGGAAGTCAAGCAAAACTTCATTGATCCCTTGCAGAATATCCATGATAAAGACTTAAAAGAGATCCAGGTTAGATATAAGTAATTATTACATTGAAACCCTCCAAAACCAGTACCTTTGAGACTCCAGGAAGTCATGCAGTCATCCTGTGACTGTGAGACTTACATATTGGCAAATTCACAGTTGTTCATTTTTCATGCGAAACTTCAAGGATCTAGTGTAACCCGACACATAAATGCTCTGAAATGGTGCTGAACTGTATTTAAAAAAACTTAATTTAACAGTTTCAGCAGAACATTTAAATGTAGGTTGTTTTGTGAACTTGGCACATTTGTATTCATTTTAGTATACATTTTTTGACACAATCCCTCATAAATGATTGTCCCAGCACAAGAGTAACAAAAGAAATCAATTTAGGAGTTTGTTATTGATTGCAGGAAGTTTTACATCCAATCCCAGTAAGGATGTTAACAATTAAATCAAACAATGAATTGGCTATTTAGTGATATCTCCACATTTGTGGTCTTGTCCGGTCTTGAGATAAATCCCAAAGTAGTTGAGAGTTCTTAATACCAGGTGTAAGCAGGGCCAAAGAGGTCGTTGAATGAGGAATGGGGCTGTTTACAACTATTTTGGAAAGTGCTGAATCTCTTTTCGCACACATCAGCAAGCAATGGGCCATTTACATCTAAAATGAATAATGACTGTATTTGGATTGTACTAACTGTACTAACAAGAAGTGTAACTCAGAATTTTATTGTTAATATTCTCCCATGAGTATGACCTATTTAAATACCACTTATTAACTTGTATCGGTCCCTGATTTTAACGATTTTGAATACGCATCTGTTGAGAATTCAACTTTCAGAGTCAGCCGGTGTGATTTAAATGTACTTGTGAATAATACATCACAGTGAGAAGATTTTGAAGTAATATTTGAAATAGCTTTGAAGTCCCAACCATTGATGGAGGTAATGCTTTGGAATCCCACTAGAGGTCAGTAAGTGATCAGTGCAATATTCAACTCTTTTTTTCTGTTGGTTATGACAGCATCACCTGAAGAAGCTGGAAGGGCGACGGTTGGACTTTGACTATAAGAAGAAAAGGCAAGGAAAAGTCACAGAAGATGAGATCAAACAAGCCCTGGAGAAGTTTGATGAATCAAAGGAGATTGCCGAACAAAGCATGTTTAACCTTCTGGAGAGTGATGTAAGATCTGTAGCCTGCCCTTGTTCATCATCCGTTTCATACCTCCATTATCTGTCCTTTCCCACTACATCTTTCCTTTTGTATTTTGATGCAATACGTCACTGGATTCACTTGTTTTCATTTATCAGTGCATCTTATACAATGGCTATGTTTACATGGTTAATTGTCAGATTATTACCAATAATCAAAGTAAGAATTAAGATGTTAACATCATGCGCAAATCCTTTTCAATCCTGTTTACATGATACATGTCATATTTAGATTATTTGCTAAGAGTTGTGATGTTTTTGCTTTAAAATAGGCAGCCTTCAAGCCCTCCCAATGTTCACGGACCTGTTCACCAGTTCTAGGGTACATGGTCTCCCTCATTTTGCAGAAGCCACACTTCTGGGGAGTTTATTATGCTTATAGCTTTATGCAACATGGACATCATGTGTTTTATTGATTTTAATGGTCAGAATTGGCACATTTCCCAGCATCAATGTGCTTGATGCCAAGAAGTGTGGCTTCTTCTGTTCCAGCATGTTTTCAAACCCGCCATGCATGAACGTATAGTCAGATTAAAGCCGCTGCACTCCACATATTTTGTTGTGGTTTATGGTTACTTTAAATGTGAAAGTAATCATAATCACGGTATTGTTTACATGAGCTCGCAGTACTTCACAGTACTGCATTTATAAGGGTGCATGTAAATATAGCCATTGTTTGCTAGTCTTGACCTCCCATTTGCAATCTTTGAGGAATTTCATGAGCAATAGTTGTTGATGTTTTAACTTTGTTTCTGCAGATTGAACAAGTGAGTCAGCTTTCTGCTTTGGTCCAAGCTCAGGTGAACTACCACAGACAGGCCACAGAGATCCTTCAGCAGCTTTCGACCAAGATAGAGGACAGGTTTGTGTTGTTGAACAAACCACACAGTACACTAGTCTAAACATTTAAATGGAATCTCTCTTCCCACAAAAAACTGATGTAATTACAGGCATCTATTCTTGAAGGGATAGTTCACCCAAAAATGAAATTTCTGTCATAATTTACTCACCCTCATGTCGTTCCAAACCCACAAGACTTTCATTCATCTTCGAAACACAAATGAAGATATTTTAATGATATCTGAGAATTTTCTCTCCCTCAATTGACAGTCTACTCAACTACAACTTTGACGCTTCAAAAAGTCCATAAAGAGTTTGTAAAACAAATCCATACGATTCGAGTGGTTTAGCCCAAGTTTTCCTATCGCTTTATATGATGAACAGGTTTAATTTAGGCTTTTATTCACATAGTGAATCGTCAGTGGAACCATTAACACAGGAATTGCTTTTGAAGCGATTAAATAAAAAATGTAAAGACACAACATAACCATGTCATGTTAAATGGTATTTTCTGTAATGACTGATCGCACATAGGCATTTCAGTATTTGCTCAGAAAAGCCAGCAAATAAAGATAATTAAAAATGTCACATTATTATGGCACCTGAAAAAGTGATTTTATAAATGGACATACTGTTTATTTCAATTAAATTGTATTCATAAGCCTACAATCCACAGCAATCCACTTTAGAGTTTGTTAATCTGTCCGCTAGCCGGCGGATGCGTTTTTATATCCCACCTGCACTTAACCGTTGCAGTGCGTCTCGCTGTGTGGCATCACATGGAGAATGTCACATTTTTAGTTAAAGGGAGTTCGACACGTCTGGATACTCCATCTGTATTTGAACACAAAAAATCCTGTGTGAATGACTCCACCTGTTTATGATAAATGTGGTTTGGTAGAGCACGTCAAGATGTCTGTCGTAACAACTGGGGATGGTAAGTCTGCAAAATACGCAAAAACATGCTTTGCATTTAGGCTTGCTCGGAGGAAAATGGATTGTGTAAAAAAATGAAGTATCCGTTTTGGTTAATAAATGCTCATTTTGTGGTAATCTGTTTATTTTTCATTTTATCACATTGTCCTTTATATAAAATTATACTAAATTATCAGGCCTAGTTTCTTATTATACAGACTTATTTACAGATTTTTTCATTTATTTTGGCAGAATAAGAGAGGCTTCTTGTAAGCCAAGAAGAGAGTATGTCCCCAAACCTCGCACCTCCCTGGATTTAAGTGAGAACCACAATGGGAATATTGGGCACAGTAGCCGTTCTAGGTCACCAGGTAAGGCACTAAAATAATTATATCTATGAAGTGCAGGATTTCATTTCCTGTGCTGTAAAGAATTGTATTATTATTATTCTTCAGCTCCAATGGACCATCCTTGCTGTCGTGCACTGTATGATTTCGACGCTGAAAATGAGGGTGAGCTAGGCTTTAAGGAAGGTGACATCATCACCTTGACCAGCAAGATTGACGACAACTGGTATGAAGGAAAGATCAATGATCACTCTGGCTTCTTCCCTGTCAACTACGTAGAAATCCTGGTAGCTTTGCCCCACTAAGTCTTATGCATGTATCATAATTGTAATCTGACCAATCAAACCACTTCTGCAAGAGGAGAAAATAACCAAAACAAACAGCACAAAAAGCTTGGTTATGGTGTTTGCGCATAGGAAATAAGCAATGAAAACTTTGAGTGCCCTTTCGCAAATATTATTCCCTGACTTGGAATGCCACCACTTTATTGTAATATTGATTTATTTTACCTTTCTTGAGGTCGATCAGACCTCTGCGTTGCCTGCTGCTATGCCTCCTGTGTGTTCTGACGTTAAGGTTGTTTTTTTTTTTTTTTTGCCTGTTTCCATTTGCAACAAAACATTTATCCACACCCTTTTAAAAAAATTAAATATTTCCAATAAAATAAGACAACACAAATTTTTTTGGTATTAAATTCTTGACATAAAGTATTAATAAAACATTATTTGAAGGTTAATGGTTGAATTGAAGTATTAAACATTTACATACTTTTTTTTTCTTTCTTTGAAATGGCAATAATTGTAAAACGAATATACTGTAACATGTTACCTATTCATAGTGTGAAATGTTCCACTGTTTGTTTAATGTCCTAAAACTAATTTTAGCCTTTAAGTGGTGGTAGATTTGACTATTTAAATAGATTCATATTTAGCAACAAAGAAAAGAAAAAAAAAACAGACAAATTTCATCAGTCATTTAACAATCTGTGTGGTCCATGAATCATGTGGGCCTTTTCAAACTTTCCATATCACATTCCACAATGTTAAACTGAAAGGCAACCTAAAAATAGTTTTATGAAGTAATGCGTGCGTGTGTACATATCTATGACTATAAATATGCCTGAGTTTATGTTATCAGAACCCATGAAACTGTATTTAAACTTTTCTTTGATATGTATTTTTCTTTTAATGTTTTTGATGGCGAAGTGTGTTTTTTTTCTCTTCTAGTAATGACAATGAACTGTAAAGAAATTGTGAAGATATGACAGGTACTTCCCCATATGTCACTGATCAGAAAAACACAATTTGAACAGGCCTCACACAGACCTGAATTTAAAAGTACCACAGAGACACAGTGGTTGATCAACAAATGGTTGTTGCACCTCGTCATATTAAACTGGAACAAGAGAAAGTATTTTAACATTGCAAAAAAGGCTGATTTTGGCTGATATAAAGCAATTTCTGATTGTAAATGAATTAATGAATTTGGTCAAAAGTTTCCACAAACAGAAGACGTACATATGTTCTAAAAAAATATTAGGTGTTTAGTTAATGTTTTATTTATTATTATTAAATCTAAGATCCCCCCTTTATATATATATATATATATATATATATAAACAAACAAGCGTAGTTTGTATTGTCAGGAAATACCAATATTTTTCAATTGTGTTGTTATCCTCAATGAGGTATGTACAGTCATTATTGTGTTTTATTTTTTTGTGAATAGTCATGTAACTATAGTACCATGTATTACTTTTGGATCAGTGTTGAAGCATTTACCATTAGATAAAAAATACACTGGATATTTATTGAAGTGCTGGTGGAGTGTTTAGTCGTAAAGCACTACTTATCAACTCCTTTTTTTAGCATGGGTTTTCATGACTCATCTGAATGAATAGGCTTGTATTGAGGGTTTTTTTGAAAAAACCCAACTGTGCAACTACAATAAATAACAGATTAAGGGTCCACTTGGAGTGTGTGTATTTTGTTTGAAAACCAGTAGATGATGCTGCCACAACAGACTGAGTTTTTTTTTTTTTTGCCAAACATCGGTCCAAATTAACAACAGCATATTCTGCTAGTTTTGCTTTTATGATTTTTCACAATACACTTCTTTTCTGTGCCAACTATAGAGGTCAGAGGTTAAAAATGACATATTTCAGTTTATTTTTTAACACCACCTACATCAAATTATATCTTTTTTTGGTAAAATGTACCATGTGGAAACTGTGTTACAATGAACTAGTAATTTCTAACTGAGAATTATTTTGAAAAGGAATGCTAGTGATATTGCTGAAAGAAAAATCAGAAATTGTGGTCATTTTCATATTGCTATTTTTGACGAGTTTCCATTTTTGGCACCCATTTACTGGGATCTTAAGATATTAATAGCTCTAACAAAAAAAACCTGATCCTCTCCCGCCAATATTTTTCCACCTGCATGTGTCCCGCCCAGATAATGTCATGCCAGGGATGTGTCACTTTAACTAACAACTGTACTTACAGTCAGTGAGGCATATCACATCCACCCTATGCTCCACCCCACCCCTCCATGAACACAAACCATCCAGCGAGTTTCACTCTTGCACAGCCACAATGTAAACATTTATCCTGTTCCCAGAGACCCACTGCGTGTCGGCGAACACACCAAAGGCTAACAGAGTTTGTCGTGCATACTGTGGCTGAAAGTACATATTTATAAATTTATATCTGAAATTGTTTATAAGGTTTTTTTTCACAACATGAAACAAATGATCACCCTTAATAGGAAATATCAGCCCATTCTCACCCCCAAGGCATCACCTAACTGACGCTTCGGGAGCATTTTGACCATGCTTCAATGTTTGACGCTTTAGGCGCCCTTTAGCGTCAGTAAGATGACGCCCTAGGATCGCGTGTACCCTACCCCCAGTGGCGGATAGCAATTTGGGGGCCCAAGGCGAAGGTATGTATGGGCTTCCATACCTCACAGTCCTCCTATCACTCACTGCGTCTCAGTGTGTTTATCTTTCGCGTTGAGCACCGTTAAGGACTAGTCCATTTCATTGTGAAAATAGGGGGGTGTATGTGTAGGGACAGATAACCATAAACTGGATATTTTAACCACTACTTAAATGTTTCAATGCATTTCTTAAGAATATTAATAAAAATATACTATGCCTTTGAAGCGTTCATGATAAAGGGCTCTTTTTTTTTGAGGTTGGTTGGGGGCCCCCCTATACGACCGTTTGGTAGGGGGCCCCAAGCAGCCGCCTACCTATGCCTCTATATTAAGACCGCCACTTTTTTCCGGGTTGAAATTTTGACTTTCAATATCTCGGCTCTGGAAGGGTCTAGAGCCTCCATTTTTGCGCGCTGGTCGAAGTCTCGTGGCCCTCTGTCAGAATCCAGAATTTCGAGAAGATCGGAGGGGGTCAAAATTTCGGCCAAAAAAAAAAAAAAAAAAACGACAGTGTTACCCCTTACGGGTTTTTTTTTTCGGGTCGAATTTTTGACTTTCGATATCTCGGCTCTGGAAGGGTCTAGAGCCTCCATTTTTGCGCGCTGGTCGAAGTCTCGTGGCCCTCTGTCAGAATCCAGAGTTTCAAGAAGATCGGAGGGGGTCAAAATTTTGGCCAAAAAAAAGAAAAACGACAGTGTTACCCCTTATGTTTTCTTTTCGGGTCGAACTTTTGACTTTTGATATCTCGGCTCTGGAAGGGTCTAGAGCCTCCATTTTTGCACACTGGTCGAAGTCTTGTGGCCCTCTGTCAGAATCCAGAGTTTCAAGAAGATCAGAGGGGGTCAAAATTTCGGCCAAAAAAAACCCCACAGTGTTACCCCTTATGTTTTTTTTTCGGGTTGAAATTTTGACTTTCGATATCTCGGCTCTGGAAGGGTCTAGAGCCTCCATTTTTGCGTGCTGGTCGAAGTCTCGTGGCCCTCTGTCAGAATCCAGAGTTTCAAGAAGATCAGAGGGGGTCAAAATTTCGGCCAAAAAAAAAATGACAGTGTTACCCCTTATGTTTTTTTTTTCGGGTCCAAATTTTGACCTTTGATATCTTGGCTCTGGAAGGGTCTAGAGCCTCCATTTTTGCGCGCTGGTCGAAGTCTCGTGGCCCTCTTTCAGAATCCAGAGTTTCAAGAAGATCGGAGGGGGTCAAAATTTCGGGCAAAAAAAAAAAAACGACAGTATTACCCCATACGTTTTTTTTTTCGGGTCGAAATTTTGACTTTTGATATCTCGGCTCTGGAAGGGTCTAGAGCCTCCATTTTTGCGTGCTGGTCAAAGTCTTGTGGTCCTCTGTCAGAATCCAGAGTTTCAAGAAGATCGGAGGGGGTCAAAATTTCGGCCAAAAAAACCCCCACAGTGTTACCCCTTATGTTTTTTTTTCGGGTTGAAATTTTGACTTTCGATATCTCGGCTCTGGAAGGGTCTAGAGCCTCCATTTTTGCGCGCTGGTCGAAGTCTCGTGGCCCTCTGTCAGAATCCAGAGTTTCAAGAAGATTGGAGGGGGTCAACATTTCGGCCAAAAAAAAAACGACAGTGTTACCCCTTATGTTTTTTTCGGGTTGAAATTTTGACTTTTGATATCTCGGCTCTGGAAGGGTCTAGAGCCTCCATTTTTGCGCGTTGGTCGAAGTCTCGTGGCCCTCTGTCAGAATCCAGAGTTTCAAGAAGATCGGAGGGGGTCAAAATTTCGGCCAAAAAAAAAAACACATTGTTACCCCTTACGTTTTTTTTTTCGGGTTGAAATTTTGACTTTCGATATCTCGGCTCTGGAAGGGTCTAGAGCCTCCATTTTTGCGCGCTGGTCGAAGTCTCGTGGCCCTCTGTCAGAATCCAGAGTTTCAAGAAGATTGGAGGGGGTCAAAATTTCAGCCAAAACAAAACACGACAGTGTTACCCCTTATGGTTTTTTCGGGTTGAAAATTTGACTTTCGATATCTCGGCTCTGGAAGGGTCTAGAGCCTCCATTTTTGCGCGCTGGTCGAAGTCTCGTGGCCCTCTGTCAGAATCCATAGTTTCAAGAAGATCGGAGGGGGTCAAAATTTCGGCCAAAAAAAAAACCCGACAGTGTTACCCCTTATGGTTTTTTCGGGTTGAAAATTTGACTTTCGATATCTCGGCTCTGGAAGGGTCTAGAGCCTCCATTTTTGCGCGCTGGTCGAAGTCTCGTGGCCCTCTGTCAGAATCCAGAGTTTCAAGAAGATCGGAGGGGGTCAAAATTTCGGCCAAAAAAAAAAAAACGACAGTGTTACCCCTTACGTTTTTTTTTCGGGTCGAAATTTTGACTTTCGATATCTCGGCTCTGGAAGGGTCTAGAGCCTTCATTTTTGCGCGCTGTGTCGAAGTCTCGTGGCCCTCTGTCAGAATCCAGAGTTTCAAGAAGATCGGAGGGGGTCAAAATTTCGGGCCAAAAAAAACCCCACAGTGTTACCCCTTATGTTTTTTTTCAGGTTGAAATTTTGACATTCTATATCTCGGCTCTGGAAGGGTCTAGAGCCTCCATTTTTGCGCGCTGGTCGAAGTCTCGTGACCCTCTGTCAGAATCCAGAGTTTCAAGAAGATTGGAGGGGGTCAAAATTTCGCCCCAAAAAAATGACAGTGTTACCCCTTATGTTTCTTTTCCGGGTTGAAATTTTGACTTTCGATATCTCGGCTCTGGAAGGGTCTAGAGCCTCCATTTTTGCGCGCTGGTCGAAGTCTCGTGACCCTCTGTCAGAATCCAGAGTTTCAAGAAGATCGGAGGGGGTCAAAATTTTGGCCAAAAAAACCCCCACAGTGATACCCCTTATGTTTTTTTTTTACTTTCGATATCTCTGCTCTGGAAGGGTCTAGAGCCTCCATTTTTGCGCGCTGGTCGAAGTCTCATGACCCTCTGTCAGAATCCAGAGTTTCAAGAAGATCGGAGGGGGTCAAAATTTCGGGCCAAAAAAAACCCCACAGTGATACCCCTTATGTTTTTTTTCAGGTTGAAATTTTGACATTCTATATCTCGGCTTTGGAAGGGTCTAGAGCCTCCATTTTTGCGCGCTGGTCGAAGTCTCGTGACCCTCTGTCAGAATCCAGAGTTTCAAGAAGATTGGAGGGGGTCAAAATTTCGGCCAAAAAAAAAAAAACGACAGTGTTACCCCTTAGGTTTTTTTTTCGGGTCGAAATTTTGACTTTCAATATCTCGGCTCTGGAAGGGTCTAGAGCCTCCATTTTTGCGCGCTGGTCGAAGTCTCGTGGCCCTCTGTCAGAATCCAGAGTTTCAAGAGGATCGGAGGGGGTCAAAATTTCAGCCAAAAAAAAAAAATACGACATTGTTACCCCTTATGTTTTTTTTCGTGTTGAAATTTTGACTTTCGATATCTCGGCTCTGGAAGGGTCTAGAGCCTCCATTTTTGCGCGCTGGTCGAAGTCTCGTGGCCCTGTGTCAGAATCCAGAGTTTCAAGAAGATAGGAGGGGGTCAAAATTTCGGCCAAAAAAAAAAAAAACGACAGTGTTACCCCTTACGTTTTTTTTCGGGTTGAAATTTTGACTTTCGATATCTCGGCTCTGGAAGGGTCTAGAGCCTCCATATTTGCGTGCTGGTCGAAGTCTCGTGGCCCTCTGTCAGAATCCAGAGTTTCAAGAAGATCGGAAGGGGTCAAAATTTCGGCCAAAAAAAAAAATCGACAGTGTTACCCCTTATGGTTTTTTTTTCGGATTGAAATTTTGACTTTCGATATCTCGGCTCTGGAAGAGTCTAGAGCCTCCATTTTTGCGCGCTGGTCGAAGTCTCGTGGCCCTCTGTCAGAATCCAGAGTTTCAAGAAGATTGGAGGGGGTCAAAATTTCGGCCAAAAAAAAAAAAAACGACAATGTTACCCCTTATGTTTTTTTTTTTGGGTTGAAATTTTGACTTTCGATATCTCGGCTCTGGAAGGGTCTAGAGCCTCCATTTTTGTGCGCTGGTCGAAGTCTCGTGGCCCTCTGTCAGAATCCAGAGTTTCAAGAAGATCGGAAGGGGTCAAAATTTCGGCCAAAAAAAAAAACGACAGTGTTACCCCTTATGGTTTTTTTTCGGGTTGAAATTTTGACTTTAGATATCTCGGCTCTGGAAGGGTCTGGAGCCTCCATTTTTGCGCGCTGGTCGGAGTCTCGTGGCCCTCTGTCAGAATCCAGAGTTTCAAGAAGATCGGAGGGGGTCAAAATTTCGGCCAAAAAAAAACGACAGTGTTACCCCTTATGTTTTTTTACTGGTTGAAATTTTGACTTTCGATATCTCGGCTCTGGAAGGGTCTAGAGCCTCCATTTTTGCGCGCTGGTCGAAGTCTCGTGGCCCTCTGTCAGAATCCAGAGTTTCAAGAAGATCGGAGTGGGTCAAAATTTCGGCCCAAAAAAAAAATCGACAGTGTTACCCCTTATGGTTTTTTTTTTCGGGTTGAAATTTTGACTTTCGATATCTCGGCTCTGGAAGGGTCTAGAGCCTCCATTTTTGCGCGCTGGTCGAAGTCTCGTGGCCCTCTGTCAGAATCCAGAGTTTCAAGAAGATTGGAGGGGGTCAAAATTTCGGCCAAAAAAAAAAAAAACGACAATGTTACCCCTTATGTTTTTTTTTTTGGGTTGAAATTTTGACTTTCGATATCTCGGCTCTGGAAGGGTCTAGAGCCTCCATTTTTGTGCGCTGGTCGAAATCTCGTTGCCCTCTGTCAGAATCCAGAGTTTCAAGAAGATCGGAAGGGGTCAAAATTTCGGCCAAAAAAAAAAACGACAGTGTTACCCCTTATGGTTTTTTTTCGGGTTGAAATTTTGACTTTAGATATCTCGGCTCTGGAAGGGTCTAGAGCCTCCATTTTTGCGCGCTGGTCGGAGTCCCGTGGCCCTCTGTCAGAATCCAGAGTTTCAAGAAGATCGGAGGGGGTCAAAATTTCGGCCAAAAAAAAACGACAGTGTTACCCCTTATGTTTTTTTACGGGTTAAAATTTTGACTTTCGATATCTTGGCTCTGGAAGGGTCTAGAGCCTCCATTTTTGCGTGCTGGTCGAAGTCTCGTGGCCCTCTGTCAGAATCCAGAGTTTCAAGAAGATCGGAGTGGGTCAAAATTTCGGCCAAAAAAAAAAAACGACAGTGTTACCCCTTACATTTTTTTTTCGGGTCGAAATTTTGACTTTAGATATCTTGGCTCTGGAAGGGTCTAGAGCCTCCTTTTTTGCGCGCTGGTCGAAGTCTTGTGGCCCTCTGTCAGAATCCAAAGTTTCAAGAAGATCGGAGGGGGTCAAAATTTCGTCCAAAAAAAAAAAACGACAGTGTTACCCCTTACGTTTTTTTTTTCGGGTCAAAAATTTTGACTTTTGATATCTCGGCTCTGGAAGGGTCTAGAGCCTCCATTTTTTAACGCTGAACGAAGTCTTGTGGCCCTCTGTCAGAATCCAGAGTTTCAAGAAGATCGGAGGGGGTCAAAATTTCGGCCAAAAAAAAAACAACACATTGTTACCCCTTACGTTTTTTTTTCGGGTTGAAATTTTGACTTTCGATATCTCGGCTCTGGAAGGGTCTAGAGCCTCCATTTTTGCGCGCTGGTCGAAGTCTCGTGGCCCTCTGTCAGAATCCAGAGTTTCAAGAAGATCGGAAGGGGTCAAAATTTCGGCCAAAAAAAAAAACGACAGTGTTATCCCTTAGGTTTTTTTCGGGTTGAAATTTTGACTTTCGATATCTCGGCTCTGGAAGGGTCTAGAGCCTCCATTTTTGCGCGCTGGTCGAAGTCTCGTGGCCCTCTGTCAGAATCCAGAGTTTCAAGAAGATCGGAAGGGGTCAAAATTTCGGCCAAAAAAAAAAACGACAGTGTTATCCCTTAGGTTTTTTTTCGGGTTGAAATTTTGACTTTCGATATCTCGGCTCTGGAAGGGTCTAGAGCCTCCATTTTTGCGCGCTGGTCGAAGTCTCGTGGCCCTCTGTCAGAATCCAGAGTTTCAAGAAGATCGGAGGGGGTCAAAATTTCGTCCAAAAAAAAAACCACAGTGTTACCCCTTACGTTTTTTTTCGGGTCGAAATTTTGACTTTCGATATCTCGGCCCTGGAAGGGTCTAGAGCCTCCATTTTTGCACGCTGGTCGAAGTCTCGTGGCCCTCTGTCAGAATCCAGAGTTTCAAGAAGATCGGAGGGGGTCAAAATTTCGGCCAAAAAAAAAAACCCACAGTGTTACCCCTTATGTTTTTTTTTCGGGTTGAAATTTTGACTTTCAATATCTCGGCTCTGGAAGGGTCTAGAGCCTCCATTTTTGCGCGCTGGTCGAAGTCTCGTGGCCCTCTGTCAGAATCCAGAGTTTCAAGAAGATTGGAGGGGGTCAAAATTTCGGCCAAAAAAAAAAACGACAGTGTTACCCCTTACGTTTTTTTTTTTTTCGGGTCGAAATTTTGACTTTCGATATCTCGGCTCTGGAAGGGTCTAGAGCCTCCATTTTTGCGCGCTGGTCAAAGTCTTGTGGCCCTCTGTCAGAATCCAGAGTTTCAAGAAGATCGGACGGGGTCAAAATTTCGGCCCAAAAAAAACCACAGTGTTACCCCTTATGGTTTTTTTTTTCGGGTTGAAATTTTGACTTTTGATATCTCGGCTCTGGAAGGGTCTAGAGCCTCCATTTTTGCGCGCTGGTCGAAGTCTCGTGGCCCTCTGTCAGAATCCAGAGTTTCAAGAAGATCGGAGGGGGTCAAAATTTCGGCCAAAAAAAAAAAACGACAGTGTTACCCCTTACGTTTTTTTTTTTTTCGGGTCGAAATTTTTACTTTCGATATCTCGGCTCTGGAAGGGTCTAGAGCCTCCATTTTTGCGCGCTGGTCGAAGTCTTGTGGCCCTCTGTCAGAATCCAGAGTTTCAAGAAGATCGGAGGGGGTCAAAATTTCGGCCAAAAAAAAAATGACAGTGTTACCCCTTATGTTTTTTTTTTCAGGTCCAAATTTTGACCTTCGATATCTCGGCTCTGGAAAGGTCTAGAGCCTCCATTTTTGCGCGCCGGTCGAAGTCTCGTGGCCCTCTGTCAGAATCCAGAGTTTCAAGAAGATCGGAGGGGGTCAAAATTTCGGCCAAAAAAAAAAATGACAGTGTTACCCCTTATGTTTTTTTTTTTCAGGTCCAAATTTTGACCTTCGATATCTCGGCTCTGGAAGGGTCTAGAGCCTCCATTTTTGCGCGCTGGTCGAAGTCTCGTGGCCCTCTGTCAGAATCCAGAGTTTCAAGAAGATCGGAGGGGGTCAAAATTTCGGCCAAAAAATAAAAATGACAGTGTTACCCCTTATGTTTTTTTTCAGGTCCAAATTTTGACCTTCAATATCTCGGCTCTGGAAGGGTCTAGAGCCTCCATTTTTGCGCGCTGGTCGAAGTCTCGTGGCCCTCTGTCAGAATCCAGAGTTTCAAGAAGATCGGAGGGGGTCAAAATTTCGGCCAAAAAAAAAATGACAGTGTTACCCCTTATGTTTTTTTTTCAGGTCCAAATTTTGACCTTCGATATCTCGGCTCTGGAAGGGTCTAGAGCCTCCATTTTTGCGCGCTGGTCGAAGTCTCGTGGCCCTCTGTCAGAATCCAGAGTTTCAAGAAGATCGGAGGGGGTCAAAATTTCGGCCAAAAAAAAAATGACAGTGTTACCTCTTATGTTTTTTTTCAGGTCCAAATTTTGACCTTCGATATCTTTGCTCTGGAATGGTCTAGAGCCTCCATTTTTGCGCCCTGGTCGAAGTCTCGTGGCCCTCTGTCAGAATCCAGAGTTTCAAGAAGATCGGAGGGGGTCACAATTTCGGCCAAAAAAAAAAATGACAGTGTTACCCCTTATGTTTTTTTTTCGGGTCCAAATTTTGACCTTCGATATCTTGGCTCTGGAAGGGTCTAGAGCCTCCATTTTTGCGCGCTGGTCGAAGTCTCGTGGCCCTCTGTCAGAATCCAGAGTTTCAAGAAGATCGGAGGGGGTCAAAATTTCGGCCAAAAAAAAAATGACAGTGTTACCCCTTATGTTTTTTTTTTCAGGTCCAAATTTTGACCTTCGATATCTCGGCTCTGGAAGGGTCTAGAGCCTCCATTTTTGCGCGCTGGTCGAAGTCTCGTGGCCCTCTGTCAGAATCCAGAGTTTCAAGAAGATCGGAGGGGGTCAAAATTTCGGCCAAAAAAAAATGACAGTGTTACCCCTTGTGTTTTTTTTTTCAGGTCCAAATTTTGACCTTCGATATCTCGGCTCTGGAAGGGTCTAGAGCCTCCATTTTTGCGCGCTGGTCGAAGTCTCGTGGCCCTCTGTCAGAATCCAGAGTTTCAAGAAGATCGGAGGGGGTCAAAATTTCGGCCAAAAAAAAAATGACAGTGTTACCCCTTATGTTTTTTTTTCAGGTCCAAATTTTGACCTTCGATATCTCGGCTCTGGAAGGGTCTAGAGCCTCCATTTTTGCGCGCTGGTCGAAGTCTCATGGCCCTCTGTCAGAATCCAGAGTTTCAAGAAGATCGGAGGGGGTCAAAATTTCGGCCAAAAAAAAAATGACAGTGTTACCCCTTATGTTTTTTTTTTTTCAGGTCCAAATTTTGACCTTCGATATCTCGGCTCTGGAAGGGTCTAGAGCCTCCATTTTTGCGCGCTGGTCGAAGTCTCGTGGCCCTCTGTCAGAATCCAGAGTTTCAAGAAGATCGGAGGGGGTCAAAATTTCGGCCAAAAAAAATGACAGTGTTACCCCTTATGTTTTTTTTTCAGGTCCAAATTTTGACCTTCGATATCTCGGCTCTGGAAGGGTCTAGAGCCTCCATTTTTGCGCCCTGATCGAAGTCTCGTGGCCCTCTGTCAGAATACAGAGTTTCAAGAAGATCGGAGGGGGTCAAAATTTCGGCCAAAAAAAAAATGACAGTGTTACCTCTTATGTTTTTTTTCAGGTCCAAATTTTGACCTTCGATATCTCGGCTCTGGAATGGTCTAGAGCCTCCATTTTTGCGCCCTGGTCGAAGTCTCGTGGCCCTCTGTCAGAATCCAGAGTTTCAAGAAGATCGGAGGGGGTCAAAATTTCGGCCAAAAAAAAAATGACAGTGTTACCCCTTATGTTTTTTTTTTTTCGGGTCCAAATTTTGACCTTCGATATCTTGGCTCTGGAAGGGTCTAGAGCCTCCATTTTTGCGCGCTGGTCGAAGTCTCGTGGCCCTCTGTCAGAATCCAGAGTTTCAAGAAGATCAGAGGGGGTCAAAATTTCGGCCAAAAAAAAAAAATGACAGTGTTACCCCTTATGTTTTTTTTCAGTTCCAAATTTTGACCTTCGATATCTCAGCTCTGGAAGGGTCTAGAGCCTCCATTTTTGCGCGCTGGTCGAAGTCTCGTGGCCCTGTGTCAGAATCCAGAGTTTCAAGAAGATCGGAGGGGGTCAAAATTTTGGCCAAAAAAAAAAAATGACATTGTTACCCCTTATGTTTTTTTTTTCAGGTCCAAATTTTGACCTTCGATATCTCGGCTCAGGAAGGGTCTAGAGCCTCCATTTTTGCGCGCTGGTCGAAGTCTCGTGGCCCTCTGTCAGAATCCAGAGTTTCAAGAAGATCGGAGGGGGTCAAAATTTCGGCCAAAAAAAAATGACAGTGTTACCCCTTGTGTTTTTTTTCAGGTCCAAATTTTGACCTTCGATATCTCGGCTCTGGAAGGGTCTAGAGCCTCCATTTTTGCGCGCTGGTCGAAGTCTCGTGGCCCTCTGTCAGAATCCAGAGTTTCAAGAAGATCGGAGGGGGTCAAAATTTCGGCCAAAAAAAAATGACAGTGTTACCCCTTATGTTTTTTTTTCAGGTCCAAATTTTGACCTTCGATATCTCGGCTCTGGAAGGGTCTAGAGCCTCCATTTTTGCGCGCTGGTCGAAGTCTCGTGGCCCTCTGTCAGAATCCAGAGTTTCAAGAAGATCGGAGGGGGTCAAAATTTCGGCCAAAAAAAAAATGACAGTGTTACCCCTTATGTTTTTTTTTTCAGGTCCAAATTTTGACCTTCGATATCTCGGCTCTGGAAGGGTCTAGAGCCTCCATTTTTGCGCGCTGGTCGAAGTCTCGTGGCCCTCTGTCAGAATCCAGAGTTTCAAGAAGATCGGAGGGGGTCAAAATTTCGGCCAAAAAAAAAATGACAGTGTTACCCCTTATGTTTTTTTTTTCAGGTCCAAATTTTGACCTTCGATATCTCGGCTCTGGAAGGGTCTAGAGCCTCCATTTTTGCGCGCTGGTCGAAGTCTCGTGGCCCTCTGTCAGAATCCAGAGTTTCAAGAAGATCGGAGGGGGTCAAAATTTCGGCCAAAAAAAAAATGACAGTGTTACCCCTTATGTTTTTTTTTCAGGTCCAAATTTTGACCTTCGATATCTCGGCTCTGGAAGGGTCTAGAGCCTCCATTTTTGCGCCCTGATCGAAGTCTCGTGGCCCTCTGTCAGAATCCAGAGTTTCAAGAAGATCGGAGGGGGTCAAAATTTCGGCCAAAAAAAAAATGACAGTGTTACCCCTTATGTTTTTTTTTCAGGTCCAAATTTTGACCTTCGATATCTCGGCTCTGGAAGGGTCTAGAGCCTCCATTTTTGCGCGCTGGTCGAAGTCTCGTGGCCCTGTGTCAGAATCCAGAGTTTCAAGAAGATCGGAGGGGGTCAAAATTTCGGCCAAAAAAAAAAATGACAGTGTTACCCCTTATGTTTTTTTTTCAGGTCCAAATTTTGACCTTCGATATCTCGGCTCTGGAAGGGTCTAGAGTCTCCATTTTTGCGCGCTGGTCGAAGTCTCGTGGCCCTCTGTCAGAATCCAGAGTTTCAAGAAGATCGGAGGGGGTCAAAATTTCGGCCAAAAAAAAAATGACAGTGTTACCCCTTATGTTTTTTTTTTTCAGGTCCAAATTTTGACCTTCGATATCTCAGCTCTGGAAGGGTCTAGAGCCTCCATTTTTGCGCGCTGGTCGAAGTCTCGTGGCCCTCTGTCAGAATCCAGAGTTTCAAGAAGATCGGAGGGGGTCAAAATTTCGGCCAAAAAATAAAAATGACAGTGTTACACTTTATGTTTTTTTTTTCAGGTCCAAATTTTGACCTTCAATATCTCGGCTCTGGAAGGGTCTAGAGCCTCCATTTTTGCGCGCTGGTCGAAGTCTCGTGGCCCTCTGTCAGAATCCAGAGTTTCAAGAAGATCGGAGGGGGTCAAAATTTCGGCCAAAAAAAAAATGACAGTGTTACCCCTTATGTTTTTTTTCAGGTCCAAATTTTGACCTTCGATATCTCGGCTCTGGAAGGGTCTAGAGCCTCCATTTTTGCGCGCTGGTCGAAGTCTCGTGGCCCTCTGTCAGAATCCAGAGTTTCAAGAAGATCGGAGGGGGTCAAAATTTCGGCCAAAAAAAAAATGACAGTGTTACCTCTTAGGTTTTTTTTCAGGTCCAAATTTTGACCTTCGATATCTCGGCTCTGGAATGGTCTAGAGCCTCCATTTTTGCGCCCTGGTCGAAGTCTCGTGGCCCTCTGTCAGAATCCAGAGTTTCAAGAAGATCGGAGGGGGTCAAAATTTCGGCCAAAAAAAAATGACAGTGTTACCCCTTATGTTTTTTTTTCGGGTCCAAATTTTGACCTTCGATATCTTGGCTCTGGAAGGGTCTAGAGCCTCCATTTTTGCGCGCTGGTCGAAGTCTCGTGGCCCTCTGTCAGAATCCGGAGTTTCAAGAAGATCGGAGGGGGTCAAAATTTCGGCCAAAAAAAAATGACAGTGTTACCCCTTACGTTTTTTTTTCAGGTCCAAATTTTGACCTTCGATATCTCGGCTCTGGAAGGGTCTAGAGCCTCCATTTTTGCGCGCTGGTCGAAGTCTCGTGGCCCTGTGTCAGAATCCAGAGTTTCAAGAAGATCGGAGGGGGTCAAAATTTTGGCCAAAAAAAAAATGACAGTGTTACCCCTTATGTTTTTTTTTTCAGGTCCAAATTTTGACCTTCGATATCTCGGCTCTGGAAGGGTCTAGAGCCTCCATTTTTGCGCGCTGGTCGAAGTCTCGTGGCCCTCTGTCAGAATCCAGAGTTTCAAGAAGATCGGAGGGGGTCAAAATTTTGGCCAAAAAAATGACAGTGTTACCCCTTGTGTTTTTTTTTTTTCAGGTCCAAATTTTGACCTTCGATATCTCGGCTCTGGAAGGGTCTAGAGCCTCCATTTTTGCGCGCTGGTCGAAGTCTCGTGGCCCTCTGTCAGAATCCAGAGTTTCAAGAAGATCGGAGGGGGTCAAAATTTCGGCCAAAAAAAAATGACAGTGTTACCCCTTATGTTTTTTTTTTCAGGTCCAAATTTTGACCTTCGATATCTCGGCTCTGGAAGGGTCTAGAGCCTCCATTTTTGCGCGCTGGTCGAAGTCTCGTGGCCCTCTGTCAGAATCCAGAGTTTCAAGAAGATCGGAGGGGGTCAAAATTTCGGCCAAAAAAAAATGACAGTGTTACCCCTTGTGTTTTTTTTTTCAGGTCCAAATTTTGACCTTCGATATCTCGGCTCTGGAAGGGTCTAGAGCCTCCATTTTTGCGCGCTGGTCGAAGTCTCGTGGCCCTCTGTCAGAATCCAGAGTTTCAAGAAGATCGGAGGGGGTCAAAATTTCGGCCAAAAAAAAAAATGACAGTGTTACCCCTTATGTTTTTTTTTTCAGGTCCAAATTTTGACCTTCGATATCTCGGCTCTGGAAGGGTCTAGAGCCTCCATTTTTGCGCGCTGGTCGAAGTCTCGTGGCCCTCTGTCAGAATCCAGAGTTTCAAGAAGATCGGAGGGGGTCAAAATTTCGGCCAAAAAAAAAAATGACAGTGTTACCCCTTATGTTTTTTTTTTTCAGGTCCAAATTTTGACCTTCGATATCTCGGCTCTGGAAGGGTCTAGAGCCTGCATTTTTGCGCGCTGGTCGAAGTCTCGTGGCCCTCTGTCAGAATCCAGAGTTTCAAGAAGATCGGAGGGGGTCAAAATTTCGGCCAAAAAAAAATGACAGTGTTACCCCTTATGTTTTTTTTTTCAGGTCCAAATTTTGACCTTCGATATCTCGGCTCTGGAAGGGTCTAGAGCCTCCATTTTTGCGCCCTGATCGAAGTCTCGTGGCCCTCTGTCAGAATCCAGAGTTTCAAGAAGATCGGAGGGGGTCAAAATTTCGGCCAAAAAAAAAATGACAGTGTTACCCCTTATGTTTTTTTTTTCAGGTCCAAATTTTGACCTTCGAAATCTCGGCTCTGGAGGGGTCTAGAGCCTCCATTTTTGCGCGCTGGTCGAAGTCTCGTGGCCCTGTGTCAGAATCCAGAGTTTCAAGAAGATCGGAGGGGGTCAAAATTTCGGCCAAAAAAAAAAAATGACAGTGTTACCCCTTATGTTTTTTTTTTTCAGGTCCAAATTTTGACCTTCGATATCTCGGCTCTGGAAGGGTCTAGAGCCTCCATTTTTGCGCGCTGGTCGAAGTCTCGTGGCCATGTGTCAGAATCCAGAGTTTCAAGAAGATCGGAGGGGGTCAAAATTTCGGCCAAAAAAAAAAAAGACAGTGTTACCCCTTATGTTTTTTTTTTCAGGTCCAAATTTTGACCTTCGATATCTCGGCTCTGGAAGGGTCTAGAGCCTCCATTTTTGCGCGCTGGTCGAAGTCTCGTGGCCCTCTGTCAGAATCCAGAGTTTCAAGAAGATCGGAGGGGGTCAAAATTTCGGCCAAAAAATAAAAATGACAGTGTTACCCCTTATGTTTTTTTTTTTCAGGTCCAAATTTTGACCTTCAATATCTCGGCTCTGGAAGGGTCTAGAGCCTCCATTTTTGCGCGCTGGTCGAAGTCTCGTGGCCCTCTGTCAGAATCCAGAGTTTCAAGAAGATCGGAGGGGGTCAAAATTTCAGCCAAAAAAAAAATGACAGTGTTACCCCTTATGTTTTTTTTTCAGGTCCAAATTTTGACCTTCGATATCTCGGCTCTGGAAGGGTCTAGAGCCTCCATTTTTGCGCCCTGATCGAAGTCTCGTGGCCCTCTGTCAGAATCCAGAGTTTCAAGAAGATCGGAGGGGGTCAAAATTTCGGCCAAAAAAAAAATGACAGTGTTACCCCTTATGTTTTTTTTTTCAGGTCCAAATTTTGACCTTCGATATCTCGGCTCTGGAAGGGTCTAGAGCCTCCATTTTTGCGCGCTGGTCGAAGTCTCGTGGCCCTGTGTCAGAATCCAGAGTTTCAAGAAGATCGGAGGGGGTCAAAATTTCGGCCAAAAAAAAAAATGACAGTGTTACCCCTTATGTTTTTTTTTCAGGTCCAAATTTTGACCTTCGATATCTCGGCTCTGGAAGGGTCTAGAGTCTCCATTTTTGCGCGCTGGTCGAAGTCTCGTGGCCCTCTGTCAGAATCCAGAGTTTCAAGAAGATCGGAGGGGGTCAAAATTTCGGCCAAAAAAAAAAATGACAGTGTTACCCCTTATGTT
This sequence comes from Cyprinella venusta, assembly GCA_038021265.1. Lineage (NCBI taxonomy): Eukaryota > Metazoa > Chordata > Actinopteri > Cypriniformes > Leuciscidae > Cyprinella > Cyprinella venusta. Next base: position 24,529,364 of record CM075866.1, read on the forward strand.
TTTTTTTTCAGGTCCAAATTTTGACCTTCGATATCTCAGCTCTGGAAGGGTCTAGAGCCTCCATTTTTGCGCGCTGGTCGAAGTCTCGTGGCCCTCTGTCAGAATCCAGAGTTTCAAGAAGATCGGAGGGGGTCAAAATTTCGGCCAAAAAATAAAAATGACAGTGTTACACTTTATGTTTTTTTTTTCAGGTCCAAATTTTGACCTTCAATATCTCGGCTCTGGAAGGGTCTAGAGCCTCCATTTTTGCGCGCTGGTCGAAGTCTCGTGGCCCTCTGTCAGAATCCAGAGTTTCAAGAAGATCGGAGGGGGTCAAAATTTCGGCCAAAAAAAAAAATGACAGTGTTACCCCTTATGTTTTTTTTTCAGGTCCAAATTTTGACCTTCGATATCTCGGCTCTGGAAGGGTCTAGAGCCTCCATTTTTGCGCGCTGGTCGAAGTCTCGTGGCCCTCTGTCAGAATCCAGAGTTTCAAGAAGATCGGAGGGGGTCAAAATTTCGGCCAAAAAAAAAAATGACAGTGTTACCTCTTATGTTTTTTTTCAGGTCCAAATTTTGACCTTCGATATCTCGGCTCTGGAATGGTCTAGAGCCTCCATTTTTGCGCCCTGGTCGAAGTCTCGTGGCCCTCTGTCAGAATCCAGAGTTTCAAGAAGATCGGAGGGGGTCAAAATTTCGGCCAAAAAAAAAATGACAGTGTTACCCCTTATGTTTTTTTTTTCGGGTCCAAATTTTGACCTTCGATATCTTGGCTCTGGAAGGGTCTAGAGCCTCCATTTTTGCGCGCTGGTCGAAGTCTCGTGGCCCTCTGTCAGAATCCGGAGTTTCAAGAAGATCGGAGGGGGTCAAAATTTCGGCCAAAAAAAAAATGACAGTGTTACCCCTTATGTTTTTTTTTCAGGTCCAAATTTTGACCTTCGATATCTCGGCTCTGGAAGGGTCTAGAGCCTCCATTTTTGCGCGCTGGTCGAAGTCTCGTGGCCCTGTGTCAGAATCCAGAGTTTCAAGAAGATCGGAGGGGGTCAAAATTTTGGCCAAAAAAAAAAATGACAGTGTTACCCCTTATGTTTTTTTTTCAGGTCCAAATTTTGACCTTCGATATCTCGGCTCTGGAAGGGTCTAGAGCCTCCATTTTTGCGCGCTGGTCGAAGTCTCGTGGCCCTCTGTCAGAATCCAGAGTTTCAAGAAGATCGGAGGGGGTCAAAATTTCGGCCAAAAAAAAATGACAGTGTTACCCCTTGTGTTTTTTTTTTCAGGTCCAAATTTTGACCTTCGATATCTCGGCTCTGGAAGGGTCTAGAGCCTCCATTTTTGCGCGCTGGTCGAAGTCTCGTGGCCCTCTGTCAGAATCCAGAGTTTCAAGAAGATCGGAGGGGGTCAAAATTTCGGCCAAAAAAAAAATGACAGTGTTACCCCTTATGTTTTTTTTTTCAGGTCCAAATTTTGACCTTCGATATCTCGGCTCTGGAAGGGTCTAGAGCCTCCATTTTTGCGCGCTGGTCGAAGTCTCGTGGCCCTCTGTCAGAATCCAGAGTTTCAAGAAGATCGGAGGGGGTCAAAATTTCGGCCAAAAAAAAATGACAGTGTTACCCCTTGTGTTTTTTTTTTCAGGTCCAAATTTTGACCTTCGATATCTCGGCTCTGGAAGGGTCTAGAGCCTCCATTTTTGCGCGCTGGTCGAAGTCTCGTGGCCCTCTGTCAGAATCCAGAGTTTCAAGAAGATCGGAGGGGGTCAAAATTTCGGCCAAAAAAAAAATGACAGTGTTACCCCTTATGTTTTTTTTTTTCAGGTCCAAATTTTGACCTTCGATATCTCGGCTCTGGAAGGGTCTAGAGCCTCCATTTTTGCGCGCTGGTCGAAGTCTCGTGGCCCTCTGTCAGAATCCAGAGTTTCAAGAAGATCGGAGGGGGTCAAAATTTCGGCCAAAAAAAAAAATGACAGTGTTACCCCTTATGTTTTTTTTTCAGGTCCAAATTTTGACCTTCGATATCTCGGCTCTGGAAGGGTCTAGAGCCTCCATTTTTGCGCGCTGGTCGAAGTCTCGTGGCCCTCTGTCAGAATCCAGAGTTTCAAGAAGATCGGAGGGGGTCAAAATTTCGGCCAAAAAAAAAAATGACAGTGTTACCCCTTATGTTTTTTTTTTCAGGTCCAAATTTTGACCTTCGATATCTCGGCTCTGGAAGGGTCTAGAGCCTCCATTTTTGCGCGCTGGTCGAAGTCTCGTGGCCCTCTGTCAGAATCCAGAGTTTCAAGAAGATCGGAGGGGGTCAAAATTTCGGCCAAAAAAAAATTACAGTGTTACCCCTTATGTTTTTTTTTCAGGTCCAAATTTTGACCTTCGATATCTCGGCTCTGGAAGGGTCTAGAGCCTCCATTTTTGCGCGCTGGTCGAAGTCTCGTGGCCCTCTGTCAGAATCCAGAGTTTCAAGAAGATCGGAGGGGGTCAAAATTTCGGCCAAAAAAAAATGACAGTGTTACCCCTTATGTTTTTTTTTCAGGTCCAAATTTTGACCTTCGATATCTCGGCTCTGGAAGGGTCTAGAGCCTCCATTTTTGCGCCCTGATCGAAGTCTCGTGGCCCTCTGTCAGAATCCAGAGTTTCAAGAAGATCGGAGGGGGTCAAAATTTCGGCCAAAAAAAAATGACAGTGTTACCCCTTATGTTTTTTTTTCAGGTCCAAATTTTGACCTTCGATATCTCGGCTCTGGAAGGGTCTAGAGCCTCCATTTTTGCGCCCTGATCGAAGTCTCGTGGCCCTCTGTCAGAATCCAGAGTTTCAAGAAGATCGGAGGGGGTCAAAATTTCGGCCAAAAAAAAAATGACAGTGTTACCCCTTATGTTTTTTTTTTTACAGGTCCAAATTTTGACCTTCGATATCTCGGCTCTGGAAGGGTCTAGAGCCTCCATTTTTGCGCGCTGGTCGAAGTCTCGTGGCCCTGTGTCAGAATCCAGAGTTTCAAGAAGATCGGAGGGGGTCAAAATTTCGGCCAAAAAAAAAAATGACAGTGTTACCCCTTATGTTTTTTTTTTCAGGTCCAAATTTTGACCTTCGATATCTCGGCTCTGGAAGGGTCTAGAGCCTCCATTTTTGCGCGCTGGTCGAAGTCTCGTGGCCCTCTGTCAGAATCCAGAGTTTCAAGAAGATCGGAGGGGGTCAAAATTTCGGCCAAAAAAAAAATGACAGTGTTACCCCTTATGTTTTTTTTTTCAGGTCCAAATTTTGACCTTCGATATCTCGGCTCTGGAAGGGTCTAGAGCCTCCATTTTTGCGCGCTGGTCGAAGTCTCGTGGCCCTCTGTCAGAATCCAGAGTTTCAAGAAGATCGGAGGGGGTCAAAATTTCGGCCAAAAAAAAAAATGACAGTGTTACCCCTTATGTTTTTTTTTCAGGTCCAATTTTTGACCTTCGATATCTCGGCTCTGGAAGGGTCTAGAGCCTCCATTTTTGCGCGCTGGTCGAAGTCTCGTGGCCCTCTGTCAGAATCCAGAGTTTCAAGAAGATCGGAGGGGGTCAAAATTTCGGCCAAAAAAAAAAATGACAGTGTTACCCCTTATGTTTTTTTTTCAGGTCCAAATTTTGACCTTCGATATCTCGGCTCTGGAAGGGTCTAGAGCCTCCATTTTTGCGCGCTGGTCGAAGTCTCGTGGCCCTCTGTCAGAATCCAGAGTTTCAAGAAGATCGGAGGGGGTCAAAATTTCGGCCAAAAAAAAAATGACAGTGTTACCCCTTATGTTTTTTTTTCAGGTCCAAATTTTGACCTTCGATATCTCGGCTCTGGAAGGGTCTAGAGCCTCCATTTTTGCGCGCTGGTCGAAGTCTCGTGGCCCTCTGTCAGAATCCAGAGTTTCAAGAAGATCGGAGGGGGTCAAAATTTCGGCCAAAAAAAAATGACAGTGTTACCCCTTATGTTTTTTTTTCAGGTCCAAATTTTGACCTTCGATATCTCGGCTCTGGAAGGGTCTAGAGCCTCCATTTTTGCGCCCTGATCGAAGTCTCGTGGCCCTCTGTCAGAATCCAGAGTTTCAAGAAGATCGGAGGGGGTCAAAATTTCGGCCAAAAAAAAAATGACAGTGTTACCCCTTATGTTTTTTTTTTTTCAGGTCCAAATTTTGACCTTCGATATCTCGGCTCTGGAAGGGTCTAGAGCCTCCATTTTTGCGCGCTGGTCGAAGTCTCGTGGCCCTGTGTCAGAATCCAGAGTTTCAAGAAGATCGGAGGGGGTCAAAATTTCGGCCAAAAAAAAAATGACAGTGTTACCCCTTATGTTTTTTTTTCAGGTCCAAATTTTGACCTTCGATATCTCGGCTCTGGAAGGGTCTAGAGCCTCCATTTTTGCGCGCTGGTCGAAGTCTCGTGGCCCTCTGTCAGAATCTAGAGTTTCAAGAAGATCGGAGGGGGTCAAAATTTCGGCCAAAAAAAAAAAATGACAGTGTTACCCCTTATGTTTTTTTTTTTCAGGTCCAAATTTTGACCTTCGATATCTCGGCTCTGGAAGGGTCTAGAGCCTCCATTTTTGCGCCCTGATCGAAGTCTCGTGGCCCTCTGTCAGAATCCAGAGTTTCAAGAAGATCGGAGGGGGTCAAAATTTCGGCCAAAAAAAAAATGACAGTGTTACCCCTTATGTTTTTTTTTTCAGGTCCAAATTTTGACCTTCGATATCTCGGCTCTGGAAGGGTCTAGAGCCTCCATTTTTGCGCGCTGGTCGAAGTCTCGTGGCCCTCTGTCAGAATCCAGAGTTTCAAGAAGATCGGAGGGGGTCAAAATTTCGGCCAAAAAAAAAATGACAGTGTTACCCCTTATGTTTTTTTTTTCAGGTCCAAATTTTGACCTTCGATATCTCGGCTCTGGAAGGGTCTAGAGCCTCCATTTTTGCGCGCTGGTCGAAGTCTCGTGGCCCTCTGTCAGAATCCAGAGTTTTAAGAAGATCGGAGGGGGTCAAAATTTCGGCCAAAAAAAAATGACAGTGTTACCCCTTATGTTTTTTTTTCAGGTTTATATTTTGACCTTCGATATCTCGGCTCTGGAAGGGTCTAGAGCCTCCATTTTTGCGCCCTGATCGAAGTCTCGTGGCCCTCTGTCAGAATCCAGAGTTTCAAGAAGATCGGAGGGGGTCAAAATTTCGGCCAAAAAAAAATGACAGTGTTACCCCTTATGTTTTTTTTTTTCAGGTCCAAATTTTGACCTTCGATATCTCGGCTCTGGAAGGGTCTAGAGCCTCCATTTTTGCGCGCTGGTCGAAGTCTCGTGGCCCTGTGTCAGAATCCAGAGTTTCAAGAAGATCGGAGGGGGTCAAAATTTCGGCCAAAAAAAAAAAATGACAGTGTTACCCCTTATGTTTTTTTTTTCAGGTCCAAATTTTGACCTTCGATATCTCGGCTCTGGAAGGGTCTAGAGCCTCCATTTTTGCGCGCTGGTCGAAGTCTCGTGGCCCTCTGTCAGAATCCAGAGTTTCAAGAAGATCGGAGGGGGTCAAAATTTCGGCCAAAAAAAAATGACAGTGTTACCCCTTATGTTTTTTTTTCAGGTCCAAATTTTGACCTTCGATATCTCGGCTCTGGAAGGGTCTAGAGCCTCCATTTTTGCGCCCTGATCGAAGTCTCGTGGCCCTCTGTCAGAATCCAGAGTTTCAAGAAGATCGGAGGGGGTCAAAATTTCGGCCAAAAAAAAAATGACAGTGTTACCCCTTATGTTTTTTTTTTCAGGTCCAAATTTTGACCTTTGATATCTCGGCTCTGGAAGGGTCTAGAGCCTCCATTTTTGCGCGCTGGTCGAAGTCTCGTGGCCCTCTGTCAGAATCCAGAGTTTCAAGAAGATCGGAGGGGGTCAAAATTTCGGCCAAAAAAAAAATGACAGTGTTACCCCTTATGTTTTTTTTTTCAGGTCCAAATTTTGACCTTCGATATCTCGGCTCTGGAAGGGTCTAGAGCCTCCATTTTTGCGCCCTGATCGAAGTCTCGTGGCCCTCTGTCAGAATCCAGAGTTTCAAGAAGATCGGAGGGGGTCAAAATTTCGGCCAAAAAAAAAATGACAGTGTTACCCCTTATGTTTTTTTTTTTCAGGTCCAAATTTTGACCTTCGATATCTCGGCTCTGGAAGGGTCTAGAGCCTCCATTTTTGCGCGCTGGTCGAAGTCTCGTGGCCCTGTGTCAGAATCCAGAGTTTCAAGAAGATCGGAGGGGGTCAAAATTTCGGCCAAAAAAAAAAAAATGACAGTGTTACCCCTTATGTTTTTTTTTCAGGTCCAAATTTTGACCTTCGATATCTCGGCTCTGGAAGGGTCTAGAGCCTCCATTTTTGCGCGCTGGTCGAAGTCTCGTGGCCCTCTGTCAGAATCCAGAGTTTCAAGAAGATCGGAGGGGGTCAAAATTTCGGCCAAAAAAAAAAATGACAGTGTTACCCCTTATGTTTTTTTTTCAGGTCCAAATTTTGACCTTCGATATCTCGGCTCTGGAAGGGTCTAGAGCCTCCATTTTTGCGCGCTGGTCGAAGTCTCGTGGCCCTCTGTCAGAATCCAGAGTTTCAAGAAGATCGGAGGGGGTCAAAATTTCGGCCAAAAAAAAATGACAGTGTTACCCCTTATGTTTTTTTTTCAGGTCCAAATTTTGACCTTCGATATCTCGGCTCTGGAAGGGTCTAGAGCCTCCATTTTTGCGCCCTGATCGAAGTCTCGTGGCCCTCTGTCAGAATCCAGAGTTTCAAGAAGATCGGAGGGGGTCAAAATTTCGGCCAAAAAAAAAATGACAGTGTTACCCCTTATGTTTTTTTTTTCAGGTCCAAATTTTGACCTTCGATATCTCGGCTCTGGAAGGGTCTAGAGCCTCCATTTTTGCGCGCTGGTCGAAGTCTCGTGGCCCTGTGTCAGTATCCAGAGTTTCAAGAAGATCGGAGGGGGTCAAAATTTCGGCCAAAAAAAAAAAATGACAGTGTTACCCCTTATGTTTTTTTTTTCAGGTCCAAATTTTGACCTTCGATATCTCGGCTCTGGAAGGGTCTAGAGCCTCCATTTTTGCGCGCTGGTCGAAGTCTCGTGGCCCTCTGTCAGAATCCAGAGTTTCAAGAAGATCGGAGGGGGTCAAAATTTCGGCCAAAAAAAAAAATGACAGTGTTACCCCTTATGTTTTTTTTTTTCAGGTCCAAATTTTGACCTTCGATATCTCGGCTCTGGAAGGGTCTAGAGCCTCCATTTTTGCGCGCTGGTCGAAGTCTCGTGGCCCTCTGTCAGAATCCAGAGTTTCAAGAAGATCGGAGGGGGTCAAAATTTCGGCCAAAAAATAAAAATGACAGTGTTACCCCTTATGTTTTTTTTTTTCAGGTCCAAATTTTGACCTTCAATATCTCGGCTCTGGAAGGGTCTAGAGCCTCCATTTTTGCGCGCTGGTCGAAGTCTCGTGGCCCTCTGTCAGAATCCAGAGTTTCAAGAAGATCGGAGGGGGTCAAAATTTCGGCCAAAAAAAAAATGACAGTGTTACCCCTTATGTTTTTTTTTCAGGTCCAAATTTTGACTTCGATATCTTGGCTCTGGAAGGGTCTAGAGCCTCCATTTTTGCGCGCTGGTCGAAGTCTCGTGGCCCTCTGTCAGAATCCAGAGTTTCAAGAAGATCGGAGGGGGTCAAAATTTTGGCCAAAAAAAAACGACAGTGTTACCCCTTACGTTTTTTTTTTTCGGGTCGAAATTTTGACTTTTGATATCTCGGCTCTGGAAGGGTCTAGAGCCTCCATTTTTGCACGTTTGTTTGCTCACATACCACATGGAATCTGATATTTTCAATTCCGATTTGCTCCACATCCATATGTGATCCTAAATTCGATACAGATTTTCCAATGCGACCACAGTCTGAACAGTCATATCGAAATACATCTCTTGGCCTAAAGTACCTACTCACTATATTTTCTATGGGTGGGGTGGTGATGGCGCAGTGGATAAGACACATGCCTTTGGTGTGAGACTCGGGTTCGAATCCACTGCGAGACACCAATTTGTCCCTGACACTTAACCCCTAATTGCTCCACAGGCGTGCGACCTCTGACATATAGCATTGTAAGTCGCTTTGGATAAAAGCGTAAGCTAAATGAATCAATGTAAATGTAAATTTGCTCTAAATGTTAAAAAAGCCCGAAAGCATGAAGAACAAACCTATGCAAACCCTCTTCAGTGCGCAACAATATGCATCACTTTCATGGCTTTGAGTTGGCTCCATGTGTCTGAGAGCATACAGTGAGATGTTGGCCACCAAAGTACTTTTCCAACATTTCTGCAGACACATCTAGACTTCTGTTGGCTCAAAATGCTCATTTTCTTTCCCCCTGCCTGCTTCTGAATGGGTTGCTCAATCCAGCTGTATTGTGAGCGTGAAGGTTCAATGTTCTCCATGGAATGTTCTCTCTCATTAGCGAAACTGGTTGTCTAGGAGGACAGATGCGACCACACCTCGCTGGGCCTCGAAGATGAAATGAAGTTCCACAGTCGTCAACCTCGAGATTTATTTCTTTTGTTTATTTGCCATTCATATTGTTTCAAAATGACAGAGTGGTGATTGAAATTGACTCCGTTCAACCGTTGGAAACTGACTGATTTTTTTTTTAAAGAATGTAATTCAGATATGTGTATGTGTGTATATCCCTTACTTTATTAGTTCATGCATGATGTCAAAGTGTTCTGAACACCCAAAGCTCTACGTCTCTCATGTCATTCAATGTCTAATCTTTCAACTCCAGCAGATTTAGTTAAGTGTTGGCAGGATTTTGTCTGTTTAACATGTTGAACCTTTTAATATAGCAAACATGGTTTTGAAATCTTAATAAAACATCTTGAGCTTAACAACAAAAAAAAAATTAAGGAAGAGAACATGTCAGCTGAAGAATCCCGATACTGCTGAAGACGAATTGATTATATTATATTCTATCTATCTATCTATCTATCTATCTATCTATCTATCTATCTATCTATCTATCTATCTATCTATCTATCTATCTATCTATCTATCTATCTATCTATCTATCTATCTATCTATCTATCTATCTATCTATCTATCTATCTATCTATCTATCTATCTATCTATCTATCTATCTATCTATCTATCTATCTATCTATCTATCTATCTATCTATCTATCTATCTATCTATCTATCTATCTATCTATCTATATTACTGACAAAGAGAAAGGGAGAATAAAATTGCATGGTATGCAGTTCTTTTCCAATGCCACCTGCATGTCTGTTACTGCAGGATTTGTATCTCCTCAATCACTGACACTACTGGATTACCTGTTCTTAAAGCAAAGAGCCAATGCAAGCCACATCTTGTGCACAAGTATTCAAGCTCTTACACACTTGATTTTCTTTGCTTTGTGGGATGGATTTTCCCTTTTATTTCTGGCAGTCGTCTGATTATGATTTCATGATACAATTTCCTGCTCTTTACACGCTGATCAACCACTTTCGAATGCTTGTCGTTCATTTTTCTGGTATTTAAAACTAAAACCTTGTTCTCCAGAAACCAAATCTAGAAAATACTCACAGCAGCTAACAATAAAAAAACAAAAATTCACCGTGGCTCAGACCCAACTACGATTCATAACATTGGTCGACTTTTGGTTCAATGGTTGGGTGAAAAGGTGTGTTATTGTACTAGATAGACAGGCTCACCCTGGATAGGGAAACACTTTGACAATCAGACTAATCTCTACCAATAAACAACTCCCATCGCCTTGGGTTACACTACAGCAGGTGCATTCTGGGGTTTGAATCACATTCGTGATCTGTTTACGGGACGTTCAAGACAATTCTATATTGCAAACCCATAAGTTATTTGCCAATTTTTACCAGACTACTTTTTATTTTCCATTTCCTTTAAAAAATGATTGCTTTTAGATTATTTTAGTTTAAAATCCTCATATAAAGGCAATATATCCATTAGCATATTCATATTCCTTATTCGGTTTACAGAAATAATAGGAAAGTAAACACGTCACTTTGCAGTGTGATAGAAACATGTTGTTTGATTGCAAAAGACAAATACGATTGTCCATGCTTTTACCTGTAAATAAAGCAGTAAATTGGTCAGTCATTTTTTAGTTTTTTTGTTCTTATGCTTATTTGTGGCTGGCCCATGGCATGTCAAAGTATATGTGCATGTGGCGTCATTTGCATATACTAGTATATTTGCACAACAAATGGTGCCTTCACTGAGCTGTTTTGCATGGTGTGTGCCTGCGTCTTTAGCTGACACTGAGAGTGAACGGCTGCTTTGTTTTTTCTGAAGCTGCACCCAAATATGTGTCCACCTGTCACTCATCTCCCCACTGTATTTCTGTCAATCACATTTTGTGTGTCGTGTATGTATTACATGTGAAATTAAGTTAAAATGGTTTAATGCCTGGAATATTTGGAGAATATTTTCAAGAGCATTAAAGCAATAAAGAGCAATAAAGGATAAATTATTTTTGGTATATAGTCTATTCCATGTAAAAGTTGCCATAGGTAAGAAAGATTAATCAGTAAGATTTATTTATTTATTTATTTATTTATTTATTTATTTATTTATTTATTTTAGAAATCAGCATGCTTTAAATTGACAGCAATATTTTGTAACAATGTAAATGTTTTTACTATTTATTCATTCTATTTATCAAAGAATCCTGAAAAAAGTATATGATTGCTATGTTTTTAGTTACTTGAGCACCAAATCAGCATAATAAAATGATTTCTGAAGGATCTTACTGAAAAACGAATTAATTACATTAGAACATAAAATAAATAAATATTTATAATAATTATATATATATTTATATATAATATTATTATAAATATTTATTTATATATATATGTGTGTGTGTTTAACAACTGTGTTTTAATTAAATTTTAATTAAAAAGATATTCATAGATAAATAAATAAATATAATAATGATATATATATGTGTGTGTGTGTGTGTTATTCATTTTATTAAATATTTATTTATTTATTTTAAATAATTAAAAAGATATTCATAAAATAAATGAATAAAATAATTATATGTGTGTGTGTTTAACAACTTTGTTTTAAGAGTTCAAATAATTAAAAAGATATTCTGTGGCATTTTTCTATATAATGTGTATTATTTTTTATTATATTTTAAGTTAAAAAAAATGGTAAAATATTTATGAATATTTGTTAATTTATACCTTCAAAAAATAAATACATTATTATATTTATACATTATTGTAGTGGAATATTCCACTGTTTGGGATCAGACCCTTATCCAAATTCCTACGAAAATTGAGACACATCACAGGATTGGACATTCGTTCATAAAATATGGCTCCAGGCCCACTCTGAGAGCATTGGAGCAGACAGGTACACTTTAGCAGACACAATATTCAGCGAGGTTTCTCTGTCTTACACCCACACACATTCCTCCAGCCACTTCTGGCCTTCACCCTTATCTCATGCTTTTTTTTCTACCAATTTAACTCTTACCTGGCACTCTGTGGGTTTTATGAACATCTTTAGATGATGTATTCTTTGAATAACTAAAGGATTTTTTTTTCATTCTGTCTTTTTGTTTTCAAGCATAGTTTAGACCAGTTTTACTAAAACATAAAATTAAATACTTAAAAATAAAATAAAATAACCAGGCAATAAAATAAACTGAATAAAATTAATAAAAAAAGTGATTAAGTCACGTTATTAAAATATTTATTTAGTAAGACTGTTTCCAACAAACTTTCGTCATTGAATAGGCGCATTGGTGCACTGCCACTCTAACAGTCATGTTAGCACACCTGAGCTTGTTGCAGTCTGACCTGTCTTACCGCCTCATTTGTCATCTCCAATCACAAGCTCTTTTGAGGAGAGCTGAAAGACAAGGAATTAACAGCCCTTGCTTAGTGATGACAACTCAGCCTGCTGTTCAAAAAGGAAAGTATGTGAGAACACCAGCAAGTTGAACATGTAAGGACACAGGCAAACACACTCTCCTCTGCCAGTCCCCTGCATCGTCCAAAGAGTGACTCACATTGTTTGCATCAAATATTTCTGACATTTAGGCAATGATTAGCGATGACATATATTGAAGTAACAACACTGAGTGGTTGTCTTTGGCCATGTTCAGAAGAAATTTTAGATCATATTTTGTCACTTACTACATAATATGACATCAGGTGAAATCTTTTGTGATTATAATTTTAGTGATTACAGCCTTTTGCGATTTGAAAAGCACAAGTCATATCGCAATTTCAATTTTAGTTCAGTTGTCAAAGCGATGGTGCAAAACGTAACAGAGACAAGTGTACAAAGTTGGAAACACTTGGTTCCATTTGTTAACATAACCAAGTTAACATGAACATACTTCATATTTTAATAAAATCAAAATTTGTTTCTGTTGCTACATTTAACAGACCTTTGTTATAATGAACAAACAATAAACAGTAGTATTAATCTTTGTTTACATTTACATTTAATCATTTAGCAGACGTTTTTATCCAAAGCGACTGACAAATGAGGAGATCGATAGATGCAATTAAACTAACAATAGGGCAACGATACGAAAGTGTTTTGTTTTCACAGATATAGAACAGAAAAGAAAGTGTTCGTATTAATGGATCAAGTGTTGTCAAAAAATATGTGAACAAACATTAGATAATGTGTTCCATTGGTTACATATTGATGTTAATTAATGAGATATTAGAAACACTTTACATTAAGGTTCATTAGCAATGTACTAACTTATATGAACTAACCGTGAGCAATACATTTGTATTTGTTTGTCTTTGTTAATGTTAGTTTATAAAAATAAAGCTGTTCATTGATTGTTAACTAACATTAACAATGTTTTAATAAAGTATTATTATAAGGTTGAAATTAACATAACAATGCTCACTAATGTAGCTAACTAATGAACCTTATTGTAAAGCGTTAGCTAAATAACTTTTGGTTATGAAACTGTGGTAGGACATTAGTCTGCTAACTAATGGGAAACACTGCTTCAAAGTAAAATTGATATCTTATAACTTAAATAATCTGATATATTGTATATATAAATAAATAAAATAGACAAATACATGGCATATTTATGTATTTAGCATTCAGACTAATAAACATTGTTGCAGGCAACGTTGAATAAAAGACCTTTCGGCTTAGAAAATCTATATTTCCAACACATTCTCACCCCAAGGCGTCACCTTTGACCATGCTTCAATATTTGACGTTTTAGGCGCCCTTTAGCGTCACTTACATGACGCAATCCCGCGGCGTCATCTAACTGACGCTAAAGGAAAGCGTCAGTTGAAGGACGCGGTTAGGTTTAGGTGTGGGTAAAAACATAAGGGGTTACACTGTCGTTTTTTTTTTTTTTTTTTTTGGCCGAAATTTTGACCCCCTCCGATCTTCTTGAAACTCTGGATTCTGACAGAGGTCCACGAGACTTCGACCAGCGCGCAAAAATGGAGGCTCTAGACCCTTCCAGAGCCGAGATATCGAAAGTCAAAATTTCGACCCGAAAAAAAAACTTAAGGGGTAACACTGTAGTTTTTTTTTTTTTTTGGCCGAAATTTTGACCCCCTCCGATCTTCTTGAAACTCTGGATTCTGACAGAGGGCCACGAGACTTCGACCAGTGCGCAAAAATGGAGGCTCTAGACCCTTCCAGAGCTGAGATATCAAAAGTCAAAATTTCAACCCGAAAAAAAAAACATAAGGGGTAACACTGTTGTTGTTTTTTTGGCCGAAATTTTGACCCCCTCCGATCTTCTTGAAACTCTGGATTCTGATAGAGGGCCACGAGACTTCGACCAGCGCGCAAAAATGGAGGCTCTAGACCCTTCCAGAGCCGAGATATCGAAAGTCAAAATTTCGACCGAAAAAAAAACATAAGGGGTAACACTGCCGTTTTTTTTTTTTTTGGCCGAAATTTTGACCCCCTCCGATCTTCTTGAAACTCTGGATTCTGACAGAGGGCCACGAGACTTCGACCAGCGCGCAAAAATGGAGGCTCTAGACCCTTCCAGAGCCGAGATATCGAAAGTCAAAATTTCAACCAGAAAAAAAAACATAAGGGGTAACACTGTCGTTTTTTTTTTTTGGCCGAAATTTTGACCCCCTCCAATCTTCTTGAAACTCTGGATTCTAACAGAGGTCCACGAGACTTCGACCAGCGCGCAAAAATGGAGGCTCTAGACCCTTCCAGAGCCGAGATATCGAAAGTCAAAATTTCAACCCGAAAAAAAAAACATAAGGGGTAACACTGTTGTTGTTATTTTGGCCGAAATTTTGACCCCCTCCGATCTTCTTGAAACTCTGGATTCTGATAGAGGGCCACGAGACTTCGACCAGCGCGCAAAAATGGAGGCTCTAGACCCTTCCAGAGCCGAGATATCGAAAGTCAAAATTTCGACCGGAAAAAAAAACATAAGGGGTAACACTGTCGTTTTTTTTTTTTGGCCGAAATTTTGACCCCCTCCGATCTTCTTGAAACTCTGGATTCTGACAGAGGGCCACGAGACTTCTACCAGCGCGCAAAAATGGAGGCTCTAGACCCTTCCAGAGCCGAGATATCGAAAGTCAAAATTTCAACCAGAAAAAAAAACATAAGGGGTAACACTGTCGTTTTTTTTTTTGGCCGAAATTTTGACCCCCTCCAATCTTCTTGAAACTCTGGATTCTAACAGACGGCCACGAGACTTCGACCAGCGCGCAAAAATGGAGGCTCTAGACCCTTCCAGAGCCGAGATATCGAAAGTCAAAATTTCAACCCGAAAAAAAAAACATAAGGGGTAACACTGTGGTTTTTTTTTTTTTGGCCGAAATTTTGACCCCCTCCGATCTTCGTGAAACTCTGGATTCGGACAGAGGGCCACGAAACTTTGACCAGCGCGCAAAAATGGAGGCTCTAGACCCTTCCAGAGCCGAGATATCGAAAGTCAAAATTTCAACCAGAAAAAAAAACATAAGGGGTAACACTGTCTTTTTTTTTTGGCCGAAATTTTGACCCCCTCCAATCTTCTTGAAACTCTGGATTCTAACAGACGGCCACGAGACTTCGACCAGCGCGCAAAAATGGAGGCTCTAGACCCTTCCAGAGCCGAGATATCGAAAGTCAAAATTTCAACCCGAAAAAAAAAACATAAGGGGTAACACTGTGTTTTTTTTTTTTTGGCCGAAATTTTGACCCCCTCCGATCTTCTTGAAACTCTGGATTCGGACAGAGGGCCACGAGACTCCGACCAGCGCGCAAAAATGGAGGCTCTAGACCCTTCAAGAGCCGAGATATCGAAAGTCAAAATTTCAACCCGAAAAAAAACCGTAAGGGGTAACACTGTCGTTTTTTTTTTTTTTTTTGGCCGAAATTTTGACCGCCTCCGATCTTCTTGAAACTCTGGATTCTGACAAAGGGCTACGAGACTTCGACCAGCGCGCAAAAATGGAGGCTCTAGACCCTTCCAGAGCCGAGATATCGAAAGTCAAAATTTCAACCCCAAAAAAAAAAACATAAGGGGTAACACTGTCGTTTTTTTTTTTTTTTGGCAGAAATTTTGACCCCCTCTGATCTTCTTGAAACTCTGGATTCTGACAGAGGGCCACGAGACTTCGACCAGTGCGCAAAAATGGAGGCTCTAGACCCTTCCAGAGCCGAGATATCGAAAGTCAAAATTTCAACCCGAAAAAAAACGTAAGGGGTAACACTGTCGTTTTTTTTTTTTTTTGGCCGAAATTTTGACCCCCTCCGATCTTCTTGAAACTCTGGATTATGACAGAGGGCCACGAGACTTCGACCAGCACGCAAAAATGGAGGCTTTAGACCCTTCCAGAGCCGAGATATCGAAAGTTAAAATTTCAACCCGGAAAAAAAACATAAGGGGTAACACTGTCGTTTTTTTTTTTTTTGGCCGAAATTTTGACCCACTCTGATCTTCTTGAAACTCTGGATTCTGACAGAGGGCCACGAGACTTCGACCAGCGCGCAAAAAAGGAGGCTCTAGACCCTTCCAGAGCCGAGATATCGAAAGTCAAAATTTCAACCCGGAAAAAAAAACATAAGGGGTAACACTGTCGTTTTTTTTTTTTTGGCCGAAATTTTGACCCCCTCCGATCTTCTTGAAACTCTGGATTCTGACAGAGGGCCATGAAACTTCGACCAGCGCGCAAAAATGGAGGCTCTAGACCCTTCCAGAGCCGAGATATCGAAAGTCAAAATTTCAACCCGAAAAAAAAAACATAAGGGGTAACATTGTGTTGTTTTTTTTTTTGGCCGAAATTTTGACCCCCTCCGATCTTCTTGAAACTCTGGATTCTGACAGAGGGCCACGAGACTTCGACCAACGCGTAAAAATGGAGGCTCTAGACCTTTCCAGAGCTGAGATATCGAAAGTCAAAATTTCAACCAGAAAAAAAAAACATAAGGGGTAACACTGTCGTTTTTTTTTGGCCGAAATTTTGACCCCCTCCGATCTTCTTGAAACTCTGGATTCTAACAGAGGGCCACGAGACTTCGACCAGCACGCAAAAATGGAGGCTTAGGACCCTTCCAGAGCCGAGATATCGAAAGTTAAAATTTCAACCCGGAAAAAAAAACATAAGGGGTAACACTGTCGTTTTTTTTTTTTTTTTGGCCGAAATTTTGACCCACTCTGATCTTCTTGAAACTCTGGATTCTGACAGAGGGCCACGAGACTTCGACCAGCGCGCAAAAAAGGAGGCTCTAGACCCTTCCAGAGCCGAGATATCGAAAGTCAAAATTTCAACCCGGAAAAAAAAACATAAGGGGTAACACTGTCGTTTTTTTTTTTTTGGCCGAAATTTTGACCCCCTCCGATCTTCTTGAAACTCTGGATTCTGACAGAGGGCCACGAAACTTCGACCAGCGCGCAAAAATGGAGGCTCTAGACCCTTCCAGAGCCGAGATATCGAAAGTCAAAATTTCAACCCGAAAAAAAAAACATAAGGGGTAACATTGTGTTGTTTTTTTTTTTGGCCGAAATTTTGACCCCCTCCGATCTTCTTGAAACTCTGGATTCTGACAGAGGGCCACGAGACTTCGACCAACGCGTAAAAATGGAGGCTCTAGACCTTTCCAGAGCTGAGATATCGAAAGTCAAAATTTCAACCAGAAAAAAAAAACATAAGGGGTAACACTGTCGTTTTTTTTGGCCGAAATTTTGACCCCCTCCGATCTTCTTGAAACTCTGGATTCTGATAGAGGGCCACGAGACTTCGACCAGCGCGCAAAAATGGAGGCTCTAGACCCTTCCAGAGCCGAGATATCGAAAGTCAAAATTTCGACCGGAAAAAAAAACATAAGGGGTAACACTGTCGTTTTTTTTTTTTTTGGCCGAAATTTTGACCCCCTCCGATCTTCTTGAAACTCTGGATTCTGACAGAGGGCCACGAGACTTCGACCAGCGCGCAAAAATGGAGGCTCTAGACCCTTCCAGAGCCGAGATATCGAAAGTCAAAATTTCAACCAGAAAAAAAAAACATAAGGGGTAACACTGTCGTTTTTTTTTTGGCCGAAATTTTGACCCCCTCCAATCTTCTTGAAACTCTGGATTCTAACAGATGGCCACGAGACTTCGACCAGCGCGCAAAAATGGAGGCTCTAGACCCTTCCAGAGCCGAGATATCGAAAGTCAAAATTTCAACCCAAAAAAAAAAACATAAGGGGTAACACTGTGGTTTTTTTTTTTTTGGCCGAAATTTTGACCCCCTCCGATCTTCTTGAAACTCTGGATTCGGACAGAGGGCCACGAGACTTCGACCAGCGCGCAAAAATGGAGGCTCTAGACCCTTCCAGAGCCGAGATATCGAAAGTCAAAATTTCAACCAGAAAAAAAAACATAAGGGGTAACACTGTCTTTTTTTTTTGGCTGAAATTTTGACCCCCTCCAATCTTCTTGAAACTCTGGATTCTAACAGACGGCCACGAGACTTCGACCAGCGCGCAAAAATGGAGGCTCTAGACCCTTCCAGAGCCGAGATATCGAAAGTCAAAATTTCAACCCGAAAAAAAAACGTAAGGGGTAACACTGTGGTTTTTTTTTTTTGGCCGATATTTTGACCCCCTCCGATCTTCTTGAAACTCTGGATTCGGACAGAGGGCCACGAGACTTCGACCAGCGCGCAAAAATGGAGGCTCTAGACCCTTCAAGAGCCGGGATATCGAAAGTCAAAATTTCAACCCGAAAAAAAAACATAAGGGGTAACATTGTGTTGTTTTTTTTTTGGCCGAAATTTTGACCCCCTCCGATCTTCTTGAAACTCTGGATTCTGACAGAGGGCCACGAGACTTCGACCAGCGCGTAAAAATTGAGGCTCTAGACCCTTCCAGAGCCGAGATATCGAAAGTCAAAATTTCAACCCGGAAAAAAAACATAAGGGGTAACACTGTCGTTTTTTTTTTTTTTTTTGGCCAAAATTTTACCCCCTCCGATCTTCTTGAAACTCTGGATTCTGACAGAGGGCCACGAAACTTCGACCAGCGCGCAAAAATGGAGGCTCTAGACCCTTCCAGAGCCGAGATATCGAAAGTCAAAATTTCAACCCGAAAAAAACATAAGGGGTAACACTGTGGTTTTTTTTTTTTGGCTGAAATTTTGACCCCCTCCGATCTTCTTGAAACTCTGGATTCTGACAGAGGGCCACGAGACTTCGACCAGCGCACAAAAATGGAGGCTCTAGACCCTTCCAGAGCCGAGATATCGAAAGTCAAAATTTCAACCAGAAAATAAACATAAGGGGTAACACTGCCGTTTTTTTTTTGGCCGAAATGTTGATCCCCTCTGATCTTCTTGAAACTCTGGATTCTGACAGAGGGCCACGAGACTTCGACCAGCGCGCAAAATTGGAGGCTCTAGACCCTTCCAGAGCCGAGATATCGAAAGTCAGAATTTCAACCCGGAAAAAAAACATAAGGGGTAACACTGTCGTTTTTTTTTTTTGGCCGAAATTTTGACCCCATCCGATCTTCTTGAAACTCTGGATTCTGACAGAGGGCCACGAGACTTCGACCAGCACGCAAAAATGGAGGCTCTAGACCCTTCCAGAGCCGAGATATCGAAAGTCAAAATTTCGACCGGAAAAAAAAATGTAAGGGTTAACACTGTCGTTTTTTTTTTTTGGCCGAAATTTTGACCCCCTCCAATCTTCTTGAAACTCTGGATTCTGACAGAGGGCCACGAGACTTCGACCAGCGCGCAAAAATGGAGGCTCTAGACCCTTCCAGAGCCGAGATATCGAAAGTCAAAATTTCAACCAGAAAAAAAAAACATAAGGGGTAACACTGTCGTTTTTTTTTTTGGCCGAAATTTTGACCCCCTCCAATCTTCTTGAAACTCTGGATTCTAACAGACGGCCACGAGACTTCGACCAGCGCGCAAAAATGGAGGCTCTAGACCCTTCCAGAGCCGAGATATCGAAAGTCAAAATTTCAACCCGAAAAAAAAACAAAAGGGGTAACACTGTGGTTTTTTTTTTTTGGCCGAAATTTTGACCCCCTCCAATCTTCTTGAAACTCTGGATTCTAACAGACGGCCACGAGACTTCGACCAGCGCGCAAAAATGGAGGCTCTAGACCCTTCCAGAGCCGAGATATCGAAAGTCAAAATTTCAACCCGAAAAAAAAAACATAAGGGGTAACACTGTGGGTTTTTTTTTTTGGCCGAAATTTTGACCCCCTCCGATCTTCTTGAAACTCTGGATTCGGACAGAGGGCCACGAGACTTCGACCAGCGCGCAAAAATGGAGGCTCTAGACCCTTCAAGAGCCGAAATATCGAAAGTCAAAATTTCAACCCGAAAAAAAAACATAAGGGGTAACACTGTCGTTTTTTGTTTTTTTTTTGGCAGAAATTTTGACCCCCTCTGATCTTCTTGAAACTCTGGATTCTGACAGAGGGCCACGAGACTTCGACCAGCGCGCAAAAATGGAGGCTCTAGACCCTTCCAGAGCCGAGATATCGAAAGTCAAAATTTCAACCCGAAAAAAAAACGTAAGGGGTAACACTGTCGTTTTTTTTTTTTTTGGCCGAAATTTTGACCCCCTCCGATCTTCTTGAAACTCTGGATTCTGACAGAGGGCCACGAGACTTCGACCAGCGCGCAAAAATGGAGGCTTTAGACCCTTCCAGAGCCGAGATATCGAAAGTCAAAATTTCAACCCGGAAAAAAAACATAAGGGGTAACACTGTCGTTTTTTTTTTTTTGGCCGAAATTTTGACCCCCTCCGATCTTCTTGAAACTCTGGATTCTGACAGAGGGCCACGAGACTTCGACCAGCGCGCAAAAAAGGAGGCTCTAGACCCTTCCAGAGCCGAGATATCGAAAGTCAAAATTTCAACCCGGAAAAAAAACATAAGGGGTAACACTGTCGTTTTTTTTTTTTTTGGCCGAAATTTTGACCCCCTCCGATCTTCTTGAAACTCTGGATTCTGACAGAGGGCCACGAAACTTCGACCAGCGCGCAAAAATGGAGGCTCTAGACCCTTCCAGAGCCGAGATATCGAAAGTCAAAATTTCAACCCGAAAAAAAAACATAAGGGGTAACATTGTGGTTTTTTTTTTGGCCGAAATTTTTACCCCCTCCAATCTTCTTGAAACTCTGGATTCTAACAGAGGGCCACGAGACTTCGACCAGCGCGCAAAAATGGAGGCTCTAGACCCTTCCAGAGCCGAGATATCGAAAGTCAAAATTTCAACCCGAAAAAAAAAACATAAGGGGTAACACTGTTGTTGTTTTTTTGGCCGAAATTTTGACCCCCTCCGATCTTCTTGAAACTCTGGATTCTGATAGAGGGCCACGAGACTTCGACCAGCGCGCAAAAATGGATGCTCTAGACCCTTCCAGAGCCGAGATATCGAAAGTCAAAATTTCGACCGGAAAAAAAACATAAGGGGTAACACTGTCGTTTTTTTTTTTTTGGCCGAAATCTTGACCCCCTCCGATCTTCTTGAAACTCTGGATTCTGACAGAGGGCCACGAGACTTCGACCAGCGCGCAAAAATGGAGGCTCTAGACCCTTCCAGAGCCGAGATATCGAAAGTCAAAATTTCAACCAGAAAAAAAAACATAAGGGGTAACACTGTCGTTTTTTTTTGGCCGAAATTTTGACCCCCTCCAATCTTCTTGAAACTCTGGATTCTAACAGACGGCCACGAGACTTCGACCAGCGCGCAAAAATGGAGGCTCTAGACCCTTCCAGAGCCGAGATATCGAAAGTCAAAATTTCAACCCGAAAAAAAAACATAAGGGGTAACACTGTGGTTTTTTTTTTTTGGCCGAAATTTTGACCCCCTCCGATCTTCTTGAAACTCTGGATTCTGACAGAGGGCCACGAGACTTCGACCAGCGCGCAAAAATGGAGGCTCTAGACCCTTCCAGAGCCGAGATATCGAAAGTCAAAATTTCAACCCGAAAAAAAAACGTAAGGGGTAACACTGTCGTTTTTTTTTTTTTGGCCGAAATTTTGACCCCCTCCGATCTTCTTGAAACTCTGGATTCTGACAGAGGGCCACGAGACTTCGACCAGCGCGCAAAAATGGAGGCTTTAGACCCTTCCAGAGCCGAGATATCGAAAGTCAAAATTTCAACCCGGAAAAAAAACATAAGGGGTAACACTGTCGTTTTTTTTTTTTTGGCCGAAATTTTGACCCCCTCCGATCTTCTTGAAACTCTGGATTCTGACAGAGGGCCACGAGACTTCGACCAGCGCGCAAAAAAGGAGGCTCTAGACCCTTCCAGAGCCGAGATATCGAAAGTCAAAATTTCAACCCGGAAAAAAAACATAAGGGGTAACACTGTCGTTTTTTTTTTTTTTTTGGCCGAAATTTTGACCCCCTCCGATCTTCTTGAAACTCTGGATTCTGACAGAGGGCCACGAAACTTCGACCAGCGCGCAAAAATGGAGGCTCTAGACCCTTCCAGAGCCGAGATATCGAAAGTCAAAATTTCAACCCGAAAAAAAAACATAAGGGGTAACATTGTGGTTTTTTTTTTTGGCCGAAATTTTTACCCACTCCAATCTTCTTGAAACTCTGGATTCTAACAGAGGGCCACGAGACTTCGACCAGCGCGCAAAAATGGAGGCTCTAGACCCTTCCAGAGCCGAGATATCGAAAGTCAAAATTTCAACCCGAAAAAAAAAAACATAAGGGGTAACACTGTTGTTGTTTTTTTGGCCGAAATTTTGATCCCCTCCGATCTTCTTGAAACTCTGGATTCTGACAGAGGGCCACGAGACTTCGACCAGCGCGCAAAATTGGAGGCTCTAGACCCTTCCAGAGCCGAGATATCGAAAGTCAGAAATTCAACCCGGAAAAAAAACATAAGGGGTAACATTGTGGTTTTTTTTTTGGCCGAAATTTTTACCCCCTCCAATCTTCTTGAAACTCTGGATTCTAACAGAGGGCCACGAGACTTCGACCAGCGTGCAAAAATGGAGGCTCTAGACCCTTCCAGAGCCGAGATATCGAAAGTCAAAATTTCAACCCGAAAAAAAAAACATAAGGGGTAACACTGCCGTTTTTTTTTGGCCGAAATGTTGATCCCCTCTGATCTTCTTGAAACTCTGGATTCTGACAGAGGGCCACGAGACTTCGACCAGCGCGCAAAATTGGAGGCTCTAGACCCTTCCAGAGCCGAGATATCGAAAGTCAGAATTTCAACCCGGAAAAAAAACATAAGGGGTAACACTGTCGTTTTTTTTTTTTGGCCGAAATTTTGACCCCATCCGATCTTCTTGAAACTCTGGATTCTGACAGAGGGCCACGAGACTTCGACCAGCACGCAAAAATGGAGGCTCTAGACCCTTCCAGAGCCGAGATATCGAAAGTCAAAATTTCGACCGGAAAAAAAAATGTAAGGGTTAACACTGTCGTTTTTTTTTTTTTGGCCGAAATTTTGACCCCCTCCAATCTTCTTGAAACTCTGGATTCTGACAGAGGACCACGAGACTTCGACCAGCGCGCAAAAATGGAGGCTCTAGACCCTTCCAGAGCCGAGATATCGAAAGTCAAAATTTCAACCAGAAAAAAAAAACATAAGGGGTAACACTGTCGTTTTTTTTTTTGGCCGAAATTTTGACCCCCTCCAATCTTCTTGAAACTCTGGATTCTAACAGACGGCCACGAGACTTCGACCAGCGCGCAAAAATGGAGGCTCTAGACCCTTCCAGAGCCGAGATATCGAAAGTCAAAATTTCAACCCGAAAAAAAACAAAAGGGGTAACACTGTGGTTTTTTTTTTTTTGGCCGAAATTTTGACCCCCTCCGATCTTCTTGAAACTCTGGATTCGGACAGAGGGCCACGAGACTTCGACCAGCGCGCAAAAATGGAGGCTCTAGACCCTTCCAGAGCCGAGATATCGAAAGTCAAAATTTCAACCAGAAAAAAAAACATAAGGGGTAACACTGTCTTTTTTTTTTGGCCGAAATTTTGACCCCCTCCAATCTTCTTGAAACTCTGGATTCTAACAGACGGCCACGAGACTTCGACCAGCGCGCAAAAATGGAGGCTCTAGACCCTTCCAGAGCCGAGATATCGAAAGTCAAAATTTCAACCCGAAAAAAAAACATAAGGGGTAACACTGTGGGTTTTTTTTTTGGCCGAAATTTTGACCCCCTCCGATCTTCTTGAAACTCTGGATTCGGACAGAGGGCCACGAGACTTCGACCAGCGCGCAAAAATGGAGGCTCTAGACCCTTCAAGAGCCGAGATATCGAAAGTCAAAATTTCAACCCGAAAAAAAAACGTAAGGGGTAACACTGTCGTTTTTTTTTTTTGGCCGAAATTTTGACCCCCTCCGATCTTCTTGAAACTCTGGATTCTGACAAAGGGCCACGAGACTTCGACCAGCGTGCAAAAATGGAGGCTCTAGACCCTTCCAGAGCCGAGATATCGAAAGTCAAAATTTCAACCCGAAAAAAAAACATAAGGGGTAACACTGTCGTTTTTTGTTTTTTTTTTGGCAGAAATTTTGACCCCCTCTGATCTTCTTGAAACTCTGGATTCTGACAGAGGGCCACGAGACTTCGACCAGCGCGCAAAAATGGAGGCTCTAGACCCTTCCAGAGCCGAGATATCGAAAGTCAAAATTTCAACCCGAAAAAAAAACGTAAGGGGTAACACTGTCGTTTTTTTTTTTTTTTGGCCGAAATTTTGACCCCCTCCGATCTTCTTGAAACTCTGGATTCTGACAGAGGGCCACGAGACTTCGACCAGCGCGCAAAAATGGAGGCTTTAGACCCTTCCAGAGCCGAGATATCGAAAGTCAAAATTTCAACCCGGAAAAAAAACATAAGGGGTAACACTGTCGTTTTTTTTTTTTTGGCCGAAATTTTGACCCCCTCCGATCTTCTTGAAACTCTGGATTCTGACAGAGGGCCACGAGACTTCGACCAGCGCGTAAAAGAGGAGGCTCTAGACCCTTCCAGAGCCGAGATATCGAAAGTCAAAATTTCAACCCGGAAAAAAAACATAAGGGGTAACACTGTCGTTTTTTTTTTTTTTTTTGGCCGAAATTTTTACCCCCTCCAATCTTCTTGAAACTCTGGATTCTAACAGAGGGCCACGAGACTTCGACCAGCGCGCAAAAATGGAGGCTCTAGACCCTTCCAGAGCCGAGATATCGAAAGTCAAAATTTCAACCCGAAAAAAAAAACATAAGGGGTAACACTGTTGTTGTTTTTTTGGCCGAAATTTTGACCCCCTCCGATCTTCTTGAAACTCTGGATTCTGATAGAGGGCCACGAGACTTCGACCAGCGCGCAAAAATGGATGCTCTAGACCCTTCCAGAGCCGAGATATCGAAAGTCAAAATTTCGACCGGAAAAAAAACATAAGGGGTAACACTGTCGTTTTTTTTTTTTTTGGCCGAAATTTTGACCCCCTCCGATCTTCTTGAAACTCTGGATTCTGACAGAGGGCCACGAGACTTCGACCAGCGCGCAAAAATGGAGGCTCTAGACCCTTCCAGAGCCGAGATATCGAAAGTCAAAATTTCAACCAGAAAAAAAAACATAAGGGGTAACACTGTCGTTTTTTTTTGGCCGAAATTTTGACCCCCTCCAATCTTCTTGAAACTCTGGATTCTAACAGACGGCCACGAGACTTCGACCAGCGCGCAAAAATGGAGGCTCTAGACCCTTCCAGAGCCGAGATATCGAAAGTCAAAATTT
Organism: Cyprinella venusta; assembly: GCA_038021265.1. NCBI lineage: Eukaryota > Metazoa > Chordata > Actinopteri > Cypriniformes > Leuciscidae > Cyprinella > Cyprinella venusta. Next base: position 24,554,503 of record CM075866.1, read on the forward strand.
CAACCCGAAAAAAAAACATAAGGGGTAACACTGTGGTTTTTTTTTTTGGCCGAAATTTTGACCCCCTCCGATCTTCTTGAAACTCTGGATTCTGACAGAGGGCCACGAGACTTCGACCAGCGCGCAAAAATGTAGGCTCTAGACCCTTCCAGAGCCGAGATATCGAAAGTCAAAATTTCAACCCGAAAAAAAAACGTAAGGGGTAACACTGTCGTTTTTTTTTTTTTTGGCCGAAATTTTGACCCCCTCCGATCTTCTTGAAACTCTGGATTCTGACAGAGGGCCACGAGACTTCGACCAGCGCGCAAAAATGGAGGCTTTAGACCCTTCCAGAGCCGAGATATCGAAAGTCAAAATTTCAACCCGGAAAAAAAACATAAGGGGTAACACTGTCGTTTTTTTTTTTGGCCGAAATTTTGACCCCCTCCGATCTTCTTGAAACTCTGGATTCTGACAGAGGGCCACGAGACTTCGACCAGCGCGCAAAAAAGGAGGCTCTAGACCCTTCCAGAGCCGAGATATCGAAAGTCAAAATTTCAACCCGGAAAAAAAACATAAGGGGTAACACTGTCGTTTTTTTTTTTTTTTTTGGCCGAAATTTTGACCCCCTCCGATCTTCTTGAAACTCTGGATTCTGACAGAGGGCCACGAAACTTCGACCAGCGCGCAAAAATGGAGGCTCTAGACCCTTCCAGAGCCGAGATATCGAAAGTCAAAATTTCAACCCGAAAAAAAAACATAAGGGGTAACATTGTGGGGTTTTTTTTGGCCGAAATTTTTACCCCCTCCAATCTTCTTGAAACTCTGGATTCTAACAGAGGGCCACGATACTTCGACCAGCGCGCAAAAATGGAGGCTCTAGACCCTTCCAGAGCCGAGATATCGAAAGTCAAAATTTCAACCCGAAAAAAAAAACATAAGGGGTAACACTGTTGTTGTTTTTTTGGCCGAAATTTTGACCCCCTCCGATCTTCTTGAAACTCTGGATTCTGATAGAGGGCCACGAGACTTCGACCAGCGCGCAAAAATGGATGCTCTAGACCCTTCCAGAGCCGAGATATCGAAAGTCAAAATTTCGACCGGAAAAAAAAACATAAGGGGTAACACTGTCGTTTTTTTTTTTTTGGCCGAAATTTTGACCCCCTCCGATCTTCTTGAAACTCTGGATTCTGACAGAGGGCCACGAGACTTCGACCAGCGCGCAAAAATGGAGGCTCTAGACCCTTCCAGAGCCGAGATATCGAAAGTCAAAATTTCAACCAGAAAAAAAAAACATAAGGGGTAACACTGTCGTTTTTTTTTTGGCCGAAATTTTGACCCCCTCCAATCTTCTTGAAACTCTGGATTCTAACAGACGGCCACGAGACTTCGACCAGCGCGCAAAAATGGAGGCTCTAGACCCTTCCAGAGCCGAGATATCGAAAGTCAAAATTTCAACCCGAAAAAAAAAACATAAGGGGTAACACTGTGGTTTTTTTTTTTTTGGCCGAAATTTTGACCCCCTCCGATCTTCTTGAAACTCTGGATTCTGACAGAGGGCCACGAGACTTTGACCAGCACGCAAAAATGGAGGCTCTAGACCCTTCCAGAGCAGAGATATCGAAAGTCAAAATTTCAACCCAAAAAAAAAACATAAGGGGTAACACTGTCGTTTTTTTTTTTTTTGGCCGAAATTTTGACCCCCTCCGATCTTCTTGAAACTCTGGATTCTGATAGAGGGCCACGAGACTTCGACCAGCGTGCAAAAATGGAGGCTCTAGACCCTTCCAGAGCCGAGATATCGAAAGTCAAAATTTCAACCCGAAAAAAAAAAACATAAGGGGTAACACTGTCGTTTTTTTTTTTTTTTGGCAGAAATTTTGACCCCCTCTGATCTTCTTGAAACTCTGGATTCTGACAGAGGGCCACGAGACTTCGACCAGCGTGCAAAAATGGAGGCTCTAGACCCTTCCAGAGCCGAGATATCGAAAGTCAAAATTTCAACCCGAAAAAAAAACGTAAGGGGTAACACTGTCGTTTTTTTTTTTTTTTTGGCCGAAATTTTGACCCCCTCCGATCTTCTTGAAACTCTGGATTCTGACAGAGGGCCACGAGACTTCGACCAGCGCGCAAAAATGGAGGCTTTAGACCCTTCCAGAGCCGAGATATCGAAAGTCAAAATTTCAACCCGGAAAAAAAACATAAGGGGTAACACTGTCGTTTTTTTTTTTTTTGGCCGAAATTTTGACCCCCTCCGATCTTCTTGAAACTCTGGATTCTGACAGAGGGCCACGAGACTTCGACCAGCGCGCAAAAAAGGAGGCTCTAGACCCTTCCAGAGCCGAGATATCGAAAGTCAAAATTTCAACCCGGAAAAAAAACATAAGGGGTAACACTGTCTTTTTTTTTTTTTTGGCCGAAATTTTGACCCCCTCCGATCTTCTTGAAACTCTGGATTCTGACAGAGGGCCACGAAACCTCGACCAGCGCGCAAAAATGGAGGCTCTAGACCCTTCCAGAGCCGAGATATCGAAAGTCAAAATTTCAACCCGAAAAAAAAACATAAGGGGTAACATTGTGGGTTTTTTTTTGGCCGAAATTTTTACCCCCTCCAATCTTCTTGAAACTCTGGATTCTAACAGAGGGCCACGAGACTTCGACCAGCGCGCAAAAATGGAGGCTCTAGACCCTTCCAGAGCCGAGATATCGAAAGTCAAAATTTCAACCCGAAAAAAAAAACATAAGGGGTAACACTGTTGTTGTTTTTTTGGCCGAAATTTTGACCCCCTCCGATCTTCTTGAAACTCTGGATTCTGATAGAGGGCCACGAGACTTCGACCAGCGCGCAAAAATGGATGCTCTAGACCCTTCCAGAGCCGAGATATCGAAAGTCAAAATTTCGACCGGAAAAAAAAACATAAGGGGTAACACTGTCGTTTTTTTTTTTTTGGCCGAAATTTTGACCCCCTCCGATCTTCTTGAAACTCTTGATTCTGACAGAGGGCCACGAGACTTCGACCAGCGCGCAAAAATGGAGGCTCTAGACCCTTCCAGAGCCGAGATATCGAAAGTCAAAATTTCAACCAGAAAAAAAAACATAAGGGGCAACACTGTCGGTTTTTTTTTGGCCGAAATTTTGACCCCCTCCAATCTTCTTGAAACTCTGGATTCTAACAGACGGCCACGAGACTTCGACCAGCGCGCAAAAATGGAGGCTCTAGACCCTTCCAGAGCCGAGATATCGAAAGTCAAAATTTCAACCCGAAAAAAAAACATAAGGGGTAACACTGTGGTTTTTTTTTTTTTGGTCGAAATTTTGACCCCCTCCGATCTTCTTGAAACTCTGGATTCTGACAGAGGGCCACGAGACTTCGACCAGCGCGCAAAAATGGAGGCTCTAGACCCTTCCAGAGCCGAGATATCGAAAGTCAAAATTTCAACCCGAAAAAAAAACGTAAGGGGTAACACTGTCGTTTTTTTTTTTTTTGGCCGAAATTTTGACCCCCTCCGATCTTCTTGAAACTCTGGATTCTGACAGAGGGCCACGAGACTTCGACCAGCGCGCAAAAATGGAGGCTTTAGACCCTTCCAGAGCCGAGATATCGAAAGTCAAAATTTCAACCCGGAAAAAAAACATAAGGGGTAACACTGTCGTTTTTTTTTTTTTGGCCGAAATTTTGACCCCCTCCGATCTTCTTGAAACTCTGGATTCTGACAGAGGGCCACGAGACTTCGACCAGCGCGCAAAAAAGGAGGCTCTAGACCCTTCCAGAGCCGAGATATCGAAAGTCAAAATTTCAACCCGGAAAAAAAACATAAGGGGTAACACTGTCGTTTTTTTTTTTTTTTGGCCGAAATTTTGACCCCCTCCGATCTTCTTGAAACTCTGGATTCTGACAGAGGGCCACGAAACTTCGACCAGCGCGCAAAAATGGAGGCTCTAGACCCTTCCAGAGCCGAGATATCGAAAGTCAAAATTTCAACCCGAAAAAAAAACATAAGGGGTAACATTGTGGGGTTTTTTTTGGCCGAAATTTTACCCCCTCCAATCTTCTTGAAACTCTGGATTCTAACAGAGGGCCACGAGACTTCGACCAGCGCGCAAAAATGGAGGCTCTAGACCCTTCCAGAGCCGAGATATCGAAAGTCAAAATTTCAACCCGAAAAAAAAAACATAAGGGGTAACACTGTTGTTGTTTTTTTGGCCGAAATTTTGACCCCCTCCGATCTTCTTGAAACTCTGGATTCTGATAGAGGGCCACGAGACTTCGACCAGCGCGCAAAAATGGATGCTCTAGACCCTTCCAGAGCCGAGATATCGAAAGTCAAAATTTCGACCGGAAAAAAAAACATAAGGGGTAACACTGTCGTTTTTTTTTTTTTTGGCCGAAATTTTGACCCCCTCCGATCTTCTTGAAACTCTGGATTCTGACAGAGGGCCACGAGACTTCGACCAGCGCGCAAAAATGGAGGCTCAGACCCTTCCAGAGCCGAGATATCGAAAGTCAAAATTTCAACCAGAAAAAAAAACATAAGGGGTAACACTGTCGTTTTTTTTTGGCCGAAATTTTGACCCCCTCCAATCTTCTTGAAACTCTGGATTCTAACAGACAGCCACGAGACTTCGACCAGCGCGCAAAAATGGAGGCTCTAGACCCTTCCAGAGCCGAGATATCGAAAGTCAAAATTTCAACCCGAAAAAAAAACATAAGGGGTAACACTGTGGTTTTTTTTTTTTTGGCCGAAATTTTGACCCCCTCCGATCTTCTTGAAACTCTGGATTCGGACAGAGGGCCACGAGACTTCGACCAGCGCGCAAAAATGGAGGCTCTAGACCCTTCCAGAGCCGAGATATCGAAAGTCAAAATTTCAACCCGAAAAAAAAACATAAGGGGTAACATTGTGGGTTTTTTTTTGGCCGAAATTTTTACCCCCTCCAATCTTCTTGAAACTCTGGATTCTAACAGAGGGCCACGAGACTTCGACCAGCGCGCAAAAATGGAGGCTCTAGACCCTTCCAGAGCCGAGATATCGAAAGTCAAAATTTCAACCCGAAAAAAAAAACATAAGGGGTAACACTGTTGTTGTTTTTTTGGCCGAAATTTTGACCCCCTCCGATCTTCTTGAAACTCTGGATTCTGATAGAGGGCCACGAGACTTCGACCAGCGCGCAAAAATGGATGCTCTAGACCCTTCCAGAGCCGAGATATCGAAAGTCAAAATTTCGACCGGAAAAAAAAACATAAGGGGTAACACTGTCGTTTTTTTTTTTTTTGGCCGAAATTTTGACCCCCTCCGATCTTCTTGAAACTCTGGATTCTGACAGAGGGCCACGAGACTTCGACCAGCGCGCAAAAATGGAGGCTCTAGACCCTTCCAGAGCCGAGATATCGAAAGTCAAAATTTCAACCAGAAAAAAAAACATAAGGGGTAACACTGTCGTTTTTTTTTTGGCCGAAATTTTGACCCCCTCCAATCTTCTTGAAACTCTGGATTCTAACAGACGGCCACGAGACTTCGACCAGCGCGCAAAAATGGAGGCTCTAGACCCTTCCAGAGCCGAGATATCGAAAGTCAAAATTTCAACCCGAAAAAAAAACATAAGGGGTAACACTGTGGTTTTTTTTTTTTTTGGTCGAAATTTTGACCCCCTCCGATCTTCTTGAAACTCTGGATTCTGACAGAGGGCCACGAGACTTCGACCAGCGCGCAAAAATGGAGGCTCTAGACCCTTCCAGAGCCGAGATATCGAAAGTCAAAATTTCAACCCGAAAAAAAAACGTAAGGGGTAACACTGTCGTTTTTTTTTTTTTTGGCCGAAATTTTGACCCCCTCCGATCTTCTTGAAACTCTGGATTCTGACAGAGGGCCACGAGACTTCGACCAGCGCGCAAAAATGGAGGCTTTAGACCCTTCCAGAGCCGAGATATCGAAAGTCAAAATTTCAACCCGGAAAAAAAACATAAGGGGTAACACTGTCGTTTTTTTTTTTTTGGCCGAAATTTTGACCCCCTCCGATCTTCTTGAAACTCTGGATTCTGACAGAGGGCCACGAGACTTCGACCAGCGCGCAAAAAAGGAGGCTCTAGACCCTTCCAGAGCCGAGATATCGAAAGTCAAAATTTCAACCCGGAAAAAAAACATAAGGGGTAACACTGTCGTTTTTTTTTTTTTTTGGCCGAAATTTTGACCCCCTCCGATCTTCTTGAAACTCTGGATTCTGACAGAGGGCCACGAAACTTCGACCAGCGCGCAAAAATGGAGGCTCTAGACCCTTCCAGAGCCGAGATATCGAAAGTCAAAATTTCAACCCGAAAAAAAAACATAAGGGGTAACATTGTGGGGTTTTTTTTGGCCGAAATTTTACCCCCTCCAATCTTCTTGAAACTCTGGATTCTAACAGAGGGCCACGAGACTTCGACCAGCGCGCACAAATGGAGGCTCTAGACCCTTCCAGAGCCGAGATATCGAAAGTCAAAATTTCAACCCGAAAAAAAAAACATAAGGGGTAACACTGTTGTTGTTTTTTTGGCCGAAATTTTGACCCCCTCCGATCTTCTTGAAACTCTGGATTCTGATAGAGGGCCACGAGACTTCGACCAGCGCGCAAAAATGGATGCTCTAGACCCTTCCAGAGCCGAGATATCGAAAGTCAAAATTTCGACCGGAAAAAAAAACATAAGGGGTAACACTGTCGTTTTTTTTTTTTTTGGCCGAAATTTTGACCCCCTCCGATCTTCTTGAAACTCTGGATTCTGACAGAGGGCCACGAGACTTCGACCAGCGCGCAAAAATGGAGGCTCAGACCCTTCCAGAGCCGAGATATCGAAAGTCAAAATTTCAACCAGAAAAAAAAACATAAGGGGTAACACTGTCGTTTTTTTTTGGCCGAAATTTTGACCCCCTCCAATCTTCTTGAAACTCTGGATTCTAACAGACGGCCACGAGACTTCGACCAGCGCGCAAAAATGGAGGCTCTAGACCCTTCCAGAGCCGAGATATCGAAAGTCAAAATTTCAACCCGAAAAAAAAACATAAGGGGTAACACTGTGGTTTTTTTTTTTTTGGCCGAAATTTTGACCCCCTCCGATCTTCTTGAAACTCTGGATTCGGACAGAGGGCCACGAGACTTCGACCAGCGCGCAAAAATGGAGGCTCTAGACCCTTCCAGAGCCGAGATATCGAAAGTCAAAATTTCAACCCGAAAAAAAAACATAAGGGGTAACATTGTGGGGTTTTTTTTGGCCGAAATTTTTACCCCCTCCAATCTTCTTGAAACTCTGGATTCTAACAGAGGGCCACGAGACTTCGACCAGCGCGCAAAAATGGAGGCTCTAGACCCTTCCAGAGCCGAGATATCGAAAGTCAAAATTTCAACCCGAAAAAAAAAACATAAGGGGTAACACTGTTGTTGTTTTTTTGGCCGAAATTTTGACCCCCTCCGATCTTCTTGAAACTCTGGATTCTGATAGAGGGCCACGAGACTTCGACCAGCGCGCAAAAATGGATGCTCTAGACCCTTCCAGAGCCGAGATATCGAAAGTCAAAATTTCGACCGGAAAAAAAAACATAAGGGGTAACACTGTCGTTTTTTTTTTTTTTGGCCGAAATTTTGACCCCCTCCGATCTTCTTGAAACTCTGGATTCTGACAGAGGGCCACGAGACTTCGACCAGCGCGCAAAAATGGAGGCTCTAGACCCTTCCAGAGCCGAGATATCGAAAGTCAAAATTTCAACCAGAAAAAAAAACATAAGGGGTAACACTGTCGTTTTTTTTTTGGCCGAAATTTTGACCCCCTCCAATCTTCTTGAAACTCTGGATTCTAACAGACGGCCACGAGACTTCGACCAGCGCGCAAAAATGGAGGCTCTAGACCCTTCCAGAGCCGAGATATCGAAAGTCAAAATTTCAACCCGAAAAAAAAACATAAGGGGTAACACTGTGGTTTTTTTTTTTTTTGGTCGAAATTTTGACCCCCTCCGATCTTCTTGAAACTCTGGATTCTGACAGAGGGCCACGAGACTTCGACCAGCGCGCAAAAATGGAGGCTCTAGACCCTTCCAGAGCCGAGATATCGAAAGTCAAAATTTCAACCCGAAAAAAAAACGTAAGGGGTAACACTGTCGTTTTTTTTTTTTTTTGGCCGAAATTTTGACCCCCTCCGATCTTCTTGAAACTCTGGATTCTGACAGAGGGCCACGAGACTTCGACCAGCGCGCAAAAATGGAGGCTTTAGACCCTTCCAGAGCCGAGATATCGAAAGTCAAAATTTCAACCCGGAAAAAAAACATAAGGGGTAACACTGTCGTTTTTTTTTTTTGGCCGAAATTTTGACCCCCTCCGATCTTCTTGAAACTCTGGATTCTGACAGAGGGCCACGAGACTTCGACCAGCGCGCAAAAAAGGAGGCTCTAGACCCTTCCAGAGCCGAGATATCGAAAGTCAAAATTTCAACCCGGAAAAAAAACATAAGGGGTAACACTGTCGTTTTTTTTTTTTTTGGCCGAAATTTTGACCCCCTCCGATCTTCTTGAAACTCTGGATTCTGACAGAGGGCCACGAAACTTCGACCAGCGCGCAAAAATGGAGGCTCTAGACCCTTCCAGAGCCGAGATATCGAAAGTCAAAATTTCAACCCGAAAAAAAAACATAAGGGGTAACATTGTGGGGTTTTTTTTGGCCGAAATTTTTACCCCCTCCAATCTTCTTGAAACTCTGGATTCTAACAGAGGGCCACGAGACTTCGACCAGCGCGCAAAAATGGAGGCTCTAGACCCTTCCAGAGCCGAGATATCGAAAGTCAAAATTTCAACCCGAAAAAAAAAACATAAGGGGTAACACTGTTGTTGTTTTTTTGGCCGAAATTTTGACCCCCTCCGATCTTCTTGAAACTCTGGATTCTGATAGAGGGCCACGAGACTTCGACCAGCGCGCAAAAATGGATGCTCTAGACCCTTCCAGAGCCGAGATATCGAAAGTCAAAATTTCGACCGGAAAAAAAAACATAAGGGGTAACACTGTCGTTTTTTTTTTTTTTGGCCGAAATTTTGACCCCCTCCGATCTTCTTGAAACTCTGGATTCTGACAGAGGGCCACGAGACTTCGACCAGCGCGCAAAAATGGAGGCTCTAGACCCTTCCAGAGCCGAGATATCGAAAGTCAAAATTTCAACCAGAAAAAAAAACATAAGGGGTAACACTGTCGTTTTTTTTTTTTTGGCCGAAATTTTGACCCCCTCCGATCTTCTTGAAACTCTGGATTCGGACAGAGGGCCACGAGACTTCGACCAGCGCGCAAAAATGGAGGCTCTAGACCCTTCCAGAGCCGAGATATCGAAAGTCAAAATTTCAACCCGAAAAAAAAACGTAAGGGGTAACACTGTGTTTTTTTTTTTTGGCCGAAATTTTGACCCCCTCCGATCTTCTTGAAACTCTGGATTCGGACAGAGGGCCACGAGACTTCGACCAGCGCGCAAAAATGGAGGCTCTAGACCCTTCAAGAGCCGAGATATCGAAAGTCAAAATTTCAACCCGAAAAAAAAACATAAGGGGTAACATTGTGTTTTTTTTTTTTGGCCGAAATTTTGACCCCCTCCGATCTTCTTGAAACTCTGGATTCTGACAGAGGGCCACGAGACTTCGACCAGCGCGCAAAAATTGAGGCTCTAGACCCTTCCAGAGCCGAGATATCGAAAGTCAAAATTTCAACCCGGAAAAAAAACATAAGGGGTAACACTGTCGTTTTTTTTTTTTTTGGCCGAAATTTTACCCCAACCCGATCTTCTTGAAACCCTGGATTCTGACAGAGGGCCACGAAACTTCGACCAGCGCGCAAAAATGGAGGCTCTAGACCCTTCCAGAGCCGAGATATCGAAAGTCAAAATTTCAACCCGAAAAAAAACATAAGAAGTAACACTGTGTTTTTTTTTTGGCTGAAATTTTGACCCCCTCCGATCTTCTTGAAACTCTGGATTCTGACAGAGGGCCACGAGACTTCGACCAGCGCGCAAAAATGGAGGCTCTAGACCCTTCCAGAGCCGAGATATCGAAAGTCAAAATTTCAACCAGAAAATAAACATAAGGGGTAACACTGCCGTTTTTTTTTTTTTGGCCGAAATTTTGACCCCCTCTGATCTTCGTGAAACTCTGGATTCTGACAGAGGGCCACGAGACTTCGACCAGCGCGCAAAATTGGAGGCTCTAGACCCTTCCAGAGCCGAGATATCGAAAGTCAGAATTTCAACCCAGAAAAAAAAACATAAGGGGTAACACTGTCGTTTTTTTTTTTTTTGGCCGAAATTTTGACCCCATCCGATCTTCTTGAAACTCTGGATTCTGACAGAGGGCCACGAGACTTCGACCAGCGCGCAAAAATGGAGGCTCTAGACCCTTCCAGAGCCGAGATATCGAAAGTCAAAATATTGACCGGAAAAAAAAATGTAAGGGTTAACAGTAACACTGTCGTTTTTTTTTTTTTGGCCGAAATTTTGACCCCCTCCAATCTTCTTGAAACTCTGGATTCTGACAGAGGGCCACGAGACTTCGACCAGCGCGCAAAAATGGAGGCTCTAGACCCTTCCAGAGCCGAGATATCGAAAGTCAAAATTTCAACCAGAAAAAAAAACATAAGGGGTAACACTGTCGTTTTTTTTTTGGCCGAAATTTTGACCCCCTCCAATCTTCTTGAAACTCTGGATTCTAACAGACGGCCACGAGACTTCGACCAGCGCGCAAAAATGGAGGCTCTAGACCCTTCCAGAGCCGAGATATCGAAAGTCAAAATTTCAACCCGAAAAAAAAACAAAAGGGGTAACACTGTGGTTTTTTTTTTTTTGGCCGAAATTTTGACCCCCTCCGATCTTCTTGAAACTCTGGATTCGGACAGAGGGCCACGAGACTTCGACCAGCGCGCAAAAATGGAGGCTCTAGACCCTTCCAGAGCCGAGATATCGAGAGTCAAAATTTCAACCAGAAAAAAAAAACATAAGGGGTAACACTGTCGTTTTTTTTTTTGGCCGAAATTTTGACCCCCTCCAATCTTCTTGAAACTCTGGATTCTAACAGAGGGCCACGAGACTTCGACCAGCGCGCAAAAATGGAGGCTCTAGACCCTTCCAGAGCCGAGATATCGAAAGTCAAAATTTCAACCCGAAAAAAAAAACATAAGGGGTAACACTGTTGTTGTTTTTTTGGCCGAAATTTTGACCCCCTCCGATCTTCTTGAAACTCTGGATTCTGATAGAGGGCCACGAGACTTCGACCAGCGCGCAAAAATGGATGCTCTAGACCCTTCCAGAGCCGAGATATCGAAAGTCAAAATTTCGACCGGAAAAAAAAACATAATGGGTAACACTGTCGTTTTTTTTTTTTTGGCCGAAATTTTGACCCCCTCCGATCTTCTTGAAACTCTGGATTCTGACAGAGGGCCACGAGACTTTGACCAGCACGCAAAAATGGAGGCTCTAGACCCTTCCAGAGCAGAGATATCGAAAGTCAAAATTTCAACCCAAAAAAAAAACATAAGGGGTAACACTGTCGTTTTTTTTTTTTTTTTGGCCGAAATTTTGACCCCCTCCGATCTTCTTGAAACTCTGGATTCTGATAGAGGGCCACGAGACTTCGACCAGCGCGCAAAAATGGAGGCTCTAGACCCTTCCAGAGCCGAGATATCGAAAGTCAAAATTTCGACCCGAAAAAAAAAACATAAGGGGTAACACTGTCGTTTTTTTTTTTTTTTTTGGCCGAAATTTTGTCCCCCTCCGATCTTCTTGAAACTCTGGATTCTGACAGAGGGCCACGAGACTTTGACCAGCGCGCAAAAATGGAGGCTCTAAACCCTTCCAGAGCCGAGATATCGAAAGTCAAAATTTCAACCCGAAAAAAAAAAAACGTAAGGCGTAACACTGTCGTTTTTTTTTTTTGGCCGAAATTTTGACCCCCTCCGATCTTCTTGAAACTCTGGATTCTGACAGAGGGCCACGAGACTTCGACCAGCGCGCAAAAATGGAGGCTTTAGACCCTTCCAGAGACGAGATATTCAAAGTCAAAATTTCAACCCGAAAAAAAAACATAAGGGGTAACACTGTCGTTTTTGTTTTTTTGGCCGAAATTTTGACCCCCTCCGATCTTCTTGAAACTCTGGATTCTGACAGAGGGCCACGAGACTTCGACCAGCGCGCAAAAATGGAGGCTCTAAACCCTTCCAGAGCCGAGATATCGAAAGTCAAAATTTCAACCCGAAAATAAACATAAGGGGTAACACTGCCGTTTTTTGTTTTTTTTTGGCCGAAATTTTGACCCCCTCTGATCTTCTTGAAACTCTGGATTCTGACAGAGGGCCACGAGACTTCGACCAGCGCGCAAAAATGGAGGCTCTAGACCCTTCCAGAGCCGATATATCGAAAGTCAAAATTTCAACCCGAAAAAAAAACATAAGGGGTAACACTGTCGTTTTTTTTTTTTGGCCGAAATTTTGACCCCCTCTGATCTTCTTGAAACTCTGGATTCTGACAGAGGGCCACGAGACTTCGACCAGCGCGCAAAAATGGAGGCTCTAGACCCTTCCAGAGCCGAGATATCGAATGTCAAAATTTCAACCCGAAAAAAAAAACATAAGGGGTAACACTGTCGTTTTTTTTTTTTGGCCGAAATTTTGACCCCCTCCGATCTTCTTGAAACTCTGGATTCTGACAGAGGGCCACGAGACTTCGACCAGCGCGCAAAATTGGAGGCTCTAGACCCTTCCAGAGCCGAGATATCGAAAGTCAAAATTTCAACCCGGAAAAAAAAAACATAAGGGGTAACACTGTCGTTTTTTTTTTGGCCGAAATTTTGACCCCATCCGATCTTCTTGAAACTCTGAATTCTGACAGAGCGCCACGAGACTTCGACCAACACGCAAAAATGGAGGCTCTAGACCCTTCCAGAGCCAAGATATCGAAAGTCAAAATTTTGACCCGAAAAAAAAAATTGTAAGGGGTAACACTGTCGTTTTTTTTTTTGGCCGAAATTTTGACCCCCTCCGATCTTCTTGAAACTCTGGATTCTGACAGAGGGCCACGACACTTCGACCAGCGCGCAAAAATGGAGGCTCTAGACCCTTCCAGAGCCGAGATATCGAAAGTCAAAATTTAGACCCGAAAAAAAAACATAAGGGGTAACACTGTCGTTTTTTTTTTTTTTGGCCGAAATATTGACCCCGTCCTATCTTCTTGAAACTCTGGATTCTGACAGAGGGCCACGAGACTTCGACCAGTGCGCAAAAATGGAGGCTCTAGACCAGTGTTTCCCAACCCTGTTCCTGGCGGCACACCAACACTGTGCGTATTCTTTGTCTCCCTTACCTGATTCAACTCATCAGCTCATAATCAGATGGGTTAATGAGCTGATGAGTTGAATCAGGTGTGTTTGATTAGGGAGACAAAGAATACGTGCAGTGCTGGTGTGCCGCCAGGAACAGGGTTGGGAAACACTGCTCTAGACCCTTCCAGAGCCGAGATATCGAAAGTCAAAATTTCAACCAGAAAAAAAAACATAAGGGGTAACACTGTCGTTTTTTTTTTTGGCCGAAATTTTGACCCCCTCCGATCTTCTTGAAACTCTGGATTCTGACAGAGGGCCACGAGACTTCGACCGGCGCGCAAAAATGGAGGCTCTAGACCCTTCCAGAGCCGAGATATCGAAAGTCAAAATTTCAACCCGAAAAAAAAACATAAGGGGTAACACTGCCGGTTTTTTTTTTTTTTTTTGGCCGAAATTTTGACCCCCTCCGATCTTCTTGAAACTCTGGATTCTGACAGAGGGCCACAAGACTTCGACCAGCGCGCAAATAATGGAGGCTCTAGACCCTTCCAGAGCCGAGATATCGAAAGTCAAAATTTCAACCCGAAAAAAAAAACATAAGGGGTAACACTGTCGTTTTTTTTTTTTTTTTGGCCGAAATTTTGACCCCCTCCGATCTTCTTGAAACTCTGGATTCTGACAGAGGGCCACGAGACTTCGACCAGCGCGCAAAAATGGAGGCTCTAGACCCTTCCAGAGAAGAGATATCAAAAGTCAAAATTTCAACCCGAAAAAAACATAAGGGGTAACACTGTCGTTTTTTGTTTTTTTTTGGCCGAAATTTTGACCCCCTCCGATCTTCTTGAAACTCTGGATTCTGATAGAGGGCCACAAGACTTTGACCAGCGCGCAAAAATGGAGGCTCTAGACCCTTCCAGAGCCGAGATATCGAAAGTCAAAATTTAGACCCGAAAAAAAAAACCATAAGGGGTAAGACTGTCGTTTTTTTTTTTTTTTTTGGCCGAAATATTGACCCCCTCCGATCTTCTTGAAACTCTGGATTCTGACAGAGGGCCACGAGACTTAGACCAGTGCGCAAAAATCGAGGCTCTAGACCAGTGTTTCCCAAACCTGTTCCTGGCGGCACACCAACACTGTGCGTATTCTTTGTCTCCCTTACCTGATTCAACTCATCAGCTCATAATCAGATGGGTTAATGAGATGATGAGTTGAATCAGGTGTGTTTGATTAGGGAGACAAAGAATACGTGCAGTGCTGGTGTGCCGCCAGTAACAGGGTTGGGAAACACTGCTCTAGACCCTTCCAGAGCCGAGATATCGAAAGTCAAAATTTCGACCCGAAAAAAAAAACATAAGGGGTAACACTGTCGTTTTTTTTTTTTTGTTTTTTTTGGCCGAAATTTTGACCCCCTCCGATCTTCTTGAAACTCTGGATTCTGACAGAGGGCCACGAGACTTCGACCAGAGCACAAAAATGGAGGCTCTAGACCCTTCCAGAGCCGAGATATCGAAAGTCAAAATTTCAACCCGAAAAAAAAACATAAGGGGTAACACTGTCGTTTTTTTTTTTTTTGGCCGAAATTTTGACCCCCTCCGATCTTCTTGAAACTCTGGATTCTAATAGAGGGCCAATAGACTTCTACCAGCGCGCAAAAATGGAGGCTCTAGACCCTTCCAGAGCCGAGATATCGAAAGTCAAAATTTCGACCCGAAAAAAAAAACATAAGGGGTAACACTGTCGTTTTTTTTTTTTTTTTTTGGCCGAAATTTTGTCCCCCTCCGATCTTCTTGAAACTCTGGATTCTGACAGAGGGCCACGAGACTTTGACCTGCGCGCAAAAATGGAGGCTCTAGACCCTTCCAGAGCCGAGATATCGAAAGTCAAAATTTCAACCCGACAAAAGACATAAGGGGTAACACTGTCGTTTTTTTTTTTTTTGGCCGAAATTTTGACCCCCTCCGATCTTCTTGAAACTCTGGATTCTGACAGAGGGCCACGAGACTTCGACCAGCGCGCAAAAAATGGAGGCTCTCGACCCTTCCAGAGCCGAGATATCGAAAGTCAAAATTTCAACCCGAAAAAAAACATAAGGGGTAACACTGTCGTTTTTTTTTTTTGGCCGAAATTTTGACCCCCTCCGATCTTCTTGAAACTCTGGATTCTGACAGAGGGCCACGAGACTTCGACCAGCACGCAAAAATGGAGGCTCTAGACCCTTCCAGAGAAGAGATATCGAAAGTCAAAATTTCAACCCGAAGAAAAACATAAGGGGTAACACTGTCGTTTTTTTTTTTGGCCGAAATTTTGACCCCCTCCGATCTTCTTGATATTCTGGATTGTGACAGAGGGCCACGAGACTTCGACCAGCATGCAAAAATGGAGGCTCTAGACCCTTCCAGAGAAGAGATATCGAAAGTCAAAATTTCGAACCGAAAAAAAAACATTAGGGGTAACACTGTCGTTTTTTTTTTTTTTTGGCCGAAATTTTAACCCCCTCTGATCTTCTTGAAACTCTGGATTCTGACAGAGGGCCACGAGACTTCGACCAGCGCGCAAAAATGGAGGCTCTAGACCCTTCCAGAGCCGAGATATCGAAAGTCAAAATTTCAACCCGAAAAAAAAAACATAAGGGGTAACACTGTCGTTTTTTTTTTTTTTTTGGCCGAAATTTTGACCCCCTCCGATCTTCTTGAAACTCTGGATTCTGATAGAGGGCCACGAGACTTCGACCAGTGCGCAAAAATGGAGGCTCTAAACCCTTCCAGAGCCGAGATATCGAAAGTCAAAATTTCGACCCGAAAAAAAAACATAAGGGGTAACACTGTCGTTTTTTTTTTTTTTTTGGCCGAAATTTTGTCCCCCTCCGATCTTCTTGAAACTCTGGATTCTGACAGAGGGCCACGAGACTTTGACCAGCACGCAAAAATGGAGGCTCTAGACCCTTCCAGAGCAGAGATATCGAAAGTCAAAATTTCAACCCGAAAAAAAAACATAAGGGGTAACACTGTCGTTTTTTTTTTTTTTTGGCCGAAATTTTGATCCCCTCCGATCTTCTTGAAACTCTGGATTCTGATAGAGGGCCACGAGACTTCGACCAGCGCGCAAAAATGGAGGCTCTAGACCCTTCCAGAGCCGAGATATCGAAAGTCAAAATTTCTACCCGAAAAAAAAAAACATAAGGGGTAACACTGTCGTTTTTTTTTTTTTTTGGCCGAAATTTTGTCCCCCTCCGATCTTCTTGAAACTCTGGATTCTGACAGAGGGCCACGAGACTTTGACCAGCGCGCAAAAATGGAGGCTCTAGACCCTTCCAGAGCCGAGATATCGAAAGTCAAAATTTCAACCCGAAAAAAGACATAAGGGGTAACACTGTCGTTTTTTTTTTTTGGCCGAAATTTTGACCCCCTCCGATCTTCTTGAAACTCTGGATTCTGACAGAGGGCCACGAGACTTCGACCAGCACGCAAAAATGGAGGCTCTAGACCCTTCCAGAGAAGAGATATCGAAAGTCAAAATTTCAACCCGAAGAAAAACATAAGGGGTAACACTGTCGTTTTTTTTTTTTGGCCGAAATATTGACCCCCTCCGATCTTCTTGATATTCTGGATTGTGACAGAGGGCCACGAGACTTCGACCAGCACGCAAAAATTGAGGCTCTAGACCCTTCCAGAGAAGAGATATCGAAAGTCAAAATTTCGAACCGAAAAAAAAACATAAGGGGTAACACTGTGGTTTTTTTTTTTTTGGCCGAAATTTTAACCCCCTCTGATCTTCTTGAAACTCTGGATTCTGACAGAGGGCCACGAGACTTCGACCAGCGCGCAAAAATGGAGGCTCTAGACCCTTCCAGAGAAGAGATATCGAAAGTCAAAATTTCAACCCGAAGAAAAACATAAGGGGTAACACTGTCGTTTTTTTTTTGGCCGAAATTTTGACCCCCTCCGATCTTCTTGATATTCTGGATTGTGACAGAGGGCCACGAGACTTCGACCAGCGCGCAAAAATGGAGGCTCTAGACCCTTCCAGAGCCGAGATATCGAAAGTCAAAATTTCAACCCGAAAAAAAAACATAAGGGGTAACACTGTCGTTTTTTTTTTTTTGGCCGAAATTTTGACCCCCTCCGATCTTCTTGAAACTCTGGATTCTGATAGAGGGCCACGAGACTTCGACCAGTGTGCAAAAATGGAGGCTCTAGACCCTTCCAGAGCCAAGATATCGAAAGTCAAAATTTCGACCCGAAAAAAAAAAACATAAGGGGTAACACTGTCGTTTTTTTTTTTTTTTTGGCCGAAATTTTAACCCCCTCTGATCTTCTTGAAACTCTGGATTCTGACAGACGGCCACGAGACTTCGACCAGCGTGCAAAATTGGAGGCTCTAGACCCTTCCAGAGCCGAGATATCAAAAGTCAAAATTTCAAACCGGAAAAAAAAACATAAGGGGTAACACTGTCGTTTTTTTTTTTTTGGCCGAAATTTTGACCCCCTCCGATCTTCTTGAAACTCTGGATTCTGACAGAGGGCCACGAGACTTCGACCAGCGCGCAAAAATGGAGGCTCTAGACCCTTCCAGAGCCGAGATATCGAAAGTCAAAATTTCAACCCGAAAAAAAACATAAGGGGTAACACTGTCGTTTTTTTTTTTGGCCGAAATTTTGACCCCCTCCGATCTTCTTGAAACTCTGGATTCTGATAGAGGGCCACGAGACTTCGAACAGCGCGCAAAAATGGAGGCTCTAGACCCTTCCAGAGCCGAGATATCGAAAGTCAAAATTTCGACCGGAAAAAAAAACATAAGGGGTAACACTGTCGTTTTTTTTTTGGCCGAAATTTTGACCCCCTCCGATCTTCTTGAAACTCTGGATTCTGACAGAGGGCCACGAGACTTCGACCAGCGCGCAAAAATGGAGGCTCTAGACCCTTCCAGAGCCGAGATATCGAAAGTCAAAATTTCAACCCGAAAAAAAACATAAGGGGTAACATCGTTGTTTTTTTTTGGCCGAAATTTTGACCCCCTCCGATCTTCTTGAAACTCTGGATTCTGACAGAGGGCCACGAGACTTTGACCAGCACGCAAAAATGGAGGCTCTAGACCCTTCCAGAGCAGAGATATCGAAAGTCAAAATTTCAACCCGAAAAAAAAACATAAGGGGTAACACTGTCGTTTTTTTTTTTTTTTGGCCGAAATTTTGACCCCCTCCGATCTTCTTGAAACTCTGGATTCTGATAGAGGGCCACGAGACTTCGACCAGCGCGCAAAAATGGAGGCTCTAGACCCTTCCAGAGCCGAGATATCGAAAGTCAAAATTTCTACCCGAAAAAAAAAAAACATAAGGGGTAACACTGTCGTTTTTTTTTTTTTTTTGGCCGAAATTTTGTCCCCCTCCGATCTTCTTGAAACTCTGGATTCTGACAGAGGGCCACGAGACTTTGACCAGCGCGCAAAAATGGAGGCTCTAGACCCTTCCAGAGCCGAGATATCGAAAGTCAAAATTTCAACCCGAAAAAAGACATAAGGGGTAACACTGTCGTTTTTTTTTTTTGGCCGAAATTTTGACCCCCTCCGATCTTCTTGAAACTCTGGATTCTGACAGAGGGCCACGAGACTTCGACCAGCACGCAAAAATGGAGGCTCTAGACCCTTCCAGAGAAGAGATATCGAAAGTCAAAATTTCAACCCGAAGAAAAACATAAGGGGTAACACTGTCGTTTTTTTTTTTTGGCCGAAATATTGACCCCCTCCGATCTTCTTGATATTCTGGATTGTGACAGAGGGCCACGAGACTTCGACCAGCACGCAAAAATTGAGGCTCTAGACCCTTCCAGAGAAGAGATATCGAAAGTCAAAATTTCGAACCGAAAAAAAAACATAAGGGGTAACACTGTGGTTTTTTTTTTTGGCCGAAATTTTAACCCCCTCTGATCTTCTTGAAACTCTGGATTCTGACAGAGGGCCACGAGACTTCGACCAGCGCGCAAAAATGGAGGCTCTAGACCCTTCCAGAGAAGAGATATCGAAAGTCAAAATTTCAACCCGAAGAAAAACATAAGGGGTAACACTGTCGTTTTTTTTTTGGCCGAAATTTTGACCCCCTCCGATCTTCTTGATATTCTGGATTGTGACAGAGGGCCACGAGACTTCGACCAGCGCGCAAAAATGGAGGCTCTAGACCCTTCCAGAGCCGAGATATCGAAAGTCAAAATTTCAACCCGAAAAAAAAACATAAGGGGTAACACTGTCGTTTTTTTTTTTTTGGCCGAAATTTTGACCCCCTCCGATCTTCTTGAAACTCTGGATTCTGATAGAGGGCCACGAGACTTCGACCAGTGTGCAAAAATGGAGGCTCTAGACCCTTCCAGAGCCAAGATATCGAAAGTCAAAATTTCGACCCGAAAAAAAAAACATAAGGGGTAACACTGTCGTTTTTTTTTTTTTTTGGCCGAAATTTTAACCCCCTCTGATCTTCTTGAAACTCTGGATTCTGACAGACGGCCACGAGACTTCGACCAGCGTGCAAAATTGGAGGCTCTAGACCCTTCCAGAGCCGAGATATCAAAAGTCAAAATTTCAAACCGGAAAAAAAACATAAGGGGTAACACTGTCGTTTTTTTTTTTTTGGCCGAAATTTTGACCCCCTCCGATCTTCTTGAAACTCTGGATTCTGACAGAGGGCCACGAGACTTCGACCAGCGCGCAAAAATGGAGGCTCTAGACCCTTCCAGAGCCGAGATATCGAAAGTCAAAATTTCAACCCGAAAAAAAACATAAGGGGTAACACTGTCGTTTTTTTTTTTGGCCGAAATTTTGACCCCCTCCGATCTTCTTGAAACTCTGGATTCTGATAGAGGGCCACGAGACTTCGAACAGCGCGCAAAAATGGAGGCTCTAGACCCTTCCAGAGCCGAGATATCGAAAGTCAAAATTTCGACCGGAAAAAAAAACATAAGGGGTAACACTGTCGTTTTTTTTTGGCCGAAATTTTGACCCCCTCCGATCTTCTTGAAACTCTGGATTCTGACAGAGGGCCACGAGACTTCGACCAGCGCGCAAAAATGGAGGCTCTAGACCCTTCCAGAGCCGAGATATCGAAAGTCAAAATTTCAACCCGAAAAAAAACATAAGGGGTAACATCGTTGTTTTTTTTTGGCCGAAATTTTGACCCCCTCCGATCTTCTTGAAACTCTGGATTCTGAGAGGGGGCCACGAGACTTCGACCAGCGCGCAAAAAATGGAGGCTCTAGACCCTTCCAGAGCCGAGATATCGAAAGTCAAAATTTCAACCCGAAAAAAAAAACATAAGGGGTAACACTGTCGTTTTTTTTTTGGCCGAAATTTTGACCCCCTCCGATCTTCTTGAAACTCTGGATTCTGACAGAGGGCCACGAGACTTCGACCAGCGTGCAAAAATGGAGGCTCTAGACCCTTCCAGAGAAGAGATATCAAAAGTCAAAATTTCAACCCGAAGAAAAACATAAGGGGTAACACTGTCGTTTTTTTTTTTTTTTTGGCCGAAATTTGACCCCCTCCGATCTTCTTGAAACTCTGGATTCCGATAGAGGGCCACAAGACTTTGACCAGCGCGCAAAAATGGAGGCTCTAGACCCTTCCAGAGCCGAGATATCGAAAGTCAAAATTTCGACCCGAAAAAAAACGTAAGGGGTAACACTGTCGGGTTTTTTTTGGCCGAAATTTTGACCCCCTCCGATCTTCTTGAAACTCTGGATTCTGACAGAGGGCCACGAGACTTCGACCAGCGCGCAAAAATGGAGACTCTAGACCCTTCCAGAGCCGAGATATTGAAAGTCAAAATTTCAACCCGAAAAAAAAAACATAAGGGGTAACACTGTCGGTTTTTTTTGGCCAAAAATTTGACCCCCTCCGATCTTCTTGAAACTCTGGATTCTGATAGAGGGCCACGAGACTTCGACCAGAGCGCAAAAATGGAGGCTCTAGACCCTTCCAGAGCCAAGATATCGAAAGTCAAAATTTCGACCCGAAAAAAAAACATAAGGGGTAACACTGTCGTTTTTTTTTTTTTTTGGCCAAAATTTTGACCCCCTCCGATCTTCTTGAAACTCTGGATTCTGACAGAGGGCCACAAGACTTCAACCAGCGCGCAAAAATGGAGGCTCTAGACCCTTCCAGAGCCGAGATATCGAAAGTCAAAATTTCAAACCGAAAAAAAAAACATAAGGGGTAACACTGTCGTTTTTTTTTTTGGCCGAAATTTTGACCCCCTCCGATCTTCTTGAAACTCTGGATTCTGATAGAGGGCCACGAGACTTCGACCAGCGCGCAAAAATGGAGGCTCTAGACCCTTCCAGAGCCGAGATATCGAAAGTCAAAATTTCGACCCGAAAAAAAAACATAAGGGGTAACACTGTCGTTTTTTTTTTTTTTGGCCGAAATTTTGACCCCCTCCGATCTTCTTGAAACTCTGGATTCTGACAGAGGGCCACGAGACTTCGACCAGCGCGCAAAAAATGGAGGCTCTCGACCCTTCCAGAACCGATATATCGAAAGTCAAAATTTCAACCCGAAAAAAAAACATAAGGGGTAACACTGTCGTTTTTTTTTTTTTGGCCGAAATTTTGACCCCCTCCGATCTTCTTGAAACTCTGGATTCTGACAGAGGGCCACGAGACTTCGACCAGCACGCAAAAATGGAGGCTCTAGACCCTTCCAGAGAAGAGATATCGAAAGTCAAAATTTCAACCCGAAAAAAATACATAAGGGGTAACACTGTCGTTTTTTTTTTTTGGCCGAAATTTTGACCCTCTCCGATCTTCTTGAAACTCTGGATTCTGACAGAGGGCCACGAGACTTCGACCAGCACGCAAAAATGGAGGCTCTAGACCCTTCTAGAGAAGAGATATCGAAAGTCAAAATTTCAACCCGAAGAAAAACATAAGGGGTAACACTGTCTTTTTTTTTTTTTGGCCGAAATTTTGACCCCCTCCGATCTTCTTGATATTTTGGATTGTGACAGAGGGCCACGAGACTTCGACCAGCACGCAAAAATGGAGGCTCTAGACCCTTCCAGAGAAGAGATATCGAAAGTCAAAATTTCGAACCGAAAAAAAAAACATAAGGGGTAACACTGTCGTTTTTTTTTTTTTTTGGCCGAAATTTTAACCCCCTCTGATCTTCTTGAAACTCTGGATTCTGACAGACGGCCACGAGACTTCGACCAGCGTGCAAAATTGGAGGCTCTAGACCCTTCCAGAGCCGAGATATCGAAAGTCAAAATTTCAAACCGGAAAAAAAACATAAGGGGTAACACTGTCGTTTTTTTTTTGGTCAAAATTTTGACCCCCTCCGATCTTCTTGAAACTCTGGATTCTGACAGAGGGCCACGAGACTTCGACCAGCGCGCAAAAATGGAGACTCTAGACCCTTCCAGAGCCGAGATATTGAAAGTCAAAATTTCAACCCGAAAAAAAAAAACATAAGGGGTAACACTGTCGTTTTTTTTGGCCAAAATTTTGACCCCCTCCGATCTTCTTGAAACTCTGGATTCTGATAGAGGGCCACAAGACTTCGACCAGAGCGCAAAAATGGAGGCTCTAGACCCTTCCAGAGCCAAGATATCGAAAGTCAAAATTTCGACCCGAAAAAAAAAAACATAAGGGGTAACACTGTCGTTTTTTTTTTTTTTTTTGGCCGAAATTTTAACCCCCTCTGATCTTCTTGAAACTCTGGATTCTGACAGACGGCCACGAGACTTCGACCAGCGTGCAAAATTGGAGGCTCTAGACCCTTCCAGAGCCGAGATATCAAAAGTCAAAATTTCAAACCGGAAAAAAAACATAAGGGGTAACACTGTCGTTTTTTTTTTTTTTGGCCGAAATTTTGACCCCCTCCGATCTTCTTGAAACTCTGGATTCTGACAGAGGGCCACGAGACTTCGACCAGCGCGCAAAAATGGAGGCTCTAGACCCTTCCAGAGCCGAGATATCGAAAGTCAAAATTTCAACCCGAAAAAAAACATAAGGGGTAACACTGTCGTTTTTTTTTTTTTGGCCGAAATTTTGACCCCCTCCGATCTTCTTGAAACTCTGGATTCTGATAGAGGGCCACGAGACTTCGAACAGCGCGCAAAAATGGAGGCTCTAGACCCTTCCAGAGCCGAGATATCGAAAGTCAAAATTTCGACCGGAAAAAAAAACATAAGGGGTAACACTGTCGTTTTTTTTTGGCCGAAATTTTGACCCCCTCCGATCTTCTTGAAACTCTGGATTCTGACAGAGGGCCACGAGACTTCGACCAGCGCGCAAAAAAGGAGGCTCTAGACCCTTCCAGAGCCGAGATATCGAAAGTCAAAATTTCAACCCGAAAAAAAAACATAAGGGGTAACATCGTTGTTTTTTTTTGGCCGAAATTTTGACCCCCTCCGATCTTCTTGAAACTCTGGATTCTGAGAGAGGGCCACGAGACTTCGACCAGCGCGCAAAAAATGGAGGCTCTAGACCCTTCCAGAGCCGAGATATCGAAAGTCAAAATTTCAACCCGAAAAAAAAACATAAAGGGTAACACTGTCGTTTTTTTTTTTTGGCCGAAATTTTGACCCCCTCCGATCTTCTTGAAACTCTGGATTCTGACAGAGGGCCACGAGACTTCGACCAGCGTGCAAAAATGGAGGCTCTAGACCCTTCCAGAGAAGAGATATCAAAAGTCAAAATTTCAACCCGAAGAAAAACATAAGGGGTAACACTGTCGTTTTTTTTTTTTTTTTGGCCGAAATTTGACCCCCTCCGATCTTCTTGAAACTCTGGATTCCGATAGAGGGCCACGAGACTTTGACCAGCGCGCAAAAATGGAGGCTCTAGACCCTTCCAGAGCCGAGATATCGAAAGTCAAAATTTCGACCCGAAAAAAAACGTAAGGGGTAACACTATCGGGTTTTTTTTGGCCGAAATTTTGACCCCCTCCGATCTTCTTGAAACTCTGGATTCTGACAGAGGGCCACGAGACTTCGACCAGCGCGCAAAAATGGAGACTCTAGACCCTTCCAGAGCCGAGATATTGAAAGTCAAAATTTCAACCCGAAAAAAAAAACATAAGGGGTAACACTGTCGTTTTTTTTTTTTTTGGCCAAAATTTTGACCCCCTCCGATCTTCTTGAAACTCTGGATTCTGACAGAGGGCCACAAGACTTCAACCAGCGCGCAAAAATGGAGGCTCTAGACCCTTCCAGAGCCGAGATATCGAAAGTCAAAATTTCAAACCGAAAAAAAAAAAACATAAGGGGTAACACTGTCGGTTTTTTTTTGGCCGAAATTTTGACCCCCTCCGATCTTCTTGAAACTCTGGATTCTGATAGAGGGCCACGAGACTTCGACCAGCGCGCAAAAATGGAGGCTCTAGACCCTTCCAGAGCCGAGATATCGAAAGTCAAAATTTCGACCCGAAAAAAAAACATAAGGGGTAACACTGTCGTTTTTTTTTTTTTTGGCCGAAATTTTGACCCCCTCCGATCTTCTTGAAACTCTGGATTCTGACAGAGGGCCACGAGACTTCGACCAGCACGCAAAAATGGAGGCTCTAGACCCTTCTAGAGAAGAGATATCGAAAGTCAAAATTTCAACCCGAAGAAAAACATAAGGGGTAACACTGTCGTTTTTTTTTTTTTTTGGGCCGAAATTTTGACCCCCTCCGATCTTCTTGATATTCTGGATTGTGACAGAGGGCCACGAGACTTCGACCAGCACGCAAAAATGGAGGCTCTAGACCCTTCCAGAGAAGAGATATCGAAAGTCAAAATTTCGAACCGAAAAAAAAACATAAGGGGTAACACTGTCGTTTTTTTTTTTTTGGCCGAAATTTTAACCCCCTCTGATCTTCTTGAAACTCTGGATTCTGACAGACGGCCACGAGACTTCGACCAGCGTGCAAAATTGGAGGCTCTAGACCCTTCCAGAGCCGAGATATCGAAAGTCAAAATTTCAAACCGGAAAAAAAACATAAGGGGTAACACTGTCGTTTTTTTTTTTTTGGCCGAAATTTTGACCCCCTCCGATCTTCTTGAAACTCTGGATTCTGACAGAGGGCCACGAGACTTCGACCAGCGCGCAAAAGTGGAGACTCTAGACCCTTCCAGAGCCGAGATATTGAAAGTCAAAATTTCAACCCGAAAAAAAAAAACATAAGGGGTAACACTGTCGTTTTTTTTTGGCCAAAATTTTGACCCCCTCCGATCTTCTTGAAACTCTGGATTCTGATAGAGGGCCACAAGACTTCGACCAGCGCGCAAAAAAGGAGGCTCTAGACCCTTCCAGAGCCGAGATATCGAAAGTCAAAATTTCAACCCGGAAAAAAAACATAAGGGGTAACACTGTCGTTTTTTTTTTTTTTTGGCCGAAATTTTGACCCCCTCCGATCTTCTTGAAACTCTGGATTCTGACAGAGGGCCACGAAACTTCGACCAGCGCGCAAAAATGGAGGCTCTAGACCCTTCCAGAGCCGAGATATCGAAAGTCAAAATTTCAACCCGAAAAAAAAACATAAGGGGTAACATTGTGTTTTTTTTTTGGCCGAAATTTTTACCCCCTCCAATCTTCTTGAAACTCTGGATTCTAACAGAGGGCCACGAGACTTCGACCAGCGCGCAAAAATGGAGGCTCTAGACCCTTCCAGAGCCGAGATATCGAAAGTCAAAATTTCAACCCGAAAAAAAAAACATAAGGGGTAACACTGTTGTTGTTTTTTTGGCCGAAATTTTGACCCCCTCCGATCTTCTTGAAACTCTGGATTCTGATAGAGGGCCACGAGACTTCGACCAGCGCGCAAAAATGGATGCTCTAGACCCTTCCAGAGCCGAGATATCGAAAGTCAAAATTTCGACCGGAAAAAAAAACATAAGGGGTAACACTGTCGTTTTTTTTTTTTTGGCCGAAATTTTGACCCCCTCCGATCTTCTTGAAACTCTGGATTCTGACAGAGGGCCACGAGACTTCGACCAGCGCGCAAAAATGGAGGCTCTAGACCCTTCCAGAGCCGAGATATCGAAAGTCAAAATTTCAACCAGAAAAAAAAACATAAGGGGTAACACTGTCGTTTTTTTTTTGGCCGAAATTTTGACCCCCTCCAATCTTCTTGAAACTCTGGATTCTAACAGACGGCCACGAGACTTCGACCAGCGCGCAAAAATGGAGGCTCTAGACCCTTCCAGAGCCGAGATATCGAAAGTCAAAATTTCAACCCGAAAAAAAAACATAAGGGGTAACACTGTGGTTTTTTTTTTTGGCCGAAATTTTGACCCCCTCCGATCTTCTTGAAACTCTGGATTCTGACAGAGGGCCACGAGACTTCGACCAGCGCGCAAAAATGGAGGCTCTAGACCCTTCCAGAGCCGAGATATCGAAAGTCAAAATTTCAACCCGAAAAAAAAACGTAAGGGGTAACACTGTCGTTTTTTTTTTTTTGGCCGAAATTTTGACCCCCTCCGATCTTCTTGAAACTCTGGATTCTGACAGAGGGCCACGAGACTTCGACCAGCGCGCAAAAATGGAGGCTTTAGACCCTTCCAGAGCCGAGATATCGAAAGTCAAAATTTCAACCCGGAAAAAAAACATAAGGGGTAACACTGTCGTTTTTTTTTTTTTTGGCCGAAATTTTGACCCCCTCCGATCTTCTTGAAACTCTGGATTCTGACAGAGGGCCACGAGACTTCGACCAGCGCGCAAAAAAGGAGGCTCTAGACCCTTCCAGAGCCGAGATATCGAAAGTCAAAATTTCAACCCGGAAAAAAAACATAAGGGGTAACACTGTCGTTTTTTTTTTTTTTTTGGCCGAAATTTTGACCCCCTCCGATCTTCTTGAAACTCTGGATTCTGACAGAGGGCCACGAAACTTCGACCAGCGCGCAAAAATGGAGGCTCTAGACCCTTCCAGAGCCGAGATATCGAAAGTCAAAATTTCAACCCGAAAAAAAAACATAAGGGGTAACATTGTGGGGTTTTTTTTGGCCGAAATGTTTACCCCCTCCAATCTTCTTGAAACTCTGGATTCTAACAGAGGGCCACGAGACTTCGACCAGCGCGCAAAAATGGAGGCTCTAGACCCTTCCAGAGCCGAGATATCGAAAGTCAAAATTTCAACCCGAAAAAAAAAAACATAAGGGGTAACACTGTTGTTGTTTTTTTGGCCGAAATTTTGACCCCCTCCGATCTTCTTGAAACTCTGGATTCTGATAGAGGGCCACGAGACTTCGACCAGCGCGCAAAAATGGATGCTCTAGACCCTTCCAGAGCCGAGATATCGAAAGTCAAAATTTCGACCGGAAAAAAAAACATAAGGGGTAACACTGTCGTTTTTTTTTTTTTTGGCCGAAATTTTGACCCCCTCCGATCTTCTTGAAACTCTGGATTCTGACAGAGGGCCACGAGACTTCGACCAGCGCGCAAAAATGGAGGCTCTAGACCCTTCCAGAGCCGAGATATCGAAAGTCAAAATTTCAACCAGAAAAAAAAACATAAGGGGTAACACTGTCGTTTTTTTTTGGCCGAAATTTTGACCCCCTCCAATCTTCTTGAAACTCTGGATTCTAACAGACGGCCACGAGACTTCGACCAGCGCGCAAAAATGGAGGCTCTAGACCCTTCCAGAGCCGAGATATCGAAAGTCAAAATTTCAACCCGAAAAAAAAACATAAGGGGTAACACTGTGGTTTTTTTTTTTTTTGGCCGAAATTTTGACCCCCTCCGATCTTCTTGAAACTCTGGATTCGGACAGAGGGCCACGAGACTTCGACCAGCGCGCAAAAATGGAGGCTCTAGACCCTTCCAGAGCCGAGATATCGAAAGTCAAAATTTCAACCCGAAAAAAAAACGTAAGGGGTAACACTGTGGTTTTTTTTTTTTGGCCGAAATTTTGACCCCCTCCGATCTTCTTGAAACTCTGGATTCGGACAGAGGGCCACGAGACTTCGACCAGCGCGCAAAAATGGAGGCTCTAGACCCTTCAAGAGCCGAGATATCGAAAGTCAAAATTTCAACCCGAAAAAAAAACATAAGGGGTAACATTGTGTTTTTTTTTTTTGGCCGAAATTTTGACCCCCTCCGATCTTCTTGAAACTCTGGATTCTGACAGAGGGCCACGAGACTTCGACCAGCGCGCAAAAATTGAGGCTCTAGACCCTTCCAGAGCCGAGATATCGAAAGTCAAAATTTCAACCCGGAAAAAAAACATAAGGGGTAACACTGTCGTTTTTTTTTTTTTTTGGCCGAAATTTTACCCCAACCCGATCTTCTTGAAACCCTGGATTCTGACAGAGGGCCACGAAACTTCGACCAGCGCGCAAAAATGGAGGCTCTAGACCCTTCCAGAGCCGAGATATCGAAAGTCAAAATTTCAACCCGAAAAAAAACATAAGAAGTAACACTGTGTTTTTTTTTTGGCTGAAATTTTGACCCCCTCCGATCTTCTTGAAACTCTGGATTCTGACAGAGGGCCACGAGACTTCGACCAGCGCGCAAAAATGGAGGCTCTAGACCCTTCCAGAGCCGAGATATCGAAAGTCAAAATTTCAACCAGAAAATAAACATAAGGGGTAACACTGCCGTTTTTTTTTTTTGGCCGAAATTTTGACCCCCTCTGATCTTCGTGAAACTCTGGATTCTGACAGAGGGCCACGAGACTTCGACCAGCGCGCAAAATTGGAGGCTCTAGACCCTTCCAGAGCCGAGATATCGAAAGTCAGAATTTCAACCCAGAAAAAAAAACATAAGGGGTAACACTGTCGTTTTTTTTTTTTTTGGCCGAAATTTTGACCCCATCCGATCTTCTTGAAACTCTGGATTCTGACAGAGGGCCACGAGACTTCGACCAGCGCGCAAAAATGGAGGCTCTAGACCCTTCCAGAGCCGAGATATCGAAAGTCAAAATATTGACCGGAAAAAAAAAATGTAAGGGTTAACAGTAACACTGTCGTTTTTTTTTTTTGGCCGAAATTTTGACCCCCTCCAATCTTCTTGAAACTCTGGATTCTGACAGAGGGCCACGAGACTTCGACCAGCGCGCAAAAATGGAGGCTCTAGACCCTTCCAGAGCCGAGATATCGAAAGTCAAAATTTCAACCAGAAAAAAAATCATAAGGGGTAACACTGTCGTTTTTTTTTGGCCGAAATTTTGACCCCCTCCAATCTTCTTGAAACTCTGGATTCTAACAGACGGCCACGAGACTTCGACCAGCGCGCAAAAATGGAGGCTCTAGACCCTTCCAGAGCCGAGATATCGAAAGTCAAAATTTCAACCCGAAAAAAAAACAAAAGGGGTAACACTGTGGTTTTTTTTTTTTTGGCCGAAATTTTGACCCCCTCCGATCTTCTTGAAACTCTGGATTCGGACAGAGGGCCACGAGACTTCGACCAGCGCGCAAAAATGGAGGCTCTAGACCCTTCCAGAGCCGAGATATCGAAAGTCAAAATTTCAACCAGAAAAAAAAAACATAAGGGGTAACACTGTCGTTTTTTTTTTTGGCCGAAATTTTGACCCCCTCCAATCTTCTTGAAACTCTGGATTCTAACAGAGGGCCACGAGACTTCGACCAGCGCGCAAAAATGGAGGCTCTAGACCCTTCCAGAGCCGAGATATCGAAAGTCAAAATTTCAACCCGAAAAAAAAAACATAAGGGGTAACACTGTTGTTGTTTTTTTGGCCGAAATTTTGACCCCCTCCGATCTTCTTGAAACTCTGGATTCTGATAGAGGGCCACGAGACTTCGACCAGCGCGCAAAAATGGATGCTCTAGACCCTTCCAGAGCCGAGATATCGAAAGTCAAAATTTCGACCGGAAAAAAAAACATAAGGGGTAACACTGTCGTTTTTTTTTTTTTTGGCCGAAATTTTGACCCCCTCCGATCTTCTTGAAACTCTGGATTCTGACAGAGGGCCACGAGACTTTGACCAGCACGCAAAAATGGAGGCTCTAGACCCTTCCAGAGCAGAGATATCGAAAGTCAAAATTTCAACCCAAAAAAAAAACATAAGGGGTAACACTGTCGTTTTTTTTTTTTTGGCCGAAATTATGACCCCCTCCGATCTTCTTGAAACTCTGGATTCTGATAGAGGGCCACGAGACTTCGACCAGCGCGCAAAAATGGAGGCTCTAGACCCTTCCAGAGCCGAGATATCGAAAGTCAAAATTTCGACCCGAAAAAAAAAACATAAGGGGTAACACTGTCGTTTTTTTTTTTTTTTTGGCCGAAATTTTGTCCCCCTCCGATCTTCTTGAAACTCTGGATTCTGACAGAGGGCCACGAGACTTTGACCAGCGCGCAAAAATGGAGGCTCTAAACCCTTCCAGAGCCGAGATATCGAAAGTCAAAATTTCAACCCGAAAAAAAAAACGTAAGGCGTAACACTGTCGTTTTTTTTTTTTGGCCGAAATTTTGACCCCCTCCGATCTTCTTGAAACTCTGGATTCTGACAGAGGGCCACGAGACTTCGACCAGCGCGCAAAAATGGAGGCTTTAGACCCTTCCAGAGATGAGATATTCAAAGTCAAAATTTCAACCCGAAAAAAAAACATAAGGGGTAACACTGTCGTTTTTGTTTTTTTGGCCGAAATTTTGACCCCCTCCGATCTTCTTGAAACTCTGGATTCTGACAGAGGGCCACGAGACTTCGACCAGCGCGCAAAAATGGAGGCTCTAAACCCTTCCAGAGCCGAGATATCGAAAGTCAAAATTTCAACCCGAAAATAAACATAAGGGGTAACACTGTCGTTTTTTTTTTTTTGGCCGAAATTTTGACCCCCTCTGATCTTCTTGAAACTCTGGATTCTGACAGAGGGCCACGAGACTTCGACCAGCGCGCAAAAATGGAGGCTCTAGACCCTTCCAGAGCCGAGATATCGAATGTCAAATTTTCAACCCGAAAAAAAAAAACATAAGGGGTAACACTGTCGTTTTTTTTTTTTTTGGCCAAAATTTTGACCCCCTCCGATCTTCTTGAAACTCTGGATTCTGACAGAGGGCCACGAGACTTCGACCAGCGCTCAAAATTGGAGGCTCTAGACCCTTCCAGAGCCGAGATATCGAAAGTCAAAATTTCAACCCGGAAAAAAAAAACATAAGGGGTAACACTGTCGTTTTTTTTTTGGCCGAAATTTTGACCCCATCCGATCTTCTTGAAACTCTGAATTCTGACAGAGCGCCACGAGACTTCGACCAACACGCAAAAATGGAGGCTCTAGACCCTTCCAGAGCCAAGATATCGAAAGTCAAAATTTCGACCCGAAAAAAAAAATTGTAAGGGGTAACACTGTCGTTTTTTTTTTTGGCCGAAATTTTGACCCCCTCCGATCTTCTTGAAACTCTGGATTCTGACAGAGGGCCACGACACTTCGACCAGCGCGCAAAAATGGAGGCTCTAGACCCTTCCAGAGCCGAGATATCGAAAGTCAAAATTTAGACCCGAAAAAAAAACATAAGGGGTAACACTGTCGTTTTTTTTTTTTTTTTGGCCGAAATATTGACCCCGTCCTATCTTCTTGAAACTCTGGATTCTGACAGAGGGCCACGAGACTTCGACCAGTGCGCAAAAATGGAGGCTCTAGACCAGTGTTTCCCAACCCTGTTCCTGGCGGCACACCAACACTGTGCGTATTCTTTGTCTCCCTTACCTGATTCAACTCATCAGCTCATAATCAGATGGGTTAATGAGCTGATGAGTTGAATCAGGTGTGTTTGAT
This sequence comes from Cyprinella venusta, assembly GCA_038021265.1. Classification (NCBI taxonomy): domain Eukaryota; kingdom Metazoa; phylum Chordata; class Actinopteri; order Cypriniformes; family Leuciscidae; genus Cyprinella; species Cyprinella venusta. The sequence goes on from CM075866.1 coordinate 24,586,478, forward strand.
TAGGGAGACAAAGAATACGTGCAGTGCTGGTGTGCCGCCAGGAACAGGGTTGGGAAACACTGCTCTAGACCCTTCCAGAGCCGAGATATCGAAAGTCAAAATTTCAACCAGAAAAAAAAACATAAGGGGTAACACTGTCGTTTTTTTTTTTGGCCGAAATTTTGACCCCCTCCGATCTTCTTGAAACTCTGGATTCTGACAGAGGGCCACGAGACTTCGACCAGCGCGCAAAAATGGAGGCTCTAGACCCTTCCAGAGCCGAGATATCGAAAGTCAAAATTTCAACCCGAAAGAAAAACATAAGGGGTAACACTGCCGTTTTTTTTTTTTTTTTGGCCGAAATTTTGACCCCCTCCGATCTTCTTGAAACTCTGGATTCTGACAGAGGGCCACAAGACTTCGACCAGCGCGCAAATAATGGAGTCTCTAGACCCTTCCAGAGCCGAGATATCGAAAGTCAAAATTTCAACCCGAAAAAAAAAACATAAGGGGTAACACTGTCGTTTTTTTTTTTTTTTTTGGCCGAAATTTTGACCCCCTCCGATCTTCTTGAAACTCTGGATTCTGACAGAGGGCCACGAGACTTCGACCAGCGCGCAAAAATGGAGGCTCTAGACCCTTCCAGAGAAGAGATATCAAAAGTCAAAATTTCAACCCGAAAAAAACATAAGGGGTAACACTGTCGTTTTTTGTTTTTTTTGGCCGAAATTTTGACCCCCTCCGATCTTCTTGAAACTCTGGATTCTGATAGAGGGCCACAAGACTTTGACCAGCGCGCAAAAATGGAGGCTCTAGACCCTTCCAGAGCCGAGATATCGAAAGTCAAAATTTAGACCCGAAAAAAAAAAACCATAAGGGGTAAGACTGTCGTTTTTTTTTTTTTTTTTGGCCGAAATATTGACCCCCTCCGATCTTCTTGAAACTCTGGATTCTGACAGAGGGCCACGAGACTTAGACCAGTGCGCAAAAATCGAGGCTCTAGACCAGTGTTTCCCAAACCTGTTCCTGGCGGCACACCAACACTGTGCGTATTCTTTGTCTCCCTTACCTGATTCAACTCATCAGCTCATAATCAGATGGGTTAATGAGATGATGAGTTGAATCAGGTGTGTTTGATTAGGGAGACAAAGAATACGTGCAGTGCTGGTGTGCCGCCAGTAACAGGGTTGGGAAACACTGCTCTAGACCCTTCCAGAGCCGAGATATCGAAAGTCAAAATTTCGACCCGAAAAAAAAAACATAAGGGGTAACACTGTCGTTTTTTTTTTTTTTTTTTTTGGCCGAAATTTTGACCCCCTCCGATCTTCTTGAAACTCTGGATTCTGACAGAGGGCCACGAGACTTCGACCAGAGCACAAAAATGGAGGCTCTAGACCCTTCCAGAGCCGAGATATCGAAAGTCAAAATTTCAACCCGAAAAAAAAACATAAGGGGTAACACTGTCGTTTTTTTTTTTTTGGCCGAAATTTTGACCCCCTCCGATCTTCTTGAAACTCTGGATTCTGATAGAGGGCCACGAGACTTCGACCAGCGCGCAAAAATGGAGGCTCTAGACCCTTCCAGAGCCGAGATATCGAAAGTCAAAATTTCGACCCGAAAAAAAAAAACATAAGGGGTAACACTGTCGTTTTTTTTTTTTTTTTTGGCCGAAATTTTGTCCCCCTCCGATCTTCTTGAAACTCTGGATTCTGACAGAGGGCCACGAGACTTTGACCTGCGCGCAAAAATGGAGGCTCTAGACCCTTCCAGAGCCGAGATATCGAAAGTCAAAATTTCAACCCGACAAAAGACATAAGGGGTAACACTGTTGTTGTTTTTTTTTTGGCCGAAATTTTGACCCCCTCCGATCTTCTTGAAACTCTGGATTCTGACAGAGGGCCACGAGACTTCGACCAGCGCGCAAAAAATGGAGGCTCTCGACCCTTCCAGAGCCGAGATATCGAAAGTCAAAATTTCAACCCGAAAAAAAACATAAGGGGTAACACTGTCGTTTTTTTTTTTTTGGCCGAAATTTTGACCCCCTCCGATCTTCTTGAAACTCTGGATTCTGACAGAGGGCCACGAGACTTCGACCAGCACGCAAAAATGGAGGCTCTAGACCCTTCCAGAGAAGAGATATCGAAAGTCAAAATTTCAACCCGAAGAAAAACATAAGGGGTAACACTGTCGTTTTTTTTTTTTGGCCGAAATTTTGACCCCCTCCGATCTTCTTGATATTCTGGATTGTGACAGAGGGCCACGAGACTTCGACCAGCATGCAAAAATGGAGGCTCTAGACCCTTCCAGAGAAGAGATATCGAAAGTCAAAATTTCGAACCGAAAAAAAAACATAAGGGGTAACACTGTCGTTTTTTTTTTTTTTTTTGGCCGAAATTTTAACCCCCTCTGATCTTCTTGAAACTCTGGATTCTGACAGAGGGCCACGAGACTTCGACCAGCGCGCAAAAATGGAGGCTCTAGACCCTTCCAGAGCCGAGATATCGAAAGTCAAAATTTCAACCCGAAAAAAAAACATAAGGGGTAACACTGTCGTTTTTTTTTTTTTTTTGGCCGAAATTTTGACCCCTCCGATCTTCTTGAAACTCTGGATTCTGATAGAGGGCCACGAGACTTCGACCAGCGCGCAAAAATGGAGGCTCTAAACCCTTCCAGAGCCGAGATATCGAAAGTCAAAATTTCGACCCGAAAAAAAAACATAAGGGGTAACACTGTCGTTTTTTTTTTTTTTTTTTGGCCGAAATTTTGTCCCCCTCCGATCTTCTTGAAACTCTGGATTCTGACAGAGGGCCACGAGACTTTGACCAGCACGCAAAAATGGAGGCTCTAGACCCTTCCAGAGCAGAGATATCGAAAGTCAAAATTTCAACCCGAAAAAAAAACATAAGGGGTAACACTGTCGTTTTTTTTTTTTTTGGCCGAAATTTTGACCCCCTCCGATCTTCTTGAAACTCTGGATTCTGATAGAGGGCCACGAGACTTCGACCAGCGCGCAAAAATGGAGGCTCTAGACCCTTCCAGAGCCGAGATATCGAAAGTCAAAATTTCGACCCGAAAAAAAAAACATAAGGGGTAACACTGTCGTTTTTTGTTTTTTTTTGGCCGAAATTTTGTCCCCCTCCGATCTTCTTGAAACTCTGGATTCTGACAGAGGGCCACGAGACTTTGACCAGCGCGCAAAAATGGAGGCTCTAGACCCTTCCAGAGCCGAGATATCGAAAGTCAAAATTTCAACCCGAAAAAAGACATAAGGGGTAACACTGTCGTTTTTTTTTTTTTGGCCGAAATTTTGACCCCCTCCGATCTTCTTGAAACTCTGGATTCTGACAGAGGGCCACGAGACTTCGACCAGCGCGCAAAAAATGGAGGCTCTCGACCCTTCCAGAGCCGAGATATCGAAAGTCAAAATTTCAACCCGAAAAAAAAACATAAGGGGTAACACTGTCGTTTTTTTTTTTGGCCGAAATTTTGACCCCCTCCGATCTTCTTGAAACTCTGGATTCTGACAGAGGGCCACGAGACTTCGACCAGCACGCAAAAATGGAGGCTCTAGACCCTTCCAGAGAAGAGATATCGAAAGTCAAAATTTCAACCCGAAGAAAAACATAAGGGGTAACACTGTCGTTTTTTTTTTTTTGGCCGAAATATTGACCCCCTCCGATCTTCTTGATATTCTGGATTGTGACAGAGGGCCACGAGACTTCGACCAGCACGCAAAAATGGAGGCTCTAGACCCTTCCAGAGAAGAGATATCGAAAGTCAAAATTTCGAACCGAAAAAAAAACATAAGGGGTAACACTGTGGTTTTTTTTTTTTTGGCCGAAATTTTAACCCCCTCTGATCTTCTTGAAACTCTGGATTCTGACAGAGGGCCACGAGACTTCGACCAGCGCGCAAAAATGGAGGCTCTAGACCCTTCCAGAGAAGAGATATCGAAAGTCAAAATTTCAACCCGAAGAAAAACATAAGGGGTAACACTGTCGTTTTTTTTTTGGCCGAAATTTTGACCCCCTCCGATCTTCTTGATATTCTGGATTGTGACAGAGGGCCACGAGACTTCGACCAGCGCGCAAAAATGGAGGCTCTAGACCCTTCCAGAGCAGAGATATCGAAAGTCAAAATTTCAACCCGAAAAAAAAACATAAGGGGTAACACTGTCGTTTTTTTTTTTTTGGCCGAAATTTTGACCCCCTCCGATCTTCTTGAAACTCTGGATTCTGATAGAGGGCCACGAGACTTCGACCAGTGTGCAAAAATGGAGGCTCTAGACCCTTCCAGAGCCAAGATATCGAAAGTCAAAATTTCGACCCGAAAAAAAAAACATAAGGGGTAACACTGTCGTTTTTTTTTTTTTTTTTGGCCGAAATTTTAACCCCCTCTGATCTTCTTGAAACTCTGGATTCTGACAGACGGCCACGAGACTTCGACCAGCGTGCAAAATTGGAGGCTCTAGACCCTTCCAGAGCCGAGATATCAAAAGTCAAAATTTCAAACCGGAAAAAAAACATAAGGGGTAACACTGTCGTTTTTTTTTTTTTGGCCGAAATTTTGACCCCCTCCGATCTTCTTGAAACTCTGGATTCTGACAGAGGGCCACGAGACTTCGACCAGCGCGCAAAAATGGAGGCTCTAGACCCTTCCAGAGCCGAGATATCGAAAGTCAAAATTTCAACCCGAAAAAAAACATAAGGGGTAACACTGTCGTTTTTTTTTTTGGCCGAAATTTTGACCCCCTCCGATCTTCTTGAAACTCTGGATTCTGATAGAGGGCCACGAGACTTCGAACAGCGCGCAAAAATGGAGGCTCTAGACCCTTCCAGAGCCGAGATATCGAAAGTCAAAATTTCGACCGGAAAAAAAAACATAAGGGGTAACACTGTCGTTTTTTTTTTGGCCGAAATTTTGACCCCCTCCGATCTTCTTGAAACTCTGGATTCTGACAGAGGGCCACGAGACTTCGACCAGCGCGCAAAAATGGAGGCTCTAGACCCTTCCAGAGCCGAGATATCGAAAGTCAAAATTTCAACCCGAAAAAAAACATAAGGGGTAACATCGTTGTTTTTTTTTGGCCGAAATTTTGACCCCCTCCGATCTTCTTGAAACTCTGGATTCTGAGAGAGGGCCACGAGACTTCGACCAGCGCGCAAAAAATGGAGGCTCTAGACCCTTCCAGAGCCGAGATATCGAAAGTCAAAATTTCAACCCGAAAAAAAAACATAAGGGGTAACACTGTCGTTTTTTTTTTTTGGCCGAAATTTTGACCCCCTCCGATCTTCTTGAAACTCTGGATTCTGACAGAGGGCCACGAGACTTCGACCAGCGTGCAAAAATGGAGGCTCTAGACCCTTCCAGAGAAGAGATATCAAAAGTCAAAATTTCAACCCGAAGAAAAACATAAGGGGTAACACTGTCGTTTTTTTTTTTTTTTTGGCCGAAATTTGACCCCCTCCGATCTTCTTGAAACTCTGGATTCCGATAGAGGGCCACAAGACTTTGACCAGCGCGCAAAAATGGAGGCTCTAGACCCTTCCAGAGCCGAGATATCGAAAGTCAAAATTTCGACCCGAAAAAAAAACGTAAGGGGTAACACTGTCGGGTTTTTTTTGGCCGAAATTTTGACCCCCTCCGATCTTCTTGAAACTCTGGATTCTGACAGAGGGCCACGAGACTTCGACCAGCGCGCAAAAATGGAGACTCTAGACCCTTCCAGAGCCGAGATATTGAAAGTCAAAATTTCAACCCGAAAAAAAAAACATAAGGGGTAACACTGTCGGTTTTTTTTGGCCAAAATTTTGACCCCCTCCGATCTTCTTGAAACTCTGGATTCTGATAGAGGGCCACGAGACTTCGACCAGAGCGCAAAAATGGAGGCTCTAGACCCTTCCAGAGCCAAGATATCGAAAGTCAAAATTTCGACCCGAAAAAAAAACATAAGGGGTAACACTGTCGTTTTTTTTTTTTTTTTTTGGCCAAAATTTTGACCCCCTCCGATCTTCTTGAAACTCTGGATTCTGACAGAGGGCCACAAGACTTCAACCAGCGCGCAAAAATGGAGGCTCTAGACCCTTCCAGAGCCGAGATATCGAAAGTCAAAATTTCAAACCGAAAAAAAAAACATAAGGGGTAACACTGTCGTTTTTTTTTTTGGCCGAAATTTTGACCCCCTCCGATCTTCTTGAAACTCTGGATTCTGATAGAGGGCCACGAGACTTCGACCAGCGCGCAAAAATGGAGGCTCTAGACCCTTCCAGAGCCGAGATATCGAAAGTCAAAATTTCGACCCGAAAAAAAAACATAAGGGGTAACACTGTCGTTTTTTTTTTTGGTCGAAATTTTGACCCCCTCCGATCTTCTTGAAACTCTGGATTCTGACAGAGGGCCACGAGACTTCGACCAGCGCGCAAAAATGGAGACTCTAGACCCTTCCAGAGCCGAGATATTGAAAGTCAAAATTTCAACCCGAAAAAAAAAAACATAAGGGGTAACACTGTCGTTTTTTTTGGCCAAAATTTTGACCCCCTCCGATCTTCTTGAAACTCTGGATTCTGATAGAGGGCCACAAGACTTCGACCAGAGCGCAAAAATGGAGGCTCTAGACCCTTCCAGAGCCAAGATATCGAAAGTCAAAATTTCGACCCGAAAAAAAAAAACATAAGGGGTAACACTGTCGTTTTTTTTTTTTTTTGGCCGAAATTTTAACCCCCTCTGATCTTCTTGAAACTCTGGATTCTGACAGACGGCCACGAGACTTCGACCAGCGTGCAAAATTGGAGGCTCTAGACCCTTCCAGAGCCGAGATATCAAAAGTCAAAATTTCAAACCGGAAAAAAAACATAAGGGGTAACACTGTCGTTTTTTTTTTTGGCCGAAATTTTGACCCCCTCCGATTTTCTTGAAACTCTGGATTCTGACAGAGGGCCACGAGACTTCGACCAGCGCGCAAAAATGGAGGCTCTAGACCCTTCCAGAGCCGAGATATCGAAAGTCAAAATTTCAACCCGAAAAAAAACATAAGGGGTAACACTGTCGTTTTTTTTTTGGCCGAAATTTTGACCCCCTCCGATCTTCTTGAAACTCTGGATTCTGATAGAGGGCCACGAGACTTCGAACAGCGCGCAAAAATGGAGGCTCTAGACCCTTCCAGAGCCGAGATATCGAAAGTCAAAATTTCGACCGGAAAAAAAAACATAAGGGGTAACACTGTCGTTTTTTTTTTGGCCGAAATTTTGACCCCCTCCGATCTTCTTGAAACTCTGGATTCTGACAGAGGGCCACGAGACTTCGACCAGCGCGCAAAAATGGAGGCTCTAGACCCTTCCAGAGCCGAGATATCGAAAGTCAAAATTTCAACCCGAAAAAAAAACATAAGGGGTAACATCGTTGTTTTTTTTTGGCCGAAATTTTGACCCCCTCCGATCTTCTTGAAACTCTGGATTCTGAGAGAGGGCCACGAGACTTCGACCAGCGCGCAAAAAATGGAGGCTCTAGACCCTTCCAGAGCCGAGATATCGAAAGTCAAAATTTCAACCCGAAAAAAAAACATAAGGGGTAACACTGTCGTTTTTTTTTTTGGCCGAAATTTTGACCCCCTCCGATCTTCTTGAAACTCTGGATTCTGACAGAGGGCCACGAGACTTCGACCAGCGTGCAAAAATGGAGGCTCTAGACCCTTCCAGAGAAGAGATATCAAAAGTCAAAATTTCAACCCGAAGAAAAACATAAGGGGTAACACTGTCGTTTTTTTTTTTTTTTTTGGCCGAAATTTGACCCCCTCCGATCTTCTTGAAACTCTGGATTCCGATAGAGGGCCACGAGACTTTGACCAGCGCGCAAAAATGGAGGCTCTAGACCCTTCCAGAGCCGAGATATCGAAAGTCAAAATTTCGACCCGAAAAAAAACGTAAGGGGTAACACTGTCGGGTTTTTTTTGGCCGAAATTTTGACCCCCTCCGATCTTCTTGAAACTCTGGATTCTGACAGAGGGCCACGAGACTTCGACCAGCGCGCAAAAATGGAGACTCTAGACCCTTCCAGAGCCGAGATATTGAAAGTCAAAATTTCAACCCGAAAAAAAAAACATAAGGGGTAACACTGTCGTTTTTTTTTGGCCAAAATTTTGACCCCCTCCGATCTTCTTGAAACTCTGGATTCTGATAGAGGGCCACGAGACTTCGACCAGAGCGCAAAAATGGAGGCTCTAGACCCTTCCAGAGCCAAGATATCGAAAGTCAAAATTTCGACCCGAAAAAAAAACATAAGGGGTAACAGTGTCGTTTTTTTTTTTTTTTGGCCGAAATTTTGACCCCCTCCGATCTTCTTGAAACTCTGGATTCTGACAGAGGGCCACAAGACTTCAACCAGCGCGCAAAAATGGAGGCTCTAGACCCTTCCAGAGCCGAGATATCGAAAGTCAAAATTTCAAACCGAAAAAAAAAAACATAAGGGGTAACACTGTCGTTTTTTTTTTTGGCCGAAATTTTGACCCCCTCCGATCTTCTTGAAACTCTGGATTCTGATAGAGGGCCACGAGACTTCGACCAGCGCGCAAAAATGGAGGCTCTAGACCCTTCCAGAGCCGAGATATCGAAAGTCAAAATTTCGACCCGAAAAAAAAACATAAGGGGTAACACTGTCGTTTTTTTTTTTTTTGGCCGAAATTTTGACCCCCTCCGATCTTCTTGAAACTCTGGATTCTGACAGAGGGCCACGAGACTTCGACCAGCGCGCAAAAAATGGAGGCTCTCGACCCTTCCAGAACCGATATATCGAAAGTCAAAATTTCAACCCGAAAAAAAAACATAAGGGGTAACACTGTCGTTTTTTTTTTTTTTGGCCGAAATTTTGACCCCCTCCGATCTTCTTGAAACTCTGGATTCTGACAGAGGGCCACGAGACTTCGACCAGCACGCAAAAATGGAGGCTCTAGACCCTTCCAGAGAAGAGATATCGAAAGTCAAAATTTCAACCCGAAAAAAAAACATAAGGGGTAACACTGTCGTTTTTTTTTTTTGGCCGAAATTTTGACCCCCTCCGATCTTCTTGAAACTCTGGATTCTGACAGAGGGCCACGAGACTTCGACCAGCACGCAAAAATGGAGGCTCTAGACCCTTCTAGAGAAGAGATATCGAAAGTCAAAATTTCAACCCGAAGAAAAACATAAGGGGTAACACTGTCGTTTTTTTTTTTTTGGCCGAAATTTTGACCCCCTCCGATCTTCTTGATATTCTGGATTGTGACAGAGGGCCACGAGACTTCGACCAGCACGCAAAAATGGAGGCTCTAGACCCTTCCAGAGAAGAGATATCGAAAGTCAAAATTTCGAACCGAAAAAAAAACATAAGGGGTAACACTGTCGTTTTTTTTTTTTGGCCGAAATTTTAACCCCCTCTGATCTTCTTGAAACTCTGGATTCTGACAGACGGCCACGAGACTTCGACCAGCGTGCAAAATTGGAGGCTCTAGACCCTTCCAGAGCCGAGATATCGAAAGTCAAAATTTCAAACCGGAAAAAAAACATAAGGGGTAACACTGTCGTTTTTTTTTTTTTGGCCGAAATTTTGACCCCCTCCGATCTTCTTGAAACTCTGGATTCTGACAGAGGGCCACGAGACTTCGACCAGCGCGCAAAAATGGAGACTCTAGACCCTTCCAGAGCCGAGATATTGAAAGTCAAAATTTCAACCCGAAAAAAAAAAACATAAGGGGTAACACTGTCGTTTTTTTTGGCCAAAATTTTGACCCCCTCCGATCTTCTTGAAACTCTGGATTCTGATAGAGGGCCACAAGACTTCGACCAGAGCGCAAAAATGGAGGCTCTAGACCCTTCAAGAGCCAAGATATCGAAAGTCAAAATTTCGACCCGAAAAAAAAACATAAGGGGTAACACTGTCGTTTTTTTTTTTTTTGGCCAAAATTTTGACCCCCTCCGATCTTCTTGAAACTCTGTATTCTGACAGAGGGCCACAAGACTTCGACCAGCGCGCAAAAATGGAGGCTCTAGACCCTTCCAGAGCCGAGATATCGAAAGTCAAAATTTCAAACCGAAAAAAAAAACATAAGGGGTAACACTGTCGTTTTTTTTTTTGGCCGAAATTTTGACCCCCTCCGATCTTCTTGAAACTCTGGATTCTGATAGAGGGCCACGAGACTTCGACCAGCGCGCAAAAATGGAGGCTCTAGACCCTTCCAGAGCCGAGATATCGAAAGTCAAAATTTCGACCCGAAAAAAAAAACATAAGGGGTAACACTGTCGTTTTTTTTTTTTTTTTGGCCGAAATTTTGACCCCCTCCGATCTTCTTGAAACTCTGGATTGTGACAGAGGGCCACGAGACTTCGACCAGCGCGCAAAAAATGGAGGCTCTCGACCCTTCCAGAACCGATATATCGAAAGTCAAAATTTCAACCCGAAAAAAAAACATAAGGGGTAACACTGTCGTTTTTTTTTTTTGGCCGAAATTTTGACCCCCTCCGATCTTCTTGAAACTCTGGATTCTGACAGAGGGCCACGAGACTTCGACCAGCACGCAAAAATGGAGGCTCTAGACCCTTCCAGAGAAGAGATATCGAAAGTCAAAATTTCAACCCGAAAAAAAAACATAAGGGGTAACACTGTCGTTTTTTTTTTTGGCCGAAATTTTGACCCCCTCCGATCTTCTTGAAACTCTGGATTCTGACAGAGGGCCACGAGACTTCGACCAGCACGCAAAAATGGAGGCTCTAGACCCTTCTAGAGAAGAGATATCGAAAGTCAAAATTTCAACCCGAAGAAAAACATAAGGGGTAACACTGTCGTTTTTTTTTTTTTTGGCCGAAATTTTGACCCCCTCCGATCTTCTTGATATTCTGGATTGTGACAGAGGGCCACGAGACTTCGACCAGCACGCAAAAATGGAGGCTCTAGACCCTTCCAGAGAAGAGATATCGAAAGTCAAAATTTCGAACCGAAAAAAAAACATAAGGGGTAACACTGTCGTTTTTTTTTTTTTTTGGCCGAAATTTTAACCCCCTCTGATCTTCTTGAAACTCTGGATTCTGACAGACGGCCACGAGACTTCGACCAGCGTGCAAAATTGGAGGCTCTAGACCCTTCCAGAGCCGAGATATCGAAAGTCAAAATTTCAAACCGGAAAAAAAACATAAGGGGTAACACTGTCGTTTTTTTTTTTTGGCCGAAATTTTGACCCCCTCCGATCTTCTTGAAACTCTGGATTCTGACAGAGGGCCACGAGACTTTGACCAGCACGCAAAAATGGAGGCTCTAGACCCTTCCAGAGCCGAGATATCGAAAGTCAAAATTTCAACCCGAAAAAAAACATAAGGGGTAACACTGTCGTTTTTTTTTTTTTTTGGCCGAAATTTTGACCCCTTCCGATCTTCTTGAAACTCTGGATTCTGACAGAGGACCACGAGACTTCGACCAGCGCGCAAAAAATGGAGGCTCTCGACCCTTCCAGAGCCGAGATATCGAAAGTCAAAATTTCAACCCGAAAAAAAAAACATAAGGGGTAACACTGTCGTTTTTTTTTTTGGCCGAAATTTTGACCCCCTCCAATCTTCTTGAAACTCTGGATTCTGATAGAGGGCCACGAGACTTCGACCAGCGCGCAAAAATGGAGGCTCTAGACCCTTCCAGAGCCAAGATATCGAAAGTCAAAATTTCGACCCGAAAAAAAAAACATAAGGGGTAACACTGTCGTTTTTTTTTTTTTTGGCCAAAATTTTGACCCCCTCCGATCTTCTTGAAACTCTGGATTCTGACAGAGGGCCACAAGACTTCGACCAGCATGCAAAAATGGAGGCTCTAGACCCTTCCAGAGAAGAGATATCGAAAGTCAAAATTTCGAACCGAAAAAAAAACATAAGGGGTAACACTGTCGTTTTTTTTTTTTTTTTTGGCCGAAATTTTAACCCCCTCTGATCTTCTTGAAACTCTGGATTCTGACAGAGGGCCACGAGACTTCGACCAGCGCGCAAAAATGGAGGCTCTAGACCCTTCCAGAGCCGAGATATCGAAAGTCAAAATTTCAACCCGAAAAAAAAACATAAGGGGTAACACTGTCGTTTTTTTTTTTTTTTTGGCCGAAATTTTGACCCCTCCGATCTTCTTGAAACTCTGGATTCTGATAGAGGGCCACGAGACTTCGACCAGCGCGCAAAAATGGAGGCTCTAAACCCTTCCAGAGCCGAGATATCGAAAGTCAAAATTTCGACCCGAAAAAAAAACATAAGGGGTAACACTGTCGTTTTTTTTTTTTTTTTTTGGCCGAAATTTTGTCCCCCTCCGATCTTCTTGAAACTCTGGATTCTGACAGAGGGCCACGAGACTTTGACCAGCACGCAAAAATGGAGGCTCTAGACCCTTCCAGAGCAGAGATATCGAAAGTCAAAATTTCAACCCGAAAAAAAAACATAAGGGGTAACACTGTCGTTTTTTTTTTTTTTGGCCGAAATTTTGACCCCCTCCGATCTTCTTGAAACTCTGGATTCTGATAGAGGGCCACGAGACTTCGACCAGCGCGCAAAAATGGAGGCTCTAGACCCTTCCAGAGCCGAGATATCGAAAGTCAAAATTTCGACCCGAAAAAAAAAACATAAGGGGTAACACTGTCGTTTTTTGTTTTTTTTTGGCCGAAATTTTGTCCCCCTCCGATCTTCTTGAAACTCTGGATTCTGACAGAGGGCCACGAGACTTTGACCAGCGCGCAAAAATGGAGGCTCTAGACCCTTCCAGAGCCGAGATATCGAAAGTCAAAATTTCAACCCGAAAAAAGACATAAGGGGTAACACTGTCGTTTTTTTTTTTTTGGCCGAAATTTTGACCCCCTCCGATCTTCTTGAAACTCTGGATTCTGACAGAGGGCCACGAGACTTCGACCAGCGCGCAAAAAATGGAGGCTCTCGACCCTTCCAGAGCCGAGATATCGAAAGTCAAAATTTCAACCCGAAAAAAAAACATAAGGGGTAACACTGTCGTTTTTTTTTTTTGGCCGAAATTTTGACCCCCTCCGATCTTCTTGAAACTCTGGATTCTGACAGAGGGCCACGAGACTTCGACCAGCACGCAAAAATGGAGGCTCTAGACCCTTCCAGAGAAGAGATATCGAAAGTCAAAATTTCAACCCGAAGAAAAACATAAGGGGTAACACTGTCGTTTTTTTTTTTTTGGCCGAAATATTGACCCCCTCCGATCTTCTTGATATTCTGGATTGTGACAGAGGGCCACGAGACTTCGACCAGCACGCAAAAATGGAGGCTCTAGACCCTTCCAGAGAAGAGATATCGAAAGTCAAAATTTCGAACCGAAAAAAAAACATAAGGGGTAACACTGTGGTTTTTTTTTTTTTGGCCGAAATTTTAACCCCCTCTGATCTTCTTGAAACTCTGGATTCTGACAGAGGGCCACGAGACTTCGACCAGCGCGCAAAAATGGAGGCTCTAGACCCTTCCAGAGAAGAGATATCGAAAGTCAAAATTTCAACCCGAAGAAAAACATAAGGGGTAACACTGTCGTTTTTTTTTTGGCCGAAATTTTGACCCCCTCCGATCTTCTTGATATTCTGGATTGTGACAGAGGGCCACGAGACTTCGACCAGCGCGCAAAAATGGAGGCTCTAGACCCTTCCAGAGCAGAGATATCGAAAGTCAAAATTTCAACCCGAAAAAAAAACATAAGGGGTAACACTGTCGTTTTTTTTTTTTTGGCCGAAATTTTGACCCCCTCCGATCTTCTTGAAACTCTGGATTCTGATAGAGGGCCACGAGACTTCGACCAGTGTGCAAAAATGGAGGCTCTAGACCCTTCCAGAGCCAAGATATCGAAAGTCAAAATTTCGACCCGAAAAAAAAAACATAAGGGGTAACACTGTCGTTTTTTTTTTTTTTTTTGGCCGAAATTTTAACCCCCTCTGATCTTCTTGAAACTCTGGATTCTGACAGACGGCCACGAGACTTCGACCAGCGTGCAAAATTGGAGGCTCTAGACCCTTCCAGAGCCGAGATATCAAAAGTCAAAATTTCAAACCGGAAAAAAAACATAAGGGGTAACACTGTCGTTTTTTTTTTTTTTGGCCGAAATTTTGACCCCCTCCGATCTTCTTGAAACTCTGGATTCTGACAGAGGGCCACGAGACTTCGACCAGCGCGCAAAAATGGAGGCTCTAGACCCTTCCAGAGCCGAGATATCGAAAGTCAAAATTTCAACCCGAAAAAAAACATAAGGGGTAACACTGTCGTTTTTTTTTTTGGCCGAAATTTTGACCCCCTCCGATCTTCTTGAAACTCTGGATTCTGATAGAGGGCCACGAGACTTCGAACAGCGCGCAAAAATGGAGGCTCTAGACCCTTCCAGAGCCGAGATATCGAAAGTCAAAATTTCGACCGGAAAAAAAAACATAAGGGGTAACACTGTCGTTTTTTTTTTGGCCGAAATTTTGACCCCCTCCGATCTTCTTGAAACTCTGGATTCTGACAGAGGGCCACGAGACTTCGACCAGCGCGCAAAAATGGAGGCTCTAGACCCTTCCAGAGAAGAGATATCGAAAGTCAAAATTTCGAACCGAAAAAAAAACATAAGGGGTAACACTGTCGTTTTTTTTTTTTGGCCGAAATTTTAACCCCCTCTGATCTTCTTGAAACTCTGGATTCTGACAGACGGCCACGAGACTTCGACCAGCGTGCAAAATTGGAGGCTCTAGACCCTTCCAGAGCCGAGATATCGAAAGTCAAAATTTCAAACCGGAAAAAAAACATAAGGGGTAACACTGTCGTTTTTTTTTTTTTGGCCGAAATTTTGACCCCCTCCGATCTTCTTGAAACTCTGGATTCTGACAGAGGGCCACGAGACTTCGACCAGCGCGCAAAAATGGAGACTCTAGACCCTTCCAGAGCCGAGATATTGAAAGTCAAAATTTCAACCCGAAAAAAAAAAACATAAGGGGTAACACTGTCGTTTTTTTTGGCCAAAATTTTGACCCCCTCCGATCTTCTTGAAACTCTGGATTCTGATAGAGGGCCACAAGACTTCGACCAGAGCGCAAAAATGGAGGCTCTAGACCCTTCAAGAGCCAAGATATCGAAAGTCAAAATTTCGACCCGAAAAAAAAACATAAGGGGTAACACTGTCGTTTTTTTTTTTTTTGGCCAAAATTTTGACCCCCTCCGATCTTCTTGAAACTCTGTATTCTGACAGAGGGCCACAAGACTTCGACCAGCGCGCAAAAATGGAGGCTCTAGACCCTTCCAGAGCCGAGATATCGAAAGTCAAAATTTCAAACCGAAAAAAAAAACATAAGGGGTAACACTGTCGTTTTTTTTTTTGGCCGAAATTTTGACCCCCTCCGATCTTCTTGAAACTCTGGATTCTGATAGAGGGCCACGAGACTTCGACCAGCGCGCAAAAATGGAGGCTCTAGACCCTTCCAGAGCCGAGATATCGAAAGTCAAAATTTCGACCCGAAAAAAAAAACATAAGGGGTAACACTGTCGTTTTTTTTTTTTTTTTGGCCGAAATTTTGACCCCCTCCGATCTTCTTGAAACTCTGGATTGTGACAGAGGGCCACGAGACTTCGACCAGCGCGCAAAAAATGGAGGCTCTCGACCCTTCCAGAACCGATATATCGAAAGTCAAAATTTCAACCCGAAAAAAAAACATAAGGGGTAACACTGTCGTTTTTTTTTTTTGGCCGAAATTTTGACCCCCTCCGATCTTCTTGAAACTCTGGATTCTGACAGAGGGCCACGAGACTTCGACCAGCACGCAAAAATGGAGGCTCTAGACCCTTCCAGAGAAGAGATATCGAAAGTCAAAATTTCAACCCGAAAAAAAAACATAAGGGGTAACACTGTCGTTTTTTTTTTTTGGCCGAAATTTTGACCCCCTCCGATCTTCTTGAAACTCTGGATTCTGACAGAGGGCCACGAGACTTCGACCAGCACGCAAAAATGGAGGCTCTAGACCCTTCTAGAGAAGAGATATCGAAAGTCAAAATTTCAACCCGAAGAAAAACATAAGGGGTAACACTGTCGTTTTTTTTTTTTTTGGCCGAAATTTTGACCCCCTCCGATCTTCTTGATATTCTGGATTGTGACAGAGGGCCACGAGACTTCGACCAGCACGCAAAAATGGAGGCTCTAGACCCTTCCAGAGAAGAGATATCGAAAGTCAAAATTTCGAACCGAAAAAAAAACATAAGGGGTAACACTGTCGTTTTTTTTTTTTTTTGGCCGAAATTTTAACCCCCTCTGATCTTCTTGAAACTCTGGATTCTGACAGACGGCCACGAGACTTCGACCAGCGTGCAAAATTGGAGGCTCTAGACCCTTCCAGAGCCGAGATATCGAAAGTCAAAATTTCAAACCGGAAAAAAAACATAAGGGGTAACACTGTCGTTTTTTTTTTTTGGCCGAAATTTTGACCCCCTCCGATCTTCTTGAAACTCTGGATTCTGACAGAGGGCCACGAGACTTTGACCAGCACGCAAAAATGGAGGCTCTAGACCCTTCCAGAGCCGAGATATCGAAAGTCAAAATTTCAACCCGAAAAAAAACATAAGGGGTAACACTGTCGTTTTTTTTTTTTTTTGGCCGAAATTTTGACCCCTTCCGATCTTCTTGAAACTCTGGATTCTGACAGAGGACCACGAGACTTCGACCAGCGCGCAAAAAATGGAGGCTCTCGACCCTTCCAGAGCCGAGATATCGAAAGTCAAAATTTCAACCCGAAAAAAAAAACATAAGGGGTAACACTGTCGTTTTTTTTTTTGGCCGAAATTTTGACCCCCTCCGATCTTCTTGAAACTCTGGATTCTGATAGAGGGCCACGAGACTTCGACCAGCGCGCAAAAATGGAGGCTCTAGACCCTTCCAGAGCCAAGATATCGAAAGTCAAAATTTCGACCCGAAAAAAAAAACATAAGGGGTAACACTGTCGTTTTTTTTTTTTTTGGCCAAAATTTTGACCCCCTCCGATCTTCTTGAAACTCTGGATTCTGACAGAGGGCCACAAGACTTCGACCAGCGCGCAAAAATGGAGGCTCTAGACCCTTCCAGAGCCGAGATATCGAAAGTCAAAATTTCAAACCGAAAAAAAAACATAAGGGGTAACACTGTCGTTTTTTTTTTTTGGCCGAAATTTTGACCCCCTCCGATCTTCTTGAAACTCTGGATTCTGATAGAGGGCCACGAGACTTCGACCAGCGCGCAAAAATGGAGGCTCTAGACCCTTCCAGAGCCGAGATATCGAAAGTCAAAATTTCGACCCGAAAAAAAAAACATAAGGGGTAACACTGTCGTTTTTTTTTTTTTTTTGGCCGAAATTTTGACCCCCTCCGATCTTCTTGAAACTCTGGATTGTGACAGAGGGCCACGAGACTTCGACCAGCGCGCAAAAAATGGAGGCTCTCGACCCTTCCAGAACCGATATATCGAAAGTCAAAATTTCAACCCGAAAAAAAAACATAAGGGGTAACACTGTCGTTTTTTTTTTTTGGCCGAAATTTTGACCCCCTCCGATCTTCTTGAAACTCTGGATTCTGACAGAGGGCCACGAGACTTCGACCAGCACGCAAAAATGGAGGCTCTAGACCCTTCCAGAGAAGAGATATCGAAAGTCAAAATTTCAACCCGAAAAAAAAACATAAGGGGTAACACTGTCGTTTTTTTTTTTTGGCCGAAATTTTGACCCCCTCCGATCTTCTTGAAACTCTGGATTCTGACAGAGGGCCACGAGACTTCGACCAGCACGCAAAAATGGAGGCTCTAGACCCTTCTAGAGAAGAGATATCGAAAGTCAAAATTTCAACCCGAAGAAAAACATAAGGGGTAACACTGTCGTTTTTTTTTTTTTTGGCCGAAATTTTGACCCCCTCCGATCTTCTTGATATTCTGGATTGTGACAGAGGGCCACGAGACTTCGACCAGCACACAAAAATGGAGGCTCTAGACCCTTCCAGAGAAGAGATATCGAAAGTCAAAATTTCGAACCGAAAAAAAAACATAAGGGGTAACACTGTCGTTTTTTTTTTTTTTTTGGCCGAAATTTTAACCCCCTCTGATCTTCTTGAAACTCTGGATTCTGACAGACGGCCACGAGACTTCGACCAGCGTGCAAAATTGGAGGCTCTAGACCCTTCCAGAGCCGAGAAATCGAAAGTCAAAATTTCAAACCGGAAAAAAAACATAAGGGGTAACACTGTCGTTTTTTTTTTTTGGCCGAAATTTTGACCCCCTCCGATCTTCTTGAAACTCTGGATTCTGATAGAGGGCCACGAGACTTCGACCAGCGCGCAAAAATGGAGGCTCTAGACCCTTCCAGAGCCGAGATATCGAAAGTCAAAATTTCGACCCGAAAAAAAAACATAAGGGGTAACACTGTCGTTTTTTTTTTTTTTTTGGCCGAAATTTTGTCCCCCTCCGATCTTCTTGAAACTCTGGATTCTGACAGAGGGCCACGAGACTTTGACCAGCACGCAAAAATGGAGGCTCTAGACCCTTCCAGAGCCGAGATATCGAAAGTCAAAATTTCAACCCGAAAAAAAACATAAGGGGTAACACTGTCGTTTTTTTTTTTTTTTGGCCGAAATTTTGACCCCTTCCGATCTTCTTGAAACTCTGGATTCTGACAGAGGACCACGAGACTTCGACCAGCGCGCAAAAAATGGAGGCTCTCGACCCTTCCAGAGCCGAGATATCGAAAGTCAAAATTTCAACCCGAAAAAAAAACATAAGGGGTAACACTGTCGTTTTTTTTTTTGGCCGAAATTTTGACCCCCTCCGATCTTCTTGAAACTCTGGATTCTGATAGAGGGCCACGAGACTTCGACCAGCGCGCAAAAATGGAGGCTCTAGACCCTTCCAGAGCCGAGATATCGAAAGTCAAAATTTCGAACCGAAAAAAAAACATAAGGGGTAACACTGTCGTTTTTTTTTTTTTTTTGGCCGAAATTTTAACCCCCTCTGATCTTCTTGAAACTCTGGATTCTGACAGACGGCCACGAGACTTCGACCAGCGTGCAAAATTGGAGGCTCTAGACCCTTCCAGAGCCGAGATATCGAAAGTCAAAATTTCAAACCGGAAAAAAAAACATAAGGGGTAACACTGTCGTTTTTGTTTTTTTTTTGGCCGAAATTTTGACCCCCTCCGATCTTCTTGAAACTCTGGATTCTGATAGAGGGCCACGAGACTTCGACCAGCGCGCAAAAAATGGAGGCTCTCGACCCTTCCAGAGCCGAGATATCGAAAGTCAAAATTTCAACCCGAAAAAAAAACATAAGGGGTAACACTGTCGTTTTTTTTTTTTTGGCCGAAATTTTGACCCCCTCCGATCTTCTTGAAACTCTGGATTCTGACAGAGGGCCACGAGACTTCGACCAGCACGCAAAAATGGAGGCTCTAGACCCTTCCAGAGAAGAGACATCGAAAGTCAAAATTTCAACCCGAAAAAAAAACATAAGGGGTAACACTGTCGTTTTTTTTTTTTTGGCCGAAATTTTGACCCCCTCCGATCTTCTTGAAACTCTGGATTCTGATAGAGGGCCACGAGACTTCGACAAGCGCAAAAATGGAGGCTCTAGACCCTTCCAGAGCCGAGATATCGAAAGTCAAAATTTCGAACCGAAAAAAAAACATAAGGGGTAACACTGTTGTTTTTTTTTTTTTTTTTTGGCCGAAATTTTAACCCCCTCTGATCTTCTTGAAACTCTGGATTCTGACAGACGGCCACGAGACTTCGACCAGCGTGCAAAATTGGAGGCTCTAGACCCTTCCAGAGCCGAGATATCGAAAGTCAAAATTTCAAACCGGAAAAAAAACATAAGGGGTAACACTGTCGTTTTTTTTTTTTTGGCCGAAATTTTGACCCCCTCCGATCTTCTTGAAACTCTGGATTCTGATAGAGGGCCACGAGACTTCGACCAGCGCGCAAAAATGGAGGCTCTAGACCCTTCCAGAGCCGAGATATCGAAAGTCAAAATTTCAACCCGAAAAAAAAAAACATAAGGGGTAACACTGTCGTTTTTTTTTTTTTTTTTTTGGCCGAAATTTTGTCCCCCTCCGATCTTCTTGAAACTCTGGATTCTGACAGAGGGCCACGAGACTTTGACCAGCACGCAAAAATGGAGGCTCTAGACCCTTCCAGAGCCGAGATATCGAAAGTCAAAATTTCAACCCGAAATAAAACATAAGGGGTAACACTGTCGTTTTTTTTTTTTTTGGCCGAAATTTTGACCCCCTCCGATCTTCTTGAAACTCTGGATTCTGACAGAGGGCCACGAGACTTCGACCAGCGCGCAAAAAATGGAGGCTCTCGACCCTTCCAGAGCCGAGATATCGAAAGTCAAAATTTCAACCCGAAAAAAAAACATAAGGGGTAACACTGTCGTTTTTTTTTTTTTGGCCGAAATTTTGACCCAATCCGATCTTCTTGAAACTCTGGATTCTGATAGAGGGCCACGAGACTTCGACCAGCGCGCAAAAATGGAGGCTCTAGACCCTTCCAGAGCCGAGATATCGAAAGTCAAAATTTCGAACCGAAAAAAAAACATAAGGGGTAACACTGTCGTTTTTTTTTTTTTTTGGGCCGAAATTTTAACCCCCTCTGATCTTCTTGAAACTCTGGATTCTGACAGACGGCCACGAGACTTCGACCAGCGTGCAAAATTGGAGGCTCTAGACCCTTCCAGAGCCGAGATATCGAAAGTCAAAATTTCAAACCGGAAAAAAAACATAAGGGGTAACACTGTCGTTTTTTTTTGGCCGAAATTTTGACCCCCTCCGATCTTCTTGAAACTCTGGATTCTGATAGAGGGCCACGAGACTTCGACCAGCGCGCAAAAATGGAGGCTCTAGACCCTTCCAGAGCCGAGATATCGAAAGTCAAAATTTCGACCCGAAAAAAAAAACATAAGGGGTAACACTGTCGTTTTTTTTTTTTTTTTGGCCGAAATTTTGTCCCCCTCCGATCTTCTTGAAACTCTGGATTCTGACAGAGGGCCACGAGACTTTGACCAGCACGCAAAAATGGAGGCTCTAGACCCTTCCAGAGCCGAGATATCGAAAGTCAAAATTTCAACCCGAAAAAAAACATAAGGGGTAACACTGTCGTTTTGTTTTTTTTTGGCCGAAATTTTGACCCCCTCCGATCTTCTTGAAACTCTGGATTCTGACAGAGGGCCACGAGACTTCGACCAGCGCGCAAAAAATGGAGGCTCTCGACCCTTCCAGAGCCGAGATATCGAAAGTCAAAATTTCAACCCGAAAAAAAAAACATAAGGGGTAACACTGTCGTTTTTTTTTTTTGGCCGAAATTTTGACCCCCTCCGATCTTCTTGAAACTCTGGATTCTGACAGAGGGCCACGAGACTTCGACCAGCGCACAAAAATGGAGGCTCTAGACCCTTCCAGAGCCGAGATATCGAAAGTCAAAATTTCGACCCGAAAAAAAAAATGTAAGGGGTAACACTGTCGTTCTTTTTTTTGGCCGAAATTTTGACCCCCTCCGATCTTCTTGAAACTCTGGATTCTGACAGAGGGCCACGAGACTTCGACCAGCGCACAAAAAAAGAGGCTCTAGACCCTTCCAGAGCCGAGATATCGAAAGTCAAAATTTCGACCCGAAAAAAAAATGTAAGGGGTAACACTGTTGTTTTTTTTTTTGGCCGAAATTTTGACCCCCTCCGATCTTCTTGAAACTCTGGATTCTGACAGAGGGCCACGAGACTTCGACCAAAGCACAAAAATGGAGGCTCTAGACCCTTCCAGAGCCGAGATATCGAAAGTCAAAATTTCAACCTGAAAAAAAACATAAGGGGTAACACTGTCATTTTTTTTTTTGGCCGAAATTTTGACCCCCTCCGATCTTCTTGAAACTCTGGATTCTGACAGAGGGCCACGAGACTTCGACCAGCGCGCAAAAATGGAGGCTCTAGACCCTTACAGAGCCGAGATATCGAAAGTCAAAATTTCGACCCGAAAAAAAAATGTAAGGGGTAACACTGTCGTTTTTTTTTTTTGGCCGAAATTTTGACCCCCTCCAATCTTCTTGAAACTCTGGATTCTGACAGAGGGCCACGAGACTTCGACCAGCGCGCAAAAATGGAGGCTCTAGACCCTTCCAGAGCCGAGATATCGAAAGTCAAAATTTCAACCCGAAAAAAAAAACGTAAGGGGTAAGACTGTCGTTTTTTTTTTTTTTTTGGCCGAAATTTTGACCCCCTCCGATCTTCTTGAAACTCTGGATTCTGACAGAGGGCCACAAGACTTCGACCAACGCGCAAAAATGTAGGCTCTAGACCCTTCCAGAGCCGAGATATCGAAAGTCAAAATTTCAACCCGAAAAAAACCATAAGGGGTAACACTGTCGTTTTTTTTTTTTTGGCCAAAATTTTTACCCCCTCTGATCTTCTTGAAACTCTGGATTCTGACAGAGGGCCACGAGACTTCGACCAGCGCGCAAAAATGGAGGCTCTAGACCCTTCCAGAGTCGAGATATCGAAAGTCAAAATTTCAACCCGAAAAAAAAAAACATAAGGGGTAACACTGTCGTTTTATTTTTTTGGCCGAAATTTTGACCCCCTCCGATCTTCTTGAAACTCTGGATTCTGACAGAGGGCCAGGAGACTTCGACCAGCGCGCAAAAATGGAGGCTCTAGACCCTTCCAGAGCCGAGATATCGAAAGTCAAAATTTCAACCCGAAAAAAAACATAAGGGGTAACACTGTCATTTTTTTTTTTTGGCCAAAATTTTGACCCCCTCTGATCTTCTTGAAACTCTGGATTCTGACAGAGGGCCACGAGACTTCGACCAGCGCGCAAAAATGGAGGCTCTAGACCCTTCCAGAGCCGAGATATCGAAAGTCAAAATTTCAACCCGAAAAAAAAACATAAGGGGTAACACTGTCGTATTTTTTTTTTGGCCGAAATTTTGACCCCCTCCGATCTTCTTGAAACTCTGGATTCTGACAGAGGGCCACGAGACTTCGACCAACGCGCAAAAATGGAGGCTCTAGACCCTTCCAGAGCCGAGATATCGAAAGTCAAAATTTCAACCCGGAAAAAAATGTAAGGGGTAACACTGTCGGTTTTTTTTTTGGCCAAAATTTTGACCCCCTCCGATCTTCTTGAAACTCTGGATTCTGACAGAGGGCCACGAGACTTCGACCAGCGCGCAAAAATGGAGGCTCTAGACCCTTCCAGAGCCGAGATATCGAAAGTCAGAATTTCGACCCGAAAAAAAAATGTAAGGAGTAACACTGTCGTTTTTTGGGGGTTTTTTTGGCCGAAATTTTGACCCCCTCCGATCTTCTTGAAACTCTGGATTCTGACAGAGGGCCACGAGACTTCGACCGGCGCAAAAATGGAGGCTCTAGACCCTTCCAGAGCCGAGATATCGAAAGTCAAAATTTAAACCCGAAAAAAAACATAAGGGTAACACTGTCGTTTTTTTTTTTTTTGGCCGAAATTTTGACCCCCTCCGATCTTCTTGAAACTCTGGATTCTGACAGAGGGCCACGAGACTTCGACCAGCGCGCAAAAATGGAGGCTCTAGACCCTTCCAGAGCCGAGATATCGAAAGTCAAAATTTCAACCCGAAAAAAAAACGTAAGGGGTAACACTGTCGTTTTTTTTTTTTTGGCCGAAATTTTGACCCCCTCCGATCTTCTTGAAATTCTGGATTCTGACAGAGGGCCACGAGACTTCGACCAGCGCGCAAAAATGGAGGCTCTAGACCCTTCCAGAGCCGAGATATCGAAAGTCAAAATTTCAACCCGAAAAAAAAAAACATAAGGGGTAACACTGTCGTTTTTTTTTTTTTTGGCCGAAATTTTGACCCCCTCCGATCTTCTTGAAACTCTGGATTCTGACAGAGGGCCACGAGACTTCGACCAGCGCGCAAAAATGGAGGCTCTAGACCATTCCAGAGCCGAGATATCGAAAGTCAAAATATCAACCCGGAAAAAAAACATAAGGGGTAACACTGTCGTTTTTTTTTTTTTTGGCCGAAATTTTGACCCCCTCCGATCTTCTTGAAACTCTGGATTCTGACAGAGGGCCACGAGACTTCGACCAGCGCGCAAAAATGGAGGCTCTATACCCTTCCAGAGCCGAGATATTGAAAGTCAAAATTTCGACCCGAAAAAAAAATGTAAGGGGTAACACTGTCGTTTTATTTTTTTGGCCGAAATTTTGACCCCCTCCGATCTTCTTGAAACTCTGGATTCTGACAGAGGGCCAGGAGACTTCGACCAGCGCGCAAAAATGGAGGCTCTAGACCCTTCCAGAGCCGAGATATCGAAAGTCAAAATTTCAACCCGAAAAAAAACATAAGGGGTAACACTGTCATTTTTTTTTTTTTGGCCAAAATTTTGACCCCCTCTGATCTTCTTGAAACTCTGGATTCTGACAGAGGGCCACGAGACTTCGACCAGCGCGCAAAAATGGAGGCTCTAGACCCTTCCAGAGCCGAGATATCGAAAGTCAAAATTTCAACCCGAAAAAAAAACATAAGGGGTAACACTGTCGTATTTTTTTTTTGGCCGAAATTTTGACCCCCTCCGATCTTCTTGAAACTCTGGATTCTGACAGAGGGCCACGAGACTTCGACCAACGCGCAAAAATGGAGGCTCTAGACCCTTCCAGAGCCGAGATATCGAAAGTCAAAATTTCAACCCGGAAAAAAATGTAAGGGGTAACACTGTCGGTTTTTTTTTTGGCCAAAATTTTGACCCCCTCCGATCTTCTTGAAACTCTGGATTCTGACAGAGGGCCACGAGACTTCGACCAGCGCGCAAAAATGGAGGCTCTAGACCCTTCCAGAGCCGAGATATCGAAAGTCAGAATTTCGACCCGAAAAAAAAATGTAAGGAGTAACACTGTCGTTTTTTGGGGGTTTTTTTGGCCGAAATTTTGACCCCCTCCGATCTTCTTGAAACTCTGGATTCTGACAGAGGGCCACGAGACTTCGACCGGCGCAAAAATGGAGGCTCTAGACCCTTCCAGAGCCGAGATATCGAAAGTCAAAATTTAAACCCGAAAAAAAACATAAGGGTAACACTGTCGTTTTTTTTTTTTTGGCCGAAATTTTGACCCCCTCCGATCTTCTTGAAACTCTGGATTCTGACAGAGGGCCACGAGACTTCGACCAGCGCGCAAAAATGGAGGCTCTAGACCCTTCCAGAGCCGAGATATCGAAAGTCAAAATTTCAACCCGAAAAAAAAACGTAAGGGGTAACACTGTCGTTTTTTTTTTTTTGGCCGAAATTTTGACCCCCTCCGATCTTCTTGAAATTCTGGATTCTGACAGAGGGCCACGAGACTTCGACCAGCGCGCAAAAATGGAGGCTCTAGACCCTTCCAGAGCCGAGATATCGAAAGTCAAAATTTCAACCCGAAAAAAAAAAACATAAGGGGTAACACTGTCGTTTTTTTTTTTTTTGGCCGAAATTTTGACCCCCTCCGATCTTCTTGAAACTCTGGATTCTGACAGAGGGCCACGAGACTTCGACCAGCGCGCAAAAATGGAGGCTCTAGACCATTCCAGAGCCGAGATATCGAAAGTCAAAATATCAACCCGGAAAAAAAACATAAGGGGTAACACTGTCGTTTTTTTTTTTTTTGGCCGAAATTTTGACCCCCTCCGATCTTCTTGAAACTCTGGATTCTGACAGAGGGCCACGAGACTTCGACCAGCGCGCAAAAATGGAGGCTCTATACCCTTCCAGAGCCGAGATATTGAAAGTCAAAATTTCGACCCGAAAAAAAAATGTAAGGGGTAACACTGTCGTTTTTTTTTTTTGGGCCGAAATTTTGACCCCCTCCGATCTTCTTGAAACTCTGGATTCTGACAGAGGGCCACGAGACTTCGACCAGCGCACAAAAATGGAGGCTCTAGACCCTTCCAGAGCCGAGATATCGAAAGTCAAAATTTCGACCCGAAAAAAAAATGTAAGGGGTAACACTGTCGTTCTTTTTTTTGGCCGAAATTTTGACCCCCTCCGATCTTCTTGAAACTCCGGATTCTGACAGAGGGCCACGAGACTTCGACCAGCGCGCAAAAATGGAGGTTCTAGACCCTTCCAGAGCCGAGATATCGAAAGTCAAAATTTCGACCCGAAAAAAAAAACATAAGGGGTAACACTGTCGTTTTTTTTTTTTTTTTTTGGCCGAAATTTTGACCCCCTCCGATCTTCTTGAAACTCTGGATTCTGACAGAGGGCCACGAGACTTCGACCAGCGCGCAAAAATGGAGGCTCTAGACCCTTCCAGAGCCGAGATATCGAAAGTCAAAATTTCGACCCGAAAAAAAAATGTAAGGGGTAACACTGTCGTTTTTTTTTTTTTTTTTGGCCGAAATTTTGACCCCCTCCGATCTTCTTGAAACTCTGGATTCTGACAGCGGCCCACGAGACTTCGACCAGCGCGCAAAAATGGAGGCTCTTATCTTATGAAAACCATTCAACTGAAGATCTTTTCAGACTAGTTGTTGAATTTATATGTAATTCTAATAATTCTAATGCGAATGTACAGCACACAGAGCAGAGCTGATTGTCCGTGTCAATACAGACAGGTGGCTGGCTTGTGGAGAGTCATGAAGAGTGAACGTTAGCAGAGAGAGCCAGCATTCTACTTCAGTTATGTAAACTTGCCAGGCCTGAGAACCAGTCAACCGACACTAGGAGTTTGCATTGCCACTGACAAGGCTCGGGCTAAATGCAAACAGTATACATGTTGATGTATACAAATACAAACTTACATCCATGACTACCACTTATGCATAACACACGATGGGTAAATAAATAGACAAACAAACAAATAAATATATGTAACTCAGTAATAATGTTGTATACACTATCCGTGTAAACAAATGTCCACAAAAAAATCATATGTAGACATGTAGACATATATAGCATTTTTATAATTGATAATACAAATCATTATTAATCACAATTAATATGTGATAATAAAGGAGCACAAAATCATATTAAAATGGAATATGAGTAAATTAAATTTTAAAATATATTAAAAACTTCTTCAGAAAACTGTTTTACTGTATTTTTAACAAATAAATGCTGCCTTTGTGAAAATATAGACTTCATTCAAAAAACTTAAAAAAAATCTTAATGATTCCAAAAATGTTTGGTTAACTTTTGAAGGTTACTACATAAATATTAAAAACAAGAGAGAAATCATTTCTTGAGGAGAAAGCATCTGAGGTAATGTTTGATTATACCTAGATTTGCAAGGTTTCATAAAGCTTGGCTCTCTAGTTCTGAAGCACAACATCTCTGCGAATGAGACTAGACCACCATCACTAGACTACTGCTTCTCTTCTAAAACCAACCTAAAAAGCTGTCAGTGATTAAATTCATAAGTTAAAGCCACAGTGATTTTGAGTTTGTAAAACACACTGATGTGTATGGAAGCGGCAATAATAATCTTTTCAATTATAATAAGACGACACGTTTTATTCATACCTATTCTTCTCCCAGTTCACCAGCCACTTACTGTCATGCATTTCATGAAAAGTCGAGGAATTGACGTTGTAAATCCAACAGATCCGATTCTCTAAACTGAAAAAGATATGGCGCCGCCCATTGGGCATATAGCTCAACTAATGCGATCATTATAAATATGTTTAAACAACCAAACCCATCCTCTTGCACATATTTGACAATCAGAATATCAGTGTTCCATGCAATAGCTAAAACATTTATTAATATTTTAATGAAAAAGGAAAACATTCCGTGCTCTGTTGTGGTCATAGACATATACACTAGACCTCACCTTGGCTACTGCAGTTCATTGGAACGAATGCGTCAATAGAGCCGCCATCTTTAAACAGGGGAGCCCCTCCACTTTAATGCATCAGTGTCAATGTAGTAGACACAGGTCTAACGGAAATAAAATCATTATAAATCATCATGAATGCGATTTTTCTTGTTTTTTTGGTTTGTTCCAACGGTCAGACATATATTTATCATTGATTCCAGAAAGAAATTTTTTTTTATTATTTTTTTTTAAAAAACATTCTTCCTAGTTCAGATTTCATCCGTGAACATCATACACTGCACAAAAGTCCGCCACCATCAATAAATTCGAAGTAAAGACAGAGATAGCAGCGTTACCTAGCTACTTCCAATGACAAGACCCCTGTTCCAAGATGGCGGCGGTTTTGACGCATGCTTAGAACCCCAAGGTGAGGTCTAGTGTATATGTCTATGTGTTGTGGTTGTGCTGTGTCACGTGACAAGCAATGACGCGTCACCATAGAAACATTAAAGTGGCAAGTTCTAAATAATGGTCACCTTGAAAGACTCATGCTGGGGGGTCAGTTAGAATATTTTAAACTTACGTGTGAAAGGGTTAAAGGCTACAAACAGCCCCTCATCCAGGGTGTGGGACCCACTCACCCTAGAGGCCTATTACAGATCAGTGGGTGGGACTTCACTTGCAGAAACTAAATCAATATCAGCCATCTTCTTTGGAAGCTAAGCTAACAAGCGCTGTGGAAATAGGAAGTATGATAATGACGGAAGAAACTAAACATGATATGGAAGAAGAGGGTTTTGAAATTCTGCTGCTCGAATCCAATGTTCGTGGCTATCTGCCGGACTGGCTCGAGCTGGGCGGACTGCTGGTGCATGTGCTCTCGCTGTGAAGTACGGACACAGATAGAGTCCGTCTGCTGCAGAGAATTTCAACAATGGCAATTTCTCCTGAACGAAATCTCTGAATCAGACGAGCACACAGACGTTTGTGTTGTGATGTGAACCATCCTAGTTTCGCCTGACTGAACAATCCAGGTATCATGCAGTAATTCACCATATAGACCATTTCAAAAGATGTAAACAACACTGGTCCAGAAGCACTTCCTGTTTCAGTTTGTAACTGTTTTCTTTATTTCACATGTAAAGAAAACTTCTTAAAGATGTTTGTTTAACTTTTTGATTCAGTTTTAAATGTTCTGTTGGTTGTATTTTATCCCAGCTTTTATGTAGTGTTAAAAAACTGAAACAGGAAGTGCTTCTGGGCCAGTGTTGTTTACATCTTTTGAAATGGTCTATAGAAATAAATACAAACGAGGAGTAATTCACTAATGAGTTTGCCAATGTAACGTTAACGGGGTTTGTTGTTGTGGGAAGGAGGCAGGAACTGGCGAACATGTAAACATTTTAATAGTAAAATGAACAAATACAAAACAAAAGTATAAGCCAGCAGAGCAGCCCCTCATTGACGACTGCTATAACGTAACACACAACAGAAACAAAACACATCATAAAATCAGGCCTGTTTCTCTCTCGACCTGCCATCGTCGCTCCTCATTTTATGCTTTCACTCCTCTGTGAGAGATGTGTCTCACCGGTATCTTTCATTATCACTCACGCCACCGGCCTCGCATCGTCCTCTTATGTTCCTCGATCGTCCTGCTCGCCACAGCCAACTAACTAGAAATTTTGTGTGAAATTAATTTCAAACTCTGGTGACAGCTAACGTTAGCCTTGTAGACGGATTTCTATGTTTGCGCTGTTCCGGATTAGTGGGTGTGGCTTGCGGAGCTGTGCAATGTGGTGCATTGTGGGAGTTATTGTCTTACACACAAATGCGCCACTCGGTTATTTTCTGTCTTTTCTCGGTCAAGAGGGCAGATTCAAAAATTCGGTCTCGCTTTATATTAAGTGGCTTTAAGTACCATGTACTTACATTGAAATGAATCATTTGATACAATGGACTTATTGTGTACATACATGTTTTTACATTGTACTTATATTTTAAAACTACCAACATGTAATTACAGCTGTAATTAATATGTAATAGTAATTAATTACATATGTAATTACACAGCTGACCCATCCCTTACACTTAAACCCACCCTTAAACCTACCCATAACACCACACCTGTCCCCAACCTTACACGTATCACACCTCAATAGCAGCAAAAGTGATTTATAATACAACATGAGCACAATAATTACATTGTACTTATTTTTTAAATGTAAGTACATAGTACTTAAAGCCACTTAATGTAAAGTGGGACCAAAAATTCTTTTACATTTTGTCTACATTTATGATCCACTTTCAACTGAATAAAGATTAATGTTGAAATGGGTGAAATGCTCCTTTAAACCCTTTGAGTCTAACACATTATTGTCACATTATTGTCATCATTATTACTTCAAGATCAAGTAACAACAAAAATGTACAGGATCTCCAGAATCTGCTGAATTTACCAGCTTGTAAAGTGCTGCACACACACAGGCATACACAGACCATGGCAAGAGCAAATGAGTGGCCATGTTATACACTGAACACCTGAGCAATTAGTCATGTCTTTCATTCTACACCAGCAAGAGGAGCACTAAGAGAAAATCAACATAAATACTGTCAGAGGGTTGTATCGTTTTTCCTAATCAAATTACAGTTTTTTATAATTTTAAAATAATAATGATATTTGTGAAAAAAAAATCAAAAAGTAATGAACAGTGGATATGACAAAAAAAATTTTTTTAGATTAAATAATTATTACAGATAAGATTGCGATCGAATTTAAAACAGATGAATAATAAGGAACAGAGTTTATACATGACGCAGTCTAAATTGACTTTACTAACGTGTTTTTTATGGGGTTCCATTTTTCACCTGGAGAGTGAGGGGGTGCCAGAGGCTTTTGCATGGCTTATAATGACAAAGCTCTGATTTACATAATTCATCAATGGATGGGATGGCCTCTTGAACCATTTGAACAAAACAAAGTTCTGTTCGCATTGATACTTGTGCAAAACAATTTTCTAGTAAAATAATTCTGACAATGTTTTACGTCATAAAAAAATCTACATTCTTTTAGGAGAAACTTTGAAAAAATAAATTAGTTTGTTTCTATCTTGCTTCAGATTAGACTATAACTCCATTGGCTATTTGATTCAGGTAGCAGACATACTAAAAATCAACATAGGATATGTCAACATGTCAAGCATAGAAAAAGGTTAGTCTGTATGTAAAAGAAATGGTAACACCTTAGTTTAGAGTCAAATTCTCACTAACTAGCTGCCATTAGCATACATTTTACTAGTATTTGCTGTTTATTATTAGTACTTATAAAGCACATATTAATGGTGCCTTATTCTGCATGACCATTTTACATCCCTTGATCCTACCCAATACCTAAAGTTAAATTACTAACTAATAATAAGCAGTAATTAGGAGTTTACTGATGCAAAAGTCTTAGCTAATAAATAGTTGATAATTGGACCCTAATCTGTGACCACAGAAAAAAAAATCTATTATTATTATTATTATTATCATTATTAGGTCAGTCAATTTCAGGAGAGATCAGCTGAACAATCAGCTCCAAACAATACACATATTACATCCTCAAGAAGTACACATATTTTGGTAAATGTAGTTGGTTACTTAGGTAAAAATGATCTTTCAAATATAGAATTAAAATTTTATGCAGAATCCTTATTGTAAAGTGTAACCAAATAAATAATTTCTTATATTCATTTGAACAGTGCATCATTCAGCTATGTGGATTCAGCATTACCATTAAGATTGCCCGAACCAAATTTCAAGAAAAGGTCTTAAATATTAAAAGTCAACATGTAATTATGTAATAGTTTTTATGATTATTAATTGTATAGGCAGAGCTGTTGTATTTAATCAATTTAACACTGTAATAAGTAGAATTAAGAGTGTTTGGTAAACTAATTGTTTGAAGTTTTTTTTTAATAAACTCGGATGACGTCAACGACATCATTTTATGACTCATCCCTAGAGCATTTTCTACCAACTGCACAAAGGTGGGCAGCCCTTAGGAATGATCCTGTATAAATCCATCAAACACAAGAGATTACCCTCAGATGACAAGTGAGGAATCTCTTTGTAAGCCCAAGTAATGTTTAACCTTTACAGACAAGCTCATTGTCTTGGCGTCTGTCCGAGGAACAACCCATCTCGGCATAACCTCTCAAACTCTCCAGGTTCAAGACTCCTTATTTGGCCTCAAGGGCAGATTCTCAAGTAAGAAGTTTTGCCTGAGTATTTGCTAAGTACTGGCTTGAAGTAAACCACTGAATATTCAGTAATGCATGATGCTCACCTGATCAGGTCAGAGAGGTTGTTTAAGGACAGAATTTTATAATTCGCCTAAATCAAAGTCTCAATGAGAATCAGTATTTAAACAGCGCTATTTTCCACTTAAAAGACACACACAAAAAAATCCAATTCCTGGTATTGTTACCCAGATTTTTATTCTCTTTATTAAACATCTCCCCAACATGGAAACAGGATACCAGGCCTAGGTATCAGCCTGTTTATACCCACACACCAAAATGTGACCCAGATTTGCATGCTGTAAAAACAGAGGGAGACACACACTGTGGCTTACAATAACATATTTACATCTTCTCACACAGATGAAACCGCCTGACACGGCACTGAAGAAAAATATACATTCAGCGGAGGCCATGGAGTTTGTGTAACCACTAAACAGGGCTATTAGAGCTCAATAATGCCCCACTTTAGCCTAAATGAATCCCAATCTGTTTTGCTTGCTACAAAAATAAACTGACTTGTTTTCCATTAGCTCCCGGGAGAGCTAGAAAATTAGGACCTCGAAGGAGAAAGAGCTGCATGTAAAGAAAAGGTAAGATGATAGGAGCCACTAATCTACAGCATATGAGTACTCAAATAGTTGATACTTTTAAAAGCTGATTCCTTTTTTTATTTTGTCTGGGGAAAAGGTGCTATGGTGGATTTTCTGAGATTTTTTTTTTTTCATTTATTATTATTATTATTTATTTATTTTTTTACAGAAAATACACTCATTCAATATATACTTTTTTTATTTGTCGGCTACAGTGTACAATGCACTTGTTTCCACAAATGTTGAAGTAAATGTTACCGATTTGGACAGCACTTGAAGATATACAAATCTGCAGAGGCATGTGCTTTTAGCCACGTGACAGATAACCTGCTTGAGGAGGAGTGGCTATTAACTCTTCAGGTTGTGTGTTCCTTTGGGAGCACAGCCAGTTACTGAAGGCTCACTTCTCTCTTCAACATTATGAAGACCACCATCAAATCAGGCTGTTTATGTGAGTGCTTCCATTTTTCTTAAACTTGGTCTTGCAAGAATTGCTCAGATTTAAGGGCATCTCTGCATAAGGACACACCTGTCGTTACAGATGAAGTGCAAAGGAACTGATATTTCTGGTTAGGGATTTTAAGGGCTGAATGATGACTGGTATTTTTTCACCAAAATATATCCAGCAAGCAAAAACCACTTGTTACTCCTGACGAAGAACCAAGCGATCCGAAACTGTGACAGACTTGATTTCCAAGCGGTGCTACCGTTGGGAGTCACTTTACCTCGAGTCATGCCTGTGGTTAAAGTGGAGAGTGACTCTCCCTCTGAAACCACTCTTCCAGTGAATGACAGTCAGAGAGCAGATCCGCAAAGAGGGCGCCGGAGGAAGAGGCCCCTTCAGCGAGGCAAACCACCATACAGCTACATCGCCCTGATCTCCATGGCCATCGCCAACTCGCCCGACCGCAAACTCACTCTGGGAGGGATCTACAAGTTCATCACAGAGAGGTTTCCTTTCTACCGAGACAACTCCAAGAAATGGCAGAATTCCATCCGCCATAACTTGACACTCAACGACTGTTTTATCAAGATCCCTCGAGAGCCTGGTAGACCCGGAAAAGGCAACTATTGGGCGCTGGACCCCAACGCTGAAGACATGTTTGAGAGTGGAAGCTTTCTAAGACGCCGAAAGCGATTTAAACGCAGCGACTTCACTACATATTCATCGTACGTGCACGAGTCTCCAGTCTTCTCACCAGTCCAAATTGCACGCTCAGCCTACGCCAATTCAGTCTACTCTAACATGAGTCCGCCATACACGCAACAGCTGCCGTCCTCCTACTACCAGGCCTCCACTCCGAGCTTCGGCGGAAGTCAGTCGAGGGTCTTCAGAATCAACTCCCTCATTGGGTCGCCAAGCAGGATGGGCCAGAGCGCAGAAATGATTCCTCAGCAGTCTTGCCGCAGTTTCAGTCCCGAGAGTGGCTCCTGCCATTTGGGTGGACCGGGCTTCCAACATCAGCCCTGCAGTGGGGAGACGGTGCTATCCTGCTGTTCTAGCTCCTCAAACAACATGGCATTTGCCTACTCCAGCCCGGGACATGGTCAAACTCAGGTATCATATACACAAGGCAGCACCCAGGCTTATGGGCCAACAGGGAGGGTGGCCATCTCCAGTTTGTCTCCCATTGCTGGTGATGCTGTCGGGGACCCGTATGGTAGAACCTCCCCTGCACAGCTGGGCTCTTTTGTTCAATACAATAACTCTGGTCCAGTAGGAAATTCGGGAGCCTACATCAGGCATCCAGCTTACTCGGGTAATATGGACAGATTTGTGTCTGCCAACTAACAAAGATCAAAGGATCTTTTCCCATAGCGAGAACTGCCGTCACAAAGGAACAGATTTGGAAAGACGATTTCAGTGACTATGAAAAACATTGTGAAAAACAACTGTGATATTTAAAATGTTGTTGTTTCATTGTGATTGCCTCCATATAGTACATTGAAATGTTAATGATCTCAATTTACACAGACCTTTTGAAAAAAATGTTTACAAATTACAATTTTTTTAAAACTTTGTCTAAGCAAGGTGTTTTTTAATTATTTGTGAAATGTGTTCATATGTTTTATACACGCTTTTCTTATTTCCATCTGTGGTAAAAGTATAAATGCTTCCATTTACTTTTCATTGAATTACGTTACTACATTTACTTAAATCAGTGATATAAACATTTTCTTAAAGAGGCTGTGTTGCTGGATCTTTCAGAGAATGAGGAAATCTTTTTTTTTCAATTTAACATTGAATATACACTACAAGGCTCTAAATAAAGAAAATCATAAAATATACATGTCCTAAATACATCCTGCTGCAGAACTCTAAATCTATTTACATTTTTTAATATAAAACTGTTCATTCCAAATGATACTTTTCTCCTGGTTTTATATTACTGTAAAATATTAGAGCAAATGATCTAATTTGAAAGAATAAACAATCAGCACATTCATAGCACTAAAATAATTGTAAGAAATGATATTACTTAAGGAGTTTGTGTATATTTTTTGTGACAAGCTTTCAGTCAAATATGTATATGAATACATATACCATAGCGCTATATATGATTTACATAGCGCTTTTTGCAATACAGATTATTTCAAAGCAGCTTAGTGCTTTATAGCATGCAGGTTTTTAATGTTGGTTACACTGCGCATATTTAATTGATGACAAAATGGTCATAATAAAAAAACTTATATATACCTTTCAGTGATGTTCTTAAAAGAGTGCAGGACTGTTTGCCACTTATGTTTGTTAAGGTTTATTAAAAATAAAGTCTTCCAGTTCCACAAAATAGGTTGCGATCTGACAGCAGACTTATATCTGTCCTATCACTCTCCATTTTTTTAAAATGCATCCATTTTTTAAGGAGTAATATTAAAACGGCATATGCTAGTTAAAGTATACCAGATGCATGCATGCTGACAAAATTGAAAACACTAGTAAGGTCAATGCTGCTGAGTAATTTAGTGTAGTTAAAGACCAACTAACTAACTCTGTAACAATGAAAAAAAAGTTTCATTAGTTAACTACTTTAGCTAACATAAATTAAGAATTAACAAGATTTCTACACGATTTATTAATCTAAATGAATGTTAGTGAATGATTTCAACATTTATGAATACATTATTAAAATCAAGAGTTTTATTTAACATTAGTTTGTGAACTAATTGAACAAACAATGAACATCTATATTTATATTAACTAATATTAACAAAGATTAATACATACTGTTGGTAATTATTAGGTCATGCTAGTGAATACATAAATGTCAACTACTGAAACCTTATTGTAAATTGTCCCAAGAAACAGTCGCAAAACAAAAGCAACCCATAAAACATACAGTAAAGAGTATACAAATAAAAAGGACTGATACCTAACAACTAAACTGAAAATATCGTGAGCTTTTTTTTAACCTACATCAACTCCACAATCAATGTAGCATGTCTCAAAGATCAGGATAGTGTAATACTCGCATTTTTGACAAGCTTGTGCAGTCGTCAGTGTTTGTGCTAGGATTAACATTACATTTTTCAACATATTAGACATGTCCTGCTGTATTCGTCACAAATTCAACAACTCTGTACTTATCCAACAAAAGGTAAAAAGAAGCAAACTAAAATCTTAATATGGTGAGAAGGGGAAGTTTAGCAGTCACCTGCGTAGGTTTTAAACAGCAGGCCAAAGTAGAAACCAAGGTATTGAGTATCAGTGAAGCAGAGTAACACATTGTGCTTGAATGGGTGGATTAAAACATCACAACGTTCACCAGGTTTTCACAAGCACTGGCATGATTAGAATACCTATGATTAATTACTGGACTATCTGCTCATCAATCAGCCTTTATGTATATGATTCAGACTATGAATAAACACCTAAAAAAAGGCATTCAATCATAAATTAGTTTATGGCCAATCTGTAATACAAGAATTTCAAATGCTAAAGAAAAGCAAAAATGTGACTGACGTCATGATAACTATAATTGTTTAATACACATGTACAAACCTTTAATATAATACAACAACTTTTTATTTACCATACACTGTGTCCATACACTAATTGAACTTATTAATCTTAAATTAATCTTACACAGTGAGCGGATTGACCTACACTTCTACAGGCGTAACGTCTGAAGATTTTTCTTTACTTAAAATAAAAACATATTGATAAGAAAACATGAAGCCTGTTTATTCAACAATTATGCATTTAAAAATTAAACTAACACATTTAAGAATTTTCAGAACTCATCCAAGAAATTCTACAAGCTTTTGTAGCTCAGGACAGCTCTTGACAAGATCCGGGACAGAGGACAATGTCTGTAAATAAAATAACAAATAAAAGGAAAGTACATCTGTTAATAAATTCACAATAAATTACAGTATTTTGAAAACATGTAAATTTAGTTTTTTTAAAGTCTCCATTACCTTCCTGACTGTTTCAATCATATCATCAAGCATATGTAGTTCTCTCTCCAGTTTACTCTGGTTCATGGCATGAACCCTTTGCTACAAAACCAGTTTATTTATTACAGAATTAAAATGACATCAAAAGTGAACACACATTAAATTATTTTAGTATATTTAAAGTATTTTTTTCTGAATGTGTTTTTAAAGGAGTCCTATTATGCTTTTCCACTTTTCCAACTCGAGTTAGTGTGTAATGTTGCTGTTTGAGCATAAAAAAAGGATATGCAAGGTTAGAAAGCTCAGTCAACTTCAAAAGGGAGATATTCTATTTAACAGAATCCACTTTTCAAGAGCTGCAATGAACGGCTTGTTCCGACTACATACAATGTTCCCTCTATTTTTTTTTCTTGCAGAGCAAAACTTCTCTCTACTCAACGGACAACATTGTACGTAAACACAAAAAAGGTTTCATCATGCAGTTTTAACTTAAAATAGAATTTAAGTTTAAGTTGACCCTTGATGTAACTTAGTGGTATTAATATTTTTGAAAACAAGATAACATTAAGAAGTCACTAAATTAACCACATTTTAGGTTACCCGAGAACTTTAAGAGGGCTGTTAATTGTGCCAGTCTTTACCAATAATTTCTATAAAAAAATAATTTAAAAAAGAAATCTCCTGCAGGACATTCTTTACAATAATATAATTTTTTTACGAAAAAAATTACATGACATGGTTGGGGACAACAATTAAGTGTTTCTGGATAGTCAATTCATTTAGTCAATTTTTTTTTTTATTATTATTGCTTATGAATTTCCCATATTTCCTTAATCAGGGTTTTTCAAACTTTTTAATGGCAAGGAACTCTAAACAATCCACTTGTGAGATCAATTATTTCTTAGACTTATAATAACAAAAATATATAATATAAAAACTAAATGAAGTATTTAAAGTGATATAATATATCAGTTGAAATGCTTTGATTTGTTTAAAACTATATAATTATAATATGAAAAAAATGAAGCATTTAAATAGACAATAGCTAATATTTAGAAATGTGAATTCTTTTAGGCTACGTTCACACTGCAGGTTGACACGACCCAATTCCATTTTTTTGCCCCTATGTGACCTGTATCTGATTTTTTTCACAGTCTGACAGTCTGAACAACACAGATCCGAAATTTTCAAATGTGGCCCAGGCCACTTGGGTATGTGGTCCAAATCCGATATATCGATATATCAGATCTTTTAAAATGCAACTTCAATCTGAACGGCCAGGTCACATGTCACACACAAAGATCTTAATTGGTTGTTGGTCGAAGATAGATTGTTGTATTCATTGTTAATTTTTATAAGAAATATTTCTAATTCAAAATGTCCTTCTGTCGTGTTCAAGCATCTTTCTTTTAGTGTAGAAAATCACCAGTATAGAACTAGACATGCAACTAAAGGTAATTTCACTTTACCCATAGTAAGAACAAATGCCATTAAAAATACTGTTGTGTTTAGAGGTACATGAGGTGTATTAAAGAATGGAATAATCTGCCAAAACATATCCTGCTTACTAATGATGCCAATAAATTCAAATTATATGTAAAACAACATCTGTCAAAATATTATAATAACTGAATGTTTATATTTATTTAGATATGGGTGCGATTATGTATGTGTGTAGGTATGTTTATAGGTGTAAGTGTATAATGTGGTTTTATATTTGTGTGTATTTTATGCCTGTATGAGGGTACATATGTATGTGGATATGTTTATATTGTATATGCATTTGTATATGTGTTTGTGTATTTTCATTTCTTTTCATTTTTTGTTGTTTTCTTTGTTTTTGCTTTTAATGTACATATTTTTCAGGACCCCAGGAAGAATAGCTGCAGCATATAGCTGTAGCTAATGGGGATCCTTTCAATAAAACTAAACTAAAACTAAACATGTATCCAACCGGCACGTCATTGATATGAGACAAACACCATAATTCTGCGTTGAATTAGGCAGGAATGAGAAGATTGTAATTTTGTTAATGTTTTGATTTTTAATAATGTTATTTCTTGATTTGATTATGTCCTATTCAATGCCAGTGCGGGCCAACAGTGCGCTTTCACAGAGAGACTCACACCATAGGCTCACACGCTGTTCTGAATGTGTGGCATCTCACAGTCGTGTCTAGTGTGGACAGACACACTTGCTGTCGCTGGAATTTTATCGCGTCGCGTGTAGTTAGGACACGGTGTAACGCGCCAGACGCTCAATTCGTGTGAACTTGACGCGCGAATGAGGCGTATTCGCGTCTTCCGCGCCGCGCTCTACGCCTCATTCGCACCGCAGGATTTTTTTACGCGCGTAACGCATC
The DNA here is from genome assembly GCA_038021265.1 of Cyprinella venusta. Lineage (NCBI taxonomy): Eukaryota > Metazoa > Chordata > Actinopteri > Cypriniformes > Leuciscidae > Cyprinella > Cyprinella venusta. Next base: position 24,625,871 of record CM075866.1, read on the forward strand.
TTTGCATTGACTTAACATTGAAATCATTCGCGCCTGACACGCTATTTGCGTCTGGTGTGAACGCACCATTATGCAGCCAATGTTACGCATTCAGTGGGCGTGGATTATTTAAATACCCAAGAAAGGGGACGAGGCCTAGTTGAGCTGCATTAGAGAAGACAGTGTTGTTGCGGTCAAAGATGCACTGATTTTTCCACCCCGTTTCCAAAACTAATTTGTTTGATCTTCTTAAAGAGTACCTATTTTTTAAAATGTTCCTAATATTGTTCTGGGAGTCCCCAACAACAGTTTTACAAGCATGCAATGACAAAAAACACTTTTGTTGTCTTATAATATGCATTTATTTTTACCTGAACTGCCCACCGACTCCCATATGAATCGTTTTAGCGAGTCGTTTTCCAAAACCCGCCTTTGCGTGACGCTAATCTGCGGTGATTATGTGTATGTCTCCCTCATTTGACACACCTCAGATCCGCAGGGTGGCCCGTCCTGGGCCAGTTTCAGATTTGTCCACCACCCCTGGAGCTCCGGTTTTCCATAGCGTCTCCGAGCGCAATAAGTGGGCGTTTCTTATTCAAATAACTTGTCAAGTTGACGTCAACCAGACAAAGGAAAAGCATCGTTCTTCCAACGATTCATATCAGCGACTCAGAGTCGACTCTTGTTTTTGAGAGACAATAACTTTGTATACGATGAACTTTCATGTTTAAAACTTTGCAGGATGTTTTCGTTCACTTAGATCTATGTTAAACACTACATGAAGGGCAATTTTCAAAAACCCAAAATAGGTACCCTTTAAGGCTAACTTAAGAGTGTGGTTAAAATTTTTACTAAGCACTGTTCCTGAAAATTAAAACCCAAACGTTTATCTGTGCGCTGCACATTTTATGGCGAAAAGCTTATTTCCGGTTGGTTTTGTAAGCTCTTGCTTTTTTGTAAGGCTGTTCACCACTCCTCAGGAAAATTAACCATGGTTTAGTGATCCATTAATGTTTGTATTACCTTATTTTTCAGACAAATATCACAATTAAATGGTGGATAGTCGTATCTATAATCTATAAGAAAATAAAAATAAAAACACCACTCTGAAACATCCTGTGAATCTGTGCTTGCAAAGTTTGTGCGTGAAATCACAATCCTCTTGTTCGTTAACATCGTCAAGGTCTGAATTGGGCTTGGATTGATTTGAAATTGACGACAACATTAATATTTACACTGGAGAAGAACTCGCAGTTATGGAGGGGACACGTGCCACATTTCCCCAACACGCGCCAAGAGGTGCCAATCACCACACACTGGTCCAGCTGACCAATCACAGCACATTTCATATTTTGGAACGAGGGGCTTCGTCGAAATCAGCGTGTTCAGGCCAGAATGGGGAGATATTAAGGAGCTGTAATAATGTAAAATATGTGAAGAATAATGCGCTCTTTGAACAATCAAGCATGAAAACATTCTAGTACATCCTAAAAACAAAATCAAGACTTTATAAAAGTACATAATAGGACCCCTTTAAAAAAGCATTTATTCGATCATCATTACTAATAAAAACAGATAGCACTGTTTTCCACAGCTTCTATAGAAACACTAATATAATGTAATAATAAAGCAGGTCAGACTTACATGTCGTTTTGCCCTCTCCAAGACCTTAGTACGATTTTCCTCAGCTTCCATTAAATTTGCCTTAAGCTTCTCTACCTAAGAACAGAGTACATGTGCATAGGTGTTGTAATGTGTATGGTGTTGATTTTTTTTCTTTCTTTTAGGGCTGCAACAAACAATTATTTTGATAATCGATTAATCTAACGATTATTATAAAGTTTAATCGACTAATCATTGATTATTTTGCTGGCTAATCAGTAAGTTTGGAACGATTATTCAGCTTTTTTCAATTCGCTAAAACACTGAGTTATACATATTCTTACCATAATATAAAAAAGAAAATCAGTTCAGCTTTTGAAATAGTTGTTTTAATGAACTTTGAGCCAACTAAACAGGTCACTCAACAGTTTTTAGATTTCAGTCCAACTCAAATCACACACAAATGCTCTATATTATTTTATTTATTGTTTAATAGTACCACTGCTTTTCTTAGTACAGAAACAAAAAAGGGAAATTTACTTCAGGACACAAAGAATGGTAAAATATTAATCGCCAAACCATTATTATAAATATAAAATTACAATCTTTTTTTTTTTTAAATGACAATTGAGCTGAGAGACGGTCTCATACACTTTTTAATTTACAGTATGAAAAAGAAAAAGTAACTGCCATGATATTCTTCCAAACATCTCATTTTGTAAATCTTCATGATTATGGAACAAAAACAAAATACAGGCGAGTGATAAGACTATAATACTACCTAATAGTGTTACAATAATAAAAACAGCCCTGACTCCTCAGCTCGATCAAGCTTTATTATACGGAAAATAAATCATCACATTACTGTAAATAATTGTTATTGATGATATTATTACTATTATTAGTAGTAGTATTGCATTATCTAATAAAGAGATTTGCATTACCACTAGTTAGTTAGCTCCAGCTGGAGAACACTCAATTCTCACCGGCTCCTCTTTTCCCGGGATGTTTTCTCTTTAAGTGCTCCAACATGCGTGTTGTGCTCCCGTGAAAAGCAAGTTCTGCCTTGCATGTATTGCACATGACAGCATTGTTGGTTTTAAGTTTTGTGAACCTTTCCCAAACTTTGCTAGTTCGGATTCGTTTGCACTCCATCATAATTTGCAATGTTTTTTCTTTTACCACAGTAGATTTTGCAAAGGGTTGCATTATAATCTAGCGCCACAGCACCATAGCGGTCAAATCGCGATATTGCCTGCCCTTACATTAGGTCACGTGAGATCAAACGACTACTCGATAACAAAGATATTTGTCGACTATACTGTTTCAGCCCTACTTTCTTTTTAAATTTCCCAAATCATTGAGTCCATGACATTTCTAAATGAGAACTGCAAACCATGAGAAACAGTGAAGTTACTCATTTCTTTTTTTTTTTTTTTTCATAATGACATTAAATGAAAAAAATCTATTTTTACATGCGAGTCAGATTTGGACAGCTGTAGAGTTGGGGGGTATAAAGCGAAACTTTTATTTAGTATTATTTAATGTGTTGTGCTAATTACATAGGAAAAACTGGATAAACTACCATACCTCTCTGAGCAGTTTGATTCTTTCATCTAATGCATTGGTACTGGCTGCTGATTGGACACCTGTTCGGTTGAGCTCCTCCCTCAAGACCTGAGCCTCCACCTGTGCCTGCTGTTCCAGTCGCCGCAAATCAGCAACTTCTCGGCGCAACTCCTGTTTCACACAATCAGAGCAAAGGCTAGTTACTATACAACAATCTAACAACAGCAGAGTTTTTTTTTTAGTCAGAATTACATCTGTGGGTACATACACTATTCTCTACTCTGTATTTGTGTGCCGCTTCCAGATTTTCCTCCATCTCACTGCAGATTTTCCTCAAGTTTCTTTCATCCTTAATGAGCAAAGACAGACATATGACTTATATAATCATACATTGAATCCTCTTATGCTCCATATTCTTGAGCGCCGAATTAAAAATTGCCCCTGGTAAGCCAACTTTGAGCCTTTGATGAAATGGTGCTTGTAATTACCAAGATGAACATATACCTGAGCTTTTTGCTGCAGAACTACAGCATCCTTCTCCACCTGAGACTGCAAACGGTCCACATTCTGCTTTAGCTCTGAGACCTCCACTGTGCGTCTCTGAGACTCTACCTGCAGTGCCTCCTGCAGGTCCAATCTGGAGGAAGGGGAAGGGGTGAGGCAATATGTAAACACTGTGACTTTTCAGTAATCCTGTACTGCCATGCATATAAAAACAGTTGCATGACAACTGACTTAAAGGCACACAATGCAAGATTTGTACCTTAATATTCAAAGCTTCAAAGTTGTTTCGGTGGTAAACAAAGTCATAGTAGGGCGAATCATCCTGGTAGTAAAGCTTGGGGGGGACGCCGCCAGAAAAACCAGCAATGCAAGTTTGAGTGGGGCGCCCCTGACAAATCTCGCAAGAATCGCAAAAAACAACGTCACACACATTAACAACAACGTATGAAGTCAGACTCAGAAATGTCAAGAAAAAGGGAAAGAGAATTGGACCGTGCTAGAAACCGGACAAGAGTCCCACTCGGTCAGGCTTTCACTCGTTGGCGTGAGCTTAAAAGGAGCACTGGATGCAACAGCAATGCTGACCCGGTGATTTTGTTGATGGACTTGTAAGTAAATCTCTTATTTGTAAACTTGTTTGTGTTCTATGTTGTATGTTGCTGCGCTGGCTTGTAGTATGTCATTTTTTTACGTTGCTGTTCATTCATCCATTGTTGCTAATTAGACCAGTTCAATAACTCCCCACATATGTGATGCTGAAGACTAAAATTTCATCTTTTAATGTTATTTCATTATTAAATATTATATATCTGTGTTATTATTCTTTATTAGTTTTCATAATCAATGTATTATCTTATGGAGTTTCAAAAGCATGAGTTTGAATGCATGAGAGGAGATCATGTCAGAGGAACACATGTCAGGGGAAAGCTATTGCTTAGAGAGGTATGTGTGCAATGGAACATGTTCACTCAGCATAAATGTTTCCACTGATGCAAGTCTATCACAGATGTAGACAACAAGGATGGTCGTGTACATATGACATATACATTCTAAGTTAAGCAGCTCAGAGCAACATGTTTGTTACCTTACAATGAAGCTGCAAGAACCTATGTGATGTATAAAACTCAATGTCCCATTGTACCACCCTCAGAGAAACATGTAGGCATGACCGGGTGAGAGGGTAGAGAAACATGGAGAAACGCATAGACCTGGCATGAACACAACATTTGAAGTTTCTCTCCGGACATATATATATATATATATATATATATATATATATATATATATATATATATATATAAATGTATAATAAAACTTTCTTTGCAAGATAACTGGTGTCCGATCCCGTAAATTGAATAATAACGGGGAAACACAAGAGGCTTTAATTCCAAGTCTACAGATGCGATCTGGGAAAACCCGTAGGATGTCGCGCTGGTAAGTTTTCAGTAAAGTCTAAATATAGATTGAATGTAAGGTTTTTTTTTGTCAAAATTTGGTTTTTATTAAATTATTATTCTATAACATCTTGTTTATCATCTCTGAATATAACTTGGGAAAATTCACTAGTTTAGTGCAGAAAAATAGCAATTTATAAAGCGTTTCTCTTAAACAACACGCACGCAGGCGGAGCGGAGGGGGAAACACAAATCTCCCGTTTAGTTCTTCTTCTCTTAACACCACAAAGACAGTTCACCTATCAAAATAAACCACATAACAGAATAAAGTCCAGTCCTGGGTCAACTACAACGGCACGCAAGTTTTTATTTATTTATTTTTGGTGTTATTGTGTGGTGTGATGCGAAGCACAAGAGAACAACAGAGTTTGAAGCTGCTTGTTTAAAAGACCTTGCTCGCCTCTCAATCGTCCAATTTCAAAACGGGTTTCACAGGTTGAATTTTGAGTTCGTAAGATGTCGAATGATACCTAATCTATGATGATTACTAAAATATGTGATATGAAAAAAGGCAATAAAAAAGGAGCGCCAGTCGTCCCGCTAGCAGGACGTGACGGTTAATTAAACCTGTTTTTCTCAAAATTCTGTTTCTGAAAATCACAGCGATCAGCCGACTTCAGATAACCATAACTTTTGTTACAGACAAACGATATTATAAATAAAAACAGATTTGGAAAGGGCTTGAACCCAGCTTTAATATGGTCTCAAAACCTGTAATATGTCATATTTCACCATGTGGTGGGTTTTCCCAGATCGCATCACATATGTCTCGCTAGCTTTTGATTACCAGAGCTGAGAGCAGACTTCCTAACAAACAGTTGTTTCTCTTAGTTTTTTTTTTTTTTCATTATGTTTTAATGCCTCGCTTGGCACAAGAGCTAGTTTGCCAGCTGAACTCAGGTGTTGTGATGTGTATTTTAACACGTAACGTTAGTCCTGTGTCTGGTTCGAATTTCTTATTGCGTGGGTAAGTTACTGTGCTTATCCAAACTTTAGCTGATTAACAGTGCACTTCCAGACTATAACTTAACTTCAAATTTTGTTGATTATGAGTCAATTAAATTGACGCTTTTGATGTTGATTCCTGCGATTATCATGAGGACGCAGTCCACATTATTAGGACATATATAAGCCTAGAGGTTGTAAATAGAGTAACTGAGCACAATTTGCTAACTATTATGATAAATTGTAATGATCATGACTATGAAATCATAACGGCCAATGTTATGAAATAATGTGACGTACTTTATTGATTTTGTAATGTTTACATTACAATAAAAAAAAGACACAAATGAAATTAGACAGTAGTCCTACACTATAGGCAAATTTATTATTATAAAGTAGTTTAAGACTTGACATATAGTTATTATTAACCTATTACCATCATCAGTAGTTCAGTTTTTTTTTTTTTTTTACATAGAAACAGGTTTTATACTAACAAAGTTAAAAAAAAAAAAACAAACAGGTTGTGCTTTCATGTTATATGGAGACTCTCCATAGACAAATTTGTTTTATACTGTACAAACTGTATAGGCCTATTCTATCCCAAAACCTATATGAAATAAATGTGCAAAATATGAAAATCTGTTTGCATGCCATCTGTGGCTTGCTCTCACTTAAACTATATTAAATAATTACTTCACCTAAAAATTAGTTATCTTATACTCACCCTCATGACTTTCCAAAACTGTATGACTTTTTCCTTTGTGCAACACAAAAGATATTTGGAAGAACATTTGTGCCCACAGACATCCATTACATGAAAAAAGTGGTTACAATGTTCTTCAAAATATCGTCTGTGTTATGCAGAAGAAATGTCATAGATTTGGAATGACATGAGGGTAAGTAATGACAATAAATGTTATATATGCAGGTGCCACATTTTAACCAAGTATATTAGAAAACTAAATTCATCAGCCAGCTCTTCTACCGTCCCCTTGGAACAATGTGCATTTCTGAGTAAATCTGGGTTTGAGTAACTCACATGGTCTGCTTCAGAGTCTGCTGCTCCGTGTCTTTATGGATTCTCAGTTGGTCTATGGTTAACTGAAGATCTGAGATGGCCTCACCAAAATCAGACAACAGCTCCAGCACATGGCTCCGTCTCTCCTCTGAGAACACATGACAAGACATCATTAAATGTAGATATCCTATTTTCTTTGAGCTTTACTTATGTTTATGTTTGACAGGGAGAGAGGTAAGCCTCAGTTGTTGTTTTTTTTTTTTTCGTATCGGGTTTTGTTTTTTGTTATCTTTAAGTTATTTTCAATAAAATTAAAGTGTCCCACCCAATTATGCTTTTTCGAATATTACCTTTTACTGAATATTACTATTACCTGTAGGCGCGTTTCCATTACAGATTTGCACAAAACTTTCGCAATATTTTCGAAATGTCATTAAAAAACTATTGTGAAATGACAGCGTTTCCATTAACCGATGTTATGTGTCTAAAACAGCTTCTTTTCCTCTAGCGATAAGTCATTCCAAAGATCATGGCAACGCACTTTGGTTGGTGTGTTTATAACCTACATCAAAGCCACCGCACTAGACATTATCATTATTATTATGAATGGAAGGAGACGTGGTGTATTATTCAAGCATTAATGGCAGGGAAAGGCATGGAGTTCCTGGATGTTTCTCCCTCGTTTCTGCTCCGAGGTCTTGATTGTGGCATCTCTTTGAGGTTTAGAGTCCAGTAGGCTATTCTGGCAATACATTTAATAAAGAATTCTGTTTCACATTATATCCAAAAGGTCAGTGTACCGCATCTTCTAAGTCGGGTGACTGTAAATGCGTAAAATACGTTTCCATTGCAGTTTTGCAAAATATTCCTTTTTCGAACTGCCTGAAAAACCTTCTTGTGCGAACGTAAAAACCTTTTTGTGATAAACGGGAGTTTTTTTTGAGAAATTGACGTGTTTCCATTGTGAGTATTTTCATTTCGCAATTTCAACTTGCGCAGTTTGAAGAGTAATGGAAACGCGACTTGTGAATGTAAACAATTTGCAAGGATGTAAAGCTGCAAGTGCACGATAAAAATTTTGTATTGTCTTTCAAAATAATGAACCGACTTTGAACCTTCAAAACGAGTCGTCACTAATTCGAATCCCACATTGTTTACGTTTTTTTTTCTTTACCTTTGATGCATGTAAACCTGTTTTAGGAACCTTTAAATAGCATAATAGGGTCACTTTAAGATTTGCTTTATTTTAGTTTGTTGCGTTTCTGGATCAAGAGATTGAAGTGACCGTCAGTTTTTTTGTTCTATTTATCATTATTTTTTCTTTTAACTTGCAATAATTTTTCAATAGTTACTTACAATAACAACTGGGGAGGCCTGTAACAAGGCATCATTTAAGTTAGAGGAGAAAAAAAGCTTTTGGTTTGACTCCTGAGGTACAAGACAAATTACACCACATTAATTCAAAGCAATGAAATAACATGACTGTCAGTAGGGTTAAAAAAAAGCATTTTGTAAATGAAATAATTTTTGTAAATTGCAACATAACACAGGATCATGTATCGATGCATAAATTAATACAAAGAACACTTTTTGTGTTTAAAAACATGACATGCAGTGGAATGAAAAAAAAAATTAACTTTACTTGGCTATCTAAAAATGCGGCTTCTCGTGAGACGCGAGTGCAACTGTCAAAGATGTCCGTCTAGTCAAGGACCTGTTTACATAGAAAACGATGGAAAAGCAGCATGGAAAATGTGTCGTGTGAATGGCTTGGTTACGATTTTGACATAAACAAGTTCTTTTCCGCATTGAGCTTCTCTATTTATGCAATGTTTTGCATCTAGCACCACATCTCGTGGGTTCGACTGGAAAGGCTAACAAAAACGCAACAATGACATCATCGCATCTTGTGCGCCACTGCCTGATGCACATCTACAATTCGAATGCAATGTTTTTGGATTTTTATTTTCAGTTTGACGAATATTTGAAATTCAAATTTAATTTGACAACTGAGTTCTGATATGTGACTGTTATAATCTGGTAAATAATATACCTTTCTCTTCAGTGTGAGTAGTTGGGGGTATTCGGGTAAAAGCACTGGTTTCACTGCCAATGCCGTCTTGTTGCACCTCCCTTTCCTCTGCAAAATATTGCTGCACAATTATGGCTGCACAATTATGACAAATAAATTATGACAAATATGGCTGCACAATTATGACAAATAAATTTCAGATCTATTTTCCATTGATGTAGAAGTAATTAAACACTGAACATAAATTGTAATAGAATTGACATCAATATAGTTGTGTGGGTCTCTATGCCATATTCCTAAAATGTGCACACAAGGCCTTTTGATTCACCACATCATCCACACACAAACACCGTTTATGACTAGGTTTTAGTTTTGTATCCAGAAACCTTTCACACAATAGAAGGTTGTCCTCAATACAGTAAATTATGCATAATTATAATAATTATGGAAGTAAAATAATGACAAATGTTTTAAAGGGGGTTTGACTGCGATTTCAATAGTGTGTAATGTTGCTGATGGTGCATTAACAGTATCTGCAAAGTTGCAGCGCTGAAAGTTCAATGTAAGCAGAGATATCGTCTTTTAAAAACCAGGAAGTGTAAAAGCCTACAAAAACGACTCGATTGGGACTACAGCGGGTTATGGTACATCACTAATCCGCACATTTGCATCAACCACTCCCTTCGGAATATGCAGGAAAGGGCATGGCCATATTCTGCAGCACGTCGAGTGAGTTGTGTTCACGCAGCTGTCAGGTCTTCTGTGTTCGAGCTTCCCATGGATGTTACTTTGTCAACAATGGACACAATTTATGTTTGATTATATTCCTGAAAGTGACGATCGTAATCTAGCTCTCTGTGCTGCGCATTTTACGGAAGACAGCTTCCAGAATCTCCACGAGTTCAACACCATTTTTAACAAGAAACTGTTAATAAAACCATGAAGCAGATCCAACTTTAAAACCAGAGGCAGCAGTTGTTGGTCCACAACCTGTAAGTAGGCTAAGACTTCATCATTTTAAATGTATTTGCATGTATAATTCCAGACGTAAAGTTAGCCTGTGTTTTATTTATTTATTTTTCCAAATGCCAGCGCTGGCTTTATAGATACTAGGCTACTAGTTATGCTAGTATTTTGTGTCTACGACAAACGCGTACAAACATTATGGACCTGAATTTTGTATAAGTACTAATGATGTAAACGTATTTTTCATGTATATATGCTTTATGACGTTATTTTCGATTTGATCAAGAACGTAAACTTGCCAACACTGTTTGAGTATGACATTAGTAGCCAGTCAGGTGCTATCGTTGCCAGTCAGATGCTATTGTGTAAAACAAACGTGTATATGGTTAAAAAATATGGCAAATTATCATTCAGAAACGTTTAGTAAGAACCGTGTGTGGTGAGGTTCTGCTTGACTTTCTTCATCGCGGCTTTCTCTGTCTGATTCTGCCTCACTGATACCGCAGTCTCGACACCATTATTTACGTGTATCCACCGTCTATGTGTATCCACCTTTGGCATGCCCGTTTCGCCCGTAATGGGTACTAGGCGTTAACCTTCTGGACAACGTGAGCGACAGTTCGGCCAATCACAACACACCCGCCCAAACGAACCAATCTGAGCTCACTACGTTTTTCTGAGGGAGTGGTTTCATAGACTCAGGAAGTCAACCGCTCGTTCAGGGGACAGAGGAGAGCGCGGCTTACAATAAAGGCGAAGTTTATGAAAAATAAGACTTTTTAAAAAAGAAAAACCACGAATACATGTTATATTGCACCCCATAAACACAATCATGCAAAGAAAAAAAGCAGTCAACCACCCCTTTAAAACAAAAGGTCTGTTGAATTGTACTACTTGACATTAACCCTACTTGTATTTTAATCATAGACTGTAAAATAAGATGGACGACGCCCCATCGCTCTTTATTCAACAGGCGGCTCACCAACAGGGGGTGCAAGCACGTGTTGTTGACGAAGACCAGTGCAACAGTTAGAGCAAACCATTCATTCAAAAAAAAAAAACTCATTTACAACAATTGAGCATGCATTAATTTTTTTGTGATGATTATTCTGGGTCCGTAAATATGTCGAAAAGATGATTAAGGCACAAAAGCTGTTTTTATGTTTCATTCATTAACTTCATTGTTACTTTCCTGTGTAGCCTTACATTCTCAGCTTTTTCCGTTACCATGAACGGGATTATAATCGGTTTCCCTCAATATCTCAACATACTTAGGGATTCCCCTTCCGTCCGGACAAAGCGTTTAACGTAGCCTAATGGTCTAATACAGTGATATAGAAGACCAAACTCGCACTTAATTGGGGAAGTATGCCTACATACAAGTACTGCATTAGATTAAACTGGGAAGGGTCATAGCACTTTCATATTGTTGACCTATATTGTTAGTTTAACTGGATAAAAGCATCTGCTAAATGACTAAATGTACAATTGGCTTGACAATCGCACATTTAGGGGCCGTCTCTAAAGTAACATCGGTTGTCCTATAGGCCTAAACATTTCTAACTTAAATAGCAAACTTCAATTTACTTGTATAAATTGCATATTATGCCTGACACGTACATGAACACTATTCAGTTGGTTTTATGACTGTAAGTTGTTTTCTTCAAATGTTATTGAAGTTAGAAACGTGTATACCAATGTCTTATGCGTCTTTAGAGATGGTCACTAAATGTGCGAATGTGCGTAACTCTATGCCAGTCTCACTGAGAAACGCTGAGCATTAAACTTTGCGCATTAAGTTTATATTCTGAGTCCTTCTGCTTGCCTGTGAGTATTGGTCTTTTATATCACTGCATTAGTCCATTATGCTACTGTCCAGCTGGGGAATCCTGAAGTATTGAGAGAAACCCTAGTACTGCATGCAGCACATGGTCGCAATATAAAGTTAAGGTAACTAAACAACCAAGAAAAATATGTCAAACTCAAATGTAACATTGGATCTGTACATCCGCATCAGGGGAATAACATTATAATATTGTTCACGGTAGAGAAAGATGCATGTAGGCTACACAGGAAAAGTAATCGTGAAGACAGTGAATTTCGCATAAAATAGACGTCACAATAAAGACAAATACACTTACATTATTGTAAATGAGTTTTTATGAATGAATGGCTTGCTCTAACTGTTGCTCTGGTCTTCGTCAACAACACGCGCATCCCCTGCTGGTAAGGTCAACTAACAGCAGATGGAGATTATGCTCAGTAATCTACTGCTTTTCCTGCAGTTCCTGGAAGTCAACATTGAATTTACTGTCAAATTTGAACCACTGAATTTGTGGAAGCGAATCTGCAAAGCGAAATTAAAATGGACCGAAAACCGCCTGAATATTATAGATTGTATTTTTTAATCAGTTTGAATATTTTGGAAGTGAAATATAAAAGGTGAATATGGATTATTGAATTTTTACTGATGAAAAAGTGTTTGAAATGTTTTGAATTTAAATATTCAAAGCTTAAATATTCAACCATGATATATTTCAGCCCCGCCCCCCCCCCAAAAAAATGCAAGCCCTAAAAGTACAATGCATTAAAATACAAGCAGGGTTAATGTCAAGTAGTATAATTCAGACTTTTTGTTTTAAAAACATTTGTATTTTTTTACTTCCATTAATAATGCAAATAAATAAGGCAAACAAGCACCAAACACCAACACACCTGAATCTTCAGAAGACTTTGCCTCAGGTTCCTGTGTGTTCATCATGGCCACCATAACAGAATCCACAAAAGAGCCGGAGGGATGTCGAGATTGCAGTGCCTTATCGAAGCACTCTGACTCCTGAGCAATGCAAGACAGCAAAACAATGTTATTAGTAAATGCAAACTTTACAAAACAGCGTTGGTATTGTATGTTAATTAAAACTATAAAACACTTCTTTATTTGAAAATTGAATAAATGAAAAACAAATAAATAAATAAAACTTTAGAAATGATGCTAAGAAAATGATGAGTTTAAAGCGTAAGGACCTTGGAGGTTAGGGATTCCTTTAAGATACTCGTGAGACAGCAAACTCTGTGGTTTAGGAGCATGACTTCACTAGAGGCCTGAGCCATCTGCTCTCCTTGTTCCAGCAACATACTCCGAGCTTTGTCTCGTGTGCTGTCCAGCTCTTCCTGAAGGGAGTCTTTCTCAAGCCTTAGAGGATGCAGCATGGCATCAGAAAAAAAGCCATTTACTTAAACATATTTGTTCTAAAATGGTTACAGAAGAATATGCTGTACCGCAGTTGTTCCAGTGATAGTTTGAGGTCTTCACACTCCAGGTTTCTCTCCCTGAGGCCTTGTAAGTGCCACCGCAGAAATCTCTCACTTTCCTCTATCTGTTCCCGTGCCAGTACATGTTCTTCCTGTAGGAACTGTTAGAACGAAAACCAATATCTGATATTGTGAGAGGACCTGGAATGGCAAAAGTATTGTGAACATGTACTAACAATGTTGTATGGTGAAAGGTGTAATATCTCCTCACTTCATTCATTTCTTTTGCACTGGAGAGTTCAGTCTGCAGTTGAGCCATTTGACCGAGCTGACGGCGATGAACCTCAGCTTCACTGTGGAGTTCTTTAATCAGGGTTTCTCTCTGTGATAAAGCATCCTCATATTCCTCTAGCTGTTTCCTGGATGTTTCTAGAGCTTTTTCAAGACTGCCAAAAACATTTTTATATTTAAAAGTACATTTAACATGTATTTTTACAACAATAAACAAAAGAGGAGGAATTCAATTGTGAAGTTATACCAGTTTGCTCTCTCAGTAGCTTGCAGTGCATCACACATTGACTGCTGCAACCTAAAGTAGAAAAATGAAATGATAGAAAATATTAACTCAACTGAGCTTCTGAGTCTTTCTTTCTTTCTTTGAGTTTGAGTCTTTCAATCTCAAACATTCTCAAAACTATAATTTTCAACAGCTTTAAAATCAATATTTTAATCACTGACAGCTTTTTTTTTATCAGATCAACCACCAAGTGACAGTGACACTAATATTTCATTGCATTCAGTACTTGCTCCGCAGTAAATCACTGAGCCATTTCAATGTTGCTGATGATACTTCCTATTCTTTTTAAAGGGATACTTCACCATTATTTTTCATATTAAACTATGTTATTCCCTTAACTAAGAGGAGTTGATGCATACCTCTCTCGTCTCAGTCCATGCTCTCAATCGCTCTGCCGCGCGAGACACTTTAATAACGCAGAACTTTGCCAAGTTAATTCAACACCTCAATGTTTTCCCTATTTAAATATAGTTACAAGACTAGAGTAACTCGACCGAGAATGGTGACACAAAATAAAACGTTGCACTTTTCTAAGCGTGTAACGTGTATAACTATAATGACTCGGCGCATATATATCTATGGAATCGGCACAGTAATATCAACACTCTGGAGAGGGAGAGGATTTATCACGAGTGATGATATATTACTACACCGAATCGAACTGCTCCCGATCACTTGCTGTGGTATTTCGCCATACATTGTAGTTATCCACTTTACACTCTTAGAAAAGTGCAACGTTTTATTTTGTGTCACCTTTCTTGGTCGAGTTACTCTACTGGTGTAACAGTATTTAAATAGGGAAAACGTGGAGGTGTTTGGTCGCTTCTCTGCTTGGCACCTAATGAAAAAAATTGGCTAAGTTAAGTGCGATCAAAGTGTCTCGTGCGCCAGAGCCAGTCCACGCACTGAGATGAGAGAGGAATGCATCAACTCGTCTTAGTTAAGGGAAGTTTATTATGAAAAAAAAAAAGTATCCCTTTAAAGACACCATGACTTTTACAGTTTTTTCAAGATTCACTGGATAAGGATTTTTAAAAATGTATATTCGGTACAAAAATGCATATGGTAGTAATAAGATTATTATTAATTTATATGACTTGGATGATTCTAGAATCATGGATTAATCATGAATCAGGATGAATTGAGAAATATAATTTCTTTTTTAAAATATCTTTTTTGTTTTGGATTATTTTAAAGGTGCAATGTGCATCTATGTGTATCTATGAGTGTCTATTAACAGAAAAGCATTATGACATGACATCCATAACTATATTTTCAGTGGTGTATAAAGAACTTACTAAATAAACTGTAATGTTTTTATTACCTTAGAATGACAAATGTATATCAACATAACCGTGGGCACCCCCTTCTATGAAGGTCGACACTTATGTTTCTACTGTAGCCAACAGCGAACACACAGCGCTACAGAGCGTGTTTCGTCACTACCTTGAAAGAGAAGCAGCAGAAAGCTAGCCATAAACACTGTGAGTAGTGACTTTTTCCTCATCAGTGGAGTAACATATGTAGCTGAATTGATTCATGTAACTTGGTTCTTCTCTCTTGCTGTGTTATTGCTTTGCTATGTGGGGATAAATGTGCTGGTTACCTTCGTGATACAGCCGATTAGTAATTGTCATTGACCGTAAAACAGTAACGTTACAGGAATCACGAACCCGTCCATCGCGGTCGACAAGTCGATCTAGGAAGCATTTGGAGTCGATCGCAAAGAATTTTCAAAAACAGAGAAAAAAGCATATTGTGTGTTGTAAATGGTGTCTAGGGGATGCGGAGGCACGCGCGCTGTTACAATCATGTAATTTTTGCCGTGCGCACCGTTGGGCTCATGCAGACGCCTCAAGTTTAAACAAGGCTTTACACTTTACCAGCTCAGCCACATTAACAGCTCATTTTTAGCCAGCTAAACTTTTACTACCCTATTAAAAAAAAAAAAAAATATATATATATATATATATATATATATATATATATATATAGTTGCATAGTAGGCTTGGGCAGTATCCAAACTTTACTAATTAAAAATTACACTTAAGACTTAGATGACATCACCAAACTGTTGATTTGTGCAGGGATGAGTCACGATTTTCGAACATTTATTTCTTTGATTTTATTATTGAATACGGAATAGGTTGTGGGATTATTGTATAAAAAAAAAACATTTCCGTTCTGATGCGGTGCTGACGCACTCAACCAGAGAGTGGCGATGCCAATAATGCATCTCAAAGCTGTCAATAAACTCTTAGAGAACAGGAGAAGATGCACATTGTCTCACACCAGAGAATGTGAGCAGAGTGGTGATATTTCCTCCAGAGCGGAGAGTGCATTTCTGAAGATCACATGCCGTGTGCTCAGTCCAATCAATGCCACTAGCTCAGATTGCCCGCGGTGACATGCTGGTTAGAAAATATGTGAAATAAGTAGGGCTGCCCAGCTGAAAGTTTTTTTTCTAGTTAAGTGGTTAATTTAAGCCATTAGTCTAATCACATATTTATATGGATTAAATTACTTAAATATATATGGCACAGAATGCTAAACCATAATGAGATTTGCCTAGAGAGTGCTAAACCAATATTGCCTATTCTGCATCTCAAAGCACGCATAAAGCTTGCCACACAAAACCGGCAAAAGTAATTATTATGCATGAAACATTTGAATTGTTTATTAATAAACTAGTGTCCCCAGCAGTGGACCCGGAGCTTCCAGCGCTTGCGCAGACCGAAGCGTCCGCGCCCTCAGATCACTTGGATGTGGCTGTGGTTACAAGAGGTAAAAACTATATAAATACTGTTCGTTTTCTCACACAAACTGCTCGTTTTGTGTCTTAGGCCATCAATGTGTACTTACATTTACGAGTCATTGAATCATTTTAAATTTGGACTTATCTGTGCACGCTCTTTGAGGTGGTGACCATAGACCTGCATTATATGACTGACAGACAAAAACGGTTTGACCTAAAAATATCAAATTTGAAACTACTGCGGAAACAAAGACACCTATTTGAGATTTGAACCCTAATCTAAGGTGTGGCCAAAATTCTGAATTGCATCCATTAATTTAGGTGAGTTTCAGTACAAATTTAGTCAACCAAAAGGCATTTCTGCTAACATACTTGCTGGTCTCAGCGGCGAGGGTCTGTTCTAGGAAGGCGTAAGAGGCCAGTGTGGATGTTACAGTGGCTGAGAGCTCAGTGCTTCTCCTCTTCAGCTCAAAACGCTCCTCCTCCGCCTGATTCAGCTGCTCCCTCAGCACTGACATCTCTGAACAAACACACACAGCAAAATCAAGCAAAAGCTCACCTTTGACTACACAGGGAATAAGCCAATTCAAAGTAAATCACTGTCACACCTGAAGTCATGATGGTCTGCTGCATCTTCAAATCTGAAATCTGTTGACTGGCATCATGGAAGCTTGAACTCACGTGCTCTAGTTCATTTTCCATCTGGGGATTTACAGAAATGCAAGTGTTTAAAGTAAGACAGACTGCATTTAGAATAAATGCATAAAGTTCTTTGGATGGGGAATAAAAAAAAAATTGCGTTTTCTTTTTGCAAATATATTTTCAGGTATATACATACTCTTAATGTTCACAACACAAAGCTTTCAGCCTGTCTACCCATTTATTGAAACTAATGCTTTAGACATAAACAATATATGCATATTGTATTTTAGTAAGCATTTATTTTAAAAAAAGGGTTTCTTTTATGGTTTTAGTTAACTATAATAACCCTGCATTGTACCCAACGCTGCTGACAGAGAATATCAATAGTTCAAGAGAGATGAAATTTAGAATCTTCCCACAAAGACAGCTTATTTTTATTGTTCTTATTGCCCTTGTGGTGAAGCTGAAGTTGTTAACTTGTTATTACAGTAACAAATGAACCCGATATTGACCTGACTGTCTGAACAAATGGATCTGATTTCTTCACTTGACTGAAAGAAATGACAGTGCAGACATTCAGTCCTAAAGAAAGGCAAATTGGATTGATCATGTGCTGCAGGGCTGTATGACATACATTTCATAATACATTGCAAATCAATACAAGCATATTATCAGAGTCATTTAAAAAAAAATAATTTGTAAAGTCTATGGTGATGCAGAAAAAAAGACTAGAAGCTCAGTCTTTTGGTATGTGTAGGAACCAATGACTTTATTTGTATTATGAGCAAGCAGCCGTGATGGGAAGTGAAAAATCTCAATTTCTACAAATCTTTACATGCAAAAAGGCCCATTTTCTACTGTCAAAAGTCTAATAATCTATGAATCACAGCTAGCTCACAAATCAAGTCAGTCACTTAAACCAAGCAGCTTTCTCTTGGTAAATGTGGCGATTTTGATCCAGTTGTGAAATCTGCATGGGCAGAACGTTTGCCCTAAATGACTGGATTTCACCTGCCTCGCAAACAACGGTAAATGTGACCCTCTCAAAATGAGGTTTTTAAAATGAAATATAACATCATTGGATCTGTTCCTCACAAATTTCAGTCTGTTCTTTGCACAAAGCTATCATATAGCTTCAGACTATTTTCTTGGTAGTTTTGGGGTTCTGTTTTAAGGTTTAACAGACATGGAACTGAGGATGAATAAATACTGATAGAATTTCAGTGGTAAATGCCTAACCAGGTTTCTCTCTTCCATGGCTCTATCTCTCATTGCCAGATGCTGCTTGCTGTGCTCCACGGCAGTGGTAGTCCTCTGATGGAGCTGGTGAAGCACTGGGTGTATCCTCTGAACCAGCTCTTGAGCCTTTCTCAGCTTCCCATGGAGGACAGGAGGCAAATTTGTTACTTTGCTATTTAAAGGTTGCATGTTTTTGCATGTCATTTTCACTTTAATGTAAACTCTTACCTCCACTAACAAGCTCGTGTCATCTTCAAGCTTCCTTCTCAAATGGACATTCGCTGCACTGATGGATTCCATGTAGGACTTGCTCAGATCAACCTTGGGTTATACAATTCACATTCAGAATACAAGGAAATGACACAAATTCAAGCATGCATTATGCAAAACAATCATGCCAAGACTGTCTGTAGTCACTCTTTCCCTGCCAGATTTTCCATCATTTATGACAACGCTTCCTTGCATTCACTGTTATGTGGTAAGGGGGCGCTATTACACATTTTCTGAAATAGTACAAAATCACATATGTGACCTGATCCAGCAAAATGAGTCACAGTGACCCAAATTTAAAAATTGAGATTTTGATATTAATGGAAAGAGGACACTGTAAGCTTTCAAATGACACATTGGTCAAAGTCATACCTTGAATGGTTGTAAAGATATACACATTTTAATTCTGGTCGTCTGCCCTTTATTTCCAATTGAAATCCTGAAAAAAAAATCGCTTTTAAAGTTTTTTTGCCCGTATTTTTGTTGATATCTTTCAAAATCCATTGCATTTTAAGGGATAAACTATTTATTTTATAGCTTAATTTGACCAAATACATTAATATATATATAAATGCGATTTAACCAGGCTGAGGGTCAAATTATTTTTAAGTTTTTTGGAATAAAAAAATAAAAAGGCACTTTTACAAAAATGTTCTAAAATCAGAAAGATTGAAGAGGAGTCAGAGAGAAATTCACTTTTCATAAGGATTAGCCCACATAAGCAGAGAGCAGTCTGTTTTCTTTCATTTTGAATGGTTTTGATTAAAAGTAGACATTTCAATATATATATTTCTCAGGTCTGTGAGGCTAGGATACCTTATACGCTGACTTTCCGTTCATGAGAGGAGCTTCATTTCACGTGCCGCCGCCTCCGCGTCGTGATTAGGTCTAGCCTATCCATTGTCAGCAACTTATTTCTTATTATTAAATCCTAGTAAATTGGTTGATGAAACATTGATTTAAATTAAGATAATTATTTTAAAACGAAATTCACTTTAAAGAAAGGCTTTGTGCTTGCTTTCTGTTTAAGCTCTGTGAAAGTTTTAGTGCTGCTGCTTCCAAAGAACAGTCACGTTTGGATTGTTTTTTCCTCATAAATGCGAACACAGAAAATAAAATAAAATGAAGATTTTATGTTCTGGAGAGAGTCAACCCTTCTTCATCCGGTGGGTATTACTTTTGGTTTGTGCAGTGTGTTTCACATAGGCAAATTTATTAAAAGATTTAATTATCTGGGAATTATGGATCTCCTCCATAACACTGAAATTGCCCAATTTTAAACAATTTAGTAATAATAACTAGTTTTGTGGTGTAAGTCTACGTATTTTCTAATGTTAACTTCAAATAATACTAATAGTAATTTAAAGATGTGGTAGCACTGGGTCTGGACGTGATCACGGGAGTTGAAGGGACGTGTCGGTGTCATGATTCTGTCTTCTCACACCGCGACACAGGTTCGTGCATCTGAGTGTCGCGATCTTTACAGCCTTACATATATTCTTCTTGCAGATAAATATACTCACTCAGCTTAGGTTAGAACTAGCCTCCAGTGAGTTCAACGTTTCAGGGGATACCCGGGAAATGCTCAGAGGTGACGAGGGGAATTGAGAAGAGCAATGTTTATTTCAGCGAATTTAAAGCTTTGACAACTTCAGTCGTCATTTAAATACCTTTACTCAATTATCTGGACTATGAAACTTTGGGAGATTATTTTTGAATGTCTGTTCTTTGAAATTAGCAAAAAAAAAAAATTTTTTTTGTTATTTCATTGTTTTTCCACATAATCGGCCCATATCTTAAAATGGAACGTTGCGACTTCCGACTCATTTCGCCAGAGCGGGTCACATATAAGCTAACGTGGTCATCAAACATTCAACAACATGTAAATCAAAACAGCGTTATCGTATAAAATGTTAAACCCATGAAGAGGACTATCTACTCCATCTATGTTTTGAATCTGATCTGGACTAAGTCTTTGAGAATTTTTTTTTTTTTTTCATAAAATGTTTTCTGAAACGTTTCCACATTCAAGAGTGGATAAAAAGTAATGATTTTTAAGCAGAGACTCTTTCTTTTGTTATATTGTATGTTCAGTACAATAGAGGATTGGGGACCATGAAAATTGTGAAATTGATTGGAGCAGGCTGGGGAAAAAAAAAAAAAAACTCTGGCGGGGAAAGAGTTAAGCTAATGGGAACATTATATTTTCATATAAATTGAAGCAGTGATGCAAGCAATATGAGCTGACCAGTGATGGGTAGGCCAGTTTGAGGCCTGACATCAGTTCCTGATGAGACCCAACAGTGTGCTCTAGTTCGGCCACCTGAGCAGTATGGTAATTCCTCAGCTGCTGCGTTACACTGAAGGCCTGACAAACAAATCCAATTGAACAGGATAAGAGGATAGGCTAAGATCAACAGCATATTCAGCAAATAAATCTTGTGTTCTTAAGCTTCAGCAAAATCAATAAAATGTCATCTCACCGCTTCCTTCTCTATTATAGAATCATTCATGCGATGTCTCATGTCTTTTATCTTCTGCTCCATCCTATGGAGTGTTTCCTTGTACCTCCCATAAAGGTACTTCATCTGACTGGCCTACATAACACAGACTTATTAATATGAGCTCAGAGTCCTTTGCAAATACCTTCTATGAAGCTCTTTGACTTACCTGTCGAGATAAAGTTTCCTGATCAACATTAACAGTATTTCCAATCTGTTTCATTTTGAAGATGGCATCCTCTGTGCGTGACTTAAATGAATTCTGTAGAAGAATGATAACATTTTAAGCATTTTAATTTTTAAATGTAAGTGTAGCTTTGAAAAATTAAGAGAAATGTCTCACCATCCCAACCCGCATTGATTGAATGCTGTTAAATAAACTTTGAAGAACCTCCTGATCATGCTCAAGACTCTGAATTCTCTCCAGTGCTGTCCCATACAAATCTCTGTATGTCCCATTCTGGCAAATAAAGACAAAATAAAGAAAAATCAAAAAGCTGTTTTTTTTTGTTTTTTTTTTGTTTTTTTAACAAAACGGTTTTTGTGGAGCTTTGATTGTTCCTATCTCACTGGTCCAAAATCCTCCTCTGCACAGTCTATTTGACAAAAAAATGTTTCAATAGGCAGCTTAGCACAGCACTGAACTTTCAGTGGTCAGAAAAATTACTGGGAAATATGGCCAAAAATATTATCAATATTTTTTTTTTCCATATCTTTCTATGTCCACATTTGTCACAATATTAATTTCATACAATTAATGGGGAAGGAAATGAATTCCACATGTTTGTTAGACTTTAGGAACCTAAAAACATTCGTAAACATTTTTGTTGTTTTGTTTAATACAAATTTATAATCAAAAATCAAGTCTAATGAAATAAATACATAAAACATGATCAACGTAATGGTTTAAAATGTAATAGATCTGCACAATTAATTGTTAAAAGATTGTGATCCTATTAAATGACAACGGCTAGGTCTACTAACCCTTTGACAAATACAATCACAGCTGAACATTCAAATCTACGATTGCGCTGCCGCTGACCAAGAGGGAGCAGTTGTCATGTATAGGTATGAAACAGCTTCACAAACAATATTTTTCAACCACACAGTCTCATAATATCTATAACAATAATTCAAATTATCACAGAAGTATTGGGATAAAAGTTTATAGCTCGAATATAAACACTGATATCTTCTGTAGTGATCAAAACAGAATAAATCACCTTTTGAATTAATTTATTTAATTTTTTCAAAATTAAAGTTACAATATGCAGAATTTTTCACCACCAGGGGTCCCGAACCTCCTACAATAACAAAGGCGTATACTAATGACGTATATCCCGCATTAAGCGGAATTATGGATCTTGTCAAACTGATGGCTCTTTTACGGATGAGTTAATGGGCTCTATGCACGGCAGTATTTCCGGTGAAGGTGTAAGGATGCTCGTTAACTTCCGACGATCATAGAGTCCAATGCAATACCCAGAATTTATACTGAATTTTATACTCCATGGTTATACTAAAGAAACGTTAGTCGCAAAAACATACAAAACAGACACCCCTTGTTGTGTTTATGCTTCTTTTAAAAATTATATTAAATAATAATTGTTCTGATGTTAGTGAATTTGAAGTATTCTAAATGAGCGATAGCGTGACCAAGGTTACTGGTAGTCATTTGCATAAAACACGCACAAACCATCTCGATATGGTTAAGAGCTTTCCAATAGCCTTTTGTTGCTCTCGTCAAAATGGCGCTTTTGCAAACACACACTCGCCAGATCATCGAGCAATGCCAAGTTACAAAAAGAAATGTTTGTTAAAAATATATATATAAAAGGATAAAGATATTTTTAATAATTCTTGACTTACAGGCATGCAAACTTGGAGCAAAAAAGTGCTTTTTTCCAGATTTGAACTTTAACCGTTGGCATGTAACGCAACAAAGATTGCTAAAGTCAGTAGATTTAAATAATAGATCTACTAATCTCTGTGTAAAAATTACATAATAATGCTGCCATCTTTCTAAAATCATTTTTACCCCCCTGGAATTTGGCTCCATATCTCAGGTGAAAAGTGTAATTTTGACCCCAATCCACAAAATAGTAGATTACTCAGTGAAAACACATTCATGGCATTTAATATTTAGGCTTTCATCAATATTTATCTTTGTTTTTTCTTCAGAAAAAATATCAACAAAATCCAAAATTTTAACTGGGGAAGTTTCCGCAATTTGGTTGTTCATTGCCATCATACCTGGATACAACGCATGTTAGTTGTAGGGGCTCTTACCTGTCTGAGCTCAGTGTGGTCCGTCTGGATGAGTTTGTCTCTGAGATCAGATGGAGAAGCGTCTTTGCTCGGATTATGTGCCCGTGCAGAAGTGAGCTGCTGGGAAAGAACCTCCACCATGATGAGTGTTGAAGTCAGTCTCTGCTCCAGCTCTGATCTAGACAAATGCTCCAGACTTCCAGGAGCAAGGCTTCAAAGAAAAGGTCACAGGGAGACAATATAGATCACATCAAAAGAGCCAATGATTCATGCTAATCTGCTTATCTTAACTTACTTCCACAGCAGAGAGTCCGTTGAAGTGCTGGCATCAGAAACATAAACTTCCTTTAAAATCTCCATGGCTCCTGAAGTATTAACGCTCCGCTCCATCAGTTGAACTGGGGTTCTCCACACACAAGCGCTACGCATTGCAATTGGAGAAGTGCCCGCCAAGGCATTTTGGTGATTCACTGGTGCTGAAGCTGGAACAACCACCTTTCCTGACGCAGCCATTAACAGTTCAGCCATCTGTATGAGCTGTTCCTGTAGAGGCCCATTGCCCACAATAGGAGGGGCATTCAACACCTTATGATGGTCTGCAGGAGCCCATTTAGGTTCCACACCCTTTTTCTCGGGTGGGTCTGGAGGAACAGGTGTATAGCTCAAAGCATTGGCCAGGGATGTGGAGTTCAAGAGTGGAGGCGGCATGGGACTCTCCGGGAGTTCCGGCCACAGATGGCTCAATAAGTTCTCGGCTGTGTGGTTATTCAAAATACTCCTGTTTAGGGTGGGCGTCTTTGGAGTGCATGGACCTGTCAGAACAAGAGCACTAGGAAGATCTTGATGAACAGAGACAGCTTCACCAGATCCATTACACAACCGCATAACTTCAGTCTCTGGGTGGCTCTCCTCATCCTTTAAATCCAGTGTCTTATCTTTGAGAATGCCGGCTTTATGGACAACATTTTCAAAAGAGGCATCTTGAGGACAAAGGATTTCCTCAGAAAGTGAAACTTCCATGGTCCTTTCTGGCAGAAACTGTTGATCAAGATGCTCCACATTCTTTTCAGTCGTGACAGAAGAGTCATCCTTGGGCAATTTAAGCTTGTCATTATTATCACTTAACAGTACAGCATTTGTACTTTCCATTTTATATTCACTATTCAGTGCTGACAAGTGTTGGCTTGACTCCTTGTTAGCAACCGTCTTTGATGCTTCCATTTCATGGCATGTGACTGATTCATATATTTTCTCTATGTTTCCAATTGTCGATGTTGTAGAACCAATTGTATTTCCAGATTTTTCCAAAATACCTGCTGAGGAAAGCTGTGACTCGGAACAGACCTCATTTTCAGGGCTTGATATATTTAGGACCTGTAACTGTTCTTTAGTACGGCAGTACATGTGGTCAACATGCTTGTTTTCAGATGCCAAAGCTGCAAAGCTTTGACCATCATTTTCACTGATATCATTTAAACAAAGCAGACTTTGTTCTTCAGCAATATTCTCCATGAGCACAGACTTTTCTAACACGTTGGATAAGTCAGCTATTTCTATTTCAACCCCAGAACAACACAAGCCTTTAAATGTGACCTCTCCTTCTCTGGTTTCCACACCATGACATCCTTCAGAGAGATCAGTGTTCTTGTGATTGTTTAGATTGACTGTATTTTTAGGCTTGCACGGAGTACCTCCAATGTCTTCGAGAGTTGACTGAGAAGCGTCATCAGCATTGACTGTACTGATAGTGTTACTATCTTCACATAAAGACACATGGTTCTTCCAAATACAGTAAGAATGGCCCAAAGGTTGAGGGACTACAGATTCAGCCACTGTGTCCACTTTAGAAACAGCAGTATTTTTACATTGCGAGTGATTTCCTGATGTTAGATCCATTGTGAGAATCGATTCATTAGAGATGGGTGAGCAATCTGAAACCTGAATCTCTCCACCTAAGCACACAAGGGATTGGAATGTGACATTTCCCAGCTCACAGGTAGAAACCTCTTCCCCCTGATACAGCATGGATGAAGAATTTGAACCGGTCGACCTGCTCCTACAATAGTATGGATGATCAACATGCTCGGGACTGGTCTGATTATCCTCTGTGCCCTCGGCTTCAGCAGATTCATTTGGGTCAAGTGGGACATTATCCTCCAGTGTCAGACGACTGATGAGAACAGACTCATCTGACTTCACAGGTTCATCCTCAACTACCACTTCTCCTTCAAGACACACAAAGGATTTTAATATGACATCTTGATGTTCATCAGTGGCACCATCAACTTGCCCATCATTTTGGACCTCTGTTGTAGTAGTTAAGCTTGGGTTTTCATCAGGGACAACTTCAGGCTGTTGGAAATAGAAATATCATAATAGTAAAATTCCTTATTTTTATCATTATGAACTAGACATCACAGAAGGTGGAAAGATAAAGCAAGTGATCTAAAATCAGTGAAGGAATGACTTCATACCTTCATTTTAGGATCCCTCTCATGCATTGACACAGGTTTAAGCATCAGAGCTGGAGTGTCCTGCAAATTAAGAAGTTCATTCTGTACATCTCTGAATGGGACTCTTTCTGATCTGGGCTGAAATACAGAACAAAAACCTTTATTCCGAGGGCTCAAACTGTAATACTGATGGTAGGAACAATAGATTCATTTTTATTGTTAAAATATGGCCATGTGGTACTCACATTTGACAAGCCACTGACATATGACATGTTTTTAGATTAATACCTGCAATCAATCACACATAAGTTAAGCAGAGGTCACGATACAAGATGATTCAACTAGCAAACTTCTCAAAGACCATAAAAATAAAATAAAAAATAACATTACAATTAATCCATTACCATCATCAAGTAAACACAACATAGGATAAATCAGCAGTTTTTAAGTCATGTTGATTTCATTTTGACAAGAGTTTGATAAATATGGAAATAGAGCATATCATAAGCAAACAACAACAGTAATAGGTACATCTTTAAGGAAGGTTAGATCTATATAAATGCTTTTTTATATATAAATCTTGCTTACATTAACTACAAGCAGAGATAACTAGGCTACATTGCTGTGAAGTTAAATATACAATTATATGAAGACTTCAGATGCAAAAACCTCTAAGTCCTGCTCTTATGTATATGTTTCTACCCAAGTACCTACATTTCTGAATGGGCTGAGTTTGGGAATTAGTGAGTTTGAAGTGAAAGTATTTGATAAAATAGAACTAGATGCTCTCCGCAATATGTGCAGAGCGCATCCACTCAATGTTATTATCTCATGTTTGACATAGGTGGCTTTTGCATCAGAGGTCTTTATAAATTGCACACATTTCTCATATTTTCTTAAAGCGATACTCCCATCAAAAAAAGAAAATTCTGTCATTATTTACTCACCCTCAAGTTGTTGCAAACCTGTATTCTTCTTCTTTCTTCTCGGTTGGAACCAAACAGCTGTTTGGCACCATTGACTTCCATAGTAGAAAAAAACAAAATCAAAAAATACAATAGAAGTCAAAGGTGCCGAAGTTCCATTCGTTCTTATATATTCCTTTGTGTTCGGCAGAAGAAATAAACAGGTTTGCAACAACTTGAGGGTGAGTAAATGATGACAGAATTTTCACTTTTGGGTGGAGTGTCCCTTAGAGACATTGTTGAAATGAGGTTAACGTTTATACAGTGAGTACATTTTTAAGTAGTTTTGCTGTTTGTTATCTGTATAGATATATAGCATTAAGACATAACACTGATTGCATCCTCAAATGTCAACTTTGGCGGTGTCTCAACGCCTAAAGTTACCCAGCCCAGCAGACTCTGTCAAACGCGCCTATCAAATGCTGCTTAAATACGGTTCAGGTAACTTTAGGTAAGTTAAGTTAACTAGGTAAGTTCTGAAACAGTCTTTATTTTGCAGATGAATAAAGTAAATTAATCAAACGACATCGACTAACACAAAATATTATTAATGATTACATTTATAATAAAGTATGTTCCTTCTTTACTTCTTACCTTTGCGTCTCATAAGCGCTTGACGTTACTAACTTACTTATTTTGATTCTGACTTGACGTAATAGTAACGTTACTATTAAAAACACACAACGTTATCGACTTAACCGCCAATACGACGTTCAAAATAAAACGCACATACACCTCATTGGGTAAAAACACCACGTGACTTCCGGAAACGTTCTTCTTCTTTGGTTTATTGGAAATGCGCATGCACAGTGCCAGCTACTGGACTGTTGTGAAATCATTATTTTCTTTTATTTCCTCTTAGGGCATTCTTTCTTCTTATTTTTTGTTTGTTTGTTTGTTTGTTTGTTTGTTTGTTTGTTTTGTTTGTTTTTTACGAATCATAGAACATTATTTGCTCAGCGTAGAATGAGGACTGCTATCGCGTTTGCAATTATGGACGATAGGACGTTTTATTTTCCTGTTTTACAGTTCTCCAACCGCCCCCTGGAGGTTATCGTCCGTGTGTCGTTATTAGACAGAAATATCACATTCATATGTCGATGGTCAAAAATTACACCCTTTGTCAAATCCAAATTTTGTTAAAAAACTATAGATAGTAGTAAAGCCATATACACTACAAAGTATTAAACAGCAAAAAAAAAAAAAAAAAAAAAAAATCATCTGAACTGTTTCTTGAAAACCAAATCATGATTAGACATTGACGGTAAAAGAAGGGATTAGAATGATTTCTAATCCGAAGGATCATGTGATGTGACACGACTGAGTAATGATGCTGGAAATTCAGCCATGACACATGAATAATCATCTTTTTTATATAAAGAAAACAGTTATTTTAAATTGTAATTATATTTCACAATATTACTGTTTTACTCTATTTTAATAAAAAAAAAGGTACACAAAACATTTTTTTAAATCCTTGACATACACAACTAATTGACATACACAAATAATTTTCCTCGCTTCCCACCCACATTTCACATTTATATGATATCAAAGAAACCCATGAGATGCTTTAGTAGATATTGCCTTTTTAGTGGTCAGTAAGGAATGTAGATGGAATGTTTTGGTAGCGCAGTAAACAGTAGGTGGCGGTACAGTACTACACCAGAAGAAAGTAATTCCTCTAAAGTAGTTGGTCGTCCAACATTTTCCTTTCAATAGCGAAACACGTGTTCATATTGTAGTTGCAGTCAGTGAAGCAAACGACTGATGGAACTCACAAACAAACTAATTTATCATCATCACATCAACTAATTTCTGAGTGTAAATGTTATACAGTTAGTATCACTAAAATGTCGCTATCGTTGTGTAACTGTGCCGAACAAGTCAGAAAACTGACACAGCAGGCATCAATAATGAGACGAGAGATAAAAAATCTCAGGTAGGTCCTCAAAACAGCATGAATGTCGTATATGAGATATGATTATCCTGAAAATGTGATTCCTTTATTGGTTTTGTTCATCAAACAGACAGCAGATTGATGGATCCATACGAGCACATAAGAAACAGTTGTCATCTATTCAGTCCATGCTGGCAGACTGTATGAAACATGATGACAGATTACTATCAGTGAGCAAAAGCCCATCTCAGAGCCCGGGTGGAATTAAACAATTATTAGAACAAGGTAAAATTAATCTAACAACCCTTTCTCTTTAGATACAGCAGTTGACCTTTGTAGACAGAACTTGTATTTGCTGCACTTTTCAGAATTGGTTGAATAATCTG
The DNA here is from genome assembly GCA_038021265.1 of Cyprinella venusta. Classification (NCBI taxonomy): domain Eukaryota; kingdom Metazoa; phylum Chordata; class Actinopteri; order Cypriniformes; family Leuciscidae; genus Cyprinella; species Cyprinella venusta. Next base: position 24,655,148 of record CM075866.1, read on the forward strand.
TCATAGATTATGTCAAAGAGTTTTTTTGGGGTCCAGATGTTGTTGTTGTTATAGAGTTATTATGGGCTGTGGTCAAACCGCCTTGTTTTCGTCATGCCATACAAAAATGTCTAAACCATATGTGTCTGTCTTTAACATCACAGGGCGTATTCAGACGGTACCTATTGGATATATCAACTCATGTTTTGCAGTGAAAACTGGCACTCCACGTCAACCCACAATATGCAGTTCTTCACGGGCCAGCTTGAAGATTGAACCATCAGTCTTCAATAACCCTGAACATTCTTTAGTTGGACTGGAACAATACTCCCATATCTGGTGTGTATAAAATAGTTTTGCAGTGGTGTACTGGTTTTCATGGTATTCTAAGGTATTTAAAAAATGCTTATCTAGGATATTGACAAATCTGGATAGAGAATTGCATTTGCGCATACACATCATCTTCTTTCCTCCTCGACTGCCTGTCAGATTTGCCAACTTTCATTACAGACAGAAATCAAGAAATTCATGCCACTATAATAACCTGAACAAAATAGTATTAAAAATATATATATATACGTATATATATATATATACATTACTTTATATTATACTGCCATATATGTTGTTTAAAAAACGTATTATATTTGATGTGCAGCTTTTTGTTTGTCACCGTGGCAAATCCACTTGACCAGCTTCAACCCGTTGCTAAATAATAGTGGGGAAAACTTTCCTCCTCATTCAATATGATATTATATACAAAATATTCCTGTTGAAATGACTGGATTTTGCTCACAAAAAAAAATGCAGAACAACAGTAAATGTGACTAATTTTTAGAACTATCTTTTTAATTTATTTTTTGAAAGGCAGACTTTTGTACACAAACTTACATTAAACATGGTTTCAAGTTTCATCACGATGTTCAGCCAAATAACGTTCTTAAGCGTACATTTTACTGTTATGATGTATGTGGCTTTTATAATAATAACAATTATTGTGTAATAATGTATACTGTAAAACCATGATATTTTCTGAGAGTTGCCATTCCATGTAAAGCTATACCATTGCAAGCCTAGTTGCAAAATCATAATGTTCACCCCCCATGCTCAGAGCTTAGCTGGACGGTCTGGACAATAGATGGGATAATTGAATTGAACTGCACTTTTTAAATAGCACTGCACTGTTTGAGATAATGATGGTCATTCAAAATCAAAAGTGAATGGGTTTAGCCGTTAGAAGTACATTTGATAATGTTTCTAAACAGGCCTGACAAGTGGCCAGACCTAATTAATGACAATTGAAAGTTAAGTACACATGTGTGTGTGTGAACTCTTTTTTTCTTTTTCTTTGACATTCTCAGGATCATTTTCCTTTTCCATAAGAATGGGCAAATGAGCTATAAAGCCAAAGTAAAGCCACCCCGTCTGAATGGCCAGAGGGTGGGGGTGTACTCTACCCGCAGCCCCCACAGGCCCAATGCTTTGGGACTGACCTTGGCAAAGCTAGAAAGAATCACAGGTACCACAGTTTTACTGGACTTAATGAACTCTAGGACAGTGGTTCTCAACCTAGCAAACTTCCAAGGGGGCATCAAAATGACAACAAAATAAGCATTAAAGTAGCCAAAACAACTAATTATCAAAAAACTGAGATATTATAATAAGTGTTTCCCATTTTAATTCACCTCTTGAAGAACCTGGGTTTCCAATGTCCAGATATACTGTATGAGCTGTGGCTGCCTAATTTAAAAAAAAAGAAAAAAAAGAAGAAGAAGTTATTACTAGAACTGGAGAAGTTGTGTATATTAATAAATAATCTAAAAACTCCATGAGCGTTTTATGAATAGACATTTTTCTAATTATGCTTAGTTCAAAAAAATATTTTGTCAGAAAGAATTTGAGTGAAAAATTTTTTAGAAAAAATTCTTATCCTTAATCCCTGTGTTGGGTGTAACTAATTACTAAGTAATTAGTTACTGTAATTTAATTACTTTTCCCTTGAAAATGTAAAGTAAGGGATTACTCTTAATTTATCTGTAATTTAATTACAGTTACTTCTGATGTAATTGAGGTAAATACTGTTTTTAGATCAATCCGATCTCACAGCAATTCATAAGCATTTTATGAGGTGTCTAAATTGTACATCCGCACTCGTACAAATTTGTATGAATTATTGTAAAATATGTATGGAAAAAAGTGTGAAATGTCATGAGATCAGACATAAAATAGTGGGTTTAACATCAAAATGTATTGTCTGATGTTAAAAAGTATGTTTTTATAATGTAACCTTCTCCTCCTTGGTCAGTTTAAGGATAATTCATGCAATTTTATAGTATTTATTTGAAAGAATTAAAACAGATTCATATTGATCCTTGTATTATTCAGCTGGTTGAGATTGATATGGGATTTTGAAAGTAATTAGTAATTAAAAGTATTTAAATACTTTTTAGAGAGAGTAATTAGTAAAGTAATCTAATTACACTGTTGAAGAGGTAATTAGTAACTAGTAATTAACTACTTTTTTAGAGGAACTTACCCAACACTGCTTAATCCTTATCCAATAAATCAAGAGCAACAGAAAAAGTCATGGGGCCTTTAAATAATGTTTGGAACAATGAGGGGTGTCAAAAAACTTGAGAACCTGAGAACCACTGCTCTAAAAGATGATAGTCATATGCAGTGTTATTTATGTACTATTATAGTATTTATTCGTATTTATTTAAGTTAGATGGCAAAGCGACATTTCTCAGTTTTATGTTTTTCATCTCATATTTATATTTCAGTTTGAATTATTTTTTAATAGTTTTAGTTTGTTAACAACAACTGTTAGCTGTTTGTTGTGTTTATATTATAATTACTATTATTATTAAATTAACTTGGATAGATTCAATATATTGTGTAGTGACAACAGTGACTTTTTATTTTCACTTTAGGCCATTATCATCGTCAATCAAAGCTTTAATGAAAAATGAACAATGACTTTCAGCTTAACGGGACAGCTAGTGTAGCATCAAGTTTGTCATAGTCAATATGATAGCCTATTTAATATGAGTAATCAATTATCATTTGATTTTCAAGGGGATACACTTCACTTGTCAGGGGTTGATATTATCGCTGGAACACCTGTCCTGGACATCAAGCCATATATTCCAGACTATGATTCTCCCAAAACAAGAACAGATGAGACCAACAGTGAATATAAACAAACATCATTCACAGACCCGATGGATCTAGATGAAGAACCAGACGCCTTCGAGACATCATCTGAACCTTCCTCGGAGCACAGCGTTTGTCCTGCCGCTGCTTCAGATTTCTCTTCTTCAGAAAGGTCTGGATCCAGTGATATACTTGAAGAAGTTAAAAACTATCTCAGACAGCAACAACTTTTCTCTGAGACTCCAGATGAAGACAAAAACACGGATACTCCTGAAGGCACTTCAGTGGGTACAAACCCTTTAACTTCGTCCAGTCTCAGATTTGGCCATGAGGACTACAGTACTATCGCTGCCTGGGTCAGGGCGCCTCCTATCAGTAACCTAGATGTGCGATTTACTCCAATTGCTGAAAAAGAGCTCAAAGAGTTTCTTCCCTGCGACAGTACAGGTATTAGATCGTTCTTATACCTGAGTGTTTTTCTAATCAAGGCAATTGTCATTTTTCTAATTGATTTCTTATTTACTAGACAGCACAAGACCAAAGTTCCAGTTCTTGAAAGGACCAGATGAAGCAGTGGCTGCTATCCATGGCATTCTGTCTGCTGACCCCAGATCAGTATATCGTCGCACACGTTGTCAAGACCGCCTGTTCTTCTTTACCCTGGATACAGCTGACATCACCTGCTGGTTTGGAGATGGTTGTGCGGAGGTTGTGAGAGTCAAACCTGTGCAGAGTTCAGAACTCACAAATATTGTGTGAGTTTAGTCAGATTTACACTTTTAATGAAAATTACTTGTAGGGTAGTTCACCCCAGTTCACCCCTCAGTCATTATTTAAATGTTTTTTGTCCATATAATGAAAGTCAGTGTTTACCAAAACTGTTTGGTTACCAACATTCTTCAAAATATTTTAAGAAATACAGTCATGTATGTTTGGAGTGGCATGAAGGTGATGAAATGATGACAGAAATGTATAATTTGTATATAAAATAAGAAGTGTATTTTGTGTGTGTGTGCACTAATAACAGCAGGAAATGAAGTAAATTTCAAACCAAACTGATGCAGCGTCCTTGTTGTTGATTTTTTTTATTTTTATTTTTTTTAAAATGTAAAACCTTCACAAAATACCTAAAGATATGGTTGCTGTTCACAGCATCGACTTTCTATAGATTAACATACTGTGCCCAGCAAAAATGGTTTGAAACTGTATACAATTTCTTAGTTTGACATAATGAAATTTGTATTTTAATCATAGTTTGTGTGTTTGTTGTATTTTAGAATTTGTTGAATATGTCTCCTCTGAAGTACTGTTTACAAAGTGTTGGAAATAAAATTGATTCTCATACGAGGATGGTGGATCCAATGAAGAAATTGCTGTAGACAAAGACAAAATATAAAACCCGTTTATTTTAAAGTAAGTTGTACAAACAAACTAAACAGATTATTTGTCATAGAGGTTGAAAGGAAAATATCTCCTTGCTTGGTATTTAAAAGTTCTCTTTTATAATCACCAGGGGGCACAAAAGTGCTATATTAGTCTTACACAATTTCATATTTATATTTTATTAAAATCATTTGAACAGAGTATATTGATGAGTGGCTTATGTACACAGAAACTTGAACAATTTTAATAAATATCCCCTTTTTCTCGTTTCAGGTTTTGAAATGCTTTGCGATAAAGTAAATATAGAAAATGCTTTATTTTACTGTAGAAAATGGATACTCAGATAAGTACATTCTCAGATAGGCTTTGGCTGTCTGCTTGAGAAGGACCAGGCGGTGGGAGAAATGCTGGTATTGAGACTTCAATTTGTTCAGGCACATCAGCAAATGGCTGCTCACTATCACCTAAAAAACAACATTTGCATGGACAAATCAATATATAAAATGCTTCATTTTACAAATGAATAACCCAGTCATTAATTCAGACCACTACTGAAAAACATTGGGCCATTTCCCCAAATACCTGTATCAATGACAAGGCTTTTTTGAGGCATGTCTTCCTCCTCATCCGGCCCCAGATCCTCGATCAGAAACTCCTCACTCGCTTTTTCCACAGGCACCAGCTCTGGCTGTGGCTCAGCAGGTTGAATGGGCACTGTCTCTGCTGTAGTGGGTATTACAGGTACTGTGATGGGAAGTGTGACAGGAGAAGGATCTGTTTCCTCAGCCAGACCAAGATCTTCAGGAATAACCATGGGCTGTTCTTTCCTTGGTCGACCTTTCCTTCCTGGGGTACTGCTGGTCCTCTTTTTCACTCTTTTAAGGCTTTGTGCCCTGCAGTCAATGTGAGGAAACGTTACTTGAGCGAATTATCCAAATTTGTGGATCTGCATCACAGTATGTGAGTTGAATTGGAAAATAAATAATCAATAGCCTTTCCCAGTGCTTTTATTGGCCTCATTCAACACTATCTTTACCCATAAACCCACTGGTTGGTTGCCTTTTCCTCTGCCTCGGCTTTTCGTTTCTTCAACAGGTCTCTGTCTCTCAGTCGCCGCCGAATTCCACCTACCAAACAAACAAATCACTCAGTCCTTTGCTGTTTTTTTGCCTCCTGCAGGTTTTAGTTTACTTTGTAACAGTAGTAGCACCAACCAAAAGTTTTCAGAAATCAGGTCATGAGTGTATAAAAGAGTTGCTCAATGCATGTTTCAGACTTATAAAGATGCATCGATAAATGATCAGTGTATCACGGCAATTATTATGGTTCCAGAGCATTTTAAATATTAACAACTATCTTATAAACCACAGGGGGAAAATCTTACAATCCTTAAGAACAAAGAACTAGGCTACTCAAAAAGTTGTCTGTTCTTGATGTTGAATGTTTCATCTAAACTATTTGTTTCGTTTTTTGTTGTTGTTTTTTTGAAAACTTAAACTGTCTCTAATATACAATCTTAATGAATTGATAATGAACAAATTCAGGTCATCAAGCTCTTTAATAAAGTTATTCATTTTGAAGTTGTGATATAAAAGTCATACCTTCATCAGAATCTTTCTCTTCTGACAGCAGAATCTCTTTCTCCAACATCTCTTCCATTTTGTTGTCCTGTCACATGAATATGAAGTATTGAAATGACAGGGCTGAAAAAAAATATGTGCCCATTTACTCTTCCTGCCGCTAAGAGAATAATTATCTGGTTAAACATTACCGTAGTGCTGGGAGAGTTCTTGCAGTTGTGCTCTTATCTTATTTGCAAAGGTGGAGGACTTGGCACAATACTCACAGAAGAAAGTAAAAAAGGAGGTCATGATGCTGGCTGCCTGTGCACTTTTGTGACTGTTTGCCTGTCGTCATGAGAGATGACCGCTATTCTCGACTTGGTCAAGGGTCATAGACAAACATGTAGCTAAATGATCAATATAAGCCAAAACTAATAAAGATTCATTTATAGGTTTAAATTATTATACAGTACATTGCCTTAGACAAAGAATACATTGCCTTAGACAAAGAATTGCACACTGTGAAGATCTTGAAGAGACAAACAAGTAACTTTATATCACAGTTGAGTTGAGCAAGGTTTTTCACTAAAGAGTCAAGACACAAAAAGTCCAAGATGGACGCCAGGTGCTTCAGACTCTTTCCCAACATTTTGGGAAAGTTCCCCAAATATACATCCTAACATTCTCTATTTGCAATATTCAGAAAAGTTTTCTGAAGCCTTAATTTGTTCGGTTTAAGTTTTGAGAAAGTTCTATTAACCTAACCTTCTACATATCATACCTTATTGTTTGGTGAACGTAAGTCATGGATCTCATAAAACAGGATGTTTTGGGATATTTGGGATACAAGAATCAAATTATTTAAAGAAAAATTATAAATGATGAAATAAAAATAATTATCTAATGAAGATAATTATAAATGATGAAATAGTCTGGTTAATGAATCCAGACTCAGTGTTGTGTTTTGAAGACGTTTAAAAAAGAAAACCCATCCACAATTAATCAATTTTGAAAGAGAAAACAACCATGCTGAAGGCATTTCTGTATTTCCATGTTATTTGAATACTCAAAAAGTATAAAGCCCATGCCCTCTCATTTTATCTCTGCTGCTCACTGGGTGTGTTACAATCAGGTCCAAACATATTGAGTTTTGCAGTCCCGCCATTTAGATACTGTGCGTGACTTCTCCAGGAACAACTTTGAGATTAATTCATTAAAAATTGACATACAGTAGACAATTCATCATTTATATTAAAATGATTCATTTAACATTATTTACTGTATAAATTCATTACACTTTTTGCAACAAATTACTTTCCCCTAGCACTTTGTTGCATGCCATTAAAATTAAATACTTGATTTTCTTCTCTCCCACAGGTATAATGTGGTTACCTCTCCACCATCATAAAAAAAAAATAGCAACAGTGAACATAATTTTAATAAGACGCCTTCAGAACATCAGAAGCCTGTGTGTGGGATATTGCATTATTCTTCATGAAGAAAAGCCTACAGTTGTAGGATAAAATATTTTTTTAAAGACGTCAGTGGTCAGAGGCCATGGAAGGAGTTTGACTACTATACTGAAACTGGTCTTGTTTTGCAGTTTATTTTGGGTTGTTGTCATCCTAGAACACTGAAATATCATAAGGGAAAGTGTTTGCACCACATGGACCAAGTACAAAACAGCCTCATATTCTTTTGCCATTATGCAATAGGGCAATAATTGGTCTGAATGATATCAATAAGATGGCTGACCCTACAAATCTCCTACCATATTGACATTGAGTGCTTGTTAAAACTGGGTCATAGGTTTTCATAATTCTGTACTTTTATAGTGTTGACCAACTATCCTGCAAGGAAACTGTCTGTGTAGGTGAGCTCTGACCACTGTTCCTCTTTGTAAATAGTTTGTTCATGGCTAATGAAGTCATTATTTGTTGTGAACAGTTGTGAACAATGGAGTTGAGACTGACTCTGTGGCCTCTTTGTTCCTTGCTGCCTTGTGTGCTTATAGTTTGCTTATAGGACTGTTTTTTTATATTTAAAGTATGATATCCATTTGCAAATGTTTTTGTAATTGTTATTTAGTCACCCTTGGTTTCACTTAATTTTTGTCACAATAGAAGCAAAACGATGCCCTCTCCTGGCAAGATCCTAACAAGTGGACTTGTTGAACAGCAAACAATGATTACAACCTTATAACATTAACAAAAATAATGCAAATAAGAAAGACACAAATATATTTTAATTTTCTAATATATTGTATAAATGATATTACCCCGATTTATACAGTTTTGAGCCATATTACTAGTAACACACACAGATTGCTATTTCTCTGCAAATACATTAATTTAGAATAATTTAAGTTGGTGTATAGTCTAGTGTATGAAGTGTATTTGCTTACCAGACACTGTTACATTTGACAATATTTGGAAAAAAAATATCTAATATAATTTCTTTAGTGAAACGTTTAATATGCATTTAGGATTTAAGATCTTGGTGTCTTTTTTGCATATATTTAATAATAAAATAGCTATCAAATTGGCTGTCTGAGCTAGAATAACTAACTTGATGTAACAATGAAAATAAAATGTTAATGTTTACACGTTTTAATGCAGATATGCCATAAAAAATAAGGCCATTTTATCCCAGACAAACAGGGTTCTGCTTCTTTCCCCAAGATGATGCATGCCTATTCAAAAGCCATAATAAACAACGTTTATTGACACGACAATAAATGACATACCAAATATATGGAACCTTTCCAACCCATTTTACTGTAAGTACAAAATGTTAACAAACTTGTCATGTCACATAGGCTACTGTAATGCAGCACTGCTGTCGTTGATCTTGTTTGTGTGGCTGCAGTGCGCGTCGTTGGCCAGAGATGGCGCTATTGAGTATATATTTGTTTCATTGCCGTTTCCCTCCATGGTTTCTGCTCTCCCAGAGTAACTTGGCGCTGGGCTCAGATCATTATACAGTCCCATATTCTCCCTCCATTAAGGCATCTTTCTACCTTTTGGGCTGAACAGAAATTTCTCCAGAACCCAAGAGGGAAGAGTCCAACTTTTGAGGGCGATATGGACATGAAAAAGAGGATTCATTTGGAGCTGAGGAACAGGACACCATCTGATGTGAGTAATTTTGAGCCAAACCTTTAGTTCTGTGTCCAGCCATGCTAGCCGGGCTACTTTCTACTTCAACTGATCTGTGTGTAGTAGTTTAATGGTAAGCACATGGGTGTAATACCCCCGGCACAGAGAAAGTAACCTACTGCGTGGATAGATTCACAGCATTAATTTGTCCATCCGTCTTGTTTTGATATGAAAGGATCCTGACTGTATAAGCTATTCTGAGTAACGTTAGTTTAGAAAGCCGGAGGCATTATTGCAGCATTTTATGCCCCCCATGCTGGATGTGTGTATTATGATCTAGCATGCTTTTATGCTTAATATTTGCTCGGTTTAACATCGGCGTGGTACGATATGGATGGGATGGTTTATTTCACCGTGGTGGCCATGTTTGTTGCTAACATGAGGCGCCCTTTATCACAACCACTTAAACGCTAAAGTAATAAACCAGATATATCTGAAGATAACCATACACTAACACACTTTCTTAAAAACAGTCATATTTTGACCTCCATCACACTAAAACAAAGGTCTTCCTTTCCTACGATGTTCAGGAAAAGTAATAATACCACCGGTTCAATAAGTAAATATGTAATTTGATGAACATACAGTCGCATTATGAATTTTCTTTTAAAGGGCACCGAGGCTTGTTGATTATATGAATAAAGTGATATTTTATTTTTAAAAAAGTTTTTTTTAATTAAACTGCAAAGAGATTATCAAAAGTAATCGTTTACTATGCATTATTAATACATGTATTTGTTATTAATTAGATTGTGTTTTGTTTTATTCGTTAAATTGCTACTCGCTGCTGCGAGACACAAGATTCCCGCCATTACTCCCCACGCGCCTCTAACGTTAATGTTACCGATTAAACTAACACGTATACTCAATAAATACTCGCGCTGGTGATTTTAAAGCATAAAGATGTAGTAAGTAGCACGGCGTCTGTAAAGAAGGAACGGAGCGACTAAGAAGAAGCTAACGTTACATGTGCTAGTTTAGGACAACACGGTGGAAATGTGTAAATCCAGTAATAAAATTAACTAAACATCGCGTAAAATATGATCATGTAATCCAAGTAACCGCATAGAATCAGGTTTACGAACGCAGAGTTTGAGTTTTTTGTTTAATATGGAGAGTTTTCCTGTCAATATAGTGTATCTGAGGAGGCGCCATGTTGTCATGAGAGAAAGAAACTCTCCATTTTTGTCTCACTAATTTCCGCTCTGTCTTCGTCTTTCGCAGCAGGAATACGCCATCGACATATCGCTTCCATCTTACACAGGGGCTTAAGTACCCTCCATTTGCAGTTTGTCACACACAATTTCACTAAAAATACGGTGGTGTCTTTCGGATATGTCCATGTTGTCTGGCTGTCGGCGTGTAATCTGCTGTTTTCTCATTGGTGACTCGCTGCGACAGTGAGCCATCGGGCCACAACAGCAACCGCTTAAACAGTGCTCAATGATTTTCACGTTAGATTCTTTCCTAAAATCTATATAAACCTATACATAAACGTAAGGCAACGCAGACGCCCCACAAGTTGTTTACAAAATAAATACAAGTTGTTTACAAAACATATTTGTTAAGTTTGGGTTTTTTTTTCAGTTGAGAAACTTTTTTTAACCAGCATAGTTTGTCGCCTCCATTGAGCATGTCCATGTTAGCCAGCGTGTCCCAACACCCCTCTGTGATAAAAGTAGTTGCAATTTCATGTTATTGTTGTTGAACCTTATTAACACGCTCTTATGTCGTATCCTTCTAGGTACGAGAACTTGTCCTTGACAACTGCAGATCAAATGAAGGGAAAATTGAAGGCCTCACAGCAGAATTTGTTAATCTTGAATTTCTAAGTTTGATAAATGTTGGTCTTCTCTCAGTTTCCAACCTTCCCAAACTTGGAAAACTTAAAAAGGTAATATCACACTGTTTATTTAACTCTATAGAACAATGTTATTGAATTTGTGCTCTCACGTATATGTGTGTATTTTCATTTTCAGTTGGAACTCAGTGACAACAGAATTTCTGGGGGCCTTGATGTTTTAGCTGAAAAACTCCCCAATCTCACACATCTAAACCTAAGTGGCAACAAACTAAAAGACATCAGCACATTGGAACCTTTGGTTTGTACAGACTTCCTGTCTCAAGAACTTAGTTTTCCACTTTAACGTTTCTGTAGCTAAACCTTATTAAACCTCTTCATTGATTTGCATTACAATCTATCAGAATTTCATCTTACTTTTTGGCCATATAAATATCAGTAACTGCACCAAATTTCATATTTTGGCTCCTTTTTTACCTCTGAATAAATGTTTTTTTTCCTCTCATATGATCTTCTGTATTATACAGTATTGGCTATAGATGTCTGATGTATGAAATATGGTACTCAAAACACAGAAACATTTGTTTTGTGGATTTTGTTTTGTGGATTTTTTTTCTTAAGGTTCAATAAACTGTATTTTTACGTCAGTTATTTCAATATGTCAGGCCTTACAGCGTGTTTTTTTTTTTTTTTTTTTATTCAAGACTCCTAGATGTGCATAAAAATGGGTGGATTTAGTGATTTACTGATTTAGTGGCCAAACAAAATTTCTCAAAATATCATGTTTTGTGTTGCACCTAAGAAAACTACGCTTTTTTGTAAATGTACATAAATATCTCTTTAATTGTACAAAACACTTGAACTGTGTTGCTTTATCAAAAATGATGAAAATAAATATTTTGTGATTGATCTGTTCATTTTGGCAGAAAAAACTTGACCATTTGAAAAGTCTTGACCTTTTCAATTGTGAAGTCACAAACTTGAATGACTACCGGGAAAGCGTCTTCAAGCTCCTTCCGCAGCTCACATATCTGGACGGCTACGATATGGATGACCGCGAGGCGTCAGACTCAGACGGAGAAGCCGATGGAGTCGATGATGACGATGATGAGGGTTGGTGTGGCCAGTTCTGTTTCGGTGTTTAAACAGCGGTTTATTTAATTTTTAGGGTTAACAATGTTCATTTATGTCGCTTTAATTACAGAAGGAGAAGAGGAGGAGGATGAGGAAGAGTTTGACGAAGAGGAAGACGACGATGATGACGAAGACGAGGTTGAAGGCGAGGAGGATGATGAGGACGGCAGTGGAGAGGATGAGGTACGAGTTTACCATTATGTGATGATTTATGGACAACACAGAAAACCTATTTAATGACATGGCTTGTTGCTTTCAGGAGGAAGATTTTGGTCAGGATGGAGGAGCAGAGGATGACGAAGATGATGACGACGACGATGATGATGAAGGTGAGATATTCAAATTGAACCGTTTTCTGATTTTATGGCAACCTTTAGTTCTGTCGGTGTCCAAGCGATTTTTAAGCAACATTATTTCTCTCTCGCTCAGTCGAAGTGCAAGGAGGAAAGGGAGAGAAGAGAAAACGAGAAGCCGAGGATGAGGATGAGGATGACGACGATGAAGACGACGACGACGAGGATGATTAAAAGCCAATGAACAACTCTGTTACCAACCCTTCCCTCTCCTTCCTTTCCAACAACTCGGCTATCCCATCAACTTTTTCTCTCCTCCTTACCCAAGCGCTAAGCTCCCTGTGGGGGCAAGACTGTACCGGACGGGTGGAGCTGTTCATATGGAGCCTACGAGCTGAATGAAAGCCTTCTGGGTCGGTGGCTTACTCGGCATTCCACAAGTCCACTGTCAATTTCCCTGCCCGTTTGTGTTCCGAAAACCTTTGGGGACTGGTATTTAGTTTTGGGTCTGTGCTTTTAATATTTTGTTGAAAGTGTTTTTCTTTTTTTTTCTTTTTTCTTTCTTTTGTTGACATTTCCTACCCCTTTAGTTTTTGTTTCAAATTTCCCAATGCAATTGCTATAGCAACTGTGCGACAAGCGGGCCATAATTTTAGTGTGGCAGCCTGTGGCGCAAATCAAGGTTGTAGCTACATTTTTACTTTCTGTAAGACAAAAACTTTGTAAATAAAATAACATTTTGTGCTTTGCTCGCTCTCCTATTTCTCTGTACGTTGTGTAAACGTCTATTTGATGACTGACAATGAGAGGTTGAGGAGTTGTGTATGTTTTAAGAGAACCATTACCTGCAGGGCAGCTGGAAAGATGGATCTTTTTTATCAGATGCACAATTCATGATGGTGTCACTTATTTTCCATTTCCACTTATTTTTCTAAAATGCAATCAAAACCAAGTGTGAAGAGATCATTCAATTGAAGTTCATTCTTCACTGCTGAAACATTGTGATTTTTACCTTTTTGTCAGTTTTACTTTTGAAGTTATTGGGATCAAATAGTTATGACTAATAACCTGTAACAGTATCAATATGCAGTGACAAACTAATAAAGCGAATCTGAGGACCTACACAAATCCAATCAGAAAAACAAGTTGATCGGTAAAAAAGTTTCAACATAAATTTAGCACAAAAAAAATTCTACCATTGTACTGGCCACCTGTACATTGTGTTCAACAAATTGTATGAATTTACACATGTAAAGCTCGACCAATGACCAATACAACTTGAGAGCTTGTCCTGACCTTCAGGCAGTAGTTTAAAATGTACCTTCATTAGAAGACCCTTTCTTGCTGTTTTCCTGATCTTGTGTTCACTTAGAACTTGATAAGACTGCGGATATATGACATTAGTAATTGAAAAATCATATTAATATCAGACTTTTGTCTCGTAATCCTATTAAGGTGAGAGACAGACAATCTGAGAACATCCCTATGGTTTTTGGAGCTTTAAACTCTATTGTATTCAAAATACAAAATTAGTTCCAGATTGCTTTCAACTATTGAAAAGTGGTTGCGTTTCCTTTCACAGCCACATGAGGACACCACATCTTTTGGTTTCTGTCATGGTTACACAACAATGTTGTGTATTTCTGTAAACAGGGATCATGTAGGACCCCTGCAGGACAGGGGACAGGTCAGGGTACAGTCCTACTGCTGTCCACATAATTGTCCTGTCAAATATTCTACAGGAACAGGATTGCCTTCAGAATTTGAAATTGTCCCATAGTAAATATAGTTTGTTTAAATGATTTGTGCAGGACTCATTTATTAATATTTTATTAAAATTTTCAGTAGACTACTATATGAAGAGTTCAGATGCAAAAGCCTCTAAATGCCATTTGAAATTTTCTTCTAAAATGACAATTTTTATCAAACTTGTATATTTATGTTCAGTAATTTCACTTAAATGACAATTAATAGGTAATTTTCATTGCCATTTAAGTGAAATTACTGAACTTAATCATACAAGCTTGATAAAAATGGTCATTTTAGAAGAAAATTTCAAATGGCATTTAGAGGCTTTTGCATCTGAACTCTTCATATGTAATTCTAGGAATCACACAGGCTACACCTATTTTTGCAAACACGGACAAACCGGGCGTCCGAAGGACTCAGTAAGCTTACAAAAAAATGTGTCTGCTGTGATGTGACTGCACAATGCAATGTTTTGAACATTAGACATTGAGTTTTGTGTCTAGAGTTTTGAAAAATGACATCAAGGTTTTGAAAATAGTGGCAAAGTGATTGTAAAAACTGTAAATGCACCCTCAAAACCAACTAAACAGCAAATCAGCACATCAGAATGGTTTCTGAAGGATCATGTGACACTGAAGACTGGAGTAGTGAAGTTGGAAATTCTGCTTTGTCAACACAGGAATAAATTATTACAATGCTATTTAACAGCTATTTTAAATTGTAATAATATTTCACCTTTTTACTGATTTACTAGTATTTTTGTATAAAATAAATGTGTAAGAAACCTCTTTTAAATTTATTAAAAAATCTAAATTATTCCACACTTAGTGTGAATTAAATGTATGAACATTTGATATGTATAAATTCCCATAATTCACACTTTGATTCTAAACTATAATAACTAGATGCAACTTGAATATACTTCCTGTGTGTATGTGTGTGTGTGTGTGTGTGTGTGTGTGTGTGTGAATTTAAGTATTACAATAAGATGATTTAGCAATTAAAAATATTTATTTGGAGTAAATGCCATATTGGAACTCAGAAAGCCTCTTTATCTGCCCTGTTTTACCTGACCACCCAAATTATCTGACTTATTTGTGTTAGGATTAAAAAAAGAAGAGACTGCAGTCAAGGCTGTTTGAACACCATTTAGTAAATAATTTGGAGAAATATTTGAGCAACAACACTTAAAATAGCATATTTAAACTCTTATTCCATTACATATTCTGATGTGTGCATGTACATATCCATATATAAACAAAACATTATTAAAATATTTTTTAACAACTATGGCTTTTTCAAATTTGTGAAACTAAACATTGCATAAGGGGCTCCTATTGGGTCACTGTTGTTAATTTACATAACAAACTGATTGGTTTTAAGTGAAACACTCAGTAAACTGTTAAAATATCATGGTGGCAGTTCACAGCAAATGTGTTACACAATGAGCTTGAAGGGAATTACTGAACATAAACTTGACTTTCCTTACATATTGTGTGAACCCCAGCCAGTTCCCACAATCGTGCCTCATCAGTGCATGCTGGGATTTAGTAAACTTTTTTAACAGCATTTAAACATACACACAAACACACACCAAAAAAAACAAAAAAACTTAAACATAAGATGATAATGTACATGTTAAGAATTTGTCAAATTTGTCCCTTTGTTCAAAACAATTCAGATTTTCATTATCTAACTTTCTTGCCACATCACTCATCCATTTGCACAGAAATTTAAATAGAAAATGAATCAGGAAAATAAAATAAAAAATCTAATGTTATTCACAAATAATCACAAATAACCCAATTTATAAAACAAAACACACATTTAAACAAGTATGATCACAATTTAAAATGTTTTTTTGCATAGTGCTAAAGTGTAAAAAAAAAAAAAAAACTACCATGGAGGTTATACCGTATTTATGTGCACAAAATGTGCATACAAGGAATGACTTTCATAAACAGATGCTAGTAATGAGAATGTAGCCTGTTTCCATAAGGGGCGGTCACGTAAGCGAACATTCGGGGGCAAAAAAGCTCCATTGTCCGTTGTCAATAGTGTAGCAATGCACGAAGTCCCGCTCTCACACAGTCACCTTCAAAAAAGCAGCTTTTCTGTGACCAACTTGAACTCAAACGAAATGTTCCTTCCTCACACGAAACTCCCATTAGCGTGAATTCCTATTGAAATGACTGGATTTCACCCACAAAATTTTGCAGAGCAACGGTTAATGTGACCACACATTTGCAGCATAATTCACGAGGCAGAACGGTCTTTTGTGAATGTTAGTGAAGAAGACAAGGCTTTTGACAGTTTCTCTCAAAGATTGGCTTGTGAGTTTTTCACATTTTTGATCTCCAATTCCAACTGTTTCATCCGCACATCCTTCTGGTTAAGAAGCTCCCTCAACCGTCGGATCTCTTCCTGCTGCTTATAAAACATTTGTAGGAGCTACATGCAGAAACAGACATAAACACACATTAGAGGAAAGTATGAAAACACTTCTGAGATGAGCAGCCCCTTAGTAAAGTGTCTGAAAGGTCACTGCAATGCTATACATGTACCATACCTCGTTCTCTGTTTTTGGTGGCGAGCAGTGCGTGGAATCAAGCTGTCCGTTGCTGACAAAGGTTGTAGAGCTGCTGTTCTCATCTAGGGATGGGAGCAGCAAGGTAGGGTGGGATTCTTTGCGCTCGTTCTCCTCTTTGGCATCCAGACGTTCATGAATCCGCTGTGACAGCCCAGGCCGACTGCGAGAATGGCGTGTCTCCGTCGAATCAGTTGGGCCTTTACTCAAGCCCACCTCCACATATGAGTCCGGTTTACTTCCAGGCCTCAGACACATCATCAAGGGACCTGCAGAGTAAAAAGCAGTGCATATTAATGAACATTTTTGCTTTTTAGCAATGTAAAAATGGCAGAATTAGTCCCAGAGCTACTTTACATCTACAGTCCCGCGTCAGGTCATCACAATACCAAATAACAAGGCTAACATTTAAATTTAAGTAAGATGCTGCACAGTTTAAAGAACACATTAATATTCAAATAACATATTACATGAGACAGCAATGTTTTCAGACAAGTTACACAAAACATATACAATAAAGATCTATTCTATGTACTTTAAGTATTGTGCTAAAATACTAGAATTACAATAAAGTGCTGGATCTGGTTTGGTATACATACAAATACTTAAACAATACTACAGTGATTTTATCTAATTGAGGCACAGTCTAAAAAAAAACCCTCTGAGGTTTCATAAATTCATTTTTATAACATTATATGTAGCAATACTGCAAGCACTACCAATCCAAGGTCTTTTTTAAAAATACTTTTCAGCAAGGATGCATTCAATTGATCAAAAGTGACAGTAAAGCCTTTTACATTGTTACAAAAAATGCATATGTGTATTTCAAATAAATGCTGTTCCTCTGGACTTTCTATTTATCATGATTGACCATGGTTTCCACAAAAATATTAAAGGGTTAGTTCACCCAAAAATGAAAATTCTGTCAGTATTTACTCATCCTCATGTTGTTCCAAACCTCTATGTGTTTATTTGTTCTGCTGAACACAAAGGAAGATATTTGGAAGAATATTTTAATCCAACGGATCTCAGTCCCCATTGACTACCATAGTAGGAAAAATACATACAATGCTAGTCAATGGGGAAAGGAAGATATTTGGAAGAATGTTTTAATCAAACAAATCTCATTCCCCATTGACCACCATAGTATGTTATTTTCCTACTAAGGTAGTCAATGGGGAATGAGATCTGTTTGATTAAAACATTCTTCCAAATATCTTCCTTTGTGTACAGTATACGACAATTCACCACGACGTCACAACAATAATAGACGCTCTTCCGGGTGGCAAAAGCCGAAGCGTCCCTATGGCAACACTAGTAAATTGATTGGAGGGAGACACACCGTCGGCAGTAGCCTAATCTACATTTCAACAGTTGATTCAAAAACAGACGTGGTGAAAATTCAGACATAGTTAACATGATCATTAGAGCTTAGATTCTGTGATCTAGAGACGTGCACTCTCAACGCACTAGACCGCGGCGTGGGACTAGATATGATGGCCGAATGCGAGCGGTAATGCATTCACTCTGTGTGTGCGGATTGCAGGAGAGTAAAACGATTCGGACTCCCACAAACTAGAAATATCTATGAATAAAACAAATAAAAACTAATACATTTGTATTCATCAGTTGCAGAAAAGCAACAATAACAACTAAAACAAAATAGAAATGATTTACATGGCAGAGTTTCTTTTTATAACGTGACTGCAGCGATGTATCCAATCACAGACATATGTGTTGATTTATTGAACGCAATGGCCAATCAGAAGCATTTGCTATGAAGAAGCATTTACTCACCGCTCAAAAGAAAGTAACATAGAAAGTAATGGAAATTAACTAAGTTAGTTGAGAACGTCAGTTGTATAACGACCCACGTATTAATAATGGTTGTGTTTAAATCGGGCTCAGGCTCATAATTAGAAGAGGACATGCACTTTTGACGACGTCCACTCGCTTTAACTTCCTCACCCACAGGTTCCGCTGGATAGATTTACATTTTTCTGAAGGAAATCGATAAAAAAACCTACACCTTTTGCTGTATATCTGGTGCCGTAACCCCCAAAACAACATATTTTCGCCATAGATTCAACTTTGATCAACAACAATGATTTTAATTATGTAAATGTTCAGTTGCCGGCTGGATCTCTTCAGTTAGTCAATAGAAGCCGCTCGCGTTCTGCCACCCGGAAGTATCGCGGTGCCTATTGTTTACAAACATTCTGAAATGCCCTATAGCAGAACAAATAAACACAAGGTTTGGAACAACATGAGGGTGAGTAAATACTGACAGAATTTTCATGTTTGGGTGAACTAACCCGCAGCACAAGTGTTTTCAACACTAATACTAATATAATAAGAATTTTATCTCGAGCACCAAATCAGCATATTAAAATGATTTCTGAAGAATCATGTGACTGCAGTAAGGCTGCTGAATTCAGCTTTGCCATCACAGGACAAATCTACATTTAAAAATATATTAAAATAGAAAAATAGCTATTTTAAATTGCAATAATGTTTCACAACATTACTTTTTTACTGTATTTTTTTTTTTTTTTTTTTGTGATTAGCCTTGAGCAGTGAGTAGCCTTGGTGAGCATAAGAGACTCATAAAACATTTTTTTTTAAATCGTACTATGCTCACACTTTTGAATGGTAGTGTATTTTTTGGTGTCCTGTCTTATATACCATCTCTTTAATATCACTTGTTCCCAGCATAAAACGGGCCAAATGTGCTAAGTGGCTATTTTAGTGTTTTGAAGGGCAAGAGACTAAAACGGCCACTCACGCAAGTTGAGCCACTTTATGATTTTTATGGTGCTTTTATGGTTCATTTATGAAGCTATAAAATCAACATGGAATGGAATGGGGGGGGGAGGGGGAGGCAGCTTAGAAGTTCAACAACATTTCCACTTTTTGTTTCACAGAAGAAATCAGGTTGGTTGGAGGGTAAGAAAATGATGACAGAAAATTCCTTTTAAAGACTCTCTGACCTTTGTCTAGACCACTGATCCACTCATCTGCTGTCATGGCGGGCTTGTTCCCAGCTGTCATGGGGTAAATGTCCTCTTGATAGGACTCTGACTGCAGAACAGAACACAAACACATCTCTTGAAGTCACTTAGGGATAGTTAGGGATCATATCATCCAGGACAGCACAGATATGAGAGAACTAGCTCTGCTTTATGTTATATGTATTTGTATGGATGTGTGAACAGGATTATACCCTTCGTGGAACAATCATGGATAGAGGTTCTATAAGACTTTTGATTGTCACTAGTTTGTAGAATCTGAAGACTTCACAGGAACACACATCAAGTCCTCTCTTTGGCATGACACCTGAAAGAGAGAACACATGTTGTAGGTAGAAAATTTGAACACATTTACAATATCAAGTCACTTTCATTTATACGGTGCTTTTCTTTCAAAGCAGCTTGAATAGGAAATTCAAGTAACAGAGATTGTGCAACAAAATCAGCATTTTCAAACAAATTTTGTTCAAAGTTTTACTTTTTTGTTTTTTCCCCCAGCTGTCCACTTTACTAACTTGAAATATTACAAAATCTGACACTTTGGTATAAATACAGACCTAAAAAATTCTAAAAATTAAAAGTAAAAATGCTAAAACTTAACCAAAAATGGATTTTATAATGTCTAAATATGTACCTGAATGCAAACTGAAGAAAAAAAAAAACTTTACTTTAGGACCCGCAGGGGAACAGTTTATTCGCTCCATAGAGCTATTTGGCCCTCTAGTGACAAGAGTCATGAAATATCATGTTACGTTATTTTTTTTTTACCTCACAAGAGATCGGTAGAGGCACTCAACATAATACTTTTTGGACTTTTTTAACAAGTTTTTGCATGTCATGGAATTATTTTGCATATAAGTTGAAAGAATATGCTTAAATTATATTATTAAATTAAATTCATCTTAATTTTGATCAATTGTCACTAGCAATTTTATCCTCTTCTCCTCTTGATTGCCTGCCCAGCGTGACATGAATGTACTGACGTACTAAAGTACTTATGGTAACCTAAACATATACTTCAATGTCACTTCTATTGACACGTTTAAGTCATGTATTTAAATTTGTATTTTTTTATTGTGTTAAGAAACATAGTCATGCAAGTGAACTCTTTAAATACAATCAATGTTATATTATCTGCAAGTACAGTTTTTTTTAAATAACTGTATTGCAATAAAATAGCAAACAAAGTGGCATCTGCAAACAAATGATCAGAGCTATTCTCAGAATTATCTTTTAGGTGTAAACTTATCAGAATAAACAGTCATTTTTTTAAGTAAGAAGCACTTTTTGTGAAATAGTTTGCTTAAAATATGCTTATGTCTTCTCTTTAATGTAATATTTTGTTTTCTAATGCAGTTCTGTAGAAAAGATTGATACATTTAAGTGTTCGCATACTTTTAGGAGGATCTCTAAACAATGAAGTCTGTTCAGTTGAGACAGGCATGTTACAGTATGTGATACAGATAAAGCGTAACATTCTTTAACCTATCTATATTTATGTACAAGAGATATGTAAAGTGCTTTTCAGACACTTAAAGCATTTAAAGTATTTACTTACCCAACCTGATTAGTGACATAAATTGCAAAAAAAACCTTTTAAGTTGCAAGGATGAGCCAGCTTTTAAACCATCTATACTATTCAAATGATGTCACTGCTGTTTTGACTAATTTTCATAAGTCTGTGTTTGTGCACATGTAAGCTTTGCAAGTAGAGAACTCACCCATTCCCTTCTGAGGTAGAAGAGATCGGTATTCAGTCAAATAGTGCACATATGGCTTCTCTGGGCTGATTTCATAGTATCTAATATTTCCGTCGCCCTAAAGATTGAAGGAGAATTGTGTTTTCCATTAATAACTTTTATCATCAATACATAAAACACATAAAACACTAGTTGCCAATCTGGTAGTCCAGGTTATGTGTACTCACTTTTCCAGCAATGTAAAGCATGTGTGTGTCAGGGTCATAAAAAGGGAAGAGGACACCGGAGGAGCCGTCCAAGTCCTCTGAATAAGACGGCTGAGAGAGGTCCTCCTGCAGAAAGCGTGCATGTAAGTTTAGGACTCAAGACATCTAATCTAAACACTAATGGTTTCTTTAAACCAAATCCCTGAATCAAAAATATCCATATTAAGGTACTACACGTACAAAACTAGAACTGTATTTGCATTAGATCCATATCTCACTCACTCATCCCACTGGAAAGTAGACAGAAAAGCATTGTAATGATTGTGATGGCATGATTGTGACGCTAGGGGGAAATCTGAAGCGAGTCATGGACTGTTGAGGATGGACCTGTCAAACTGGAGCTAGTATATAGATGATAGAATCATTTCAACCAGTTAGGTTTAACCCATTAAAAAACACCACTGGAAGTGAGGAATTTCTCTGTTTTTGGAATGAAAAGTTAATCTCAAATACTCTTGTGCAACTAAGAATTAAAAAAGTCCTAAATTGATCAAACATGGCAGTAAAACTTTGTACGTTATTCCAAAGAAAATATTTTTTCAAATAAATCCTGTTCTTTTGACCTGTTCTCTTCATCAAAGAATAAAACCCTGAAAAAAATATATTATATTATTTATGTTTTTTTTACTGTATTTTTGAACAAATAAATACAGCCTTGGTGAGCATAGGAGACTTTCCTTAAACTCAGTTTATTGCACCCAATCTTCTGCCATTTAGAATTTAGTTGAAAATGTACTTTCTTAAATTTGTCTTACATCTATTTTTTTGTGATAATAACATAGATTGTTTATATAAATATTTCAGTTTATCTCTATCAATGTACAATTGGGTGTCACATTTGTTATTTTGTTTTAAAAAATAATAAAAAAAATCCCCCAAATTATTAGTTGTGCCTTTTGGGACTTAGTTATCAATAAATAGTTATTAGTTAACAATATCAATAAATCAATTAATTTTAATTAAATTGCATTTGCTGGTTTGCTTTGCCCATTAATTACTGCTGGATATAATATTTTTAGCTGTTAACTAAAATTTGATATATTTCATTATATTCCATTCTAGGCCTTGCATGTGTGTAGTTAATAGGAAACTCTTTTAATGAAAATAAACTTAAATAAAAATAACACTAAAGACTGAACATGAACAGTGATTACATGGAAATTTACTGTGACGGAAAACAGCAGAAAGTATCATTTTTATAATCAAATGCAATTTAGATCTTATTTAGATGTTAAAGATTTCTAATTTTAATCTGCAATTTAGATTTATATCTTGAGCATTATTTTAAGCTACTTTTGTTTTTGATTTAATAGGTAACATTGTAGCAATAACTGCTCTGATTGAGAATTTCTTTTAATTAACAAATTAAAAAATTTTATTGCCATAAAAGAAGACATGCAGAATTTTTATACAAATATGAGTCTATTTTTGGCAGGCTTTACCTGATCCCAAAGTACAATCTGACGATGGTTCCAGCGTGAATTGCCCGTAGAGAGAAGCATTTTCAGGTTTCCAAGAAATAGCACTTTATTGGCTCTATGTAATTTGCAGTTAGTCTCCTAAAATCACACATTACACATGACATTTCAAAATAAATACACATTTCCTTTCTCTTTCTTTTACAAAAAATATAGTGAAAACCCTCCAACCTCAACAAAACTTTAACAGATTTTAATCATCTCAAAATTCAATCAACCATGTCCTGTAAAATGAAATAAAGTGTGAATTGAGTCTTGTATTCGTCCGAGTCACTTGAGGAGACATGACAGTGTGAATCTAAGACTCTGGTCTCATGCTGACCTCTTTGGTGTTTTTAAGGTGCTAGTTTTGGATGTGTGGTGTCAGAGGGGTAGACAAGGGGAAGTGCATTTCTGTGCAAGTCCACACACTGTATGCTGTCTATGTCCCAGCTCATAATTAAAGGACAAGTTCCGTATTTTACACTTAAAGGGTTAGTTCATCTTCGGAACACAAATAAAGATATTTTTGATTTTATCTGAGAGCTGGATCACTCTTCCATAGACTGCCTAAGGGACTGGCTCTTGACGGCCCAAAAGTCATTAAAGAAAAGGTTTCAATATTCCATGTGCCTACAGCGGCTCAATTATAAGTTTATCAAGCGACGAGACTACTTTTTGTGCGAAAAAAACATAAATAACGACTTTATTCGACTATTCCATTACTTCCTTATTGGCGCATGCGCGAGAACTGAGACGAGGACGTTCTCCTTCGACCTCGTATTGTTACCGGCGGCTGCTCACCGCTTAGGAGTATTATCGCCACCTACCAGATAAGATGATGTGCTGATATAGCTGGAAGTGCAAAACTTTCTGTTTACAAGCAGAGGAAGATGCGCGCTCTACATACGCTTTTCAATTAGCGTATTTTCCGCACTACAAGGTGCACTTAAAAGCCTTTAATCTTCTCAAAAAATGACAGTGTGCCTTATCATCATCTTATACGGTAGGTGGCAGTAATACTCCTAAGCGGTGAGCAGCCGGTAGTCGAAGGAGAACGTCCTCCTCTCAGTTCTCGCGCATGCGCCCATAAGGAAGTAATGGAATAGTCGAATAAAGTCATTATTATTATTATTATTATTATTAGTCATCATGTTTTTTTCGCACAAAAAGTAGTCTCGTCGCTTGATAAACTTATAATTGAGCCGCTGTAGGCACATGGAATATTTAAACCTTTTCTTTAATGACTTTATGGGCCGTCAAGAGCCAGTCCCTTAGGCAGTCTATGGAAGAGTGATGATCCAGCTCTCAGATTAAATCAAAAATATCTTTATTTGTGTTCCGAAGATGAATGAAGGTCTTACGGGGTTGGAACAGCATGAGTAAATAATGACTTAATTTTCATTTTTGGGTGAACTAACCCTTTAAGGACCATTCTATTTCATCAGTAACGATCTTAAAACAGGGTTTAAAGTGTAAAATACCGATCTTGTTCTTTAAAATTAAGTGAAGGAATAAGTGATGGACTTGGTAAAGTTGTATGGGGGGAAAAATTAAGTCAAAACTCGTGATTGCTTCCACCTAATATATGAGCATCATAAACAGCATGTGCATGACAGATAGAGAGGAACAACACACACCTGTAAAAGGGCGCCAGTGCGCGGGTCAATCACTCGGATCTTCTTATCCTTGCAAGAGGTGGCGAGTCTGCTGCCATCTGTGTTGAAGGACATGGACAGAACCACATCTGAATGCACACTGATGGACCGCACAGGGTTCTTGATCACCTGTTCAGGAACGTCCAGCCTCCATATCATAACCTACACATGAACACAAATAAACATAAAGTCAATTAAGTAACACCTACTGACATTTAATACACTACCGTTCAAAAGTCAGTATGATTTTTTTTTTAAATTGTATTCATCAAGTATGCATGTAATTGATCAAAAGTGACAGAAAGCACAACTGTTTTCAGCATTTATAATAATAAGAAATGGTTTTTGAGCACAAAATCAGCATATTAGAAGGATTTCTGAATGATCGTGTGACACTGAAGACTGAGTAATAATTCTGAAATTTAGCTTATCAATCACAGGACAGGAGTGTATTATATTTTAAAACATATTAAAATAGAAAAAAGATATTATAAACTGTATTCATTTTTCACAATATAAATGAATGCAGTCTCTTTGAACATAAGACACTTATTTTCAAAAAAACATTACAAATTATACCGACTTTTGAAACTTTTCTTAGTGTACCATAACTGTAAGAACATGATACATTTCAATAGTATTTTTTTTTTAAATAATTCCTCCACACACAACTATTTTATTTAGATCTCATCCATTAAAATCTGATAAACACTGGGGGAGAACATTTCTGTCAGTGGGAACCTATTTTAAATGCACAACAAACGTTGCAAGGAATGTGAGGTACTGTGTGAGAACCTATACATTGTGAAGATTGTTGCTCTACACCCACCTTCACTGCCTCGGGACAGCACAAAAACAACCCAAACAGAAAAAAATGAGGACAGGGCAGAGGACCATGAAAAATAAGATCTTAAAAAGAGTGATGGTTAAAGCCACTTTTGTTCGTGGGGGTCGGGGTGAGGGGGGTTGGGACAAATGGAGGGGGGATTCGCAAATGCAGTGTCAATGTAATTGTTCTTAGTCAGGAAATCACAATCAGAAAAAATGTACCAGACTGGCTATGAGCATTCAAGAAATGTAATAAGGAATAAAAACAATCCAGACACAAAGACGAAGGCAGCTTCAGGTAGAAGCTCAGAAAGGAATCAAATTACATTTTCAATATTTGTCTACACCAGGGTTAGGCAACCTTTTTGGTTATTCTGATTACTTTAACAGGAGGCTGTAAAAGGGGCATCAATATCTGACTGTAAAAGATGTGATGCGTTCAGTACATATTATAAGACACATTATAAGGCTGAGTTTAAGCTTTTTATGCAAAAAAATGGGGCTATTTTTTTTTGAGAAGAAAATTATAAAGTTTGGATTTGACTACAATGTTTTAACTCTAATTACATGTTTATAAAATAAGCCACAAGCCAACATGACATCATGACTTTTGCGTAAACATACACGCCACTTTTGAGTCAAGTGGCGTATTATTTCTACGCATTTTGAGCTATTCGCGTGTATCCGCGTGTATGCGTGTATGTCTACGCCATTAACGTCCACGTCATCCCGCGTGTCAGAACACGCGCGTCAAATGTCCAGTCATAAATGCCATTAACCCCAGTGACGGTTAAGTTTAGGGATAGGGTTGAGGTAAGTCATATCTTTTTTTTCCCTAGGATGGTAAGGGAACAGTCATAAATGCCATTAACCCCAGTGACGGTTAGGTTTAGGCACGGGGTTGAGGTAAGTCCTATATTTATATAACGTTAAGTCAACGGCGTTCATAAACACGCTGAAAAGCGATTATGCGTCTTGATAGCACGCCAAAAATGCAAATATGAATTGGCGTGTCATACACACGCTACTTCATGAGATCAGTCTGCACAAGCAAACCTTGGAGTTTGAATTGAATTGAACTAAATCAGATCTGCTTCACTGCTGCTCCTATATATCATCATTTCTGGAACGCTGCTTGTCCAACTAATAGCTTTATAATTATTTATTTAGGAGATCCCCAAGCCTCTCTTCCAACGTTATCAAGGTCACGGCAGACTTTTGGTTCTCTTTCAGGTTTATTATTAAAAAAATTTAATTCATAAAATACATCGAATAGAATATAAAGACTATAAGAACCCGATATTCCAAATATTGCAACTTGTACCGCAAAATATATTGTTATATACATGTTTTTGTTTATTTTATATTTTAGTTATGTATTTATGCTTTATCATCTGCTCTGTTGTAAGATATTTTCTATTTTCTCTGTTGGAAATATATTTTAAATTACCTTTATCTTTTCCTTCCTTTTTAAATCATATTTAAGTAAATAACTTCACCAGTTTATCCATAAAAAATAATTAAAATGTTTAATTTATTTCATTCACACATTCAAAGAATACAATTATTATGGCCTTGGAACAGGAGGGGAAGTGTTTAAGTTTAAAAGATTGGGAAACTCCTTGGAAGCATCAAATATGGCAACACATGCTAAGAGCTTCCTATCACTGTGAATATTTTAAATGTCTTCCTGAGGGGGAAATTCACTGAAATCTCATCTCTCTTCATTCCATGACAAACTGTATGTATAGTTTAATTACCTGGTAGTCATAGCCGGTACTGAAAATGATGTTGTTGGCAGTTGGATGCCACTCGATGAGGCCAACTCGTCGTGAATGACCCTGCAGCTCTTTCCAAGGCACTGTGATGTTCTTCAGAACACCATGTTCAGGAATATCCCAAATCTTTACCTTAACAACAAACATGTGCACACATGATAAGCTGGAAAAATGTGAACACGTGATCAAACCGTGAGTAAACCGTGAACATGTCATGCACCAGTCTGAACACTTACTGTGGCGTCCTCTGAACAAGACGCTATGCAGAAGTCATCAAAGGGATTCCATTTGATGTCAAGTACATTGCCTCTATGACCAGAAACCTTTGGGTGATGAGGGTCAACCTTGCCAGTCTGAGAAGGCACAGAGATTCAGTGTTATTTATGCACATACACATAAATACTAGGGCTGTCAAACGATTAATCGCGATTAATCGCATTCAGAATAAAAGTTTGTGTTTACGTAATATATGTGTGTGTAGTGTGTATAATTATTTTGTATATATAGACACACACATGCATGTATATATTTAAGAAAAATGTGTTATTAATATATCAAATATTTATATTTACACATAATATTAATTATGTATAAATATATATAAAGTATATACTTTCAGATTTTTCTTAAATATATACATGCATGTGTGAGTATTAATATACTGTATATAAAATAATTATACACACTACGCCCACATATATTATGTAAACACAAACTTTTATTCTGAATGCGATTAATCGCGATTAATCGTTTGACAGCCCTAATAAATACATAACCATGGAGTCAAGGTTTTTGGGGTGTTTAGCATGGACCTGTTATGTACACTACTGTTAAAAAGTTTGGGGTCTGTAAGATTTGGTTTAAAGAAATGAATCCTTTAAATCATCAAGGCGACATTAAATTGATCCAAAAATGATAATGTTAACTGTAAAGACAATGTTAATGTGTTGTATTTGATTTAAGCTGTTCACAAGCTGTTCTTTTGATATTTTAATTTGTCAAAGAATCCTGAATAATCAATCATTATTTCCACAATGAGGTGTAACATGTATGTTCAGTTTTGGTTTAGTTTCACTGTGTTCTGTTCCTGTTTTGCCTGTCTGAGTTCCCAGTTAGGTTGCTAATTAGTCCCTCACACCTGTTTCTGTTCAGTTTGATTACCCTTATGTATTTATGTCCTGTGTCTCCTTCATTTCCTTGACTGGTATCATCTAAGAAGTTAAAGGGTTAGTTCACCCAAAAATGAAAATTCTGTCAGTATTTACTCACCCTCATGTTGTTCCAAACCTCTATGTGTTTATTTGTTCTGCTGAACACAAAGGAAGATATTTGAAAGAATGTTTTAATCAAACAGATCTCATTCCCCATTGACTATCATAGAAGAAAAAAAGACATAGGGTAGACTGGGTACAGTTGAGACACTTTTTGCGTTTTGATTTTTCACACAAAAATAGATTCTGAAAAGACGTGAATTTCCACATGACATGCCATGATATTTTATTAGCTTGTAGACTAAGATAGTATCAATCAATATTACTCATAAGTAGTTTATATTTTCCACAATTAGCTCATAAAAATAAGGTGCTTCTTGTTTCAACTTTGCCTCAACTATACCCATATGTGGTACAGTTGAGACACCCATTTTTAATGATGTAAAGGTAACTAATCGTTCATTGAAAATATAATAAAAAAAGACATAAATAAATAAAAAAAAATAACAATTGGTCAACATGTTTGTTTATTCATCCATTCAAATTCGTTAATTTAATTTTAATTAGCACTGGTTAAATTTTATAAAACAGAAACAATATATTTTATATATTAATTAATAATACACAGTTTAATGATCACAAATACCAAATTTTTATTTCATTTGCGGCTTATGCTGGCTAATTATGACATTTAACCTGTTATCATAACACTGAACAACTAAACAGTGTGTTTTTGAACTCTATCGCGGATTCGCGGGTATAGAGTTGAGACAGTGTGTCTCAACTGTACGCCGCTGGCCACCTCGCGCATTTCTCTAGATTTTGCAATGACCATGCATGAAGCAATACCATGAAATATGCCTGTTTTTAGGGCACAGAATAACGTTTGTGACCTTAGAAAAAAAAACTTTTGCCAATATCTTTGGATCGGAGATGCGTGCATTGATCAAATTTCCCACGATCAAAGAGGACACTAATACGCATGTGCACAGCAAAAATCACAACTTTTGCTGGCTGCGCACGCAAGTTATTTAAGGTGTCTCAACTGTACCTATGTCTCAACTGTACCCGTCCTAAACATACTATGGTAGTCAGTGGGGAATGAGATCGCCATTGACTACCATAGTAGGGTAGGACGGGTTAAAACATTGATTTGATTAAAACATTCTTCCAAATATCTTCCTTTGTGTTCAGCAGAACAAATAAACACATAGAGGTTTGGAACAACTTGAGGGTGAGTAAATAAATACTGACAGAATTTTTGGATGAACTAACCCTTTAAACATGGTTGTGTTCATTATTCTCCAGCTATGTTCTGAGTTTAAGTTTGTGGATTTAATAAAACTGTTTTTGTTTTCACTTTATTACAGCCACTACGTGACACTAAGCAGTGCTTTCATTTGAATTTCAAACAATTATAAAAATGAGAAATGTTTCTTGAACAACTCAAGAAACACTAGAATGGTTTCTGAAGGATCATCTGACATTTGAAGAGTAAGTAATTGGAGTAGAGGTAAAAGTTTTGGAGTAATAATGCTGAAGATTCAACTTTACCATCACTGGAATAAATTACAATTTAAAATGTGTTTTAAATTGTAATAATATTTCAAAATATTACTATTTTTACTGTATTTTTCTGCCATGGTGAGCAGGAGAGACTTCTTTTCAAAAACATAAAAAATCATACTGACCCCAAATATATTGAATACAACAAATGTATTCGGTCTTGTTAAGCTTGTTTTAAGGATATTTCTCACTAAATTTGTGTTAAAACATCTGAAGTGAGTACTATTTTGCCTGAAAACAAGATACAGATACTAGAATAGGATTTGTTTCCAGCGACCTACACAACGGTTGTTTCCAAGAATCACAGCACAGAAATGTTTTCCAAAAGATACAAGTCTCAACAAAGAGCAAAATCCTCAAGTAGTCAAAAAACAAGTACGTAATGCAAATGACTCAGCTATAACAAGTGACGAAACTTGACTTTATCATTATTCATATCTAAACTGACAACTGTGTTGATTCTGGGGAAAGACGCTAAAATGTTAAAATGTTCAAACCTGCATTAACTTGAAATGTGTGATCAGACCATTTTATATGTTGTTTCCTAATAAAGCACATGTAACATTAAATGAATACTAGTTTTTAGTCAACCTATGGCGTTGGGGGATGGGGGAGGAGAGACAGACGATACAGAAAGATGCCTCCAGGCTTTCATGTAACCTGTGCCATTCCTGAGACATGAGATAATACCTGACTAAACATGAGACAGTCAACAGACCAATAAAATGACATAAGTCTAAAGTGTGTCAGAACAGGTAAGCATGCATAAGTGAGTGTGTATAAAGCGAGGCAGAATGTAAAATATCAGAAGCAAATAAAGATGCAGGTAAAAAAGGTCTTTGGTTGCCTTGAAGAAAGAGTGAAGACACCAACTTCTGTAACTTGCCAGGTTGTCCTTAAAGGGATACTCCACTTTTTTTGGAAATAGGCTCATTTTACCTCTCCCCCAGAGTGAAACAGCTGGGTTTTACCGTTTTCGAATCCATTCAGCCGATTTTCTGTTATTTAGAAGAATATCAGTAACCACACAGTTTCTGGTCTCATTGACTTCCATAGTATATTTTTTCCCTACTATGGAAGTCAATGAGACCAGAAACTGTCTGGTTACTGATTTTCTTCTAAATATCAGAAAATGGGCTGAATGGATTTGAAAACGGTAAAACTCAACTGTTTAACTCTGGGGGAGTGGTAAAATGAGCCTATTTCCAAAATAAAGTGGAATATCCCTTTAAAAGAATGTTACACTAGTTTAAAGAGTATTAAGTGTCCTAGTCATAGATATGAGCGTGTTTCACTCACGTGATGGATGGACAGCACCAGGAATGATCCTCCCCCCGCACATTCAGTGATGACTGCGATAAAGTGAGGGTTGGCGGCGCAGAGGTGATTGTCGTGAACACTCCGGGTGATGGGGACGCCATCATAGCAATTCTCTTTTGTGGCCGGCTTCCCAAACACGTGTCGATACTTGGAACTACGGTACTGAGGACGCCATGACATCTAGAGTGAAACAGAAGAATTAGTGAAATTTAACCTTTAACATTTCTGCCAACGCCACAAGGTTTGGAAAAAACATAAACAGGGAGAGAGAAAAAGTTTCAGTTCACCCAAAAATGAAAATTAAGTCATTAATTACTCACCCCATGCTGTACCAACCCCGTAAGACCTTCGTTCATCTTCGGAACACAAATGAAGATATTTTTGATTAAATCTGAGAGCTGGATCACTGCTGCATAAGGGAATGAAACTTGACGGCCCAGAAAGTCATTGAAGAAAATGTTTAAATATTCCATGTGACAACAGTGGCTCAAGTATAAGTTTATTAAGCAATGAGAATACTTTTTGTGCGAAAAAACAAACAAAAATAACAAATTTATTCAACTATTCCTTTTCTTCCTTGTAGGCCTGAGACGAGAGTTCAAGAGATTTCCACGACGCATGCGCGAGAATTGCGATCTCCTTCAACTACTTCAGTTCAGTTCTCGCGCATGCGTCGTGGAAATCTCTTGGACTCTCGTCTCTCAGGCCTATAAACTTATACTTGAGCCACTGTTGTCACATGGAATATTTAAACATTTTCTTCATTGACTTTCTGGGCCGTCAAGTTTCGATCCCTTAGGCAGCCTATGTAGCAGTGATCCACCTCTCAAATTTAATCAAAAATATCTTCATTTGTGTTCCGAAGATTAACGAAGGTCTTGCAGGGTTGGTACAGCATGGGGGAGAGTAATTAATGACGTAATTTTCATTTTTGGGTGAACTAACCCTTTAATGAAAATTAGAACCATAAATGCATAACACGGAATGTGTAAAGAACAGCTCATTAAATACTATGATATGAGTCACTAACAGAACACAAACATAAAAGTCAGCAGGGCTAAAACAATTGAAGATTGATAACTGAAATAATACAAATTTCGATGAGTTTCAGTTTGATTTCAGTCACTGTATACAGAATACAGTGATTGATCAGAAATGCACTTTATTTAGAAAACAATGTTTGAGAAAACTGATAGAGGCTAAATGGCAACAGAAAAAAACTAGTATACAACAAAGTATAAGCCAAGTTGTCCAAAGCATTGAAAAACAAAAATAATTTATGTCAGTTTTCAGTGGTCAGGTGCTTTGATGCTGTTTAATGTGCTTGGGAGCATTTCTCATCAGTTCATAATATATATTTTACTGCGATATTCTAATCGGTAAATCAGGAAAAAGCTGGTTAGCTTCACCCAATAAGACTTTGCTGTGCTGATAGATGCTGCAAAGTACACTATTATGATGGCAAAAAGTTCATTTGTTTACATAACAACAGCATTTATTTGAAATAAAAATCATACTAACTCGACCCCAAACTTGAAATTGAATTTAAATACAAAAAATATATGATATATAGGCCTAGCTAGCCAGAAATAGTTCCATGTGGGCCTAGTTATCATCCACCTCTGCAGGAAACAATGCAGAAAACCCCACTAGACAAGTTCTTCTGACAGAAACAATTTCACAAACAAAATGCCTATCAGAGACATCAGCACAACCCAGATGGCTGTGTAGATTAATAATGTTTTGCTGAAGAATGATAAAGTTATCCCAAACTAGGTATAAAACCAAGTTACACTCTATTCAAAAGAAAATCTGCTGTTCCAAGAACTGGATTTACATATCTGATTTGTGTGATGGCTGACTAGAACTGCAAATACAAGCAACTAAATATGTACTGGTGATTTCACAAAGAACTACTGTACGCCAAAACAAGTGCACATATATTCACACAAACCTGAGATTAACATATGAAGCTTCCATTTAAATGCAATACATCCTGGAGAAAAGGTTTATCTGGGCAATACAGGCCAAGGGGGACAAATAGTTGCATCATAAGTTGATTTATTAGAGACAGCCTCGAAAATGAATCCACTGAATTGTACTCTCAATATAAACACAACCATACAAAAATGCATTGAAATCAAGTTGAGAACATAAAGTATTGCAACACTGTTAAATATATGAGCAAATCCTTCTGTGGCAGGATTTGTATATGTTTGAGTTGTTCAGCTTTCAAAGGCTGGTGTAATGATTAACGAAATGATGGATTAGCGATGTGGGTGTGGTAACAGATATAAAAAGCATGGCTATACATTTAAAGCAAAATTACTAAAATAACTAAAACATTAAGGGTAGATGTCATCAGGAACGGGGCATTTAATTAGGTGAAGTCTTTCTTTTTCTTTCGTGTGTAGCTAATTACCACGTTTAGTGAGAAAAGCAGACTTTGGGTGTCTTTTGGTCAATTATATCGGTAACACTTAACAATAAGGTTCATTTGTTAACATTAGTTATTATATTAACTAATATGAACTAACCATGAGCAGCAATACATTTGTTACTGTATTTGTTAATCGTTGTTACTAAAAATTCAGCAGTTCATTGTTTGTTCATGTTAGTTCACAGTGCATTAACTAATGTTAACACAACTCTTGATTTTAATCATGTATTAATAAATGTTGAAATTAATATTAACAAAGATTCATAAATGCTGTAGAAGCAAAGTACATTCTTAATTCATGTAAATATTAAATAATGTTAACTAATGTGTTCCCATTATAGCGTTACAACAAAAAATGAGTTAAAATACAAATAAATAGTTGTAGTGAGTATATCCATATCATAAATGCATGCATTATAATATCCTTCATCTCTCCAAACCCCTCTGGATTGAAATGTAATAATATGGGTCAGTGAAGGCAAAATCATATTTTAAGTGTTTCAAAAAAATTCCTTTCATTTTCAAAGACTCACCCTGTCTGTGCTGTGCACACGAAGACCTGAGAGAAAGGAGAGATGAAGGTGCAGAAATAAAGGTGGAGAAAATGATCCCTGTTTGCCACTTCCACCGGAGGAGTTATAATTGCATTTCAAATCTCTTGGTAAAGCATCGCAGAAAAAGAGAAAACGTCAAAGAATTACGAAAATCAACATTAGCACAGTCAAACTCCTGCCCTGCAGCCTGAGTAAACATGGACAGAATGCCAGTAGCACGTCCAGTGTTTGTGAGAGGAGCAGGTAAGAGATCATGTGCGCACACTCCCTAAATGGGTGGCGCCTCACAGCAGAAAGCACAGGAGATGGGGAGGTGTGAAGGAAAGACGGGACAAATTCCACACACTGATTTCCTGTACATTAATCATAAGGGCGATGAAGCTAAATTAATCACGTCTCAGTACTTTAATAAAAAATATTGACAGTTATGTATTTTCTTTGAAAGGAGTGCTTTTTAAAATCAGATTTATTTTAATTTACATACACCAATATAACAAAATTTACTAATACACAGTTAAATGTATCAGCATTTCCAATGACACATTTACTTAAAGGGATACTCCTTTCTTTTTTTGGAAATAGGCTCATTTTACAACTCCCCCAGAGTTAAACAGTCCATTCAGCCGATTTTCTGATATTTAGAAGAATATCAGTAACCAGACAGTTTCTGGTCTCATTGACTCCCATAGTATATTTTTTTTTTCTATGGGAGTCAATGAGACCAGAAACTGTCTGGTTATTCTTCTAAATATCAGAAAATTGGCTGAATGGATTCGAAAACGGTAAAACTCAACTGTTTAACTCTGGGGGAGTTGTAAAATGAGCCTATTTCCAAAAAAATTGGAGTATCCCTTTAACGTTAAACAATGGACATCTGAGTGATGATGCATACAAATGTACACATTAAAAGGATACTCCACTTTTTTGGAAATAGGCTCATTTTACAACTCCCCCAGAGTTAAACAGTTGAGTTCTACCGTTTTCGAATCTACTGAGCCGATTTTCTGATATTTGGAAGAATATCAGTAACCAGACAGTTTCTGGTCTCATTGACTCCCATAGTATATATTTTTTCCTACTATGGAAGTCAATGAGACCAGAAACTGTCTGGTTCCTGATATTCTTCTAAATATCAGAAAATCGGCTGAATGCATTCGAAAACGATAAAACTCTACTGTTTAACTCTGGGGGAGTTGTAAAATGAGCCTATTTTCAAAAAAAGTGGAGTATCCCTTTAAGAGTCATGAATTGAAATGAGGGGGAAAAGGGAAACAGAAAGTGATTCAGGAAAATTAATCAAACATTTTGTTGATAGTTTAAATCAGAAAAGCTTCTTTTTCTTAACACTCTCTCATGCTTGTCAGTAGAGAGGCAGCTAGAAGGGTTATAATCACTGCAATATTCACAATTTTGCTCAATTTGGTGAGATTTTAATCAATTATTTATTTCCATGGATCTGTAGTGTGATCACTTTTTTCTACATTTTCCATTCTATTTTTGCTCAAAGACCTATAAATAGTTTCTCTATTCTTTGCACATGCTTTTGTTTATTTATTTATTTCCAGCAGAATATAGGCTATTATGAGTAGGCCTGTTTGACACATCATCACCCATTCTTTGTGGTATATAAGTCTGAATCTGTCTGCTGTGTGACACATTTCAACTGAACAGAATCAAAAGCAAAAGCTGTTTCGCTGTTTGACTGTACACCAAGGATCGCTAATTTCATTATCACGTGTTAATTGAATACAGCGGAGGCATAAATATGTTTATGCTTTGTAAATAACAAGCAAGCTAAGACAAATACACAGAGAATGAGGACTGGAGTTGTAAAAGTGGTAGAGTTACTGGATGCAACTCAATATGAGTGTAAACACACCTGTGGACACGGACAGAGTCCAGTCCACAGGTCAGGTTTAGCCTGAAAGAGCAGACGGAAGTGTGAGCAGTATCACTTCTATCAAATGAGTTCAAGTTTCACCTGAAAGGTGAGTTAGCACAGTGATGGAGGTGGAAGTGAACACCTACAAGGCAAGGATCCTGTGCCACAGGATGATAGAAATCGTTGAAAAACCTGCTAACTGCGTCGTTTTGCTGACTTGCTGCAGGCTAATGTCGATCACACAAAAAAAGAAGTGTTCACAAATACCATTAGCGATGAGTTCAGGCTCTGTTATACAAGCAATTATAGAGGAGCTTGACATGCATCTTCAAGAGCTGACTAATGTCCAGAGATTACAGACATTATGCTGATGATCAGCTACAGCACAGGAAAAGCTTGAAAAGGTATTTGATCCTGAATGGGGAGATCTGCATTTTGACAATACGACACCTGGTTTCAGTATCTGGGCCATTAAGACCTCACTAAATCCTAACTGTGTGGACGAGGCACTGACTTTAGTATTGTCTGGGAGTATCCAGGTCATTGACTGTTGTTATGTTAATACTCCTTAAAATGTTGATAAAGACTGTGTTTTGATATGATAAATGCCTGCTTTTCAAGAGGGTCCTGTCTTTACTTTTCACTCTTGCAAAGGAGATATTTGAGTGAGGTTTGATCTGGAATAAGGACATGAGAGTGTGAATAAATCAACAGCTTTATTGCACCAACACAAGATCAGAATTTATTAGCTATTATTTGATAACTGAAACCTTAAAAATGTTATACGTTTCATTTCTTTTTTCTCAGGAGTATCAATAATAATACATTTTGAGGTTATGTTATTAAATACAATCAATGTAGATAAAACATACGTTTAATGTAAGATTTATGATTACATACGGTATATTATTTTTGGGGTCCCACTTTAACTATGTACTTACATTGCAATTAATAATTTTATACAATGGACTTATTGTGTACATATACATGTTTTTACATTGTACTTATATTTTAAAAATACCTGCATGTAATTACAGCTGTAATACATGGTTGACCCTTCCCTTACACATTAACCCACCCTTATACCAATACCACCACACCTGTATCACACCTCAATAGCAGCTAAAGTGTTTCACAATGCAACTTGAACACAATAAGTACATTGTACTTGCAATCATGGATGCTTATGAACGTATTAAGAATAAGATGCTACATAAAGCTCTTTGGAAAAATAAAACATTTATGAAACATGAAATTGCAGTTGCTGAAGCAACGATGTCCTTTACGGCTCACTGTTTTGCAAGTGAAAAGCTGTTCCAGGTGAGCTCCCATGCAAGATTATGTGATGCAAATGTCAAATCTATTCTAATAAAAATCCTGCACTATGGTATTGTTGTTTTGAGGTCAGGGTAATGTGCAAGGAACCGTGCAAAATTAAGTCTTCATTAATTGATAATCTGCATGTTATCATAATTTGTTTGAAAAGGAATCAAAGTTTTTGGCATTTTACAACTAGTGATCCTTTCAGCAGGAAACTGAAGCGAATTGTATGTTTACGTGCGTTTTTTAAGTTTCGGAAAAATGTAGGTATAGACTATGAGCATTTTTTCCAATGAGCCTATGCTTGCAGACCAAGTTAAGGTAAAGAAAACAACAGAATTGAGACAAACAAAACTAAATTTCCAGGTAAGAACAAATTTGCATATGATTTGAATATGCCCACCCCTTACTCTGTCTCCATGTGGTTTGCTTAGCAAATACTCAATCTCTGTTTAGCACCAGTACGAGGTGATCTACCTATGGATTTGTGAAATCATTGGTTGATTTGGTGAAATAATTAAAGTGAGCAGCAGTTTGTCAATCAATGTGTTAAGGAAAAATACAAATGCATAGGCAATGTACTAAAGCTGAAGGACATGGCTCATTTTTACCAGCTCTATTTTTTTACAAAAGTGTGAATGTTCAATTTGAATTTCAAAGCTTGCATTTGAATTTCCCTCTTAACAAAATCAAACAAAACAAAACTAGCTGAGGCTCACCAAGCTGGTTTTGATAGAGAAATCTATGGATAAAAACATCTCCAGCCCCCAGAGAAACAATACAGGGTGATTTATTCGGCTATATTACACAACACGAATTGCATTTGCTTGTTAAATCAAAACTGTGCATCAAATGCAAGTCTTGAGGCTGACACTTGCAATATGGGTGGAGAGTGAATATGGCACGTGGCTTTACTCAGTTAGCGGACTGATTCAAACAAACTAATAGCATAATGTTAAGGAACTGTCCCTTTCAAATAACTCTACAGTCTACATTTTATGCACATTATATCCTCTTCAGAGGCCAAGATCAATTCATGTACCTGGAAAATTTTGTGTTGCAACTGCTGATTGTTAAATCCAAGTCAAAAATAACTACAGCAAAGTGAACAAAAATGTACTTTCTCCCATAAACAAATGATTAAAGAAGGATATGGCTGTACTACATAAGTCTGAACTCTCTTAAAGGAGACATATCATGCAAAATACACTTTTTTAGCCCTTAAATGCATTTTGTTGTATATTTGGAGTGTTTATAAGTACAGAAAAGTTGAAATTATTCTCTTCAGGTGCTTCGTTTATATCTTTATATTCTGTTTTGGTCATATTTTTCAACCTGTTCAGATTTTCCTGTTGTCTATTACGTTTTTTGAACAATTACGTCACAGTATTTGCAGCGGAACTGACAAATAAGGACATCGACTACCGGTCCAACACTTCGAGCAATCCGCCATTATTATTTCTCGCTCCGATTTTGTAGTCCAAGCTCAATGATGCAGAAGTTACGGGAGGGCTAGTCAAAATGTTCGGTTGTTGGATGTAGTGACCTGAAGCACTTCAAGGATCCCCAATCCAACAACCTCCGCCAGTATACAGAATGGTTTGCCGATCGACTTCGTCTGAATGAGGGGTAAATTCCTTCTATCATTAGCTGCTGTGTTTTCTGACGCTTTCTAAACGCAAGTTATCATATTATTATCATACAGATTTTTAGTGGTAAGATCAGACCGCAGTCATTTATCTTGTCAGAGTGCTTGTTTTAACAAGAGAAATAGTCGACTTCCACTAATAACACAACATAGTTAACTTAACTTTACATACCACTGCATCCATATGAAGACGTTGTTCTGCAGGTTTGTCGTCGTCTTTTTCAAATCGCTCGCTCTGGCTCGAATGCGTAACGCTTGATGGACAAGTCTTCCGTTGTTGACATTTTGTTGACGTGTGAATAAAAATGTTCTTTGAAACTATAGTAATCGTATATCTCTTATCAAACTACAATAATGGCTGAACGCGGGGAGTTGAACCGACCATGAACTCAGCGACCTGGAGAGCGGGCGGGGAAAGACACAACTCCTTTTAATTTAAAGGGGACGCTTCGAAACGCGGGTTGCTCACAGAAGCACATCAGAAAAGGGGTAGAAAAGGGGCCTGTTGAGCTATAATAATGAGGAATTCAGACCCAAGCATTGCAGTTATGCTTTATATAGACCACAAATGTATGATTTATAAGTAAACATGAATGATTTAAAAGCATGATATGTACCCTTTAAATTATTATGTAGGGTTGGGTATCAAGAATCGAGTATCGATTGGAACCGGGACTAACTTTTTGTTTTTCCCGGAATCGTTCAAAGTTAAAATTTCGATTCCTTTTTATATATAGTTATGTTTATTTAATATAATTTTAAAAAGAAGCATAAACACAACGAGGGGTGTCTGTTTTATCTGTTTTTGTGACTAACGTTTCTTTAGTATAACCATGGAGTATAAAATTCAATATAAATTCTCGGTATTGCATTGGACTCTATTATCGGCGGAAGTTATCGAGCATCCTTACACCTTCACCGGAAATACCGCCGTGCATAGAGCCCATTCACAGTCCGCCGAGCGGAAGAAGAAACTACTGAACAACACCAATGAAGAAGCGTCTACCGGAAGTGTTGGCATAACCGCGCGAATCGAACATGAGTAGCTTACGTCCGCGGTCCAAAGTGTGGCTTCACTTTTCTAAAAATAACGAAATCTCGGCAAAATGCAAAATGTGTTACAAAAGGAGTATTTGTGACAGAAGGAGTATTTCCTTGAGAAAGGATTATTTCCTTCAGAAAGACCGTTGGTTAGCAAGGTTAGCGAAACTTTTTTGACCCTGCCTCTTAATAGAATCGGAATCGAGAATCGTTAAGAACCGGAATCGAAACAAGGAATTAGAATCGGAATCAGAATCGTTCAAATTCAAACGATACCCAACCCTATTATTATGTCATGTATTAGTGTGTATTATAGTATTATGGTACCAAATATGGACACTACGCAATGGATCCACATAAGATTTGTTAATATAAATCATGATCCATTCATGACCTGCCTAAATGAGGGAAACTATAGCCTAATATTACAAACAATACAGCCATCTGCTCATCAAACACTATGACATTTAGAAGAGCTCATGAGCTCATGCATGAAACCTGAAACTGAATCAATATGTTGATCGACTAATACAAAGAAGGGAAGTGCTGCACAAACAAACTGTATAATGACTTGAGCATTACAGACGGATGTGAAGTTAGGAAGATTCATGCCATTCAATAACCCACTTAAGAAGAGAGGATGTTAGGAAACTGTCTTTCATGGTTTTCAAAGTGGATACAGTGACTGCAGTGTGATATTAATAAAAGAAACAGCTAGGGCAGAGTTTTGCTGCACATATTGTCCAGCATGCATTTTCATTTTATCAGCATCATTTACTTTAATTGCATAAAATGTTAGACTAATGGCTTTTAATCTAGTCCTAACTATAGCCTAAGAGTTGTTTCATATTCATGTTGAGGGTTTGTAAGCTCAGCATGCATTGCAGGATGAATTAAGTATTGGATTATTGTTTTGCTATGCTGACTTGATTAATGTTTCTGTTTTTTTGAGGACCATGAGTCTACATTTTCTGCACATTATATCCTCTTCAGAGGCCAAGATCATTTCATTTGACTGTGTAATTAAAGAAAAATAAAGTGTAAATAAAGAAAAAAATAAAGATTACTTACTTAGCTTAACAAGAATTGTGTACTTTTTTGACTTCAACTTATTGGATGAATGAGATTTGTCAACTGATCAATTCAAATAGTACAGAGAAAGAAGTATTCCTGTATTTCAATTGTTCAGTTTACAATTACTGATGCACATATATTGCCTTGTTTCTTTTCTCAACAACTCAACAACTGTGTGATGAACAGCCATTCCAAAAAAACTAAATCAATAGATGGGTGTGCGTTTCCATCAGAAAGCTTCTAATTTTACCAAAAGCAAGGGAAAAAAGATAGATAGTCCCTGAGGATTTCCTGCCAGGTCAAGACAGTGCTAATGTGGTATATCAGCAGAGTTCACCCTTTTCAAAACTCAATTTTAACAACGTACACTCTGAAACCCATTTTCAAAAGTGTGCTTTTTCAGGCCCTTATGTAGCCTAAATGAAACACCAAAATGCATAAAACATTTTCCTTTTTAGTTGAATATGTGTAAACACCCCCCTTAGAAGTCTTTTAAAGAAAATCACAGAAATTCATTGTTTTTATTCATAACCTTGTTCTATCCAAATATTAATTATCGGTGTAACATTTGGTGTGTTGAAAGTAAAATGAACTGTCTTAAAGTCGGCATGAAATCTTGATTTAAATCTAAAAGCATGTTTATCGATCTTATTGTGAATGATTCATCTATAATATGTTTCACATTTTTTGACCCTGAAAAATCAAAATATATCATGACTGGATAGAAAAAAACAACATTATGATTTCTCTCTAGTGATGTATGCAGGACTTCAGCAATCATTTAGTCCGCTCATTTAGTCCGAAACCCTGCTTTATTTTTTGTTTTCTGATAATCCATTACACTCAGATGTATACATCATATGGAAGAAAAGTTTCGCTGTTTCAGCTTGAACAATATGATTGT
This sequence comes from Cyprinella venusta, assembly GCA_038021265.1. Classification (NCBI taxonomy): domain Eukaryota; kingdom Metazoa; phylum Chordata; class Actinopteri; order Cypriniformes; family Leuciscidae; genus Cyprinella; species Cyprinella venusta. The sequence goes on from CM075866.1 coordinate 24,697,626, forward strand.
ATACAATTGTGTTTGGAGTGCTAAGAGATTACATATTTTTGTGAATTTTTTTAAAGCCTTTACCTGTCTAGAAAAATACATTTGCTAAGCAAAATGTGTGGTTAAAAGTTAACTGGGACATTAAACAGGTGAACTCATCTACTCACTAGTACAATTCCACAGCCTCACAAGTGTTTATAATTGCGCTCTTGAAAACTATTCTAACTTAAACTTTCAGGGAAAAAGTTTTTTTTTTTTTTTTTGTTTTTTAATAAAGCCATAAAGAGTGGTGTAGTTCATTTCAGCCCGTTCTCATCCCAAAGCGCCATATACGACGCTTTTGCAAAAGCGTAAATATCGAACGCACATGGCACCCTTTAGCGCCAAATGAGACGCAGAAATATTAGGTCCAAAAGCGCCCCCTAGTGTTCTAACCCTTACCCCACACCATACCTAAACTTAACCAAAACGAAAGCGTCTAATTAGACGTTAAAGGGTGCCATGAGCGCCGCATTTTTACGCTTTTGCAAAAGTGTCAAATATAACGCTTTGGGATGAGAATGCGTTGTTCATTTATAGACATTTAGATTTGACTTTTGCCAATTGTATAGACTAGAGCCCGACCGATAAAGGATTTTGAAGGCCGATACCGATACAAATATTTTTGAGTTTTAAAATCCGATATTCCGATACATCGGCTGATATTTTATTAATTAATTTTTTTTTTAAACAGGACATGATAGTCACAAATTTTGTCATGCTTATTTGAGTTAAGAGAACTGATGGGGATGTTCTTTTAATTGTTATTCAAGCAATGTATGTATCCTGACCAACTCAACGAGTGTTGCCAACAGGTACGGTGTAGAGTGCCCTCTGGTGGACAAACTATACAACTCCAACTCGTGACATGGTTCAAGCATGTTTCGTCCGTTTTTATTTTATTTTTGAAATATTCATTTATCGGCCATTATAACTGCCGATACCGATAGTTTGGAAAATGCCTAATATTGGCCGATAATATCGGTTTGCCGATATATCGGTCTGGCTCTAGTATAGACTTCAAATTTTAATAGCGTTAAGTTATTAAGATTATCATGCTGAAAAATAACTACAAAAATCCAAAAGGAAGTGGAAAAATCCTACTGTTCTTTTCCCCAAGGGATCCAGGGTGATTCTAACTTCAATTTGGCCTACAAAATTACATCATCTCTGCAGCACCCATTACATGTGAGATGGAGTCAAGTCTTCTTACTGGCACTGTTCTTCTTAAACTAATACTAATATAATATCAGCCAACTATTCTGAAAATCATCACTGAACTGTTGGAAATATAATGAAAGAGAGAGAGAATACATCCTGGACAGAAGAGCCAGAGTTAATCTGTGTCCAGGTAGACCCAGAATGCAGCAGCACACATGGCTCAGAGGCATGTCTGAACACGACCACACCTCCCTTTGAGATGTCTCACCCTCAGGACTTTGACACCTGGCAACCCTCATGAACTGTCTTTCTTTAGTCTTTAGTCTCACACAGCACTCCAGCCACACCACTTCCTCCATTTACATGAAACACGTGAAAGACAGTCTTTAAAAATTAAAACCAGACACTAGTTGTCTGACAGAAGTGTTTTTATAAGATTTGTTTTTATATTAGCATTTTGAAAAAAATACATTTGCAGGTTGCTTCTTTGAAGAAAAGAGCAATTTGGATGTCAAAATTGTGGTTGTGGTTCAAACACAAATTGCACACTTTGCCCAAAATTGAAAATTCTGTCATTGTTTATCATTAAAAATGTTACAATGGAAGCCAATGGTCATCAAAATTGGTTACTGATATTCTTCAAAATATCTTATTTTGAGTTCATTCATTTTTGGAACGACAAGATGGTGAGTAAATGTTGACTATTTTTATTTTTGGTGAACATTCCAATTTCCAATACAAATACATCAAAAGTAAAGTGTGAGTTCAAACAGTGACTTTCTGAAAAGTGTTTCTCTGTTAACTGTCTTCTACAATCAAAATAATAAACACATTGTTCAAAAAAAAAAAAAAAAGTGTGAGTTCAGCTTCAGTTCTAGAAGAGATGTGGAAATGTCTAAACCAGGTCTAAACACATAATAAACACAATAAAATAAAGGTAAACTACAGTAAGGTTGCATTTGTTGCTATTAGATAATTAACATGAACTAACAATCAAACTAATTCGGAAGCATTTATTAACATTTACTGTTGATTTCAAAATTTGCTAATAGGCATATTATTAAAATCAAAATTTGAATTTGTTATTATTATTTAATGGACCCGGGCTAGCACCAACGACGAAGTTGTATTTACGTAAGCAAAGATTGTAAAAGAATTGCTGTAGCTATATTTAGCTAGGAATTGTGTTAAAGTGCTAAAGTGTTCTAAAATGAACACGGATGAGATAATGGATATAAGAAAACAATGTCAAACATATAAAAAGCGGTACAGTTCATAGAATAATCAATTAACTGGAAAATAATGTTGTAATAATATTCACCTAAATCATTATGGTATTACCGTCAAACAAAATAAAATGACATAAAATGACACTGCCTTGAACATTTACACAAAATAGAGAAAACTATTAAGTCAAATATGAGTTTTCTTACCTTTGTTATGGGCGTGCAGTATGAAGAGAACTGTATTACCCACGGTCACTAGATCCGCGTCTTTTTAAACACTCTCTCGCAGAAATGTGTCAGAGAGAGAGAGAAAGAGTGTGTGTGAGAGAGTGGGAGATTATAGGATGAGCGGTCCATCGATGCCGCAGTGTTTGAGGTGAGGTGTGAGCATCCGCGAGCATCTGTTATCGTTCACTATGTGACACAGCCGTGTCCTCCAAAAGAGGCGCTTAGGAGCTCAGACAGACTCACGCGCCATTGAGGTCCATTCAAATCCCAAGACGCTTTTTGTTTTATTTTATGTATTTATACACTACAATGTATAATCATTCAAACGTATAAATTCCAATGACCGAGGAACAAATTGAAATAACTGTTAGGAATCGCAATAAATTGATTAAATGAAAGTAATCGAGAACAACTAGGATTGGTCTAGCATCTACTGCGGAGTGTAAAGTAACATAAGCCACGTGACATCGCTGACAATAAGTTACCCAATATTTGTCTGGATAATTATTTCCCCTAATTAAGAATGCTCCTGAAAATTTTGAATATCCATTTATTTAAAAGATATTGTTAAGAGTTCAAAAAAATATATTTTATTTTTGGACAAATTGGTCCTTGTCCAGTTAGAATTGACTTCCTCGCACTAAGCCCCGCCTATTCTCATACTGTTTTGTCTCTTTCAGCCCTCGTCCCGTTTTGTCGATGTCTATGGGCGTGGGGCGGCGCTGCGGTGGAGTGAAAGGGTGGAGAGATGATGAGATGATATAATCCATCCATATAACCTGTGTCTTAGAACACTGTCCCCTCCTTCCACCCCACAGTGATTCATAAGAGGACCAACTATATTTAGGACAAAATGAAAATAATAAATTAAATGTGTGGGATAAATGTTTAAATGTACATTAACAATAAATAATATACACATAAATGAATGATCCAGTGGGCAAAGTGTGTTTTGATTTTCAGGTAGTATCTGCAACTACAAATGGAATCATTTTAATTTGTTTAATACTATTGACTCTTACACCAACAAAGTGAGTACATACCCATTTGATTCCAATCTTTCTTAATTGACATCTACTAAAATCAGTCTAATGTATTCTATTTAGAAACATAGCACTGTTCAGAAGTTTGGGATCACTATCAATATATTCACTGAAGGTGTATGAAGGTGTAAATTGATCAGAAATTACAATAAAAGAAATATATAAAGTTATAAACACTTCTTTTCAAAATCAACGCTGTTTTTTTTTTTTTTTTTTTTTTTTTTTTGTAGAGCTCGGCCTACAGATAATCTATTCATTGAGTAAGGAGGACTCATTCATAAAAACACTGTCACAGGCACATGCATTTGAGCAGACTTGATATACTTAGTTGTTGTGCATCAGGGTCACCCACTTCTCTCACAGGCCTGCTTGATGAAAATAGGGCTTTGCCATCACAGGTAACATTTTTAAAATATACAGATTTTAATAAAAGATGTTATTTTTAATTAAACATTTTTACATTATCACACATTTAAATGATTTAACTTAGAATTTAAACTCTGCTACCTTGACCAGAAAAATACATTTCTTTCCAGAACACAAAATTATCTGATTCCAAATGTTTGAATTGTAGTACACAAACAGAATATGTTCAATCAGATTATAGGATTTTCCCCAATTGGCCGACAATTGTCTTTGAAGAGTCATTGAGATGAATGAAAAGACTAAAAGATAACATTCTCCAGATTTCAGTGTGCAAACACGCAATTGTTGTTTTTACTTCAGCGCTTTTCTTCTTCATTTTACCTTTGGCAAATTCCCATGAGATATTAAGGGATTGTCATCTGTAAAGCTGCTTTGGAGAAAAATATCTAGTGTGATTTGTAATATAATTAAATGCCTTCCTTTGGAATTTATAATTAATTGTTAAACAATTCCTCAGAGTCTTCAAATTAAATCAAGAATGACCGTGCACTTTATGGCATAATCATATTTATGGTTATTAGCGGTAGAAAAATTTGGTAACACTTTACAATAAGGTTCATTAGTTAACATTAGTTAATGTGTTTACTAACATGCACTAACCATGAGCAATACATTTGTTACTGCATTTGTTCATCTTTGTTAATGTTAGTTCATGAAAATAAAGCTGTTCATTGTTTGTTCATGTTAGTTCACGGTGCATTAACTAATGTTATCAAGATTTTAAACCAGTATTAGTAAATGTTGAAAATAACATTAACAAAGATTAACAAATGCTGTATATGTGCTATTCATTATTAGTTCATATTAACTAATGTCGTTAACTAATGTTAACTAACGAACCTTATTGTAAAGTGTTACCAAAAATCTTTATGAATCCTCAAATATGGCTGTATACGTAACAACACACCAATCAAATACTTGAATTAAAATCTAGGTTTAAGGCCAAAACATGACAGACAAGTATTAATATAGTTTATTCTAATGAGTCTTGTTTGACCATAAATTAACCAAAGGCTAAACCAAATTTAGCAGAACATCTCCATTCTAGAGGAACCTGAAAGTGTACATCCCAACATTTAGTGAGACTGCAGCAGTGTTTTGATGAACAACACATTGGGAACAAGGTGGCTAATGTGAACGCAATGCAACACGGCTTGATGTTTTGATCATTTGTAAATATGATTGGATGACTGAACTGAAAACTGTTGACAAGCAGGCAAAAAACAAACAAACAAACAAACAAAAAAACACATAACAGCCATCAGGAAGCAATCTAATGCAAAAGAGGAAATAGACCATTTGAATGAGATGTTAAACAGAGTTCACTATGCACCTGAGCAGATCAGACATGTCTTTCAGAATCCATCCATTCATCATGAAGATGCTCTCACAAGCCCTCAAGCAGTATAGAAACGCAGACCGAACATCTTCACTATATAAAACAAAGCAGGAGCAAATCTTTTCTTTATTTTCTCCTCTCCGTCATTAGTGCAAAGAGCTCTTTAGAATCTTCTACGGTGCGAGACCATGACATAAGCATTGGGAATGTTGATCAAAAACAAAGTATTCACCTGTGTTTATTATCTCAATAACTTTTTTTTTTTAATGAAATGAGTCCGGTTCAATTTGATGGGAAAAAAATAATCCTTGTATTGTTTTCCTACAGTGAAATACGTTCTAAAAATTAAAAATGCAGGTCTGAAGAAAGTAAAGAAATATGTGAATCTTCTAAAAATCAGAAGATCAGCTCTACTGTCCAAGGCCTTCAATCTCTTTCTCTAAGGGTAAGTGACAGTTTAATGTTAGCAGTCTTTCACTTCCACTATTAAGTCAATACTTTTTTTATTCATCACACTCTTCTTCCTCCTCTTCATCGTCATCATCATCAAACTGATCCTTTGAATCCAGATCATCCTCATCTTCAATCTGTAGGGGGAAAAAAAGTCAAATCAAAAATGGGTCGTTCACATAGAACAAGCTTTTCCATTCCACTGCGCTACTTTCCCATTGTTTAAAGACAGCAGTCTTTAACCTTTCCACTTGAGTCTCACGTCTTTCACGGTATCTTGCATGTGACGTGGCATTCTAAAATGTGGAGGTCAAGGTAAAAGTTCGGTCCCACTTTATATTAAGTGGCTTTAAGTACTATGTACTTACATTGAAAAAAAGTACAATGTACTTATTGTGCTCATGTTGTATTGTAAAACACGTTTGCTGCTATGAGGTGTGATACGGTTAAGGTTAGGGACAGGTGTGGTGGTATGGGTAGGTTTAAGGGTGGGTTTAAGTATAAGGGATGGGTCAGCTGTGTAATTATAGATGTAATTACGTAAATTAGTTACAGTTGTAATTACATGCTGGTATTTTTAAAATGTAAAAACATGTATGTAGGGCTGTAGTCAACCAAAGAAATCCTTAGTCGACCAAAGTCTTGTCATGCACAACGATTTGTCAACTAAAAAAAAAAAAACAAAACGTGATGTTTTGATTAAACATTTTTTAAACAATTGTCATTGAGCATTTATAAAACAACAACGAAAAAACATCACAAATAAATAAAACTATAATAATAATACAATTCTTTGAAAATTAAGTGATTTTTTAACTGCAAAAAGTGAAGAGCTCTGTCCTAGGTCTATAGTAACAGTCACAATCGTGCACCTGATCACACCACACGCTGCAAAAAATATAATTGCTATCTGCCACATAATGAAAAATCCCCCAAAAAGCTCTCGTTTATACAGGCTTTATATTCTTCTTTACTTTCAAAGCTATGGGTTAACTTTCGTCCTGACGATCAAGGCGTTTTAAAACAACACACAAAAAACCCAAATAGTCTAAAAAACAATCCTAATAATTGGCTGTAGGACCGCGTATAGGTTTATTTTCGTTTTGTTGCATTATTTAGGCTATTTTCAAATGCGTCAAGTGTACAAATAAAAACGAAAACATATTAAAAAAAAAACAGTCTATTGAGTCAGCGTGATATAGCCGTTAAAAGGGCTGCTCACGTCTTTTGCGCGCTTAAGTTCGATGTAGGCGCGCGACTTGCGCGCTCATAATGGAGCAACGCGGTCGCCTCCCTCCACAGTCTTGTCGTCTTTGTTTTACAATGCAGCCAGACAAAAGATTTAGATTTCCTGGACATTTTGTCGACTAAAGCCAAAACAAGCAGCGTTCTAACTGAATGAATACAGCATCCCTTACCGCGAAGCAGCAGCGTAGCCGGCCACAGGCGCGTTCCCGAGTGTATTATGTGTGTGCGCTAAACTGTGGCGCAGTTACAAAAATAGCCTAAATTAAAGCATTTTAAAGTTGGTGACAAAACATAGGCTAATTATATTTAGAATACAGTAATACATAACTGCTTATAAAGGAATAAATATTAAGGAGTAAATCATTGAAAAATTCTTATTGGTAAAAAAAAAAAAAAAAATGCACCTGGTCGACCAATAAGAATGTCAGTCGACCAAGATGGCATCGACCAATTAGTCGACTAAACGACTAAAGTTGACAGCCCTACATGTATGTACACAACAAGTCCATTGTATCAAATTATTCATTTCAATGTAAGTACATAGTACTTAAAGCCACTTAATATAACTTTAAAAAACACTTCTCTAGACCTTGAGCTTTTTTCCCCTCTTCACTGACTTGCGTCTCGTATTTTAATAGCAAAAATGTGTTCTGTGGGAACCGGCCCAAGTACACCACAAAACCACATTTGATGAATACAAAGCTAGTGAAACTATGTTCTGGAGTGCCGTGAGGAATGTACCGTTTCTCCCAAGTCCTTGAGTCTCTGTTTCAGGCTCAGTATCTTCTGGTCCTGGTCGGCGAGTAGCATGAGAAGATCGTCCTGCTCCTTCTTGGACTCCTGCACCTCCTGCTGCAGCTTGCTCTTCTCTGCCTGCATGATGGCGGCTGTGCTTGTGGCTGAAGCGAGGTCTTTCTCCATCGATTCTTGACTCTCCTGAAGAGTTTTGACTTCCACCTGAAAGAGTGAGAGGGACATAAAAAAGGAGCAAGAATTAGGTTAAACCGCAAATGATGTATAATGCAAATCAGTAAACAAGTAAATGATTTTCATCTATAGTAAGTCACCTTAAGCTTTTGATTCTCTGCTGTCTGAGCAGAAAGCCTGCTCTCTAACTCTGCAATTTTCTCTGTGTAGAGACTATTTTCTCCTGGAACTGCAGCCTGAAAGAAAGACCAAAAAAGTAATGACCAAAAAAAGCCCATTCACTACCATTTAAAAGATATATATTTGAGAGAAATTAATACTATTTACAACATCAAAAGGAGATCAACAGTAAAGACTTTTAATTTCATACTAAATATATTACTATTTTAAATAAAGGCTGCAAAAATCTTTTGAAAAATATGTACTCATCAAAGAATGCTAAAAAAAAAAAAACTATCAATTTCCACAAAAACATCAGGCAGTGTTTTCAACACTGATAACAATAATACATGTTTCTTGAAAACCAAATCAGCATATTAAAATGATTTCCGAAGGATCATGTGACACTGAAGACTGGAGTACTGATGCTGACAATTCACAGGAATAAACATGCTAAAAATATATTAATATAGACAACAGGGTAACACTTTATTTGAAGGGGTGTGCATAAGACTGACATAACACCTGTCATGAACATGAAGTAGTCTTTATGACTGTTGTCATTAAGTGTCATCCGGTAAATTATGACACTTTTAATGCAAAGTTGACATTGTTTAAAGCCACAATCTGTACTTTTTCGGCTTTAAAAATAGCAAAAATAACTGTATCTATGTTATATATTTCTATTAGATGTGTACTTACATTATCCCGACAGTTTCCACCAACTTTCAAATACGGAGAAATTTATAGTTTAATTCGAAGACACGGGACGTTACTTTATTTCCGTTTCGTCGTCCGTCTATGGCGTCATATAACCTTTGACTCCTCTATTTTCTCTAACTTCCTTGCGGAACCCGGTGAAACCACCAAACACAAAGGGGAACACTGGACTACCGCCAATAAAGCATAGAAAATGACGAAGAAAAAAAAGTAAGACGTATTTTTATGCGTGTAAATCACGTGCCCGCTCACGAGCGCTCACTCAGACGAGATGCACTGTCCCCCGGTGCTGCGCGCGCATATAGCGCTGCCCGTTCCGGTCGTCTCATTCAAATCAGCCAACTGTTGCTGTTAGCGAGCCGTGCAGGAGAAGCATGACACAGGTAAACATTGGGGTTGCATTTAAAGCTTCTGGACAAGCTAAATCTACAGAGAGATGCCGTATATCCGTATATTTTGTAAAAACGATGTCATGAGCTGAGCTGGTTGTCATTGACAGCGACAACAACTCCCGTGAGCCCACGCTCTTTCCTGACGTCATCAAAGTACGTCTTTGTTATTATGTGAAATGAGCGACCCCTGGTGGCCAAAAAAATTACATATTGTCCGTTTAAATTGTCTTTGTTATGACAACTTGACATTAACAAAGACAAAAAATGTCTTGATTATGACAACTTGACATTAACAAAGACAGAAATGTCTTTGTCATGACAACTTGACATTAACCAAGAAATCATAACCTGTCAACCTGACATCTTTATAACTAGTCCAACGTGTTCCACTTTACTTGAGGTAAGGGGAAATATTAATGACACTGTTTTTTGACAGCATTTGACAGTGTAATAACCCTTAATGACATCTTTATAACTAGTACAATGTGTTCCACTTTACTTGAGGAAAAGTAAAATATTCATGACAGAGTTATGGTGTCATGACGGCCAAAGTCAAAACCAACCACACATGACAGGGTAATGTAATGTTAACGCAAAGCTAAATAACTTCTTTAAGTTTGATAATTAGACCTGTTATGACATATTTGTGACAGGTTATGATTTCTTGGTTAATGTCAAGTTGTCATAACAAAGACATTTTAAACAATGTCAACTTTGCATTAGAAGTGTCATAATTTACCGAATGACACTTAATGACAACAGTCATAAACATTCATTAAGACTCCTTCATGTTCATGACAGGTGTTATGTCATGTTTATGACAGTGTCATGTCAGTCTTATGCACACCCCTTCAAATAAAGTGTTACCGAAAACGGTTATTTTAAATAGTATTATCATTTCACAAATTACTGTTTTTAATGTGACTACTGACAAATCACGCAGGCACGGGGCTATTCCGCAGTGGTACGACCCAAACCAGCCTAAAATAGTCCGAATATAAACACTTATTATAGGTGTACTGTAGTGATTCAGTACTTGTTCATTATTTAATTTTAGTCAATTTTGTACACACAAAAAAGTTACGGGCTGCAGATTTAAGCGATTTTTTTCAAAAATGCAGACTCATTTAGTAATTACGTGTTGCTTGGAAATGTGCAACGGTTCTGGTGTGGCTTTGTTTGGAACTGGAACCGTTTCATGGCATTTCAAGTTTAATGTAGAGACACCATACACTCTCAAGTCGTTTTTTTTGTTTGTTTGTTTCTGCAAAGTGAGACACACATTGTTAAAACAATATTTATGATATTATTGTAAATAATAACCTTTATGAAGCGTGCACTTTCTAAACTGTGTGGGCTCTGGACTTATCTCGCTTTTGACCTCCGCCTTTTTAATTCTGGTAACATTACGTTATCACCTAACATTTAGAAAATCGATTTTTGCAATTTGAGAATATTTAGAAGATAGAATCATGTATTTTACTCACTTCCCTGTTGGATTGACAAATAATAATAATAATAAAAAAACGCCCTGGGTGACTCACTGTGGATCTTGCGAATTTAAGATTGAATTAAGATTGTCACCAAGGTTATTGTGGTCAGGATTGTGTAAAACGTCAGTGTTAGTTTTCATAATGTATTTGATACATGACTGTGTAATGTACGCTATGTTTTAGGAATGCGTTTTCTTTTTTAGACCAGGGACTGGGGTTGCAAATTAGCCTATTGGCATGAAACCTTTTATGCAACACATTTACACATTTTGTTCTGGCTTTACCTATTGCAATTATGTATGTAATGTGCGCTGCATTGTCCCTGACAAATCAACGAATAAATAAAAAATAAAAATTATGCAACAGACGGTTCAAAGACGGTCAGTGTCGATGCCATCTAAGACAATAGCACACTGGACTGTAGAGTCTGTACAATGATCAATGAGTGGAACACACTTACTGTAGTATCAGATCCTCTGAGAAGCTCCTGTCTTTCACTCTGTAATTGTGTTATCTCTGCAGTCTGTCTCTGCAGCTGAGCTTTCAGCAACTCCACCTCCTGCAGCCCAAACATAGTGTTCAAAGTGTTTGGTTTAGCAGGTGCAGAATGTTATGTGAGGAAATCTTTAATGGATATAATGAAGAGAAACAGTGGAACTTTACCCTTTGCAACACTGTGACCTCTGAAGTTGAGCCCTCTGCTGATGGGACACCCTCAGCTTTCTGTTGGACACATACCAAATATTTCCAAATATACCAGTACAGTTCTACCAGAATATACCAGAAAAGTCTGTATTCAAATTATTAAACATCATCATAGACTGAAAGACCGATTCTTCGGATTTAAGAATCGATATCGTTCGACCAGAATCAACTAAAATCGAGAAATCATTATCGACAACCCCGCCCTAATACTAATATAAATGGCATTTTGGGCATTTGGAAGAACTGAACACACACACACATACCAAACTGGTTATTAGAGAGTCCTTTTCACCCAGTTGTGTCTGCAGCAGCTGGTTTTGTTTTTGCAGTTCCTCAAGTTGTTCTCTGAGCTGGCTCAGCTCCTCTGGCTGGAGTCCGTTCACATGGGCCGCCTCTGCCTGATTTCCTGTCTGCTGATTGTCTTTACCTACAGAAAAGTCATTTACTATGGATTTCTACTAAAATACTGCAAATACATCTCAAACAACTGATATCTAGGTGCGCTCACACCATGTCGTAAATGCTGTAACGATTCTGAACAGTAAAAAGCCTTCATGTGCTTGTAGAACTTATAAACTCTCTGAGAGAATTTTCTGAGAGCTACGACTTGTACCACACGAGCACTGCAGATTTAAGGTGTGTTCGACTTGAAGAGGTGTATGACATCAGATCATTTCGACATGGCGTGAAGGCAGCATTTGCTCAGTACCTAGTTTAAGTTTGAGGATGTTGTACTGGTCTTTGTGCTGCTGGATCTGAGATAGCTGCTGTGTCATGGTGCTCTGCATCTTTTCATTCTGGGATGTCAGCAGTGTCACTTGGTCCTTGAGCTCATTTATTTGAGAATCCTGCAATTTAAAGGGGATGAAATATAGGGGAAATAGAAGTTTATTTATAATTGAAACATATGCCTATTTTGAAATGATTTCTCTTCCTGTAAGCCTACAGAGGAAAAAGGAAGAGACAACCCACTTTTCTTTGGTCATTTATTAAATATGTTATTCATATGACAATTACTGCCCATATTTCAACCAAAGTGCATGAGGATTTACTTCTCTGGATTAAGATCCAGTAGGGCTACCTATGGCAGCAATTACAGCTCTAAAAAAAAAAAAAAAAAAAAATCTGTTAGTCTATTCTTCTTGATAGATTTTTTATCAAGTTACTTTTTTTATTTTAAGCTTGAAGGGATTCTTTCACAAAAATTAAGATGCTTTGGTTAAACCCCAGAGTTTAACAGTTGAGTTTTACCGTTTTTGAATCCATACAGCCGATTTTCTGATATTTAGAAGAATATCAGTAACCAGACAGTTTCTGGTCTCATCGACTTATGGAAGTCAATGAGACTAGAAACTGTCTGGATACTGAAATTCTTCTTATAAAAAAGTTAATCTTATAAAAATAATAAAATTGTCTCTGTTTTTGGTGTTCTCAGCTGGGGCCTGGGATAATATTCTTTTTCTTATGATTTTCATATAAAATCGACTGATGAAGTATGTAAACTGTTGTTACCCCATGAATAGCCCAAGGCAAATTCATACTGTTTTATATACACCATATAACTTAACATATCACTAGGATTAGTTTGAAACATTGTATTCTGACAAATGTGACAATGTGATAAATGTTGATGCAGTATATTTTTTATTTTTTTTTACCTGTTCTCTGATCAACTCTTTGTACTGGGTGACAATGCTGTCATGCTGTTCTAGTGTTTTCTTCACCTCTTCTTCCTTTTTTTCTTCCTCACTTGACTTAAGCACTGCTTTTGTTATCATTCCTATGAACAACAAAAAGAATCGCAAACATGAAAAATAAAACTTTTACAAGAACCAAAAATTCACATAGCACTTCTTTAAGGCAGAGAAAAAAAAGGACCGTTTAATTCTGAGGAACAGAGGGAGCATGGAAGAAAATAATGAATGAACATATTTTTGGTGCAAAGAATAAACAGTGGACTTCAGAGAAAGAAAAAAAATGCAATAATATTAAAAACACATAGTTTCTTAAGGATGCAGTTATTACTTCTCATTGTGCGAAATACAAGTTATTAACATCTGTATCCAGTAACTTCTAATCTGAAACATTTTGACCAGGCGATTGCCTTCTATTAAAGCTGAGCCTCGCCAGTAAAGATTAAAACCCTTGTTTTTTCCATTAAGATTATGTACATTAGTAGGTGAACCTTTAATGTTAGACAGGACACATTAGCATGGCTATGCACCCCTGGTGGTTTGAGGGACTACATTTCAAACATTTCAAAATTTATGACCGTGCACTTGTGACTGGATCACTGACAGATGTTAATAACAATGGAAAAGAGATCTTAGTTTGTGTTCAGGACTCCAAAACTAACCTTCTAACTCTTTAACAAGTTTGGTGAACTCATGATCAAACAGCATGTGTTCCGGGGTGGAAAAGGCTGGCTGAGGTTTCTGGGCAGCACGGGAATACAGTTCGTGTTTGGTTATAAAGCCCAACTTCTCCACAAAGTTTTCCTTCCCTATGCGCTTCTCAATCAACTGCTTCAGCTTTTCTCTGTGAAGAGTAAAATATATTTTGTGTGACATTGAGAGATAGTGTGTGTTTAATGACGGCAACACTTAATGACGGTACTGGGGGAATTGGTATAAAATGAGCTGTCAATTGTAATATGTTAATTTATGAAATAAAATATATATATTTTTTCTATTTTAAAGTTGTATTTATTCCTGTGATAGGAAAGCTGAACAAATATATAGGAATAATTATTGTTTTCAATCTGCTTTCTAAAAGCTTCAGCAAAAAATAAAAAAAGAGAGCCTGGCTGTGCTGTTCTGTTCTGTTCTGTTCTATTCTATTCTATTCTATTCTATTCTATTCTATTCTATTCTATTCTATTCTATTCTATTCTATTCACAAATTGTCAAAACCAACACTTACATGTGTGATGTGTTAATCTATTGAATACAATTTATTTATGTGCACATTAATTATCAAACAGTTCAGTCGTGGAAAATTTTAAGTCAGCTGACAGCTTTAGTAATAAGACCAAGAAATATGAACAAAAGAAAGCACGAGTGGAAATAGAAAATATGCATAAATTAAGAACATACTTGGTGTAATTCTCTAAGCTGTTGTCATTATAGTAGATACAAATCCCCAACAACAGAGCACACAGACCCTGAACCAGTCGCTCATCCTCACCCAGGTTTTCTGAAATTTGACCTGTCAGCTGATCACATAATTTAAGGAAACACAAAACAGTATCTGACAAACAGGTAACTGTTATAAAAAATGGCATGAGCCATACAAACCACAGACAAGTTTACACTTGCTGTACTCTAATCTGAAAATCCTGGTAATGTAATGTGGTTGCTGTGGTGTAATTTAATGCATACCAAGCTGCGGTCAGAACTACCCTTCCATACAGAGTAAAACAAAGTCGCTCTGTGAATCATTAACTAAGATTCAAACTTTTTATCATCGGTGTACCAATACATTTAGATTAGTTATACACTGTTTGTGTGTACGTCAACTATATAAAACAGGTGTGTGTGTGTATGGATAAAAGGATACAAAGGGAACATTGTCTTGATTGTGCAGGAAGTGCATGACAGCGATTGGACAGTTACTAATCCAGGTGCAGAGCAACATGAGGAGACCGACCTTCGTCTGCACCCTACTGCCCTGAACACAGAAAAAAAAACACAATTATACAGTCTTGATCACACACTCATACTGCCATACACATTTATAGTGAGCCAACGTACAACTTTAATATGGAAGAAATGAGCAAATAAATTGATAAAGAAACAAGTTACTTAACATTGTAAAACGTACATTTTAAGTCCTTTTAGACATTATTTCCAAGGTTCTCCAAATCGTATTTGCTAATTTCTGCAGAAGTACAATAAATAGCAAAATTCCAGATGGTTGCTTTCAGTCAGAACTTGTTTTTGACATGTTTTGCTTGCAATCAATCTTATCTGATCTTACATAAGATGTTTGTGACCAAAGGATTTTCCTCTAATTAGTCTACAGATAATAAATAAAAACTAGGGCTGTCAAAATGATTAATCGCATCCAAAATAAAAGTTTGTGTTTACATAATATATGTGGGTGCACTGTGTATAATTATATATACACACACACATGCTTGTATATATTTAAGAAATATTTTCATGTATATTCTGTATATAGATTTATATATAATTTATATTATATATAAATATAAATATTTTATATATAAATATTTTTTTCTTAAATATACATGCATATGTGTTTTTTATATATATACAAAATAATTATAAACAGTGCACCCACATATATTATGTAAACACAAACTTTTATTTTGGATGCGATTAATCGCGATTAATCGTTTTGACAGCCCTAATAAAAACTTAAAAGGATACTCCACTTTTTTGGATATAGGCTCAATTTACAACTCCCCCAGAGTTAAACAGTTGGGTTTTACCGTTTTCGAATGTATTTAGCCGATTTTCTGATATTTAGAAGAATATCAGTAACCAGACAATTTCTGGTCTCATTGATTTCCATAGTAGGAAAAAATATACTATGGAAGTCAATGAGACCAGTCTGTTCACTGAAAATCGGCTGAATACATTCGAAAACGGTAAAACCCAACTGTTTAACTCTGGGGGAGTGGTAAAATGAGCCTATTTCCAAAAAAAGTGGAGTATCCCTTAAACTTAAAAATGTTTGTTGGCAAATTCTATTCAAAATCTAGGAGCTAAAGAAAAACAAATAGTGTGCTGTTTGTTAGGACTAGTTTTGATTTCAAATTTGTCTGGTCTTTGCGCTGCTGGATCTGAGACAAAATCTGGCCTAAAAACCAGAGGAAACACTTTAGTTTAGAGTTCAATTCTCACTATTACCTAGGTGCTTATTAGGATGCATATTACTAGGATATTGGATGTTTATTAGTACTTATGAAGCACATATCAATGCCTTATTCTGGATGATATTCGACATCCCTTAAGGCTGATTCATTTATACTTCTGCGTCGTTGTCCGCGACGTTGTCACAGCGCTTGCGGTATGCGTAGAATTGACGCGTTGTTACATTTTTGGGTACGCCGAACGGTACGCCCGGTACACACACCCTACGGCGTAGCTACGGCGTGAGTTCGACACAGAAGTATAAATTAGGCTTTAATCCTACCCAATACCTAAACTTAACAACTACCTCACTAACTATTAATAAGCAGTAATTAGGCATTTATCGTTAATATAGTCATAGTTAATAGGGAAAGTTGGACCCTAATCTTTTTAAAATATTTTTTTAAGATAAAATGCCATCAGGATAATTGCAACAAACACAAATTCTGAAGTCTCAATGTAAAATGTGGTCTAAATACAAAGACAAACTTAATATACTAATTATACTATGCACTTACACTATCAACTCTACCATATAGTGTAAACATTTTAGAAGAGTAGTGTCATGTCAAATGGAACATTTAAAGCTACACTGTGTGATTTTTACCCCCATCTAGCGGTGAAAAGGTATATGACCATCCTGTGAATATTAGTTTCTGTTCCTCTCAATTCCGATTTCGTTTTAACTCCTACGGTGGCCAATGTAGTCCAAGATTAACATGGCTTCCAGTTCGACCTCGTCTATGAGTGTTAACTCAAACGTAAACACGAAAGGCGAAGCTTGAATTAAGGGGTACGTCCCTCTTTGGCTAATGTACTTTCAAGATGGAGTGGCAACATGGCGACCGAAATTAGAACCCCTTACCCATATGTATTTTCAATGGCATATTATACACTCACGAGAATACTTTATTACTTGAATGGAGTAAATATACATTAATGAGCACATACATTTTTGAAAGCACTAAGTGTTTTTAGCTAAGAATACACTAAAAGAGTTACACTGTATAGCTTTAACATTTTTACAACACAAAAGATTTCAGTTTTTCAATTACATTTTTTTTTTCAAATATACGTGATGTGTTGCCATTACTAGCCTCTCCACTTCTTGAAGAAAGTTAACCTGTGCATAAAGTGTTTAAAATTCCACATTTTGTATTTTTGAAGAGCTACAACAGCCAAGTACTCGCAGCACACTACATGACACTATTTTTCAGCGTAAACAGTGTGAACAATGCTTGCGTAACTTACACTTCCTTCAAAAGTTTGGTGCTGGTAAGAATTTATTTATGTTTAAAAAAGAAGTAGTATGTTAAGCAATCTAAAATATTGCAGCTGTTCTGTATAATATTTTTTGTCAGTACCATGATACTAATTTCATTTTATTAAGAACAGTAATTATTTGACTTTGAAACTTTTATAACATCATAAAAGTCTTTACTGCCATTACTGATCAATTGGAATGCATCCTCGATTAATGAAAGTATTACTTTCTTTCAAAAAAGTTCACTTCTGAAAGGCATTCTATATTACAAAGTGGTTATAATATGGTGTTCAAAAGGGACTATTAAAGTTTCCATTCAAACACTATGGAGAGGGTTTTATTTAAAAACATCAGCGTCTGTAAGGGCTAGCTTACATGAACTGTTAGTTTTAGGGGTTAAAAAAAGGCATAATGGAAATTTAAAGGGTTAGTTCACCCAAAAATGAAAATTCTGTCAGTATTTACTTAGCCTCATGTTGTTCCAACCACGTAAGATTGTCCCGTTGAAATAAAGTCG
Organism: Cyprinella venusta; assembly: GCA_038021265.1. NCBI lineage: Eukaryota > Metazoa > Chordata > Actinopteri > Cypriniformes > Leuciscidae > Cyprinella > Cyprinella venusta. The sequence continues at coordinate 24,715,822 of CM075866.1, forward strand.
TTATTTTTGTTGTTTTTTGCGCACAAAAGTGTTCTCGTCGTTTGATAAACTTAAGATTGAGCCCCTGTAGTCACTTGGACTATTTTAACAATGTTTTTAATGACTTTGAGGACAAAAAGTCATTCCCTCAAGAAGCCTATGGACTAGTATGCAGGAGTGATCTTAATATCTTAAATATCTTAATTTGTGTTCCAAAGACGAACAAAGGTCTTACAAGGTTGGAACAACATGAGGGTGAGTAAATACTGACAGAATTTTCATTTTTGGGTGAACTAACCCTTTAAAAGTAACTTTTCAACAAGATAATTATCAACAAGATAACTAACATGTGCATAAAAGCAATTTGCAAAAAGCAAAACAGGAAAGTACTGGGCAGCAGAAAAAGCAATCAGGAATAGTTCTGAGAAGAGATGCACCGGTGTATCGGACGATTTTTTTTTATCAATTTAAAACAATCTGCATATCGGCTGTAGAAAGAGTTCGATACAACAAACCGATGGTCTATGAATTGCGTTGTATAATGTCTGTTGCATAATCCGTTTTTCTTTGGGTAAAATAATTAAATAAATGCCAAAACAAAATGAAATCTGTATAAAATACAGCAGCGGTTGACAATAAGGACTGCCATCAGGCCAGTGCTGCATCTTCATGAGAATGTATCCTTTCCACGTGCTTTTAAGCCTTGCTAATTTAAATATTCGTGTGTGAAAGAGAACTCAATTCTACTTAATGTTTGAGAAGTTTTGTGTGCACATACATACAAAGCACGTGCTGGGAAAGCTGATCAAATACTTCGAGTTCTCTTTCACTTTTTCGAATTCACTAGGGCTGTGAAACGATTAATCGCGATTAATCACATTCAAAATAAAAGTTTGTGTTTACGTAATATATGTGTGCGTAGTGTGTATAATTAATTTGTATATATAAATACACACACATGCATGTATATATTTAAGAAAAATGTGTTCTCAATATATCAAATATTTATATATAATATTAATTATGTATAAATATATATAAAGTATACACATGCAAATATTTCTTAAATATATACATGCACGTGTGTGTATTTATTTATATATACAAAATAACACACTACACACACATATATAACGTAAACACAAACTTTAATTTTGGATGCGATTAATCGCGATTAATCGTTTCACAGCCCTAGAATTCACACTAGCTTATACCAAAATGTCTGTCTTGGCGAGTATCCTAGAACCTAGTCAGTTCTGTTGGAAGTCGGTAACGCTTGTGTACCAGTATATTGGATCTGTGCAGCTCTTAGACAGCAGCACAGCAGGAATATTAGGCTGCTTTGAGTTAACTCTTTCACCACCAGCAACTTTTTTTAAACAAAGTTGCCAGCTACACCAGCATTCTGTTCTGTTGTATTTATGCATTTATGTTGGCACATTTATTGTTAAATGGATTCAATCCACATTCAAAAGAAATTATTTATGCAGCAATAAACTAGTTAGTATATCTTAATGTAATATCTTAGTGGTGAATACTCTATCGGAATTGGCCAGTATCGGCCAAAATATGAAATATCTTATCGGTGCATCTCTAGTTTTGAGTGAATATTCAGTCATAAACTCATTGGACTTAGCAGCCACCTGAAAGGGGTGAATAACAGTACAGATTTCACAGAGTCCGAAACTTCTGTCTCTTCCAGAAAAAGCCCGAAAGACCATAGCATGCAGCCAGCAGTTGAAAATCAAACGGTCAAAGCCAGGGCTGCCAGGGTCAGTAAGGGAACACAACAAACAGGGCAGACACAGCAAACAGAAGGAACACAAAACACCTAATGAACCCCCATTGTGGAAATGAGGCCAAGCCACACCATCACATTAAACTGTCCACGCTCAGATACTCACCCTCCGGTCAAGCTTATCACCCTGCAAAAACCACAGCACAGTTCACTTTGATATTCAGTGACAACCACAAGCTACCATTCCCATACGAGTTCAGTGTCCCAAATCTTGGGAAACCTAGCCTAGAACTGTTGAAAAAACAGCTTAGACCAGCATGAACTTTTAAGATGGACGAGGCTGGTTAATGTTGGTTTGGTGCTGGTATAGTGGGTGGAAAGCCATGCTCCTGGTTGAAAAAGTTGGTCTTGATGTTTAGCCTGAGAATAAACTAGCAAATCAACACCCCATGGAGTAGATCAGCAACAAGGGGTGTGTGATATTGACAGAAAACGATATCAAATTCTGATAATTTTCTGACTCTCTTTATGACTGATTCATTGAGTCATTCGTTCATTTGTCGATTCGGAATCGGAAAGAAAAAAAAAAGCTAATTTATTTAGGAACAAAACACCACTGAATATAGCTCAGAGACACACCAGTTCAAGAAACAGAACAAAACGGACAATATTGACAATATGGTGTCTAAAATATAAGTTAATTTTTAAAATGTAGTGATAATGATTTTATACAATATAGTGATAAAGATTTTATACTTACTTGTATGATATTGCTTAACTATATCATAACTAACGCACACCCTTACCAGCAACCAAAACACAACATATCCTTGTCTTTTCAACAGACAAGTGTCCAAAAAGACAGACATGGTAGAATTACTGAGGCAAAAACAATAAAAACTCCAAAAAGTTTAATAGCACTGACTATCATTAATGACCCCAATTAAACCCAAAATGTTGATTAAACAAACATTATAAGTTTGAGAATGGGTACCTGGGACAGGATGTTGGTGCACTGCTGCAGAAGGGAAACGGGTGGCTTGCCCAGACTGGTGGCCAACTGTACCCGCAGTAGCTGCTCTTTCTGGGTGAGGTTATCCTGCAACGCATGAGCCAGAGCCACAGCGGCACACCAGTTTGACAGAGAGTCTGCTGAGAACAGACCTCCACATAACAGCTGTCCCGCTGAGATAGAGTTAGCTGAGGGACAGAGACAAGAAACAATATTAAAGTATAATCTGTCGATTACTTTACCGGTTCATTAATCATTAAAAATTATCCATTATTTTAAACAATACTATTCCTTATCCTGCCCAATGCTGTCCTCCAAAAAATGTGTAATATAAAGCCTATGGAACCATATATAGTGAATGTCTCTATGTAGGCTATGCTGTACATAATAAGCAAAAAAAACTACATTTTAAACCTAAAAACAACTGACTGATTAGTATTTTAAAGCCAAAATTAAAACGACTAAAAAAATAATAATAAAATAAAATGAAAAAAAAAAAAAAAAAGCAGAAAATGTTTACTATGAGGAACACATTCACTTGTATGACCATAGTATATCACTAATGGGCTATTCCAACATTAGTGCCTTTACTGTTACTGTTCTCATAAATATGATTACTTGAGTTACATGTATATTATAAACTACATTTAAACTACATTACATGTATATGTATAACTACATAAACTACATTACATGTATATATAAACTACATTTTAAACCTAAAAACAACTGACTGCTTAGTATTTTAAAGCCAAAATTAAAACGACTAAAAAAATAATAATAAAATAAAATGAAAAAAAATTAAAAAAAGCAAAAAATGTTTACTATGAGGAACACATTCACTTGTATGACCATAGTATATCACTAATGGGCTATTCCAACATTAGTGCCTTTACTGTTACTGTTCTCATAAATATGATTACTACATGTATATTTTTAAACCCATACCTAATTTCTAACATTTTTTCTTTTTAGTAAATGTAAAATTTTAGTCAGAATTATTGCGCTCCTATTCTACTTTGCTCCGTCCATTTGAAATCTGTGAAGTTTAATGATGACTGTTGTCAGAATATGCAAAATGGAAAAACTAGCTGGAACTTCTAACATTTACAGATGAGGATATAACCAAAAAATTTAAGTTATGCGCTGAGGAAATGCGCTGTGCCAAAGGCTTTAAACACTAACAGACGCAATGGTAACACTTTACAACAAGGTTCATTAGTTAACATTAGTTAACTTCATTAGTTAGCATAAACTAATAATGAACAGCACTTATACAGCATTTACTAATCTTTGTAAACGTTAATTTCAATATTTACTAATACTTTATTAAAATCTTGTTAACATTAGTTAATGCGCTGTGAAGTGAACTAACATGAACAAACAATGAACAGCTTTATTATTATTAACGAACATCAACGAAGATTAACAAATACTGTAACAAATGTATTGCTCATGGTTAGTTCATGTTAGTTAATACATTAACTAATGTTAAATAATGAACCTTATTGTAAAGTGTTACCGACGCAATTAATCAATAATCAAATTAGTTAACCTATTTAGATATCCAAAGTGCTGGTGCGTAACTATATGGCAAAAAATATGTATGTATACATGTATGTTACATGTAATTCTAAATTTATTTGGTAATTACAGGTGACTACACAGAAAATGACATAGCTGGGTCACAATTTCTGGACAGAAGAAAAATGTCTTCCTGCTGTCACCATGTATAAAATAAGTCCAACTGAAGTCATATGATCCATGAACAGTCTGCACCAACTAATGGCATAACTAAGCGACTAGTCTGGGGAACCCTTACCATCTATAGTGGAGGGCAGCAGTGTGGCTACAATCTCCCCTTGTCCTTTATGGTTCTTGTACAGGAAGCATTGGAAGCAGTAAAGTACAGCACAGCGGAGAACAAACGGCTGTCTCTCATTCACCATTGACATTAGAAGAACCACAATTGCAGGCCTGAAGAAAACAGCCAACAAGTTCATATTCTCAACTCTTTACCAGAAAATACTTTGATTATTGTTTCAAAAACAGTGCAAAGGACAAAGCAGACCTGGGTGGATTGGATGGTGCGTTAACAGATGCAAAGTAGTCCTGATTCACTTCAGATCCACGTATGACCTCAGACACAGTATTGATGGTCTGTACATGAAAGACAAATAGAAAAAAAAGTTCAAACATTTCAGTGGTACATTGAAAACTGTAAAAAACTATACAACTTCTCCATTGTTCTCCATGTAAAATGATCTAGACAGAGGTTTTTAAACATTGTGTGCTTGACATGGTATTCTTAAAACACGCATTTAAGCTAAAATAAGATAAACTTGCTCAATACCTAGCCATTTTTCCAAACCACTGCCCGTGTTTTGCATTTTTTCAATGCAAAAACGTATTGTGTGAATGGCCACTTTATAAGGGCTCAATAGAGATCCACTTCTTTGAGCAGTGGTCTAAATATCTAGTTATCTACATTGGTTGCAATAGTAATGACACATGTATCATTGTGTCAAGTGGCTTGAACAATTAAGAGCACATTTTGAACATTTTGCTTCTGTTCATGTCTATTATATGGAGCTGTGCAATATAATCATTTTTGATGATCAATCACGATGCTGAACGATTCTGCATCGATGCATAAAAACAAATCGATTTTTAAAAACTGTGATTAAATAGGCCTATTGTGCACGGAGATTTCGGAAGTTTTACCTTATATTTAGTGAAAGGTAAAACTTTTCGAAATCTCCGTGTAAACAATGCGTGACATAGATGCGCGAGAAATCACTTCCGGTGTAACGTCTGGAGACGGTTCAGTTCGGTTTAGTTGGACATCTGATTCAGATCAGTTCGACGGCTGTTAACAAGGGGTAAAAACTATATAAATACTGTTCGTTTTCTCAAACCGCTCGTTTCGTGTCTTAGGCCATCAATGTGTACTTACATTCATGAGTCATTAAATCATGTTTAATTTTGACTTCTCTGTGCATGCTCTTTGAGGTGTACCGAGGGAGGACCCCCTCAAGCTCCAGTGTATGACAGACAGACAAGAACGATTTGACCAAAAAATGTCAAAATTGAAAATGCTGTGGAAACAAAGACACCTACATCTTGGATGCTCTTGAGGTAAGCTAAAACATATCAAAAATTAAATTAAAAGTGAACTATCCCTTTAAAATACGGTTCTGAGAATAATCTGACCTCTGTGAGGATGTCTGCAGGAACACCTGTGGCCATGAGGATGGTGCACAGCTGCTGGAGGAGACCACACTGGAACATGGCTTTCTGACAGCTGGCAGTAGCCCCTGGAGAGTTCACTGGAGAAACCATCACTCGCACCAGCTACAGAGACAAAACACAACTAGAGATTTTAACTCGGCACATAACAAACAAAACAATGCTCACTGACTTGCTTCTATAATGTGGGAAAAAGAGGAGGAGGGGAAGAAGTAGTAGTAGTAGTAGAGGAGAAGTTTACAGCAAGGTCTTATTTACTAACATTAGTTTAAAAATGAGCAAAAATCTAGTTAAATCTACGTTTCACTGTTTGTTCATGTTAGTGCATTAACAAATGTTAACAATAATGCATTTTAATAATAATGTAAATAGTGAAATTACCATTGACTAAGATTAATATATGCTGTAGAAGTATTGTTAATTGTTAGATCATAATATTAACTAATATAGTTAAGTAATGTTAAATTAAATCTTATTGCAAAGTGGTACCAATAATATTTAACCAATCATTTAATCTGTATAAAAACATCCAATTTACTGTGGATTACATATTAAATGGATTCTTCATTTCAGACCTGCAGCATTAGATGGAGGTTGGTGACCTTCTGCGCCGACCAGCCAGAGTTGTCATCCCCAACCTCAAACCAAGGCTTCATCTTTTGTATATAAGAGCCTTCTTTGAAGAAATTCTGGTTGGAGCTATTGTTTTTCAGGAGGTTGAGCAACAACAGGAGACAGTCCTCCACCACAATACCTGTGAGGTCAATAGGGAGTTTAATGCACAATCTTGCCACCTTTGAAAATTCACGAGTGTCCTAGAATTGTTAACTGCATACCTCCATCACTAGAACCTTCCTCGGTGATAATATCAAGAAGTCTCTCAAATGCATTTTCAAAGGCCACAATTTTCTGAATTGCTGCGTTGCCTTTGGTGAGCTGCTGCAGCAGTAGGAGACCCTTAATGGAAAAAGGTCAAATTGATTAATTTAATTTCAACAGAGACTTCCCGTATGAACACTCATGGTAATGTAGAGCATTAACACTTACATCATTACGGATAACTTCTCTGGAGTCAGCTAGGAGATCCATTAACCTGGACACTCCTGCAGAGTAAGAAAAAAAAAAATCAACATTAGAAACTAGATATCGATAAAATAATCCAATAAACCTAAGTGACAGTGGACACAATATTTAACTTGACACAAATAAATAAAAGTGAATGAGGAATAGAAATACAGAGGTCACATAACACTGAAAACATGCCTTTCCATTTGCGATGGTAAAGTTTCATTTTCAGCAGCCATTACTCTTCAGTGTCACATTATTCTTCAGAAATCATTTTAATATTGGTGATTTGGTGGTCAAGACATTTTTCTATCAATGCTGAAAACACTTGTGCTGATTCATATTTTGTGGAAACTGATGGTCAAGAGGAGTTTGAAGGAGAACTGAAGTTCAAGCATCAGAATGGGGAAGAAAGGTGATTTAAGTTACTTTGATTGTGGCAGGGTTGTTGGTGCTAGAGGGGCTGGTCTGAGTATTTCAGAAACCGATGATCAACAGGGATTTTCACGCACAACCATCTCTAGGGCTTACAAATAATTGTACACTGGTGGTGTAATGGTGTGGGGGATATTTTCTTGGCACACATTGGGCCCCTTAGTATCAACTGAGCTGAGTCTGACCATGCTCAACATTTATGACCACATCTTCTGATGCCTACTTTCAGCAGGAAAACACGCCACAAAGCTCAAATCATCTCAAACTGGTTTCTTCAACATTACAATGAGCTCGCTATACTCAAAGGGCCTCCAAAGTCACAAGATCTCAATCCAATAGACTAGAGCATCTTTGGGATATGGTGGAACAGGAGATTTGCATTATGGATGTGCAACCAACAAATTTGAAGCAACTGGAGGATGTCAATATGGACCAAAATCTCTGAGGAATCTCTTAGTGTTAAGTTTAAGTCAGTAAAAATGTGTTAATGTAGATTTAACCTCTGTGCTGAATATTGTTTACGATTTCACATGACTGTTTACTAAAAGAAAAGGGGGACTCTTAATATGAAGTTCCCGGAAGTGTGGTTGTTGTTGTTTGAGCGGTGACTGTGGTGGTGTAACTGGTGATGTGATTGAATAAACGAGGATTGATTCTAAAGTGTATTTTTTGAGTAACATTAGCACCTTGTTGAATCTATGCCACAAAGAATTAAGGCAGATCTGAAGGCAAAAGGGGGTCCAACCCAGTACTAGCAATACGGTTTCATATATATATATAGCACTTACTTACTTGACATGGCTGTCACTCTGAGTCTAGACATATTCCAATCAAGTACAAATGAAAGTCTTTAACCACTAAAACCTACCCTCAAACCACATATTTACTTGTATGGCTGCCTTGATTTTTGTGAGTGGCACATACTCAGGGATTAAATGAACAAAAGGGAACTGCAGTTTTGCCATGCCACTCACGTTCAGTATATATTGGGTGTTATATTTCAAGCAAGCAGTGCAATATCAGCAGATCCCCAAAATTTTATTGACCCTCAATGTTGCTGGTGAAATTACCTGCTTAACTCAACCCGAGCAGCTGAGTCTTCAATCATTTTCATATTTTTCCTACTCCATTCTATTTTTTATTCAATAAAAAAAAAATAAACCTTGCGACATGTACTCCGATAGAACTTGCATTTGGTTGCCCTATTGTTTGCTTGATTGCTCTCCTCATTTGTAAGTCGCTTTAGAAAAAGGTGTCTGCTAAAAGATTAAATGTAAAATACTTTGGTTCTAAAACCCCTTTTGGTATCAGGAGATAGGTTTTTCACCAAAAATGAAATTTCTGTCCTCATTATTCTGTCAGAATAAAGAAAGTCTTATAGAAATGACTTTGGAAAAACGTGAGGGTGAGTAAATGACGACAGAATTTTAACTTTTGAGTGAAGTGAATTTATGTGGGGCTTTTGTTTCAGAATTTTTTATTCATAACTGAGACCAGTTTAAATTTAAGGAGAATGTGTAAGTCATCTTTTTTAATTGTGTTAGTCAATTGGTTCACATTTGTGTCATACAAGTCAACAGATTCTGAAATTAGATGTTTTTTTTAGATATCTCAGCAAATAAAATTAGCTAAACGTGTAATTTAATACATAACAGGGTAGATAAAAAATCTGACAACCGAACAATCTATACTGGCAAATAGTTCTAAACTATAAAGCCCCTTTCACACAGCGCATTGATCCTGGGAAATTGCCGGGAATTTGCCAGAACGCCTTCTGTGTGAACACAAACACGACCCGGGATTGATACCCGCATCGATGCCGGGTTGGGGACCTAGTAACAATGCCGGAATCAGTCCTGGAAAGCGCGCTGTCTGAACAAAAGCCAGGACCAATGCCGTAAGGGGCATGTCATAGTGACTCTGTTGCTCTTAGAAGAAAGTTTGTGTTCGTCATCAACAAAGAAAGGTCGAACAAATGTCTGCAAACTGGAACGAAGCAGAGACCAGAAGCTCCTCACTATCCGCGCTGAAGGTGTGATCATTCAACAGCTGTGGAACGGTACATGTTTACGACATGTGCGTTACACGTCTCATCCTGATGTCATGTGTCTTTCCGGGATCTTTACGGGTTGTGTGTGAACGCACTCACAGATCCTGTCAAATCACTGGCAGTGTGAATGAACCGAAATCAAACAATCCCGTGACAAATGCCGTGTCACATTATCTGTGTATTTTCCGGAATCTCTGTGTGAAAGGGGCTTAAGATAATTACAAGAGCAAAATACATTTGACTCACCCATTGGGCTGACCAGGATGATGCCTTGGACCTGAGCACACTGGTTTTTCAAAAGTGCAGTTAGGAGCTTAACACCTGGCCAGCGGACATGAAAGTCAAACTCCTACAGCATGGAAAACAGTCAAACAACATCAGGAATAGACGTCCAAAAATGTGAAAAAGACAGTATAGTACAGTTTAAAAAAAAAGTATAGTTGGCAGTTTAAGCTTACCTCCAACAGCGTGAGGAGCAGAGTGACATTTTCTGGTTCCTGGACAAACTTGTCAGTGAACTGAGCACCCAAATCATCCTCCTGCTTTTGCTGGTTCTCCTCTGAAAGAGAAAATGTGATGCAGAGAAACCTGTTCTTTATTGTCTTTACTTTTACTTTCACTATTATTTTATAATGCAGGGAAAACAGAAAAAGGGGAGATATACAGAACGATATGGAAAGTATTATACTAAGAAGAAGAAAAATAAACTTTTGAGCTAAATCTGATCACACCATAAAATTGCAAAGAGCCAGAAAATGTACTATTTTCAGTACATAAGTTATCAAGCGTCCAGACGGAAGAGCAGTGGAATGTGTCTGCTGACAAGAACTGTATTAATACAAAGAGGGACAGAAAAAAAAGCACATCAACCCACAGGTTAGGACATTGGGCAGTGGAAAGGGTGAAAAGCAGAAAAATAAGTAAACAAACAAACAAAACCCCACACCAGTTAAAGCTTAACCTCTCCCACACAGAGTAACCTTTTTTTACACTAAATATTATTAATACTAGGACAATTCTCGGTTCTATACTGACAAGACTTAAGCCTTAAAGGATACCAAAAAACAGTTTGACAAGTGCAGTTATCTTTCCTTTTTTTTTTCAAAGGGACATTTTATTTTTATTTCATGGTGTCTTTATTAAAAATAAATAACTTGAGCATAACCTAGTACACTATACTAAATAACAAGTACGCTATAAAACTAATTATTATTCAAAAATTGATTAATTAATTGATTAATTACTCAAAAATTGTTATTAACAGTTTCAATTTTTATTGTTTATTAGTACATGTTAATTCTCTTTCATGAAAATGAATGAAGATTATAATTAACAACAACTAAAATATGCAGTAGCTCAACTTTGATTGACCTACTGTGCAAACATAATGACCAACTGTCAGTAAACAGAAATCAGGCATTGATTAAAAAAAAAAGAAAGGTTTTGGATAATTTTCTTATCTACCGACCAGCAGCACAATCTGCACAGGTGTTATTATTTCAATCAACTGGATTTGGGTTCTTTCATTTATACAAATCATCCCATTTGGACATCTAAACAACATTTTAATACTTGAGAATGTTCAAAAACAGACTTTTCTTAATTTAACAGAACTCTTGTGAGAAGAACAAAACTGCTAGTGTCATTATGCCTTACAGGCATCTAAAATTTGCTGCTTTAAGGAATTAGGAAAATGATTTAGGTCCAGATCACTGAAAAATTCTCAAACGCAGTGGATATATTCTACGGGGGTTTCAAAGCATGGATGGGCTAGTGGTTAGACAGCATCATGCACAAAAAAGTGCTTTACCTTCCGATTCATCTGGTGGATTAAACATGGAAAGAAAAAGGAGGAGGATCAGATATACAATATTTCCCAGCTCATCAAACAAACTGCAGGAGGGAGACTAGGAACAGACTGAAATGAAGTTTGTAAGACCAATTTAAAGAAAATTATTCATTTGGGATCAAAGAATAAGACATGAATCAGCCCAAGACGCTTATGGACATTGAAACAATTAAAATCCCAACATGATCATATCTGAACTAGACGAAATCAAGAATATAACCTTAACATACCAGGTTCTTCCTCTTCATCATTGCAAACAATATTGTACAAAGTGTCCAAAGCGTAACCTAGGATTTCAGTGTCTGACCTGTTAAAAAAAAGAGAAGAATTTAAAGTTTAAACCCAAAGCCCTTTCACGTAATATCAACAAAACACAACAAGACCCATCTTTATGGTAAATGTAATATTCTTTTGACCAAAATGTGAAACATACCGGTCAGTCTGTAGTATACGAACCAAATGGTCCATCGCCATATTTCCAACCTCCACACGGTATTTCTGTAATTAAAAATCTACTTGACACATGTTCAACAAACAACTGAGTTATGTATAGGCTATATTTTCAATAAAAAATTCCCTTTGAATTTAACTTCTAGGAGAGAAGTGAAATTCCTGCAACCAGTGTTGTAGTACTCGAGACTCGGACTCGTCTCGGACTCGAGACCATATTTTAATGGTCTTGGTCTTGTCATGGACTCGTGTGCATTTGGACTTGGAATTGACTCGTACTCGAACATTTTTTTTTTTAGGACTCGGACTTATACCCGAGTCCACTCGAGTTCAATTCAAAATATTTTTCATGATTATTAATGTATGTTAATAAAATATTTCTTTAAATTGACTGACACGCCCAGTGATTGGTGATTTTCTAGTGCGCAACTGCGCATGACAAATTGTAATAAAATTACTTTTAACACCACCTACTATGTGGCCTTTTTACCCTAAACTGATCAGATTTTTTAAACTCTAAGTAAATTCAGTAAAAAAAAAGGATTTCTGTAAGTAAATTAGGAAATCAACCCTCACTGGTCTCGGTCTCGACTCGGACTGGACCGCCTCTGGTCTCGGACTCGACTCTCTATGGACTCGGTCTCGACTCTCTCTGGTCTCGGTGTCGACTCGGACTCGAGTGAGGTGGTCTCAACTACAACATTAGCTGCACCAAAAGGAAATGCATAATGTTTCCGAACACTCCTATTTCAAATCAGTTTATGATGGCTTACTTATCAGGATAGGAGGAATTATTTTCACTTAAAAAAAAAAAGCACACCTCACATCACTTTCAAGGCATGTTTTTAACAGTGAAACGAACACAGCATGTACTGGATTCCTTCTGTTTTGATATTCTATTTACTGTAATACCACCTATGCATTATAAACAGTGCCAAAAGTATACAGGCTTTTGATAAAATGTGCAATATTCCACAAAATAACACCTGTTCACAATATCACTGTGCAACTCCCCATAGAGGATTGTTATTTTAGTTGCATAGTAACATTCCGTAGGGACTAGGCTATATCTAGAAGACTGATGCCACTTAATGCATGTGCTTGAAGTCCGCCTGTAGTCAATTCATTTTTAAAACTCATTTTTGATCACCATTATTACATATTTAAAAGGTTTTTTTCCCGTAAAAGATGTATGCCTTAAAATGTTGCCTTCAGATGCTAGCTTCTAACAATCAGCATCCTTAGAAACTCTTTCAAGAATTTAGAACGTCAGTGGAGAAAGGCATTCATCATAATGTCGTAATATTCATCATACACCCGCTATATTCCTAAATCTACCCCATTTTTCATATCAATAGAATAAATATCGAGATAACCTGGCTTCTCTTGAGACTCCCTATGCCACAGCACAGCATAGTAAAGATATGCTAAAGCCCGGCGGCACGTTGACCTGATTGGTTACAAAGTAGTTTGTGAAGTCAGAAACACCAGAAATTTCAAACTGACTTTAGTTCGCTGCAGTTTTAAGGAGAAAATACTCAACAAGGGATACAATTATTGACTACAGGAGGACCTTAAGCAAACACGTTAAGTGGCATATTGATTGTGCATTTGCACATGGTTTGTCTTAAAGCATATTAAAAACAGCATATAGACATATAAAAAACATTAATAACTTGATTTTCACCAGATTAGGCGTTTAAGAAAAATCTTTATGTAGAAATATATTAAAAGCAATAAGAAAAAAGATACTCAAAATTCCTACGCCAATAAAGAGGTTGTTGATCACTGTGGCAAACAACGGCTTTTAACTGTGGCTATAATCACTATATAGCAACATCTCTTGTACGTTATTGCTCAATTACATCAAGCTTCAATATTATTGAGCATAAACTGTACACTCAAAAGTGCGGAGTCTATAAGAACGTTTGCAAAAGAAAACTTATGCTCACCAAGGCTCAAAAATACAGTAAAAACAGTAATATTATTAGAATTTAAAAACTGTTTTCTATTTGAAAATTTAATTTAATCCTGCGATGGCAAAGCTGAATTTTAGCAGCCATTACACCTGTTTTCAGAAATCCTTCAGAAATCATTTTAATATGCTGATTTGATGCTCTAGTAACATTTATAATTATTAAATGTGATACATTTTAAAATCAGGATGCTATGATGAATAGAAAGTTTCTATTTTATTTGACAGAAATCATCTATTGAGACTATTTATCAATGTATGCATGTGTCCTTGCTGAATAAAAGCATGACCCCAAACTTTTAAATGGCAGTGTATATTTACAACAGCTCAATAACAAACATCAACACACAAGCATTAATTGCTGGTCACCTTGGACAGAGATTTGAGGGCACGGACAGCATCTCTTCGATCCTCTAACAGGGTGGATGAAGCCACACGATCACACAACTTCTGAATCTGAACACACACACACACACACACACACACACAATAACGGTTGGCAAATGCCTGGTCAAAGTTACATTATCCCTAAAGAAAATGTAGTTGGAAACATCACAATGGTAAAAATAACACTTTGCAAAGACGATAGGTAACAAACCAAACATCATATTTCACATCAAGGTTCAAGCATAAACACTGTTTCATTTGGAAGTGTCATTTAGAAATGTTTTGTAACACTAGCTCAAAGGCTATACATCTAACGTTAATCATATTCATATTTCTGTGCACAGTATATAAACTAACGTTATGGATCCGAAAGCATTATCTAACGTGTGTCATTGACTTGATAAGCAGTTGCTTTTAGCTGCTTATAAACTGTATTCATTTATTTAGTCTCAAATAAATTTATTTGTTTTTGCAGTAATTAAACTCACTGTTTCTGCTCCAGTCGGCTGTGGGCCTGTTGGTTGCCCCCCCATTACTCCCCTGAGGAAATTCATCTTTCTATCTGTCCACTGTAGTAATATTTTAGACGTTGGTCTACAGACAGATTAAGCGTCAGCTAAACGTGAGATTCCAAATGACAGGTAGAAAGTAAATGTCATTAAAATCAGCAGCTGCCTGATGTTGATCTCTCAACACACCAGCACCCAGCCCGGAACTGTCTACGACGCGCATGCGTAGAGACGTGGCGATACGTGGCTGACCAAAGCGTCAGTGACGGTCTCTTAAAGAGACAGTTACAGTCAAACACGGTTGACTCTAATCTATTCTTTTATGTGTGTCGCTGTCGTAGCTTTACAAATGTAAAAAAAAAAAAAAAAAAAAAAAAAAAAAAATTGGAAGAACTTAGATCTATTTACCTGACTGTAGCCTATACGTTTTGGGAATAATAAATTTAGTGAAAGAATGGAAATATGGCTTTTTCCACAAAATTTCTGTTCCTACTTATTCAGAATTATTACCCAGAAAATCATAAACTTGTAGTTTAAAGGCAGTATTTCACCAAATTGCTCCTTTTGTCATCACATTAAAGAAACAATTATAATCTTTTTTTTTCAGTGCAGTGTTTTGGATGGACCTCTAATTTAGTAAACAAAAAAACAAAAAAAAGAAAACAAGATATGTATCAATAAATTGTCGTTAGTGACTCTTTGAAAATAGACCCATTTTACATTGTTTAGTTATTTTATTGCTGTTAATTGCACAATTTTACAATCATAAATCTAATTTTTTGACGAAAACACATTCTTTTGGTATTAATTACAAGAAAGATATTGATATTTGAAGTACTTCATTTCAGAATTGTATGTATTGTAACCCTCAAAGAATATTTTATTGTCTAAATTTGCCCAAATCTGTTATTTGTTACAAAAAAAATAATAATAATAAAATACTGATTATTCTTTCTTTTATTAGTCAAATAAACAGACTGGAAGTGCTGCAAGATTTTGCACGACACAGATTTCTGTTTATTGTATGTCATGTTTAACACACTGAAATCTAATGAAAGTGAAATAAAAATACAAAAAAAAATAAAAATAAAAATAAAACAAAAAATCCCAGTAAAAATAAACACTCAGTTGCAACATATTTTACTCATACAAATATGCAGTCCAAAGAAAAGAATTTGGTAACCACCTGCTAATACAAAATCATGTTCATGTTCCACCAAAATAAACTACATCTATAAATAGAGCATCTATAAATGTCACAATAACTGCAAGGAAACCAAAGGAAATATTTCGCATTAGGATTAGAGGGTTAAAAGAATGATTAAATGATATGAACAAATGAAACAAATCAAAGTCTGATGCATATTTTTTGGGTTGAAAAGCACAGTTATTTGACCAAGCCCTGTGGTGTAATGTCCTCTTTTTCTCTCTTGTGATCCAAACATTTAAAGTATTTGGCTGATTGAAGTGCTTGAAGTCTAAATAGAAAGGCCATTGTGGCATTTATTTACACAGTAATTAAAACGTTCCAGGTCCCGAACTCCAAACACATAAGAATTAGGTAGAGTGGATGGGGAAAGAAGGCTCTATAGGCAGGACATATTGGCATACTACTTTCTTCCAAAATCTTCTAAAAGTAAATGCATCTGCAACCAAAATGTCTTTTCATAGAGAACAAGGTGTCCCCCAAAAAATGAACAAATAAAAATAGAAATGCAATGTCCCTGATGAGGATTGTCCTAGAAATACTGCAAATAGTGCAATCTACCTGACAAGGAAGACATTAAACATCAAAAATAGCGCTACATCAAACTGTACTTACAAAATCAGTGCAAATTTTAGACTAACACTGCAAAATGAAATCAGTGCCTACTGTAGGGTTCCTTCATGAAGAATGGCATTCACATGTTCCTCATTAAGACCAAGGCGAAAATGGGTGTGGATATCAATCATATATATATGTGTGTGTGTTTTGTGTTTATATATATATATATATATATATATATATATATATATATATACATATATATATATGAAGAGTTCAGATGCAAAAACCTCTAAATGCCATTTGAAATTTTCTTCTAAAATGACCATTTTTATCAAGCTTGTATATTTAAGTTCAGTAATTTCACTTAAATGACAATTAATAGGTAATATTCATTGCCATTTAAGTGAAATTACTGAACTTAAATATACAAGCTTGATAAAAATGATCATTTTAGAAGAAAATTTCAAATGGCACTTAGAGGCTTTTGCATCTGAACTCTTCATACACACACACACACACACACACACACACACATAGAGAAGAAAATGCCTTCACTTCAGAAGGCCTAAACTACTAAATGGAAGGATTTGTTTTTTTGTTTCTTACAAAATGTTCAGAAAATTAAGTCTGTTCCATGTGTCTGAAAAAAAAAAACATTACAATAAGCATTTGGACAGTTTTTCTAATCAGTGATATTTAAAATGTTATTCGTTATAATAATTTCAATAAAAAATGTATGCAAAACTAGTCAGTTTGGGAAAGTGAGAAATACACCAGCCATGTTTCCCGGTACCCTGTATAAATCTGTCATGTTTTAATTAAAAAAAAAAAAAAAAGAACAACAATGCCTAGGATGTAAAGTGAAACTCATGTCATAAATTGAGATTAAAGATATAAAAACTGGGCGAAAAAATAAAAATGAAATTTGATAAAGTGCCTCTGCCTTAAGAAAAACATTCAGCATAAATCCAAAACACCTTTACACAAAAGCTTGGTACCTTTACACTTAACAATTTCTTCTATTGCTGCTCCATTCACTAACTCAGGCAGAAACAGAACATAAAATGCTGTCAAACATGTACATACAAAAGACCAACACAAACAGAATAGGAGAGAGGACACCGTCTTGTCTGCACTCTCACGGTCTTTCAGAACACATAATTAAAGCCTTTCTTTTTCTTCTTTTTTGACAGATCAATACATTTAAATGAAATACTGTTTCTAAGCGCCTTCATGTAGCCTTTACCTTATTAATGAGCTGATTCGTGTAATTTCCTAAATAGTATTAAAATATAAAAAAAAGAATTCTTTCAATCTGCATATTTTACACCAATAGCAACTGGAGGGTAATTAGTATGAAATGGCAAAGAAATTCTAACGGCACTGAATACACCTGACTTGTTTCCCCATCAAGTTTGTAATTTTTACCGATTGATAAATGACAAACCAGAGGATTTGCAGCACAATTCCAATTTAAAGCGACTCGAGTGTTTTGAGTCATTAGGTTGTTCAAGTTGTTGATCTGTTTCACGTGAAACAGCTGTGACATTCCGAAGGCAAAAATCCAAGTGTACAACATAAGGAGTAAGGAAATAAAAAAGTATGTATATGTTTTAACATAGACTTCTCAATATCATAATAATGAACATCGTACTACATCCGAACAACAAGGGGAGCTTCTCTCAACGCCTCTGAGGAGCAAACCGGCCCTCACTTGAAGCCGTGCCTCGCCCAGAGGCTATGCCTTGTTTAGGTACGGTGGCGACCCGTGAAGGTGGGCCTCTGCCGTCACGGTCTCGCATCATGCTGCTTCCGGCAATGCCACGCGGACCTCCTGGACCACGATCACTACGCCTTGCTTCCCGACGATCATCTCCACCTCCACCACGGGTTTCCCTCTCACGCATTGCCCTCGTCTTTTTCTCCTCCACGTTCAGACGTACCTCGCCACGGAACATGATCGGCTAATCACAAAATGACATGTGGAGTCAGTTATGAAATATTCTCTCAATACCACATCTTTACACCTGAAGAAATGTATTACAAAGAAAAGTATAGGGATGCCCGATTTATCAGTGCCATTCAACAATGCCAAAACTAGAGTTTTTTTTGTTTGTTTGTTTGTTTTTTTTCCATTTATCATATAGATTTTTTTATTGACATTACATACAGTTGTGTGGTCAAAAATGATGTCCGGAAGGGATATTTACACAATATTTGTTTTTAATGACCCTAAAAGTTTGATTATGCTATTAAATATGTGGAGTTTAACTGGAAAGAAGATATTTCACTGACTGAATTATTGGCATAAAAGGCAAACTACAGCTTATGATGGAATATAGGTTTTATTTCACAAAGCAAAAAAAAAAAAAAAAGAAAGAAAACAAGCATAGAAAGACAAAAAGCTTACAGGACAAAGCATTATTTAGTGTATTATTTTAGTATAATTTATATACTACTATTGGTTTTGTTTATATTTAGAATTTTATTTTATGCTTTTATATTATAGTTTTAATTTTCCCGGTAAAAATCCAGTAATTTAGTTTTTTTTTTTTTCATTTTTATTGTTGTTTTGAAAGTCTATATAGTTTTAAGTATTCGTTTTTAATTTATTTTAGCTGAATTTAAAACGAACGTTTTTTTTTTTTATATCTTATTACAAGTAAAGATTTTTTTTCAATGGTTTTAGTTTTAATTAACGATAATAACCCTAACTTTGACTAAAATATAATCAACAACTAATTTCATTTTGATTCTTCCTTTTTATTATTACAGCAGCCAGTCTGAGCATTGCTCAATAAGTTTTGCACATTGTGTTTTGTGTAATTTCTAACATTCAGGGCCCTTTTATTGCTGCTTGCAGCTTTAATTCAAGTTATACCTTTTTGTTTAAGTTTGTGTTGTTTGGGATCTTTATTGTGTTAAAAATTACAGTCAATATCCAGACAGATTCTTCAAACTTGCCTTGCAGTGCAAAATTAAATTGGAGTTTCCTCACAAGTGTATATCTCATCCATGACTTTGGAAGTTACTTTGAAGTAGTCACATATAGCGGTAATGCTCAACCTAGAGACAAAACGCTCAGTAGTCTTCTTTGACAAGCCCAGAGCTTTACATTCTGGAGAGTACCTGTCTCACGGTGCTTTGCAATAAGATAGTTTTTAGTGTTTTATTTAGTTAAATACCGGGATAGACCACTTATAGGTCATCAGCCAAAAGACGTAACAGTGATATCTTATTATTTATAAAATACGTCTTTTGTGACAGACAGAATTTTAAAATCAGTGCATCCCTTTAAAATAACACTTTAAATACATTCACCAAAAGACAAATACTGTAGCTTTCCTTACCTTGACTCCTAAAATTCTTTGCACCGGCTCAGAATCATCAAAGACAACAAAGCCAAAGTTGGGAATCTTTCCTCCAGTGCCTTTGGTGTTGATTCGTAACTCAACAACATTTCCAAAAGCTAGTTTGGAGAGACAACGAATAATCAAACACTGCATGAAAATAGGTGTATCCGGACCAGTATACTCCTGTATACACTGCTGAAATTCGGAAGAATCCAGGAGTATAGTGGCCGGATATGTCAAATTCCATGGGTCCGTATATATCCGCATACATCCGGAATGATACCAAATCGGATGTATGCTGTGGACGTATACTTCCGTGCTAGAGCCATTTGTTGCCATGGCAAGTAATCCCATTGCAGGAAAAATTCACACCTTTTTGCAGGAAACATTCACACCTTCCTTTTTGCTTTCCAACCAAACTGGATTGGTTATTCTTTTAAAGCCTCTCCCAACACCCAGACCACTATTGGAGGACAGGACACATTGAAAACCCAGTAAAGGGACTTTATTGGTTACTTTTAAACACACCCCACCCTAGGCCTTATAGCATAGGTGATTTGATTGATATTGCTCAAATATATACCAAACCTCCCTCCCCCAATTTTAATATATTCATTAAAATATAATAATTTTATATATATATATATATTTTTAACACACAAAGAACAATGGGAAAGTCTGAAATTTTTATTAAGGTATACAACACATTCCAAATAGCATTATAAACAAGCATTACAGAGGAATGGGGGAACAAAAACAAGAAAAAAAATGAAGTAATAACATCTCAAAGGAAGAAAAAAAAAATCATGGACATTACAAAGAAAATAATAAACATACATTAAATAAATTGTTAACTTTTTATTCTCGTTATTTTTTTTACCCAATCATTTTAAAGGACAGAGATGCAAAGGAATAAAGTACACAGTAATATAAAAAGGAACATATATATATATATATATATATATACGTAGATATTCCAAGTAAACAATATAAATAAATAGAACATTACAGAGAGAGCATTATAAACATACATTAAAATGCAAACAAGTAAACAAAATAGAGATAAGCAACATGGACAACAAAAAAGGAACAAATATACAAAATTAAACGAGAAAAATAAATCAGAAATTAAAGTGTAGATAAAATATTATTTGAAGGTTCTTTGCAATGCTCGTCATAGTTTTTCTTTTCTGGGCCTTTTCAGGCTGAGCCAAAAAATACTTCCTCCGCAAAGTCTCAAAATACATCTTCCAACCTGCCAAACATATCATAAATAAATGTAATGGCAATAAAAATAAATAAAACAGAGGACAATAAAATGATTACAACATCTTTAAGATTACCTTTTACACATTCAGGGTCCACGTCTGTCAAAGTTGACCTTAATTCTTCGAAGAGGTAAGTGGTCACAGCCAGATTATGTGATGAATTTATTCTGGGGGGGGGAAAGTTGCAGGTATCATTAATGAAATTCAGTTTTGGCATTCCAAATCCATATAGTAGTACATTAAACTAACATTTAGGCTATAGTATATAAGAAGCAGTCTTACCTGGTTTGTGGATTGTACTTGTGTGAGTTGTTCTCTGAATTATGGAGGCACCTTACAGATTCCTGTAAAGTTTGAAATTAAAAAGCGATTAAATGGATTCACAACCTTCAAGAAACACAAAACTGAATTTTCAGTTCGAATAAGCTGGCCATCACAGTAACCGCAAGAGACAAAACAATAATTGTAACCGAACTATGGTTTACAGCCACGTTATAGAACAATAACTGGTACTGGACTTACCGCAATGTTCAAGTCATGTGCCCTTTTTTATTCTTTTCGAAGCGTTGTAAGATTCTTCATGTAACGTCAGTCTGTGCTGCTCCCACAGCTGTGGGGAATGTGGGTGTGATCATCCTCATAGTTATCCACTGCATTACTGACTCTCATTGATGCATCTATGGAAATATTATAACCATAAACATTTTCTTACATTAGTAGCTACTTAAAATAGATCATGGAGAATTAATTTATGATGGCACCCATAGTTAAACAGAACAGTGTGTGAGAAAGATACATTAATTAAAAACGAAACAGTATACACAATCCCCTAACTCGCCATAGGTCAATATCAATATCTGAATGAGAGATGTAGCTATATGAGTGAATATTCATTCATTCATTCAGACTCTTAGGTCAATATCACAAAGTTAAATAAATAACATGTTATATGTGGGCAATAGTAATCATGCAAGAGTCATTGTATTTTGTTTACGGCTCGTTAACGTTACTGATCTTAAATGCATTTATAGAACTGACTTCACGAATCTAAAGTTAGGCTAACAAGCAAATAACAGTTAGGTAAGTTAGCTTACCTGAATCTGACAACCTATTCAACACCCGGCGTGACTTCTTTATTGGATCATCGTGGCCGTTGGGCACTTCCAAGTTTAGCGCCTTCCGCGATTATTGCCTCCGGTGCTCCTCGTCTTTAGGTGGTGGGTGTAGCTAAATCGTAAAGTGCACCACAACAACACTCTGACCGTTTCACATCATGTTCGTAACACTGTGGGTTCAATTGTTCTCTCCTCTTAATTCAATTGTTATGGCAGCACCTAACTGAGCATTTACTTGACATATTTTACCGTTCGTTTCAAATAGCGCAGAATTCACAGATCCCTCATGAGCCGGAAGTTGAAGTCCTTCTTAGACGGGAGTAAGATAACAAAACGAATGGCGTCACCCTTAACATAACATAACAACATAACAATGGCGTCACCCTTGTTGTCGTGCAAAATAAGGTGAATAGAAGAAAACTGTTTCCAAACATCGAACTGTTCTCTTTGCTTCGGGAAAGAATGCTGTAATCTTAAACTATTTTTTCTCGCGCTTGAAGCAATACACTATTGGTTGCACCTCCATTACGTCACCACATTTGTTGTGTTTATGGTTGGGGGTTGCCAGATGCCAGCAAGGTTTTCCAGCCCAAAACCTCGTCAAAACCGGCTAGAATGCACAAAAAACGCCAATTTTTTTGCCTTGTTTCTCGCTATGGTTTCTCCTTTAAACACATTATAATCATTAACTAGTTTTAAAATGACCCATTGGTCTGTGTACTTTTAAGTCCATTCGTTTTTTCATTTTTTAACCTGTAACTGAAAAACGAAAAACAGTTGTATTTTAAAATGCAAAGTTGAACACCAAAATTTGAATTTGAAATGCAAATGAAATGCTGCATTAAAAAAATAAATAAATATATAATACACATTGTATAATAAATAAAATAAATAGGCCTAGATTATAAATATCTATTTTTATATAATAAATAAAAAAATAAATATTAACGTATTGTTTATTTTGGCCCTTTATGAAACATTTAAAATATTCACAAATTAATATGAAAAAAAATCGATTTTACTGGTTTTCTAAGGCCAAACCAGAGAATGTCTAATAGAATGTCCATAGTAGATGGGCTCTGGCCAAACCAGAAAAAAAAAGAAGATGTTTTTGTTTTAGGCTTTCTTTTTTATAGGCCTATGTGAAGTTAAATATCAAAGAATTGTATATAAAGAAAATAAAAAAGTTTGTGAATATCGTTCTTCACCAGTCTAAAAACGGTGATGTATGAATCTACAGATATTTTGAGATCTCATATAATGGTGTCAATGCAGGCAGTTCAATAACATTGTTGAATATTAAATTAAATGTCCCCAACTAAGCAAAGCCAATGGCAACAAATGTTATCTGCAATTTGTAAAACTTCACAATAAAAATTTAGATATTCTGAAATGTTTGGTTTATTTCCCTGTATTTTTTATTTCATTAAATATTCAGATGTTTTTGTGAACATATAATCATGATGTTTATTTTATCCTGTTTTTATAAAAGAATATTTGATTAGGATACTTTTTTTTATACAGTGGTTTTAAGGCCCTGACACAGGCGACATAAGCCAACCCTTAGTCATTGCTAGTTCTTTGAAGTCGGTTTTGTGTTTCAGGGCCTTAAGAATTTATTTATTTTTCTGTACAAACAACTTGTTTGCTGTAGACCAGAGATAATTCTCAATCCTGAAGTCCCCTGCCACTCCTCCCTCTGAGAAAAGCCAGCACCCTTAGTGTCAGTCATTAACATATGAAAGGTCTTCACACCTCTCACACCCAGCAGTGTTTCAGCTGTATATGTCCGTGAAATTTCACGGATTCCTGTATATGCCCGCGTATGTGAGGTTTCCGGGTTTGTCTGGAAAAATACTGTTCCGTGTTACTCTGATCCGCTTTTTCCCACATATATCCAGCAAACATCAAATTGCACAGGAGTTTACCATGCCCGGATATTGCCGGATTTGAGTCTTTTCATGCAGTGAAACGTGAAGATGATTGATTCATAAATATGAGAGAACAAGGATCAATGCAATGGTTACCTTAGCAGCGTTTCCACCGCAGGAACTAGGAACTTTGGGGTGGTACTCTGTGTGTTTACACCGCAGGAACCAGGGTCTAAATTTAGTTCCGTGTAAAAACTGCCCCCCCCCCAGAAAGTCCCTGCTGGCGAGGTAGTACTTTTTCAGAGTTCGGGAAATTTCGGGGTGGGACTTGAGCGCTGAACATGCTGATTGTTTCTTACCACTTGTTCTTTCTGCCCGATGGCGCACGTTCGTCCCATCCATCTCACGGTCAATGTCCGCTGATAACAAACGTCTACTTTTATATCTAGCATTACGAGCTTTCTGAATACACTTTGGGTGCTCATTTCTTTTCTGCCGTTTTGTTAATTACCTCGTTAGTAAACCAATCACACACAAAAGCAGCAAAGCTTGGATCTCCTCCAAACAAAACTCAAAACGCACTCAAAACAAACGTGCAGACTGGGAGGAGCAGTCTCACGCAGTTCAACGTCACTACATAATCTTCCCACCCCGGACTGGTACTTTAGTCCGGTAAACGCAGTAAGCAAGCGGTATGGGGCAAAAAAAGTTCCTGAGACAAATAGTTCCTGGTAATTGCGGTGGAAACGTAACTCATGACAATTTAAACAACTTACTCATGAAGAAGTCTTTGAGTTCAATCTCATCAATGTCATGAGGGAGATTTCCGACAAACAGCTGATGACTGTCTGGATACCGGACAACCCTTCTGCTGTCCATTTCACTCGACTCTTCGCCCCTTCCTAAGTAACATACAATTTACTTCATCAGCTGTCGTTATTAATGGCTATACAGGGACCAACAACAATACCAGTCTTTCTTTATCAACAAACAAAACAGCTACAACACATATTCACAATGGAAAGGCATATTTACCTTTATTTACAAAGCTGAAATGTGGTTTCCCAGTTTGAGATTCGGAAGATGAGATGCCATCTAATGAGAAATATATATATTTTTTTCAAATAGTGAAACTGAATCGAATCAAACCCTAAATAAAATTAAGTTGTATGGAAGCATTGCTTTATAAGTATTCTATTCTAGATTCACACCAGATCTAGGCCCTCTTGAGGTTACTGAAGGTCTGTCACGGATACGCTGGTCACGTGGCCGGATTGTAGCTGACGACACCTCTGGCTTGGTCTCAACTCTGGGCTGATAACAGTAAAAATCAAGATAGTATGCAAATGAAACATGGTTCAAGTAATGCTGGGTCAACAGCATTCTAGTAAAATAAGAAAGAAAGATGTGAATGCAATCATATGGGGCTACCTGTGAGTTTGGTGCTTTAACAACATGTGGTTGACCTCCAGAGGATGGAACAGTCCCACAGAGAGGCAAATTTTTGCTGGTCACAGAGGCCCAAGAAGAAGTCTGCCAGAGACATCATCATTTTGCACCAGCATGACTTTTCAGAAATGGTAAAAATATACTACTAGTACAAATTGTACTGTGCATTCTGAATGTAAAAATATAAATAACATTGACACCTGTCAAATTATCAAAATACCTCACAATTTTAACTTAAATTACCTACATTTTAGAAATGGCACTAAACGTCAAAATTTACTTTAGGTGGTTCTTGAATGTGAGGTGGTGATTCCATAGGAACAGGAGACGGTGCCTTCTCCTCAAACTCCTCTACAACCTTCTCTTCTGCCTTGAGTTTTGGCTCCTCAATCTTGGGTTCTGGGGCAACTTCAGAATCTAGTTCCATTGATGCTTCCTCGTGAGCTTCTTCCACACCATTGTTACAGCTGAACGTGAAAAAAGAAATGGATCAAAACCATTAGACAACTCCTAAAATCAGAGTTTCGATTTACAATTTTCAAGATATTTACACAACAGCACCATAATGGACTGAGAATCATCTACAGTTATAGTCCAAGTACGCTTTCATTTTAAGAGGAAATGTGGGTTACCTCACAGGATGGGGTTCATAGCAGTTTGCATTACTGGGGCTGTCCTGGATGGGTTCAGGTGATGGCTGCCTGTCTTCTGGCTCATCGTTCTCTTCTTCTGACTCTGTCCCAGCAAAACATTTGTTTAAGTAAATCGTTGAAAAAATAAAATAAATAAATAATTGAATGAGCAAGTACCATCCCCTTGCTTTAAAAACATCTAAAGTACTCTAGCTCTAAAGGAACAAATTCACAAAATACAGGTGCAAGATCTAGGAATTTACCAGTGAAAACTTGTCGGTGACTTCTGCAATAGTAACTGAGTATTTCATGCCTGTCAGAACTCAAGTGTTCTGTGTGGTTGAGTTTTATCTATAAAAAGCCAGCCTTCACCGTTTACAGAAGATCCTTGTCATCCATCCAAATAAAAATAAAGTTCCATCCCAAATTGTATATAGTTACAAACAATTTTAGATATAAGGAATGTCCTTAAAGGTTTTTTTTTTATGTAGTGTGACTTTTTGTCAAGGATTTCGAATACGGACATCTTTGTGGAGACATTTTTCCATAGGGTTTACCAGGCTACACACACGCACACACACGCAAACACAAAGACATTCGTGATGTATAACAGTAGCCCTCAATCGGGTCATGGGGTCTATACGACCCCAATGGACTTTTACTTAATAAAAAAATGGTTCCCTTCATCTCAGTGGAATAAGATTTTGAGACGTTTCATACATTTTCTATCTATACTCTCACAAAAAAAAAAAAAAAAAAAAAAAAAAAAAAAAAACTGGGCTTGATTCGGTTGTTCTGAAGGTATGTAAAAAAATCTTTACACTTCTGGTCTTCAGGGTCAATATGACCCCACATTGAAATGAATGGGAAATGTGAAAAAAAAAAAAAAAAACGAAATATATTTTCTTCATGTTTAAAAAAAAAAAAATCCGGCATAAATCTGAAAATTTTTACACAGAAATGAAGGCCTAGTTCTAGAGCATAAATGCAATGTATCATAAAAAAATAATATTTCATATGCAAGCTAATGGTGTAGTTGAGGAATTGTGTGGTATATGGATACAAAAGTACTTTATATCTCCAAAACATAGCATTAATGAATAGATGAGAAGTAAACAAAAAAAAAGATATATTATTTGTGTATGATTAAAAACGTATATTTTTTGTACAATTACTCAATCAATTGTTGGGGTTGTATAGACCCCAAAGCCCAGAAGTGTAAATAGAAAACAAAAACCATTTGAAGGTTAAGTGCTTTTAATTGATAAACTTTCACCACACTTTAAAACATATCTTTAAAACATAAAATTATTTTGGTTTAGCAAAACACATAAAACCACGTTCAGACAGACAAAAAAAATCAGATTTATTGGCCAAGAGGGTGATCAAAAGATTTATAAAGGTTTGATCTAATATCAGGGCTTGACATTAAAGCTTGTCCGCTTGTCCAGGACAAGTGGATTTTTTGTAGGACAAGTAGAAGAGAAAATTGGTTGTCTGACTATGCTCAGACCGCGCACCAGAAGTTCTCTTTCACGCTTGAACGAACATCAACAACACACACAAATAAGCCAAAATATCATTTGTTCGAGTATCTTCATAACATAAGAGTAGTCGTATGATGGACATAAAGAGTTGTGACTCGTCAGAGAATGAGGCACGTGTGAGATCCGCGTCTCTGTCCACAGCGGCTGCTCTTAAAGGGCCAGCTACCAATAAAGCGTACTGTCAGTAAAGTTAATGAAAGAACAAAGGAAACAGAGAAAATTACTCACTGCTCTTGACTAAAGAACTTGTGTAGCTTTAATAATGAGTATTCTATATATAATTTATGCAGCGCAGACTGTTTGATAACTTTATTCAATTTCTGTATATGTCCTACCTGTTAGACAGTTAATTTTTATCCAGACATCAATGGCTTATTGATCATTATAGGTGTTATCTATCATTTAGTTGTTATTGCTAATTTCAGAATTATCACTAATCTGTGTGTGCATTTGGTTTAGAACCAAACAAGTTGACTCATGAAACCATTTGTTTATTATATCGCAATCACATATCACAACTGCAATATTGACCTCAATAATTGCAATATGACATTTTCCCCAAATCGTGCATCCCTAGATAAAATTATAAATCTTTACCCGGACAAGTGACTTTTGGGCATGGACAAGTGAAACATAAATTTACTTGTCCGAAGGACAAGTGCCTCAAAACGGTAATGTCAGGCCCTGAAAATGAATGTATAATTCATTTAAAAAAAAAAAAAAAGGTTGGACTTATGGGTAATTGAAACTAATTTGTTCCTGATATGGAGAGAGATTTTCATGTAAAATGTTAAGTTAAGTTTCTAGTTCCAAGCTCAAATAGAGTAGCAGGGCTGAGCTATTGAATATTGCAAATATGATTGCTTGTTGCTAGGCAACTGCATACCACATCCATCTCAAAAAAACTAGACAAAATATGAATAACCACAGACCATTTATGCACGCAAAGGGTGAAAATGCAGATAAAGTTCAGAATCCGATTGAGCAAGAATAATAAATGTAGCTGCAATTGGAAATCATTGGGGGCCAAGCAGATAAACAGGTAAAAGTGGAGAAAATGACTTAGAAACGTAACAGTCAGAGCAGCTTAGCCAAAAACAATTGGGAAGAAATACCAAAGTCAAGACATGTACCGCTAATACTTTTGGATATGAGGGGCTGTAGTCTTTTTAATACCAGTACATGTAATCATCTTTAATTCTCAACTAACCTTCATCAAGCTCAGCCTCAGAGTCCCCAAAGACCTCATCTTCATATCGGAAGATATCGTTGTGAACATAAAACTTGTTTGCCACAGAACCCTAGACACCAATTAAAAAGAAAAAGACTTTCAGATTAGTTCACCCACTGGCTATACAGGTGAAGTAAATATAATGCATGTCAAATATTCTGACCATACTAGCAAACAAAAGATCAAATTTGTTCTTAGCATCACGGAGAAACATTAACAGTAGATGCTACAGTAGAAGAGTAGAACAATAAACAATTAATGAAATGTATATATATATATATATGATGCTGTTTTTTAAATACAGATTAAATGTTTTATGATACAGTGAAAGTTTTCTTGTCGCTGTTTAATAAATGTTATCGCACCAGTATTTTAGGCTTATATTTGTCACTTACATTTTCTTAAAGTCACCATGAAATCAAAATGAACTAATCTTTTTTTTTATGGCATTACTTTATATATTGCAGTATATTTTATAATAAAAATGATTTTTTGAATCTTTTTTTATTATTAACGTGCCCTCCTCCTCTTTTCTCTGATGACCTGTGGACTGGATTGAGGGCAGGACAATAACCGCTCTCACTCACATGATATCACAACAGTAGCAAATGACAATAATCCAATCAATTCCAGATCGACAAAATTAAGTCCTGCCCTACATTTTGTATCATTCGAGAAGCAGTTTCACTCAGGTATATGTCAAAACAGGGAAGACAAGTTAACTTAAATATATATATATATATATATATATATATATATATATATAGTTTGAATCCAGTGTCTTTAACTTCCCTTCCACTATCACAAATTCAGGGTCTCTAATGAATAATGTATAAATGTGGTGGTGTGTAAAATGTAAAAACTAATTGAATATATGACCACTTTTATTTACATTGTCAAACACAAATTTTCTTAAATAAATAATATATAATAGATAATAAAATAAATTATTTGATACAGGCGGCTATAAACCATTCAATGCCTTTAAAAATATCTACCACACTTTTTCAAGATTGCTTTTCCAGGAAGACAATGAACCCACTGAGCTGGAAAGCCAGAGAAACAACGTCATGTTAAAGGGATATTCCACTTTTTTTGGAAATAGGCTCATTTTACCACTCTCCCAGAGTTAAACAGTTGAGTTTTGCCATTTTCAAATCCATTCAGATGAATTTCTGATATTTAGAAGAATATCAGTAACCAGACAGTTTCTGGTCTCATTGACTTCCATAGAATATTTTTTTCCTACTATGGAAGTCATTGAGACCAGAAACTGTCTGGTTACTGACATTTTTCTAAATACCAGAAAATCGGCTGAATACATTTGAAAACAGTAAAACCCAAGTGTTTAACTCTGGGGGGAGTTGTAAAATGAGCCTATTTCCAAAAAAAGTGGAGTATCCCTTTAAAGGTCTAGTAAGGGATTTATGAGGAACTCTCCTGAATATTCAAATCAACACTGAAACAAACAATTTTGTGAATATTTTGTTTGATGCCTGTTCTCTGTGTAAAAACAATATTTATATTTAACATTTATATATAAACAATATGAATGTTAGCCAGAGGAGAACTGGCCCCTGACTGAGCCTGGGTTCTCCCAAGGTTTTTTTCTCCATCCAATCTGATGAAGTTTTGGTTCCTTGCCACTGTTGCGTTGCTTTTGGCTTGCTTAGTCAGGGATATTTAATATTTAACAATATTATTGATCTGTGTTGTACTACTTTCATGTTATCACTGTGAAGCTGCTTTGATACAATCTGTATTGTGAAAAGCGCTATATAAATAAATGTGACTTGACTTGACTTAAAAAGGAGAAAAAACTAAGTGGATTGGATTGATCCACCGAGCACCAAAAGACTATTCAGCAAAAGGGGGCGTATCCGCTCATGATAGGGGAGGAGAGAAAAACAGAAGAAAAAGAGATGGGTGAGACATTACCAAAGAGGAAAAGTAGAGGAATGTAATAGGAAAAAGAATGGATACAATCTGGCAAGATCTAGAACTTGCATTAATACTGGAAAAGCTTTCCAGCATTGGAGAGGTTGCAGTGTATCTGTTCAATACATGAGTAACATTGGCTTTTGCGATTTCACAGAACCAAGATAAGCTGTTGCTGTTGAATCACAGCTGATTTATCCATATTTGCGCAAACTGTCTGATGCGACGACTGTCTGTGTTGCATAGCGTGTTTGTTATTTTTTGGGAGTTGATTTTAAAATATCAACAGGGTTTCTCAGAAATCACTTACTGCACATTTAAAGTCCTGGTGTGGCTGAGTCCAGAATATGTGGGTGTATTATTTGAATAAAGGCTGTTCCACGCATGATCTCTAATCAACTTGATTGGGCTTGAGCTGTTCTGCAAAGAAAAATTCCTGTGACCCTGGATCACAAAACCAGTCACAAGTTGCGCGAGTATATTTGTGGCAATTGCCAACAACAAATTGTATGGGTCAAAATGATCGATTTTTCTTTTTTGCCAAAAATAATTAGGATATTAAAGGGTACCTATTTTGGGTTTTTGAAAATTGCCCTTCATGTAGTGTTTAACATAGATCTAAGTGAACGAAAACATCCTGCAAAGTTTTAAACATGAAAGTTCATCGTATACAAAGTTATTGTCTCTCAAAAACAAGAGTCGACTCTGAGTCGCTGATATGAATCGTTCGAAGAACGATGCTTTTCCTTTGTCTGGTTGACGTCAACTTGACAAGTTATTTGAATAAGAAACGCCCACTTATTGCGCTCGGAGACGCTAGGGAAAACCGGAGCTCCAGGGGTGGCGGGCAAATCTGAAACTGGCCCAGGACGGGCCACCCTGCCTGGGCTGGCCAGGGAGGTCTGAGAGCATGGAGGTTTGGACCCACCGCACCTTTTTGGACTCTGTCGTTTTTCGAGATCTGGGCTTCGGAAAACAATCATGTTGATGAGACGCTGTGTTTTGAAGTGCGACGCAAAAGCGAACTTTTTTAACCTGCCAAGTGAGGAGTATTTGAAGACTAAGTGGCTGCAGTTCATATATACAAGTACTGCTGCTATACCACACAAGTATAGCCCAAACCTTGTTCTGTGTTCGCGTCATTTTGAAGATGATTGCTTCACAAACCTAAACGCTATAAAGTATGGATTCGTGAGCCGGCTCTATCCTAACGAGCTGAGGATCTGAAGTGTGTTAAATGAGGGAGACATACACAATATGCAGAGCAGTGGGTCTCGAGGACCGGAGTTGAGAACCCATTTAAGGTAATAAGAGTTCCGTTTTTCTGCACAGAGAATACCAATCACAACTGACTAGGTCATCTGACCAATCACCGCAGATTAGCGTCACGCAAAGGCGGGTTTTGGACAAAGGACTCGCTAAAACGATTCATATGGGAGTCGGTGGGCAGTTCAGGTAAAAATAAATGCATATTATAAGACAACAAAAGTGTTTTTTGTCATTGCATGCTTGTAAAACTGTTGTTGGGGACTCCCAGAACAATATTAGGAACATTTTAAATGCCAAAATAGGTACTCTTTAAGTCAAGAAAGATCATGTTGTTAAATAGTTGATTTAAAATAGTTGGTCTAATAACTCAGATTTTAAATAGTTGTATCTCGACCAAACATTGTCACATCCTAACAAACCATACATAAATGGAAATCTTATTTAGGTTATGTATAAATCTCAATTAAAAAATTGTGGTACAGGGTCACATATGTGCTTTGTGTAGATACATCTGTATCTATCTACACAAATGCTATAATTGCATACCTACTACATATGAACTTGTAGGTGAATACCTATGCAAATGTTTATTTGGTGTTAACACCACTACTTTTTGAACAAATCTGAAATGTACCTGCAATAATCAATTGCACAAAAAAAAAATCCTTGAGGTTTAAGGAGTCAATACCTTTTATGGGTACTGTATAATGCATTTGATTGTATGATGACTACATATGGCATGCTATTATTATACACACCTCTGGAGCCAGCACAAATGTCTGTAGGAATTTCCTCATGGGCTGTCCATTATTGGAAAGTTCTCCCATTACCTGGACAACCACACCATCACTCAGAGTGGCATGGGCATCCACATGCCGGATTTTTGTGTGGCACTCACTGAATTGCAGGGACATAACCTTCTTATGTATCTCCTACAGATGAGGGATACAGATGCTGGTGAATATCTTTAGAATTTGGATGTTTCACAGGTTATACATAAACAAATGACTAACATCAAGACTTACAGCTTGCCCATAGACTGCCTCTGAAAGCTTTCCATTCAAATCCAGTCCACCATGGACATAGGATGAGTTTCGTCCATAAAATCTGAATTACGCGAGTTTTGAATAATTTTTAGATAAAAATGCAATGACATATGAAGTGATAAAATTATCATTTTTATGGAGCATACCTGTGCAGAAAGTCTGGCGCTTTATTGAGAAGTGTGTAATACTGTCTCACAAACTCCCGCCCTACCAGCAGGGGACTGGGCTTCTCCATCACCATTTCTTTGCTAAAAAAGTCAGAATCTGAAGAGGGAAAACATATTGTTAATAACAATAGCAAGTCATCATCAAACTTTTTTTGCTGACTCGGGGTCCAAATATATTAGAAAACAAGATAATAAATACAACTAATAATAACAATAAGGAGCAAAATAAAACCCTAACATCATTAAAAAGTATTTTATTTATTTATCATCGTTTGTACAATCATTAACATTCCAAGAATGCTTTAAATGTATCTCATGTAATTTATTATAATTATGCTTACATGAGGGCTGTATACAATTCGTTTAAAAACAATGACAAAAAAAACCTTTCAACTTTTCTGTCAATAATGCTACAATCAAGATTATCTATACGAAATAATAACAAAAGATTTAGAATTATAACATCTCTGATCGAATTCTGTTAGACTAACGTAGAGAAAAATGAAGCAGGTCGAAATTAACTGAAATGGTTTATGGTTTATATATTTGAGACACTTACCTTTTCTGGGATTTATTTGATTTATCTACGTGATTAAATAAATAAGAATAATTATTAAGTCGTTTCAAATAATTATAACAGTTGTGTGTGTATGTCAGCGCCAGCTGCTTGAAATCACTGAGAGAAAAATTCCATATATGCTGTGGTATTAATGGAAATGCTGCTGTTTGGAATTGGATCCTTATTGTCTAACCCCTGCGATCTGGAACAAGAACCCCCGTCACACTGGCAACAGCCAATCAGCTTCTTACACTCGACAGCACAATTATGACGCTCCAACAACGCATTCCTCGGACCCCTGTCAACAACGCTATAATCGACACGATTTGTCTTTATATAAATAGCCTTAGATGGCTATATGAGAACAGGGTTTTAAGAATTCTTCATAAGACTTTACTGACCCATTTCATCGAAGATATGACAATTCTACGCACTACGTAGCATTTCCTTGTGTTACAATTATTATTGTCCGACCCATTTTATTTTTAAATTCACTGACACGATCCCATTTTTGGCTGTTGTTGTTTTTATTTGTTAATAGCTGTTTATACAGTGCTGTTTATAAATCACTTGGAAGTTGATATCTTTTGTGGGGGGTGTTGTGGCTGAATGTGATAGTTGAAACGCATCTCTAATATCGGTATGTTTTAAAAGAAGCACAATGCGTCATCAGGGAGAAATAGGAGACTAGACTATAGATATCACTACAAATGGTTCGTCCTATAGGGGGCACTTGATGGCTCAGAAAGCAGGAGACCGGTACTCCAATGAGGCTCATTCGGATCTCAAGTGTTGTTGGTCTTGTTACAGAAATGTCTACACTGAAGTATAATAATTGAACTCAATTTATTCCAAGTAATATTTTCTGACCCCCCATGAGTTCCGCACACGTAATTCTCTTTCCCACTCTATCTCTCTTTGTGTGTTTTTAAATAATCCCAATCTAGTAAACGGTCATCGGTAAGAAAAGTAACAACTATCATGTGACAAAACCGTGCACGTGTTCCAGCATTTACTTGGACAATAATTTTATCAGTTATATATTGACTTGAATTAACAATACTGAGGAAATGTGTTTATAAGAATATAGAATAACTGAAAATGGATCCATATGACCAATTAGAGACAACAGTCTTGCTGCTAAGTCCCTCCCATTTAAGATTTCCTTATTTTATCAAGCGTTTTCTACTCGTTCTATTTCTATTAGGTATAGGAAGGCAGTCAGACCATTTCAAGCTGCAAATTACTCATTGTAAACTTAATTAATCAGTGCTAAGAAGAATATTTTTTACTAAAGATTATTTTTAGTCAAAAGCTGGAAGACGTAAATCTCGAGTCAATCGTTTCAGGTTGCTTAGTTTATTTTAAAAATCCTAGAGATTGTACGATACAGAAATGCGGGTTATCTAGTGTTATTCGTGTATGCACCACATTCATTTCCTTAGATAGAGGGCTGATTCGTTGTCTTATGTAAAGTCTTATAATAACTGCTAAGCAATGGCTGGAACAGTAAGTCTAGAGCTAGACCCCATCTTTCTGAAGGGACTGGGGTACCTTCACTCCAAGAGCAAAGACTCAGCAGAGAAACTTAAGACCCTGCTGGATGAGTCTTTAGCCAGGGGCAGTGACTCCATCTATAGGACATCACTGAAGGTGATCAAATCACAGATGTATTTTTATGTTTGAAATCTAATTGTTAGATGTTTTAATTTGTGTCTCATTTTCCATTCACCAGGAAGTCGAAGTGAGCAAAGTGTCATTACCAAAAATGACCAAACAAGACTCCAAATCCTCCTCCAGTTCATCATCATCGTCATCCATCACCAGCAGCAGCGGCAGTAAATCAAGCAGCTCAGAGAAGACCAAAAAGGAGAGCGAGAAAAGATCTTTGGAAAAGGTTTTTTGCACTATTTATTATTGTAAATATGATATAACTTGAAAAGCTCATCCTAATAAAAGCTCATGATATTTAGATTAGGGTTGATCCTGGAGAAGGAGCAGAGCCGCCTAAAAAACCTCGTGTGGAAAAGCAGGACGGTCATCCCTCTCCGATTGCTTTTCAGACCAAGGACATTCCCATCCCAGATTTCACAGACATTGATGAAACCAATGCTGATGACTTTGCCATGGAAATGGGTCTTGCTTGTGTGGTTTGTCGGTGAGTAATGTAGAATATCACACTGGCCTAAACCAAGGCCTGGTTACCAGAAGGTTACTGGTTTGGACCCCACAAGGATCGTGATTTATCACCATTGTGACAAGGATGCCTGGTTTTGTGACCAGGTTTAAACTAGTCCCAGACTAAAATGTTTTGACTGAAAACATCATGCACTGATATATCTTCGAATATCATTCGAATAATGTTTTTTTCTAAGGTACATAAAAAAAAACTACTTATATATCTTAATTTAACTAAGGCCTAATCCTGGCTTAAAGGGACACTCCACTTTTTTTGGAAATAGGCTCATTTTACAACTCCCTCAGAGTTAAATAGTTGAGTTTTACCATTTTCAAATCCATTCAGCCGATTTTCTGATATTTATAAGAATATCAGTAACCAGACCGTTTCTGGTCTCATTGACTTCCATAGTAGGAAAAAAAATACTATTGAAGTCAATGAGACCAGAAACTGTCTGGTTACTGATATTCTTCTAAATATCAGAAAATTGTCTGAATGGATTCAAAAACGGTAAAACCCAACTGTTTAACTCTGGGGGAGTTGTAAAATGAGCCTATTTCCAAAAAAAAAAAACGGGAGTAACCCTTTAATCTAAGCCTTGTCTGTGAAACCGGGTCTTAAATTAGCTACTCCTGGTAGCATCACATCACCTCAGCTAATCCTACCTCTTTGGCGCCGCCTACTTTACGCTTCAAAAATGCTCTTCAGAAACTTACGGGTGACTTCACGGACACTACGTCTATATTTTTCAGTCTCTGACCAAAACTAAAATAAAAAGTACAAAATTGCTAAAATTTACCTTACCAAAGCTAATTCAAAGTTATAATGCTTACTATAATAATATATAAAACAATATATAAAAAAAGGAATATCAATATTAAATAATATTAGTGTTATTTTGATTTTTGACATTGCTTTGCCAGTATATTTGATAAACTTCTTTTGGAAATGTATTTGTCTCATGTCACTGTTGATGAGCATTTATAGTCATGTGAAAAAGAAAGTAAACCGTTTTATCTATCGCTGCAGGACATAATAAATAAAATCATCTGGTCCTTGGCAGGTCACAAAATTAGGTAAATACAATCCCAAATGAACAACAACACATGAAGTATTACACCATGTCTTTGTTTATTTAACAAAAACTAGGCCGTAATGTGTGACAAACTAAGTCCACTCTTACTGCTTCCATAGGAATTAAGAGGGTAAGTTAGTAGGAGCCAGGCCCTGCTATTCAGATGTCTTTGATTAATTGATTATCAGCAAATGTGATCACCTCTATAAAAGCAGAAGCTTTGGCAGTTTGCTGCTGTAGAGCATTCAGATGTGTGTTAACAATGCCAAGAAGGAAAGATATCAGCAATGATCCAAACTATTTAAAGTCCATCATTCTACAGCAAAGATGATTCATTATTCACAACGATGGGAGAGACAGATAAACTCATATAGTCATAATGCTACAAGCTATTAAATCATAGAGTGAACTTAGTTTGTCACACGTCTCCATTTTTTTAAAATGAATAATGACATGATATAATGGCATGTGTTCTTCATCTGAGGTTGTATTTACTTGGTTTTTTTTTTACTATGCCCTGATACGTAATACCATATAATTCAAAAGTGTGTGCTTTCTTTTTCACATGACTTTATGTGGGAAATTAATCCAGCTTTCTTTCCTCTCAGGCAAATGACAGTCACTTCTGGCAATCAACTAGTGGAGTGTCAAGAGTGTCATAATCTGTATCATCAGGAGTGTCACAAACCTCAAGTTACTGACAAGGATGTCAATGACCCTCGGCTAGTGTGGTACTGTGCTCGATGCACCCGGCAAATGAAACGAATGGTGAGAATTATATGACAAGTTATGACAATAAGAAATTTTGGTAACGCTTCCTTTTACAGTCCATGTACTTACTATGTACTTATTATAGTAATTATAATTACAGGGTAATAACTAGGTACTAATCCTGAAACTACCCCCTAACCCACCCCCTAACCCATGTACTAACCATATTCGCCAGTACTTTCTTGGTAAGTACACATAAGTACATGTAAGTACTGTACTGTAAAAGGAAACATTACTGAAATGTTATATAATGCACTGAAAAACTCCGAAATTGCTAATACATTTCACAAAGAAACGGCAAGTAATATTGAATTAACATGACATTTTGAAGTAGAAAGACTGAAGTAGTATTTTCTTGTAAAACAAAAATAATATTTGTTGAATTATATATTTTTACAGTGTTGTAGGAACACTCAATGTGATGGTTTTTTTTAATGTCTCAGGCCCAAAAGACTCAGAAGCCTCCACAGAAACCAGCTCCTACTTTGGCAACAGCTGTACCTATGTTGAAAGATCCACTAGTGAAGAAAGCTGAACTAAAGCCTAAACCTGAAACAACTGGTTCATTCCAGGCCTTTAAGAGAACAGAGGTGAAGGTGAGTGTATTCACACACCAGTAGAAATTATAGACCAGGGGTCTCAAACACAAAGTACCTGCGTCAATTGAACAAAGGGTTAGTTCACAAAAAAAAAAATGTCATCAATTACTCACCCTTATATCATTCCAACCCTGTAAAGCCTTGTTCACACTACATGATTTTAAAACGCCGGGCTGAACTGTGTGGTTCACACTACATGACTTGCTCTCAGTGAAATCAGGAGTGTTCAAGTTTTTAGCTGTTCACACCACACAACACAACGTGATTGATCCACAACAGGAGGTAACTCACTACACGAGTTGACAACGCACTAAATAGAGATACAACCTCAATCGGATGATGAGAGCAAATCATTTGTGACTCAATGAGAGCTGTTTCAGTACTATGTTACGGTCTAAATCCTGAAAATAATCAAATAAATAACGAGTTGACAACAACTCTGTCACCCAACGATTGTATCTTGTCTACAAACCACGTTTTGTCACGGAAAAACACGCAATAAATAAATAAATAAATATTGCGCCAATACGCAGTGAAGAAGAGAACACAACACGTGAAAATGGACGTCATACAGAAACTAGTGCTGCACACTGTTTGAGCGACGATCTGCTCTGAGGAAAAAAATGCAAAAAAAAAAGAGAAAAACTAAGATTTACCTGGTGTCCTCAACCCATGTGTTGCTATGTTTGGCTGTACGACATGACATTACTGAGTTTGAGTCGTGCGATGGCTCTGGATATCTAGCAGGCTGTGATATTTTTCTGGGCTCGGCAACGCATCTGCGAGCGTTTTTCGCTGCGTTGTTGGCTCTTTCATACTAACAGATTGGCAAGCGTTCAACGTATAATGTATAATGTCCTTTATGAAGTCTCATTAAGTAAGTTTTTTTCTTCTTCTTCTTCTGTCCAGGCGCCTGCGGCATCAGGAAACGCCTCCTGCAGTAGCTCATCTTTGCCCCAAGGCCTTACAGGATGGGCTGCCTTTACCAAGACCTCGAATGTAGGACCTTCCAGTACCAAGTTGAGCACCAGTCAGCCAAGTAGCAGTAAATCAACCCCACCTCCCACAGGCTCTAAACCTGTAGGGCTCTCTGCACTGGCCAATGTTAAGCCAGGTCTGGCTAATAAACCTTCAGGAGGCAGCGGTGGTGGAAGTGGTAATGGGAACAATGGCTCCAGCACGGTACCTATGAAACCACCCCCTCCACTCACACTTGGCAAGCAAGTGTTGAGCCGTTCAACCAGTGGAGATAGCTTGGGAAAAATGACTGTGACTGGATCTTTGTCACCTGGGGCGGCACCCTCTAGCAGCCTGGGAGGCAACGGTGGGTCTGGAGGCAATGGAGGGGGCAATGGAGGCAATGGTGTTGGCAGTAGCGGCAACAACAATAACAACAGCAATGGAGCAAAAGCCTCAGCTGATGGGAAGACGCCCACTTCGCAGGAGTCTCAGCTCAATGCTATGAAACGCCTGCAGATGGTGAAAAAGAAAGCAGCGCAGAAGAAACTGAAGAAATGAGTTGGACGAAGCCAAACTATTATGTTAAACAGCAAGTCAAATCTGTTTTTTCAAATCATATACTTGAATGTTTCTGGTCTTTTTGAAGCGGTTTGGTTTGAAGATGTGCCTCAATCTTTCTAAACCATTCACATTATTGAAAACAAGCTGCTCATTTTAATGTGTTTAATAAATAACACTTAAAAAAATAAAATCTTGTCTTTTTGAACCTTTTTAGAATTACTTAAATACTTATTTTAATGAACAACAACCAATTAAAAAAAACAGACAAGGTCATTTGCATGATTATAAATAATTTAATAATCACATAAGATTTATATATATATATATATATTATATTATATTATTATAACTATATACAAATAATTAAAAAATTTTTTCTAATTAACAACATGTTGTCCATAACGTTTTTTTTATATAGTTCAAGTAAACACTGTTGGTAGCATCATGTAGTGCAAAAATATTTGTGCGGTATTGGTCTTCATTAAGCAATTAATTTATAATTCATATTTTTTCCTTTAAATAAAAATATTAATAGAGACATAAAAAAATAGTTTCAGGCATATGACATCTTTCCAAGGTAGTTTGCTGGAACGTAGCCACGTTGTCCATTAGATTCAGCGAGCCACCAGTCTTTGTTACCACCGAGGTCTGAAAACTGAAGGATACGAACATGCTGGTACTCCTGAAGCGTGAGCTCTTGTTCACAGCGCGCCTGGAATGCATAAACTGCATAGAACTGCAGAAAAAAAGAGAAGTAAAATTAGTGTCTTGTTGTTATCGTCTTTATATCGTTCAGCTTGACAACAACACGGTCTCAAAACAGAAAAGCTGTACTTTAGAGATCAGGTGTCATTTTAGTTTTAAACAGCAAAAAAAAAAAAAAAAAAAAAACACTTTATTCCAACATAACAGTACTGTATCTGAAAATCAATTTGTCCTCGTAGTAGACCCTTTTTGGGACATCTGACCAGTAGATGGCGCTGTCTCTCCCATTCACAAGAATATAAAAATTTAAGCTCGATTTACCCCATTCACTCCACAGGTCTATTTATCTTACTCTAAAAAAAATGCCATAATATTTCATCAAAATGACAAACTTTTCTGCCTCCTGAAACAATTATTTTCTCTTTTAATGTTATAGCCAAGGTCATGTTGACAAACAAAATATTAATATGATATTCAGTGATGATTTAGTAGTATCATCACCTAACATACTTCAACCCATCACAAGACAAATGTTTTGACAAACCAATTCTGATTTGTTGACTATTTCTGAGTTTGTTTGTTTTTTTGACAACCAGCTTAAATCATCTTTTAAAAATGACCCATATCCGATATCTACATTTCCACTATAGGCTTGGTGAAACAACCTAAGGTAGACGTATACCCAGAAAAGCTTGTCCACACAGCTGATAGTAGCTTATCCATATTGTGTGCTCGAAATAGACACTTTCATATGAAAACGTGTCATCAGAGAAACCTGTTAACTGTCAATGAACATTTGCCGCACTTTTTTAATTGCCTTTTTTCCTTATCACATATTTTAGAAATCATCATAAATCATCAAAAATATTTCAATTTGTATGATTTAAACATTATCACAACTTGGTTAGATAATAAGGCTTTAATTTTCTAGCAATTTTAGAGTTCAAATCACATTGTAAAATGTATATTTTGTATAAAACAAAAGTTTAGTTTACTTTACAATAAACTTACACTATTATAACTCTTTTTTTACACTTTAATTTTTTGAGACTGCTTTTACTTCTGCAATAACTTGGTTTAACCTTAGGTTTGTATTTCAAAGTATTCTCTAAAACTTTTTTTTTTTTTTTTTTTGCATTTTCAGGTGAATATTTTCAGCTGGCAATAATTCAGTGCATCACTAGTGCTGATATTTGGAAC
Organism: Cyprinella venusta; assembly: GCA_038021265.1. Classification (NCBI taxonomy): domain Eukaryota; kingdom Metazoa; phylum Chordata; class Actinopteri; order Cypriniformes; family Leuciscidae; genus Cyprinella; species Cyprinella venusta. The sequence continues at coordinate 24,757,783 of CM075866.1, forward strand.
AACGGCACACTTGGATGTGTGAAATTGATTAAATATCCTTTAAGTTTTGTTTTTTTAATGTGTCTTACATATTGGTCCTCAGAGTGGTCCGGCTCGTCCTGTGGTCCAGACTGAGGGGACACACTGTCTGAAGTGCTGTTGGGACTGAAGCTCCTCATACTACTGCTCCTGCTGCCCGAGACAAACAGACTCAGGTTGTCAAAGTCATCTGGCCTCTCAGTCACCTCTCGTTGGGGGTTGTAGGGTTTTAGGAATGAGGAGTACACATAGCCCTGCGTAACTAAACACAGACACACACACAAAGAGAAAGAAATGTCATTCTCAAAAGCAGGAGCCTGGTTAATAAGAGCAAAAGAATGGCAGCTTTGTAAGACCACAAGAGTGAACGTGATCGCTGACGTATCAGTTTCAGACCTCAAACTAACTGAATGAGCTGTCTGAAGGATCGAAGTAACAAAGTTGGAGCATAACATTCTTTTTTTTTTGTAATATTTAAAGTTTTCAAGGGCTTTAGTGGATGAACTCTTTTTTTCTACTTCCAGTCACTTGTTTTTTATCCCCCAATAACCTGAAACTCTTTCCGTAGTTGATAAAAGACACGTTGATCACCTGAGATAACAAGAATGATGGTCCTGTTGTGAAGCAACAGTCTCTGTGGAGTTAATGAGAGGCTAGTTTATAGACATGTGACGAAAGAAAATCCTTACGGGATTTCATTACTCTATGCTGTAAGGTTATGAAGTTCAACAGCAGATAGGTAGGGTGCATACAACATTTCCACCAGCCTTGTTAATGCTTTAGTTAATGGTGTCTACTGTAAATAGTGTTTACAAGTATAAAGTCTCATGTGAATTAATAGCGTAAGTGTGAGCAAACGTAAAAAAATAAAATAAAAAATAAAACAGTTTACACTTTAAGATAAAATTCAATTTGTTAATCCATTAGGGTAAAATTAACAAACAATGAACAACAGTCTATTACAGAATTTATTATTCTTGGTTAATGTTAATTTATACATATTGTACATGTACACTCACCGGCCACTTTATTAGGTACACCTGTCCAACTGCTCGTTAACACTTAATTTCTAAGCAGCCAATCACATGGCGGCAACTCAGTGCATTTAGGCATGTAGACATGGTCAAGACAATCTCCTGCAGTTCAAACCGAGCATCAGTATGGGGAAGAAAGGTGATTTGAGTGACTTTGAACGTGGCATGATTGTTGGTGCCAGAAGGGCTGGTCTGAGTATTTCAGAAACTGCTAATCTACTGGGATTTTCACGCACAACCATCTCTAGGGTTTACAGAGAATGGTCCGAAAAAGAAAAAAACATCCAGTGAGCGGCAGTTCTGTGGGCGGAAATGCCTTGTTGATGCCAGAGGTCAGAGGAGAATGGCCAGACTGGTTCGAGCTGATAGAAGGGCAACAGTGACTCAAATAACCACCCGTTACAACCAAGGTGGGCAGAAGAGCATCTCTGAACGCACAGTACGTCGAACTTTGAGGCAGATGGGCTACAGCAGCAGAAGACCACACCGGGTGCCACTCCTTTCAGCTAAGAACAGGAAACTGAGGCTACAATTTGCACAAGTTCATCGAAATTGGACAATAGAAGATTGGAAAAACGTTGCCTGGTCTGATGAGTCTCGATTTCTGCTGCGACATTCGGATGGTAGGGTCAGAATTTGGCGTCTACAACATGAAAGCATGGATCCATCCTGCCTTCTATCAACGGTTCAGGCTGGTGGTGGTGGTGTCATGGTGTGGGGAATATTTTCTTGGCACTCTTTGGGCCCCTTGGTACCAATTGAGCATCGTTGCAACGCCACAGCCTACCTGAGTATTGTTGCTGACCATGTCCATCCCTTTATGACCACAATGTACCCAACTTCTGATGGCTACTTTCAGCAGGATAATGCGCCATGTCATAAAGCTGGAATCATCTCAGACTGGTTTCTTGAACATGACAATGAGTTCGCTGTACTCAAATGGCCTCCACAGTCACCAGATCTCAATCCAATAGAGCATCTTTGGGATGTGGTGGAACGGGAGATTCGCATCATGGATGTGCAGCCGACAAATCTGCGGCAACTGTGTCATGCCATCATGTCAATATGGACCAAACTCCCTGAGGAATGCTTCCAGCACCTTGTTGAATCTATGCCACGAAGAATTGAGGCAGTTCTGAAGGCAAAAGGGGGTCCAACCCGTTACTAGCATGGGGTACCTAATAAAGTGGCCGTTGAGTGTATATGTATGTGTATGTATTGTTAATTCCTATTCATTCATAATAGTAGTTAATGTTAATTTTAACTTGATGCAGTGCAATTTTAAATGTATTAATTTAAGAAGAAATGAACATTAGCTTTAGACTAATGAAAACTATGAAAGTACATTATAATGTAATGACAGCTACTGCATCAACAAATGTTAACACAGATCCCTATTGTAAAGTTTTACCAAGACATGTGTTTAGTTTTGTGTGCCATTACCATTCAATGACGTTTACGCGGTCATTTACGGTGTTAAAAAGTTTTCTATTCAGACAAATTGTTTTAAATACTAATCTGAAAAATGAAGCCTACCCGGAAGTGCGAAAATCTGCAATACATCTAAAATCCGCTAGAGGGAGATCCCAAATGGGAGCAAATGAATAGACCCCATGTTAAAATGTCTGTTTTCACAGCATAAATTCATATCGTTACAGTTTGGTCCCATGGACTTTTATTGTATTTTTCGATTGGTTCCGAGTGCCTGACAACTGTGAGGGGGGTGATTTTTTTTCTAACTCTTAGTTTAGATCATATTTAGCTATAAAATATTTTAAAAAATAAGGACGGTTAACTTTGATTGACAGCTGGTAACGGGCTCCGCCGAGTGTAATTTGATGTCTCGGCCATGATCTGACACAACACATCATAGCCTACCACCTCTGTATCCTTTCTGAACATTTGTATTTTGTATTTTCCAAGATGGTGCCGCCCATACCCCCCATAAACAGCCTCAAATCTGCTCTTCAGAAAGTCTGTGGACGGTTTGTCCATATTTTTTACAGTCTATGATTTAAACACAAGTAAACAAACTTACTCCCAGTGTGTACCAGCCAGCGGCTGCTGCTGCCCATTGGGTCTTTGTCTTCCAGCAGGGCCACCAGCTCCCCCTCCAGCAGGCTGATATCCTTTTCCTGACAGGCATTGCAGTTCCGCTTGAGCTGATAGAGCCGATCCACTGCATACTCTTCCAGGAGCCAGGCTCTGTGCTCCTCGGTCTGTCTGAGGATCTCTGGGGCCTGAAGATAATTTTACACTCAATTCTGAGACCTTAACAGCAATATGGGTTTACCCATATTTATCATTTGTAATCATACCATTTTCTTCTCCCGTTTCTCAAAGCTCACTTTGCGCTCCATCAGCTTTTGGGAATTTTCTTTGAAGAATCCCAGGTTGTTCAGCTCCTCCATGATAGAATTTTGGACTTCACTAAAGTTCGACAAGGGAACCTGGATGGAATGACCAATGCAATGATTAAAACGCATAACAGAATTTTGGACATGCTGTAGATCAGTGATTCTTAACTAGGGAGCATCAGGAAACTTCCATGGGTGCCATAATAAGTCAAATAAATGTATATTAACATAATCTTAATTAAAATGCTAAAAACACAAACTAACAATCTAAATAACACAAACTTTATTATTATTATTATTATTAAAACAGAAGTCCCAGCCAGGGGTACATGTTGAGAAAGTTGAAAGTTGAGAACCATCGTTGTAAACAAAAAAAACACTGTAATGGGCAAAATGTTATATTACACAGTCTTTTGAATATTCTTTATATTTATCTCCATTGGTACTGTTTTAAAGTAACGGTAACAAATTATCATAGCTACTTAACGAGAATTTTCACATTTCATGTTCTGTGGGAAGCTATACTTCTATGTGTAAACATCTAACAGGCTAATGGTTTTGGATACCACAAAGGTTGTAGGTTTGAATCCAACCATGGACCACACTCACCACAGAAGTAACCTGATTTGTTGTAAAATCCCCATTTTGCCTTTGAGCAGACATTTAAAACTGGGGTTTCCAACATGAAAAAAGGGCTCTGTTACTTTCTCTACATTTCAAATTGATTTTTAGCAAAATTAATTTTCTGCCTGATTCAACTCACCGGTAGCTGGTGGACAGACGGTTGGGCTGCATCCATCAGCTTTCTAATTAATTTCACTATACAAATCAAGCAGTTGGTGAGGATGGTCCTGACAGCTCGGTTGAAGCATTGCAGCTCATCGAGCAGTTGGGCATTGAGGGCCTGGTAATCTCGTTTGGCCAGGCCCTGTTCCTCTTTGGAGGATCGGGAATCCAACTGGCTGCAGTAGTCCAACAGTTTATCGTAGCGCTTCTGTATCAGCTTCTGTGGTGATGCGAACATTCCCTGCAGGCTGGAGAGAGGAGCCAGAACCAGATGCTCCATATGATCTTTCTGAGGAACACAAATACACATTTTTAAGCTTCTATTTGCAGCATTTGTAGTCATTTAAAAGGTTTACAGCCCTTACAGACTAAATGCTTTTATTGAAAAGGAAGAATAACAATACAATTGTGTGTTTGAAATATGAAAAATGAAAGGGAATACTTTAGTGAATCTCACGATATTAGAGTGCCGCAATCTGTATGATGGCTTTGAGCTCATATTGTGCATTATTGTACTTCCTGTTGCTAATGTAATTTTAAAGAGAAACTTAGCTCACTTAAAAATGATCATCCATGACTGTTTGGGAAAGTTTGAGAATGCTTCACAGTCACCATTGCTGACAAGAACTGAAGGGAATTTTTACTCCATAGTTTATGCAAATAGGCTACATTTTGTGTGTGTGTGTGTGTGTGTGTGTGTGTGTGTGTGTGTGTGTGTGTGTGTGTGTGTGTGTGTGTGAGGGGAAACACTTACAAATTGTTTGTATGGGTCATTGCCATTCCTCTTGTGTTGAAAGCCATTGGTGTCTATTTTGTCTGGATCCTTCATTATATTTTCTAGGTCCTGTGCATTTTGAACAGCAATGGATATCATCTCCTACAGTGAAGAGAAATATAAATGCAGGACATAGTACTGATCAACATTTATAACAATTAATATAACCAAATTTACAGTAGAATGCGGCTAGGCCTTTTACATTTGGATGGTTTTTTTTTTCTAAATAAACCCTCAGTAGCCAGCACTATCTCAGTACTTTTCTATGCTGCAAAAATTGTCATGAACCATGCAGCCATTTTAAGATTGGTTTTGAGGTAATTTGAAACATTATGACTTAAATAGAACGAATTTAGTCATTTATATATTTATGAGACTTTATCACATAGATAGGTTACATATACTTTATTTTCTTTTTTTTTGTCAAGGTGATTTAACTAACAGTTTGTAGGAACTGTTGAATAAATGCAAGGATAGTATTAAAGGGAAAAAATGCCCTATAATGATATAAGACCCGAGGCAGAAATGAAAACAGCATCCGAAAACATTGTTAGTTTTTCACAACAGGAAGAAGGACAATAAAGTGCAGCAATTTTTTTCTTCTATAAATTAAATTAATCATATTTGCGAAGGATGTGTTGACACTGACTGCCCTAATGACAATTGAGATTCCATTGTGAAATATGTCTGTGAGGTTACAAATGTGCATTGTACTGTTTTAACAGATGGGGTTTGTTCATATGCAAGTTTTTTATTTTAAATTTTATTCCTAAAACATGTCAAAGAATTTTTTTTTTTTCTGGCTGTTGACAGTATTTTCTAATTTATGGAGAGGTAAAAGTTGATATCCAAACCCTCTATTATGCCAACAAAATGAAACCAGAATTTTGAACCTGGTTTTTCATCCAATGTTCAAGTAAACTCTTCTGGAAATGTATGCAAACTAGTGCATACTTAATTAGATGATGCATAATTTGCTTAAAACAACACAACATTAAGAACGTAATGTAATGTTAACAATGATTTAATACCAAGTTCTGGCATGGTGCATGCTGATAGGTCCTTAACTCATTTGCAATCACATCGTCATCTATATAGCTCAACATGCAAACAAATACAGAGCTTCTTTTAGCAGTCTACAGCGTTCAGAAACTCTCCACCTTCCCCACCTCCATCTGTATTGATCTGCTATGTGGGGTTATTTCATGTAAGTTACATTTGCAGCAGCAGCAGCAGCAGCATCCAATGTCACAGCAATGTCTGTGATTGTATTGCCATAAAGTCATATAATAGCATCTATTCCGCCAAGACACATTAACAATGGCATATTGCCATGCCAGTCTCTCTGAGAGTTGTCATGACACGCTCTAAAAAATGCTGGGTTGTTTTAACCCAATTTTGGGTAAAATATGGACAAACCCAGCCATTGGGTTAAACATATAATTTAAAAATGTAGCCCAATGGCTGGGTTTGCCCATATTTTACCCAAAATTGGGTTAAAACAACCCAGCATTTTTTTAGAGTGCAGAAGTCTTATTGTAGCTAACGTGAGTGATGTCTATTAGTTCATTTTTTAGCGTATCCATCTTGCCATAAACATCTCTTTATAACATTTCAATGATTGTTGTATTATTTTGCTTTAAACCTAGAATACATATATTAATAAAACTGTGAATTTTTGTAAGTGTCATGATACTTAAGATGGGATTTCTCGCTCAGAGCATGAAAAAAAAGTGATTAAAAAGCCTTTACATATATTTTTAAAATCTACAGACGCAAATATATAACTTGTAATAAAATAAACACTTAAATCTGTATTTGGATGTTTTCTTCCTACTAGTCTGTCATGGAAGGAAAATAGCCAAAATATCTCAAAATTTACCAATGTATGGAAATACTATTGCCTCAAGTGTCTTTCCTTAATTCCATCTATTTTTGTATTACTAAAAATATGTCACCTGTTTCTTCATACCTGAGTATAGATCAAGTAACAGCTGATGTTTTTCACTAGCTGTTTCACAGCTTTCTCAAGGCAACGGAAAAGTTTTTCCTCCTTGTCAAACGCTTCATCTCTCACCTGTGGAGAAGAGAAAAGCCGCAACAATACACACAGAGGCTTGAGTAAAAAACATGGTTGTTTTTTGCTTCGTTTGGTTAAAGTACCTGTGGCTCAACTCCAGTGAGCATCTTAAAATAGCTTGTCAGGCGGTCAGATTTCTTCCTGATAGAATGAATGTTGAACTTGTTGAGTTTACCTCTCAGTGAGGTTTCATCGTCACTCCTCTTGTACTTCAGCACTGTAAAAACACAAGTATATTTGGAAACTTGAATACTTTCAAAGCAAACAACAATAAAACTCTTTTATACGTAAGTTTTAAAGACATCCATGGTTGCTTTAAAGGGCTACTCCACTTTTTGGGAATTAGGCTCATTTTACCACTCCCCCAGAGTTAAACAGTCTGAGACCAGAAACTGTCTGGTTACTGATATTCTTCTAAATATCAGAAAATCGGCTGAATGGATTTGAAAACGGTAAAACTCAACTGTTTAACTCTGGGGGAGAGGTAAAATGAGCTATTTCCAAAAAAGTGGAGTATCCCTTTAACCCCAAATACTTTCTGAACCACGTTTGCACTATTGGACAACTTGCAACCTAAAAACATGTATAGACCTGTTTGATATAATTATTACAAGATCCTATGTATGTCTCACCTATGTCTTTCCTCCTCTTAAACTCATTAATGTTGACGTTAATGATCTTCACCGTGGTCAGAGCTTCCTGTAAGGGCCTGTTGTCAGGGTGGTCTGTGGGTGTGGCATTCCATAGTTCAGCCAATAGCAGCGGGTATTTCATGACACGTTGCACTGGTTTAATGATCAAAGAGCCCATGTCAAGCAAATTGGGCTTCCCTCTAAAAAAAAAAAAAAAAAAAAACATTGAATGAAGAACAACTATTCATATTTGGTGAACTGCACTTTGTTCACTATATACAATCTGTATAAATTACTTTTGTCATGTGTCTGTAGCTCAACTGAGCACGAGGCTAGCGACAACAAAGTCACTGTTTCAATTAATGCAAAGCTTGAATTATAAGTTGCATTGAGATCTAAGCTGTTTAACATGTCTATAAAGTAACATTCATATTTATAATCATAAAATGTAAGAATTTTCACTACACTGTATATTATTTATCACAGAGTTTAAATAAAAAATGGCATACTCACTCCATGTCGTATATTTTCCTGTGAGAAAAGAAACAATAAATAATTATTGTACACATCAGAGCCAAAGGCCTTGGCTTATATCTAAGAGATATATGCAGTTAACATCTTTACTTGAGTGTTGATATACATCTTCTAAAATGCTGCTGAATGTCCTCCTGTACTTCATAAGACTTGAGTGAATCATTAGCCTCGTCGTGATGATAGCAGTAAATTTTGTATACCTCCTCCATGACAGCTTTGGCTTGGATAAAAACTTCTCCTAAAAAATTCATAATCAGTCTATAAATTACATGATCAATAAGTTATGGCAACATATGTTTTTACATAGCTTTAACTCATCAAAATAAGTTTTTTTCAAGTTGAAATGACTTAAACAGCCAAGTTGATTGTAGTTAAAATTTTAAGGCAGTAACTTTTTTGTAATGTTTAGAAATATATAAAAGTGTAATTAAGTCACAATATAGGATAATGTTTTACATTTATGAAAAGGTTTTAAAAAATCTTCATATGTTAATACAATTGAAGAGTTCAGATGCAAAAACCTCTAAATGCCATTTGAAATGTTCTTCTAAAATGACCATTTTTATCAAGCTTGTATATTTAAGTTAAGTAATTTATTATATACCATTTAACATATATATACCATTTATTATAGCCAACGTTTTTTTTTTTTTAATGATTGTAATTCGAATCACTCTCAGAAAAAAAGGTACAAAAGCTGTCACTGGAGTGGTACCTTTTCAAAAGGTGCACTTTTGTACCTAAAGGGTGCATATTGGTACTTTCTTGGTACATATTGTACCATTAAAGAGCAACATGCAGGTTGATTTTATTTCTGAATTAAGACTTTAAATTGTCTGCAGAGCTCTTTTAAAAACACTTATGTAAAAATTACTAATGAAATCTCATTTGATGTAGAGATTTTGATGAAAATGCGCTTAGGCTCTGGAATACGCCTCTCCCGCAAGCAACGCGTCATATGACGTAGCCCGAGGGAAAACAAATGAGCTCGCGGCCGCTTTCTCATTGCTGGGTGTTGATGTAGTTAGAGCAGTAGTGAGAGACATAGTTTTAGATCGAAGCCATAATGGTAAATTATTGTGTTTGTGGTTGTTGCAAGAATTCCAGCCTGTCAGGACATCATATCCATCATTTTCCTTCAAGGAAAAACAAGGCTTTTTGGTCTTGGGTGTGTTATGTGCAGGTGAATAGAGCAGACTTCACTGTCGCGTCTGTTAACACACACACACACACACGGTCGTTTGTGGCGCACATTTCACTCGCTTTAAATTGTATCACAAACTGCATTTGAAAAGCATTATTTATTTGTTGTTATGGCATCAATGTGGATAGTGCTAACCAGCTTGGATGGTCTGCATAATCAGTGTCAGCGTAGAATATGAGAAGACAAAATGTTGCTGGCTTAAATTAAGACAATCTAAATAGATGTTTAATCAAGAACAAAGTCAAATGTATATTTGCTAAAGCAGATTTATTGCAAAACACCAAGGTATAGCCATACAGTAGATGAATCAGCGTTAGCCGCGGTGCTAACTTACATGAACTCACTTGCCCTATTCGCCACTGGTTTTCTCGACACCATAACTCTAACGTTACTTCTCTCCTCCGCCCATTGTTCGTCTCCCGATCTCCCCCTGACTTCTATCTCGCCTAGAAGGCTCATAATTATTTGCCTGTGGGTCATCATAGGCATATTCGTCAACATTGCAGAACGCGGTTTCGTCGTTCGCATCCATTGTAACCTGAGCCTGAACTTGAACAGACTGCCTCGCCAATCGTCACTTCCGGTTAGTGCGTTGTAGACGCGGGAGTTATTTTATCACAATTTTTCTCAAAATATCGTTAATGGCTAAATATATATTACTCCAGTTCAGAAAATCTTGTTGTTTTATCGTCAACTTACACTATGCTATATAGGGGTGTCCAACCTGCAAGTTGCTCTTTAAGGTACCAAAATGCACCCTTTAGGTACAAAAGTGTACCTTTTGAAAAGGTACCTCCCCAGTGACAGCTTTTGTACCTTTTTTTCTGAGAGTGATGTTTCAATTTCAAATGTATTTAAAATTACCTATGAGTTGTGTTTCAGGGTCAGGGTCAGCTATGGCATCTTGTAGCCTTTGGAGCAGATCGGCAGAGACATCACACACAGACTCAATGTTGGTGAACAGTCGATCCACATCCACCACCTATAACAAACCCAGCAGACCCCAAATTCATGCATCAAACAAAATGTTAATATCGAAATAGCAAGTTTAGTAGATGCTTAACAGAAACGCACCACACATTGGAATCTTTTTTGTAGTATTTAGTGATAACATAAAACCTCTGTACCCCTATGGTGATTATGTGATGACATTACAAATCTAAAGGTGCTCTAAATCTGCAGTTACAAGATTGTAATGTGGTGTTTTTGTAATGGCCCAGCCGATTTGTACTTTAGGTTGCTTTTGATCATGTTAAAAAGACAGAATTTTAATATTTGAGAGAAAGAATACATCTCTATGGGACTGTGAACATGCCTGGGCTGCTCTGAGAGGAAGCAGAACCTCGCTTATGCAGAGCTCCAAGTCCTTCTGATAATCTGCCTCTGTCCTAACCAGCTCCTCGATGACCTTTGACCTTTTTATCATCTTCCTGTGGCGAATTTCTTCTGGATCCATGGCTGGGGATGTGGGTAAAGAGAGATCATGTGGGGACATTTTCTCTGATGCGAGGACAAAGAAAAAGAAAAGATTGAACATACATTATTAAAAAAATCCTGTTAAATTGGTAAAAAACACATTGGTGTTTGCCAGGAATTCCCAGTAAAAAAATAAATCTAAGATGTAAACAATTCTGACTTCATTTCTCACAATTGTGTGATTATATATCTCACAAATCTGAGCTTTTATCTCGCAATTGCGAGTTATGTCAGAATTGCGAGATATACGAGTTTATTACTCATAATTCTGATTAACATTTGACTTCATAATTTTAATTCTGACTTGTTTCCTCAGAATTGTGAGATATAAACTCACAGTTGCATGTTATAAAGTCAGAACTGCGAATTTATATCATGCAATTGCGAGAAAAGGATGGTTATATTATATGATGGGTATTTTGGGATTAAAAAAATTCTCTGTAATAAAAACTGACCTAAAGTGTTATTTTATAACAGTAATTTAATTTAATATTTGAATAATTACATGCAATTAAGAGTCTTTTCAGCAGTGCAATTCTTAGTTTGAGTTATGAATCATCAAAATAGAATACATTAGCTTATAATAAAACTAAATATTAGATATTGCTGCTAGCAATATGAAAGTTAAACAAACCAAGTATGTAATCATGGGAAGTGAGATGATTCTTTGTTTCCCGGTCACCTCCATTTGACACTTCCTCCTTACAGAAAGAGACAGAGAGGCTACAGGCAAAGGTGGAGCCAGGTTTCACATTACTTTTTGGCACAGTGATGCAATGCTGAAAAGGCCTTTTATTTCTTTTAGTGCCTGCACATCTCAAACATACAGATTTGGTGTTTAAAATAACAAATAATTAGACCACATTTTAACAATTTTTAGATGTAAAAAAGGAAATTACTTCAATAATGTGAGGAGTTCCCCTGCATTAAATATTTCTAAATTTACCAAATCATAAATTTCACACTAAATTCTAAATCAGCTTCAATTACACAGGAAACAAAACTGTGACTTATTATGTGTAAAATAAATAAATAAATAAATAAGCAGTGGGGAGAAATGATTCAAGGAGCAAGTCTTAGACAACGAGTTTGGTTATGACAATAGAGGAGTTGTGTTTCACTCATTCCACTCACACAGAATCATATAACTAATATCTGCCCTATACAAATCTCCAGAACATGTATGTCTTGATGCAGAATAAAGGAAAACTCTTCAAGATTCCTCATAGCAAATGTTTCATTGGTACATTATTCTCTTGTGAACCTGCATTTTGACTAGACTGGCAAAAGGTCCCTATGAAAAGAAAACAATTAAGATTTTTTGCCGATGGCCGGCTAATGGAAACCTGTGTTTTCTGCAGGAAAAAATTACCTGACTGAACTTAAGCTTGGAGATGTGCTTTGAGCTCACCGTGAGAGTTGATTTAGCTCCAGTGCCTTTGTATAACATCACTAATCTGCCTATTTCTTTTTAAATATTTTCTAAATTTGAAAGCTTCAAGCAAGACTCCCATCCTATCCTCTCCGCTTGGTTTGATTCAGTAACACAAAGTAAACATACAGGATCCAAACATACCTCTTATATATATACACACACACACACAAGTGGAACCTGCCCTGCAAGTGCCCATTAAGAGCTTGTATCTCATATGATCAAGTGTTTGCTTTAGACCTTTTTTTTTTTTTTTTGAAAGACATGAAAATATCATATTTCAAACACATTTACACAGTCATACTGATGTGCTAACACAACATTCTTGTTTTAGTTACTCTATTGTTTCATTATGAAGCAAGATAAGTGATCAGAACACTCAGTTTTATGAGCATTTCCTGTTCGGGGATCAACATTTCCTCAATGATGTCATCATATTTTACTTTAATGTGCTACATACAGCTGGCAATTACAATTAGCATATTATGCTAATATACTATGTGGCTAAATGTGTACAACTGAAGTGTCTCAAATTTAAAAAAATAAAATTATAAAACACGGACTAGCCTACCTCACTGTTGGAACTATATAAAGGCATATTAATAAGTTTATTTAACTACTAATTTGTAGAACTGAAAGATTTTCAAAATTATAAGTCTCACTGCTAATGTTTTACACGTACAATAAGAAGCTAAAACTGCTGACTATTTGCAAGCGTTTCAGTCATGTGCTGTTTGTTAAGCGAAATTCAAAATGGTTTGTTTGCTCTTTACAGATGAATTGTGAAGTCTCACAATTCTCCTTGACATGATTTGAATGTATGACAACACATTTTATTTATATCAGGGCTATTGTATGAAAACTAAGAGTCTTGTATGACAAGACTGTCCTCATAGCTGTGAGATGTCCTCAATGTCATGACTTGGCAGCCCTGAAAGGCTTCATTCCCGTTCAGTGGAAGCTGTTAAACTAGTTTTTCTGTCAGCTGATGTCATTCTCAAGTTAAGATTATGATGACATTCACATATCATCACAACTAGACTGTGACATGACATTTGCAAGAAAATGAATCAATGACTTCTTATTTCTAACATTCTACTCATCAAGTCAAATGCTCCAACAATGCAATGCAGAATAAACCAAATAAAAATGAGTAGATAGCAACTTCCTGATAAAGTAAACAACGTAGGCACTGTGGCTGAGCTTGTTTACGACTGTTCCACAACCATGTTCAGCACTGTGGCCGAGGTTCAGTTTGCATATGTGACATCAGTCCAGTGGGAATAGATCTCTCTCTGTAATGTAACAACGCAACAGGTGCTAAGCATCAGCACACACATGGCCTCTTTTGTTTATTTTTTTTTACTTCACTCTGGACAAAGATCTAATGGAATTTGAGATGGGACGCTTTAAAAGAGTATAATTTGTATTATTGTGTTAAACTGCTGCTAGGCAGGATGTCAGAAAAAGTATTGGTGACAAGTTAAAGCGTGTTGATGTGAGCCCAACAACAGTCTTTCTAAGGTTATCAAGGCATTACTACAAAATGATCTGATATTTAACCACTATAAAGTCACAACTTCATTCAAATTAGCTGAAAAGAGGAAAAAATTACCTTTAAGTTTAGCACTATACTCTGTCTTGTCAGAATAGCTCCTTCTCACCAAGGTTGCGATGCTGATGTCACCTTTGGAAGCGTCATCTTCCACAATAGTATCTGTCTTCCTCCTTTCCAGGTATCTTACGAAAAGTCTGTTTCTCCTTTTAATTCCTTTGTCCTTCTCTTTTCTCTCCACCTTTTCATTCTCTCTGTCATTCCCACTGGCCTGGTTGGGATCCATGTTGACCCCTTTTTTGCTCCCTCTTGTTGGCTGCCTGGAGTAGAGGTGGTAGAAGAGAGGGAGAGTCTGGGAAGAGGAACAGGTGCAGTGTTGCTTCTATTGCTGTGTACACTAACTCCATGCAGGTAAGCCCTCCCCCTCTTCTGTTTCCGCCATACCTGTCTCACGAGAGCTGTAGCCACACCTCCTTCACTTCTCTCTTTACAAAAAAAGACAGTCATGAAGCTAGAGATTCTGCTCTTTCAGAGTCTGCTCTCCCTTAAGGCAAATATAGATGGTATAAAATGTTTCACACCGTGTAGTATCTTGCTAAGTGACGTGAATTTGCATACCTGTTGGAACATGTGGAATATGATAAGCAACAGACCACCAGCCAGCCAAGACACAAGCAATAAGTATCTATGTGTGACGCTTTACAATCCCTTTAGACTATTGGAAATATTGTTTTGGATGAGTGCAGATAGAGTTAATATTAAACAAGAAGGAGGGTCTGATGACTTAACTTTGAAGGCCATGACAAAGGTCGACATATCAAACAGGCCTGTAAAGTTTTCGATTTGTGTCAACATTTACAAAGCATTACGTCAATGCTGGTGTATATATCAACATTAAGACCAAATCATGCTTAAACCCTGTGAAATGTCATGTGACAGAATCTGAGGGCTTTTAAATAATACTAGACTTTAATAGATCAAATATTTAGTAGGTTTAAACCAGATTATGCTGTCAAATGTACCTTAATCAGAGATGGTTGTTTTTCATTTTAACTCTGACTAACATGCATGATACATGCATGATAGCTGAGTGTAAAAGTATATTCAAAAGTTTCCCATAAACACATGTGAATTCAGGTGTCATGGACCTGGATATATAAGATGCATAACAATGTGTTTCTGGTATAGATAAAGAATGAGTGAGTGGATGCATTTATCTGCCCACTACAGAGATAAACAGGATAAGAATTAGTTTCTTTTCTCTAAAAATCTGTAAATCTTCAGAAAAATAGGTGGGCATGATAGCAGGGACTTTCCCACCTACATAATGAGGAAAGCATTTACTCTACATCCAAACAGGACGACAGATATGGTTCCTTTTCTATTTGGGAGAGAACAAATTTGCAATATAGAACCTGCAGACTGAACCTGACACACCAAATTGGTTTGAGATAAGAATGTAGGTAATTCTTTGTTTAAAAATATAATTTTAATAAAAATTGTCTGATCCTTCCTCCATAACCTGCGGTCATGGCTTGTGTAGAAATTTTAGAAAAGCAAACAAAAGGTAAAGAAATATATATAAAAAACACAGAAATCATTACAGAAGTGGCAGTTCTTTCTGTTAGGGTCTCACAGTCTCCAACAATAAATAATTTGCACTCTCCAAAAATTGAGGCACCCTTAAATTGATAACTTTGAATATTATTTATTACTAAAGGTTCATACAGTAGTAATACTTTTAGTCGGTAACACTTTACAATACGTGTGCACTAATAAGCATTAATTCATGCTTAACTAATGCACAGATAATACTGAATTAATGTGTAACTAATGATTATTTAAGCTATTCATTAATGATTAATTACCATATAATAACTCAATTTTTTAACTAATAGTGTCAATTAATATTACCAGAATGAGCCAAGGCCTTGTATTTCAACTAGATAATATGACAGGTAGACTAATATGAATTAATACATGATTAATTACTCCATTTTTACTGCAAATTCATGTGCAAATTACTAAAATTACTAAATGACTAGTTAATAATGATGTGCCCCAACAAGTTAAGTCATAACATAATGATATTTTTGCAAATCATTAGCTAATGATTCATTAAAGCAGACAACTGGAAGTTGAAGTGCATAGCTTTGACAAATTGTGGTAATTAACCAACACTATCTCACGCCCAATTCGTACGAATTCAACGAATGATTAAAAAGTGTCTAATTCGTACTAATTCGTACAACCTTACTCGTACGAATTTGTACGATTTGTCTAAACCCACGTGATGGTTAGGTTTAAGGGCGGGGTAAGGGGTAGGTCATTCGGACGAATTCATACGAATTGGCCAATTCATAAAATATGTTCGATTTAGCAAAATCGTACTAATTCGTACGAGTGAGGTCGTACGAATTGTTACGAATTAGCCACTTATTAATCATTCGTCGAATTTGTACGACTTGGTCGTGAGATCGGGTTGTAATTAACACATTAATTTACACTATTAGTTAATAAAATATGTTGTTAAGAAATTAATTCACAATGACACATTGAATTAACAGCAATTCATGTAATACTTAATCTATTAATAATATAGACTCTTTATTAGTTGTTGATGCAGTAATCATTAATTAATGGTTTAGTTCTTCATGAGTTGTCATGAGTGTTACCTATTATACCTTTAAGAGGCAGATGGTAACATTTTTACCCCTGAAGGTACAATTTCTTGACAGTGTGTTTACAATTCAGAACATTCATTCTAATTAGGGGCCAAGCACTGAAAGTGCATAGGCTCCTCTTGAAATTGTTGGCGTTTTTATTATTATACTTCTTCTGTTTCTTCTTCTGTTTCTTCTTCTTATTCTTCTTCTTCTGTATTGAAGTCTATGGCAGCCCATAGAACAATAGTGGGAAAGTTATGAAATTTAGTACACTGATAGAGTGAGGACAGTCTAACAGTCACCATAGAAAATTTGGAGTCTCTAACTCAATCCCTCTAGCTCCACCAACTGTCCAAAATTTCACTCATGTTTAATAACTTTTGAATCATAAGGGCTAGAAACAAATTCCTAATTCATAATTTTCTGTCATGTAAATCTTTTCCCCATTTTGAATATGTTAAAAACCTACTTTTTGAAATCTGTCCTGGTGGTTGCTCCGATTTTCACGAAAAATTGAACCAGATCATTTTCAGACTATGGCGACAAAAAGTTATGGCATTCAAGTTTATTCGTCAAACTGTTCTCGAATACCATGCAAGCTAATTTTACATAGCGCTTGCAAAAACAGACGCAAGGCTGTATCTCCGCAACGCTTTATCCATGGCTTTATTACATTCAGACCAAAATTGGTACTGTACGTCATTACAAGCATGACCTACATGCTGCGTTTCGGCACAGTGCCACCTACTGGTCCAGAGATCCGAAAAATTGCTATTTTTGAGTAGTATGAAGCTGGAAGCTACAGACTCGGAGACCTGCATCTACAGTCCCCCACCCAGAGTCCCACATTCTCAGACCCCTCGTTTTTCGAGAAAGTGTTGAAAAATATTGATATAATATTATAATCTGGAATATTAAAAATTAATAGTAACTTGGCTGCACATTTACTTTGTAAGCCCCCTTTCTGCTAACAAAATCCCTTCATTGAGGCCTTGATGGGCCAACATGTGTGCAGTCTACAGTGTACCTAAAGGAAGCCACTCGCTCTGTTGTTGAAGCCCAACATCGAATCGAACATTAATGTGCATTTCCAACAAAATAATAATGTATTTAAACGACACCCTCACGACGATCTTTTCACGAGAAAAAAATTAATAAATCTCAGAAATTAGGCTACACTATTGCACTGCAATAAAGGACTTCCCGTATCAGTCGCGAATCGCGATCTAATCCTTCTAACATGAATTAAGCCTGACGGACCTGTTGCTATGACAGCAAGTCCAGGATGAGCTTCGAAGAACCAAACGATCCAAGATCATGGCAAATCGCTAACAATCAAATCCAGCTAACTGAGCTAGCGACGTATGAAGAACGAGCCCAAGGGCCGTGACTTCACTTTTTAAATGTCAATATCCGGACAACTGTTGTCAGTGATATAAGTATTTGAAATTAACATGATTTCTTAATGTCCAATAACATAACAGGGAAAATGTATGATTAATTGGAATTTCTTGCATACAGCTCCTTTAATTTCACATTTTTGATGAATCCACAGAAACCAAAGATAATCCAATCAGAGAAGACATTAAGCCAAAAAAGAGACAACACAATCCAAAGACGAATGGAAATGTAACAGATTTACCAAAAACTTGTAAAGACAATGACCGAAAAGCAAAGACAGTATTACAGGGGTATACGGTTGTAATCAAAATTATTCAATAACCATTGCAAATCAGAATAAAAGGAGCAACGGATGCAACCAGTTTTCTGAGAAGGCAGGTTCAGAAAAAAAGACCTGCAGCAAGACTTGGTGGCAACATGCACTGAGGTTTTAGCCTTCAAAGTAAGGCACATACTAAAACAAAACTGAAACTTTTCAGCTCTATGGATCAGTGGTTTGTCTGGAGGAAGAATGAAAAGAATGATCTCATGAAGTAGCGTGTGTATGACACTCCAATTCGTATTTCCATTTTTGGCGTGCTATCAAGACGCATAATCGCTTTTCAGCGTGTTTATGAACGCCGTTGACTTAACGTTATATAAATATATGACTGACTTACCTCAACCCCATCCCTAAACTTAATCGTCACTGTGGTTAATGGCATTTATGACTGTTCCCTTACCATCCTAGGTAAAAAAAAAGATATGACTTACCTCAACCCCATCCCTAAACTTAACCGTCACTGGGGTTAATGGCATTTATGACTGGACATTTGACGGCGTGTGCGGACACGCGGAATGACGCGAACGTTAATGGCGTAGACAAACACGCACACACGCGGATACACGCGGATAGCCCAAAATGCGTAGAGAGAACACGCCTTGACTCGAAAGTGGCGTGTATGTTTACGCAAAAGTCATGATGTCATGTTGGAATGAAGCATATGAAAAGAACACCCTGCCTAGTTAAGCATGGTGGTGGTGGCGGCTCGGTGATGCTCTGGGGCTGCTTTGCATCCTCTGGCACTGGGAACCTGCAGGGTGTGGAAGGCAAGATGGATTTATTGAAGGAAATCTATAGGAGAAAACAGCATGCCATCAGTGAGGAAGCTGAAGCTTAGGTGTCATTAGATCTTCCAACAGGACAATGATCCCAAGCATACAGTCCTCGAAGATTGTATTGCCAGTCACCTGACTTGAACCCTATAGAAAACGTAAACCCATAGTACTAAACTGGAGGCCATTGCTCATGAGCAATGTGCTAAGATTCCTTAGAAACACTGCCAGCAGCTGGTGTCTGGTTATACATCTCGTTTGCAGCAGGTCATAAGAGCAAAAGGGTGTTCTACGAAGTACTAAAGATGCTTGCCATGAATGGTTTTGAATCTGCAGACGTAATAAAAAGTTGATTTTTCAGTGTGAAGTCCGATATAGTAAAATGTGCACAGGGAGCTGTGGTGGGAATGGTATGCCAGATCTAAAAAAAAAAAATACCTTGTCTGGTCCTCGGGATTCTCTTGTTCGGGATTTGAACAGCTGGCAATCTATTTTCAGAACATACATCTTCCCATAAGGCCAAGTCCTGATTATCTTGATGGTTCTATACCTTGATGGTACAGATTATTTTATCAGATTTTCCTGAGGTGTGATAAGTATGATTGAACCTGCTTGGAAGAATATCGTATGCTCAAATCGTATGTTCAACAGGCTGAATATTTACGATCAGAAATCCTGTTGTGTAGGGGAACCCTGAGGACAAATTCAAATGAAACCATACCCAATCAGAAAGCTAGCTCTGACAGAAGACAGAAGCATATTCATGATTTCATCCAAACCAGGGAATCTGGGATCTGTTTTGAAAGGGATCTGTTAGTGTGTGAAACTAAAGTAACTTAAATCTAAAGACATTATGTCCATGGACAACAACCAACAATGAACACAAGAAACACTACACTGAGCTAATAGACAAACACAACCTGGGAACAAAGACTAATCAACAGGGAAAACTACAAAGGACTACAAACATGTGGCACTGAACGCATTCTCATCCTTTAACGTCATATAGAACGCTATATGCAAAAACGGCGCTATACTACGCACATGGCACCCGTTATCGTTAATATAACATGCGCTGTGAGGGCTAAGTTTAGGTGTGGGGTAGGGTCTGTGTGTCATAGTCACGCTAAAGGATTTATGACGTCTTGGGTTTGCGTGTTATATTATTGGGTTTGCGCGTTCTATATGACGCTAAAGGATGAGAACGGGCTGGGCACCAGAAACAGGATAAACAATATTTGGATCAAGAGCTGAAAAAGATCATGAGACTGCAAACAGCTGCAACAGTCATTTCACAAGCTGGACATAGGCCTATGTAATAGAACATCTAATTTCTCTTTTCTCCTCTAATTGCAATTCAGTTTGATTTTCAATGTGTGGAGTTTATGTCCTTCAAGTCATTAACTCTGATTATTTGCGATGCCTTATAAGCATACAAAAATGAAAATCTGAGTCAAGATAGGATATTCTCACAGAAAACACTTCTGACCCTAATTGAACATCTAATGAAATTCCTGCACACTGTGGGAAATAAAATAACAGATGAGTTGGCAAAAAAAGGCTTTAATTTTTTCAAAAAAAAAGAAAAAAAAAAGTTAATGTCCCTCTGAGAAAAACTGAAATGAAGGGGATAGTTAAAAAGATTAAAAATAATAGATGGCAAACAAAGGAAAGGATGAACAAAGGGAAGAAAGGGAAGACACTTTCATAATTATATAAAGAAGTAGGGAATGTGAGAGCTGTTTAAGGGATGACCCAATAATTTCATGACTTCATATTGGACTCTCAACTTTGAATCAATATTTTTTTCTTTAATTGGTTAACATACAGGATTATGCAGCAAACATGGATAACCAGAAACGGGTTATTCAAAGATGTGTTGGTTATAACAACACTCAGCTCATGGAAGAGGTTAAGGCGGTATCTGTAAGAATAAAAAGGTTAACATTAAAGAACTTAGAACAATGATTCAAAAGTGTCCACAGCTTTAGAATAACAAGTTTGAATGGAAGAATATTTATAGATATATATTTAGTTAAAGAATATTTTCTTTCTCTTTCCTTCTATCTCTTCTACAGCAACGCACACTCCAACCCAATAGGTGGCGAAAATGCACCAAAACCGTTTTGCCATTAGATTAAATCCAAAGGAAGACGAACAAGATTACAACTTCAGCATAAAAGTCCATGGAGAGAAACCCCAGAACAGTCTATGCCCCAGAACCGGACAGAACAAGATACTTGCCACAGTAGTATGTAAATCAATAGAAAAAAAAAAAAAACACACACAAAAAAAAACACAAACATAACTCTGAAAAATTAAATATTGAAACATACAAAATAAAATAAACAAAATGTAAACCTACAAGAATATGTAAAATACATTTACAAACTTTCACAAATAAATCAAATAATTTCACATTTCACTTTTATTTTTCATTCTTATCAGAATTAAACATTTTTACTAGTGAAGAAACTAGCACTGAATTACCTAGTGAAAACTGATTTATATATATATATATATATATATATATATATATATATATATATATATATATATATATTTAATTAGGTACAAGGGTGACTGAAAAAAAATGCCCCAAGGAATTTCACAAATATAATGAAATTATTAAATGTGGTTTGCAACATATCTGATATCAACAAACAGGTCTGAGATCTTTGGTGGGGGGAAAGGATTACTGTTGTGCTTCTTGAAAAAAAAATGGCACATATATTAGTAAATGACATATTTTAGTAAATGTCAGTGCAAATTGCTTTAATCTAACATCAAACATGCAGCCTGGGACTAGTCTTTAAAGCCTTGTCTGTGAAACCAGGGGCAAGCAAGTCATCTAAACTTGTTTTCAATATTCTGTTTATAGACAGAAACATGCTCTGATAGGCCTACCCATCCTTATACGCAATCCAGCAGCAATACCAGACCTAATTGACCTTTACTGAATAGACAAAACAACAACATAACAACACGAAAAAGCTCATTATCTTCAGTCAATATCTATAGAGTTTAATACTTGACTAATGTGCTTTTTAGTGAGATCAATCCTGCTTTATACAATGTATTGTATTCTTCTATATTTTAGGTTGCATTCATAACCTCAGGCAACTCTATTGTGATTGATACACAATAGGTAAGTAACAATCAGAGATTTAAGTTTTAAGGTTTACTTATTTACTGAAAGACTATCAAACATATTTTGCTAAATTTGAATGGGTTATATGATGACACATGAGATTTTAGAAGTGCAGCTGAGGAATTATCAGCAACAAGTTCAATTTCTGCTCCTGCTGATTCAAAGCTATATACGATCTCATAATTCTAGAATTGTAGGCCTAAATGTAAACACGATTTATTTAGGTTTATGTTTTTTGACAGCTCATGGACACCTTTCACTTTTAAAATATGTCAACATTCTACTCTTTTCTACTTTATTGTATAGGCTACTATAGATTAAAATGAAGATTATTAAAAAGTGATTTTTTTAAATTAAAAAGGTGATTTTTTTCTTTAACAGCTACAAAAAAATACGAAGAGCGCCCCCTACTGAACTCTCATCACATACATGGAATCCTCATCAGAAGACCAACACATTGCCTTCTATTTTACATTTGTATTTAAAATTATATATTAAAAAAAAAATCTGAAAAGAAAAACATGAAGGTAAACGTACAAAGTATATGAACAATTAACCTAAATTACAAGCCTACTCACTTTTCCCTCTCATAGCCAGTCTCTGTTCCACAGCACGGAGGTGTGAGTTACGGTCACCTGACGATAGGTGGCAGTCTGAAATAACTAAAAGAGATTGTTTGAGGCGTAACGTAAGCGTGGGAGACGTTCACACGCAATCAGGAACTATTATATTAAATGTCAATGTAAATAATGCGTTCAGGGATTTATACTGCTGCGAAGTTTTCTGCAGCTTTTGTCTCTTCGCAGTCCTCTCGGAAAAGCAAGTCTTTCATTTCAGCAGCTTCCTTTCATTTGAGAAAAATGGTGCACTACCTAACAGAGCAGAGGGGGCGAGAAAACTCAACTGACTACAGGATTTATTTAAGTAAGTTTGCCCTTCTCATCTTTAAATGTCATTCATTAAAAATGAGGACTATAAGCCCCCCACTGCTCAGATACATTTTTTATTTTTACTGACACAGTACGTTACCTCGCTGCGAATTTGTGAGCGCCAACGGCGGGAGATTGTGAAAAACGTAACATGCACTTATGCTACCCGGTTATGGTTACACTCAACTGCCTTGAAAACCAAACTAACTATTCAAATTCCTTTTTGGGCTCTTTATGCTTTCTACTTATCGTCTAGCAACGCCCATGGTCTATGTCTTTGTATCAAACACAATGAGAGAGATTGAGGAACAACCTCATTTAAACACAACCAGAGTCTGTACCTTGAGATAAATTGAATTTGGACGACTGATACAAGTTGTAACATTTGCTTTGCAGAAACTTCTGGTGGAAAATACATATCCCCTTTTCATGACATTCCTCTGTATGTTGCTGATGAACAGGTTGGTATGTATAATATGGATGTCTACTTCAAAAGTGCTATTAGGCCAGGTGATAGTAAATAGTGAATTAGTCCAATAACCTAAATGCATCAAGATAACTGGCACAATTCTTACTCAGTCTTTTTTTTCTAATGACACCATGCTTGTTTTATTTCAGGAATGTGGCGTTCCACCAAAGAAATTAAAAACTAATGAGGTAACCATTCATCAATAAGCCTTTTGGGACCTTATTTTTGCAGAATAGATGCTAATAATGTTTTTTTTTTTTTTTTTTTTTTTTTTCAACAGATCCTGTTTAATATGGTAGTAGAAGTTCCTCGTTGGTCAAATGCCAAGATGGAGGTAACATTAAGTGCTTTTTTTCAACATTAAAAACTGACAAGTCTCTACCCCATTGTGGTGTAATTAATTAATAAAATAGATTGATAGAATCTATCAATAGAAAAAAAAAATATTTTAAATACAGTATTGTATGTTCTTATATTGTGCTTATGTGCACTACAATAGTGTGTTATTTTGAGCAGAGAATTTTTAAAAACACACTATATAATATCATTTATCCACAGATGGCAACAAAGGAACCATTAAACCCCATCAAGCAAGATGTGAAGAAAGGCAAGCTACGATATGTCGCTAACATTTTTCCGCACAAAGGTTACATTTGGAACTATGGTGCTCTTCCACAGGTGATGTCCTGGTTTTGATTATGGCTATGAATTTCTGTAAGACCTGTCTGCAGTATGATTTGAAAAATCAATGTTTTCGTTTTGTCATAATAATTGTTGTAATATTTTTGTATTACTAATCCTATATCACTTTTTTCAATATGAATATAATGCATTTTTTTTTTACCAATATATAAAGACATGGGAAGATCCCAAGCACACTGACAAGGAAACCGCTTGCTGTGGAGACAATGACCCCATAGACGTATGTGAGATTGGCTCCAAGGTGAGTGGAACTGCATAGTTAATAATATAATGTCTTGCAAAAGCATTTAAACCATTAAGCAGTTTTGTGGTTTACAAAATTACAAATCCTACATTTAAGTTTTGCTTTTAATTCAATACACTGAAACCTTAAATATAATAAATAAACATATATATTTTTTTAATATTGATATTATAAAACATTGACAATTTAACTAATTATTTTGTAGCTTGGTGTGTAGGTGGCATTTTTGGCCCAGTATTTTGTTTTTTTATTGATATTTAGCACAATAGATTCTTCTTTCTTTACCAACACGAATTGATTGTAGTTTTGATTACTTTTGTAACTCCCTGTAAATCTCTGCGTCACAGGTGTGTGTAACGGGGCAGGTGATTCAGGTTAAAGTTCTTGGAATTCTGGCTTTGATAGATGAAGGAGAGACTGATTGGAAGGTAATAGCCATCAATATAGAGGACCCAGATGCATCAAGCCTTAACAGTGAGTATCTGTTTTTTTATACATCTATGTCATTTTTGTATTATCTACATTTATGAATGCGCAATCTCAATTAGTGTATCATTAAAAGGTATTGAGGATGTGAGAAAGATCAAGCCTGGTCATCTCGAGGCTACGGTGGATTGGTTTAAAAAATATAAAGTACCAGATGGAAAGCCTGAGAACAAGTTTGCATTCAATGGACAGTTCAAGGATAAGGTAGCATATCATGGTAGATTGCTGATGGAGAAGTGTTAATCCATTTAATGATAATAAATCATCTCATGTTGTTGATGTTATTATATTTTTAGGACTTTGCTATAGAAGTCATAAAATCAACACATGGCTTCTGGAAAGCATTAGTGATGAGAACAAAGATGAAAGGTGATGAAATTTTTTGGTGAGTGTGAGATGTGATTTTTATACCAGATATAAATGACAGCAGAGTTTCTCCTTATTAAAAATTTGGTAGTCTTGGATTTTGATTACTGTAATTATGATCTTATATACTTTTATCTCTGTTTTTTAGTCAGAACACCTCCTTGTGCGATAGTCCATTCAAATGCAGTGATACAGAGGCCAGTGCTGTGGTTCAAGCTGTGAGTATTTATGTCTTTTAATATTGGCAAATGTTTGCCATTCCTTGAACACACAGGA
Source organism: Cyprinella venusta (assembly GCA_038021265.1). NCBI lineage: Eukaryota > Metazoa > Chordata > Actinopteri > Cypriniformes > Leuciscidae > Cyprinella > Cyprinella venusta. The sequence goes on from CM075866.1 coordinate 24,783,451, forward strand.
CAACTGCACATTTGCTTTTGCAGGCTGCAGAATATGGGGAACCGCTTGCAGTTTCTTCTGAAGGTAAGTTTATATATGAAGAGTTCAGATGCAAAAGCCTCTAAGTGCCATTTGAAATTTTCTTCTAAAATGACCATTTTTATCAAGCTTGTATATTTAAGTTCAGTAATTTCACTTAAATGACAATTAATAGGTAATCTTCATTGCCATTTAAGTGAAATTACTGAACTTAAATATACAAGCTTGATAAAAATGGTCATTTTAGAAGAAAATTTCCAATGGCACTTAGAGGCTTTTGCATCTGAACTCTTCATATATATATATATATACATACATATATATATATATATATATATATATATATATATATATTACTATTATTTATTAATTTATTTTATAAATTATATAACTTGAACTCGTTTCCATTTTTCAGTGGACAAATGGCACTTCTTTGCACAGTAAAAGATAATTCACACAAGGGAGAAAAGGGCAGACGATACCTTTACATGTAATCTCCATTTTTATGTTTCATTATAACTAATAATAATATATATATATATATATATATATATATATATATATATATATGTGTGTATGTATATGTATTCTTATTTATTTCTTTCTAACATGCTGTCTAACGTGAAGCTCAACATGCCTAGCCAGTTCAGATATTTCATGTTTTCTCGCTCAAGCACACCTGGTGTTACTAATGCAGTCCTTAATTAGTTGCGTCAGGTTAGCTTGAGACAACACCTGTTTTGCAGATTGTGCTGTTGTGAGGGATTCATTCTATCCAGGGTGTTGAATAATTGTGAGAATGTATTAAATGTTGAATTCGGAGAAACCACTTGAAACATTTGTTGTGTTGAGCTATTTAAATTACTTTAGATTTGTTCATTGCAAAAAGATGAAAGTAATTAAATTTTGCTTATATACTGGATTTGCAATGGGGATTGAATAATTTTGATTACAACTATGTAGATAGCATTTATGTGTCTGTTAATGCTAATTCATAAAAATACAATTGTTTGTTCATTCAAAGTTCATACTTTAATGTGAAAGGATACAACGTTTTTTATTAAAGATAATAATTAATGCTGTAGAAATGAAGTTAATTATTAGTTCATGTTAACTAATGTCAAGAAATGGAAACTTATTATAAAGTATTCCAAAATTAGAACCACCCAGACATTTCTGGGCTTCAAATTAGGACAAGATGACTTTGTCTTAGTAAGGTGATAAACTCAAACGCTATAAATAATGAATAATGCTGTACTACTTTCCCTGAATCAGAATCAAGGACTAGAAGAAATGAACTCCTCGAATCTTTTCTGTCAGTCTTTTCCTTGGAAATATAATAATAAAAAAAAAAACAATTTATCTTAAAAAAACCTTTTCAATAAACATTCTGAACTTTCTTAACTCTGTGAAATATTAATTGATTGTAATTTCTATAAAACAGCAGTTCTTGTGAAAACAAACATGCTGTGTCTTTTCACCTCTTTAGACTTTGTTTATATAATATAATAATAAAAAAGCACGAATAATCCAAATTTGGAGGAATAAAAACTTCAAGGGTTGAACACTTTTCTTTTGATTGTTTGTATTTGTACTATTTGCAAATTATAAATAAAATGTTTTATATTTAACTGTTTATTAGACATTGTACAATTTACTGTAAATGCTTGAAATAAATATACATTTTATTAAAAACCCCACATTTCAGCAATATTAGGAATGATAACAAATCATAACAAATATTTTTCAAATAAACTGCATTCAGTTCTTCAGTACAATACAATACTTACAGTATTCAATGCCATTCTGAATTCAATGTTTTAAGCATTACAAACGAGGAGCAATACAAAAAGGCAGAAAATAGCACATTTAAAACTTTTAGTGTCTAATGGCAAAATACCAATGTGTACATAAACTGCTAGCTTAATGTAAAAGTTGTGCACCCCAGTTCGTTAGTTGAAGTCAGAAATTCATTCAAGTAAAGTTGACTCCACTCAGAAACACTCCGAAGCATCTTCAAGTATGGCTATTCTTGTCACTCGCTAAATTTTAACCACCCATTTCACTTGCTTCATACACAACCTGCTACTCTAGCTGGGCCCTATACACTTAAATTTAACATCTAATTTAAACTACAGAACTGGAAGCTTCTTCCTTAACTAGTCAGTACATCGAATTGATTTGTAATAGAAAAAAAAAATTGTAAACGTTGCTATTGTATGACAGGAAAAAAACAAAAAACCAAAAACGCAGTAACCCGAAAACCAACAAGACAAAGGATTTTGGAGCAAAATCTATTATTATTATTATTGTGTGGGTTGACTTTAAACAAACATGGAAATTAACCTTCGTACACAACATGGACTTAGAATTGAGAAGAATGGACTTAGACTTATGCAATGCAATTATGTGGTGTATACACAACGTGGAATAAATCTATTTAAGAAATTTACAATATTCTATCTATTTTTAATTTACATCTATTTAAAAAAACAAATTGAAGTGCTTAATTTGTTCATGTCAGAGTGGAATGAGTTGTATTTCATTAATTACCAATAACTCATCAAATATCTAATTTAATTCAGGGACAGGAGTGTAAGAGGCAATAACATATGTTTAGTGGTTAAATGTACTCAGCCTCAAACTATACATATGCAACTTATTGTCCACATAGTATTTTAACTGACTTGGCCTAACTCTTCAGTAAAGAGCAAATGCATTGCTTTATATGTCATGACACTTTCCCTTTAATTAAATCAGTGCATGTTAAAATGTTCAAATTACTTTTCAAAAGGTTTATCAGCGTTTTGCTTCAACAGTACATAAATTCTGATTGTTTTAATTTTCTAATAAAGTTAGATATGTGTGTGGTATACAAGTAATTCATAAGAATTTAAAATATAAAGGATCAAACCTGAATTAGAGAAGACAACATGAACACAAGTGATGTTTATGCACTGAAATGAGCTGATATATCCCTGATTTTGCAATTCCATTGACACTTGAAGTTCAAGCAATACTTTCTGATCAAGTGTGAAGAAAGCAAGAAATGAACTTTGCATCAATAATGGCCATAAGGTATGTGTTATTTTTTTGCTACAAAGTGTTTGGAAGTAAAATAACAGAAACACCTTGATATTAGAATTCTATTGCCAAACTAGTTCTGAGGTATATGATAAGTAGGTTTTTCTACATCATTCATAAGCCTTCTCAACGCCCTTAGAGATACTCACATTATATTTATAGCAGGTCAAGTAGCACCATTTGAAATAATAAAATCAGTTCAAACCCAAAGAAATAGTACTCTTCTTTACTAAACTATTGTCTAAGCATACATTCAAAAAAAATTAATTTACTGTACACATCTCAACTTTTTTTATACAGCTAAAGTTGCATTATGTAAAAAAAAACCCACAGCAAGCCAAGCCAGCTGCCTCTGAAACAGTGACATTGATGTAAAAATAACCCTGTTAGGTGTTCCTTGACATGCTTTGAGGACCTAATATTGACCATTGTTTTTCTTGCCTCCAGTATTCAGTGTTCTGAAATTTCACGTTTTTCGTTGTTATTTTGTGTGATTTCTTTCTCAGAACATTACTGTTACAAAATTGACCCTCAGTGGCTCACTACACAGTAAGTGTAAGTAAGTTGTAAAATTGTAAAAGCACCAGAGAAATTGTTTTAAAGTATTTAAAATAGTTTTTAACTATCCACTGTGGAGTTCGTCATCTATGTTTTCCACATTGTGAAACTAAAATGAATGCAGTATAATTAATTATTTCAAATTGGAGAGCAGCAAGTGATACCCTCATTATTACTAAACAAGTGCTTCTAAAACATTATTTAAGCTTAACAATGTCTTAATTGCTTAATTAAAAAAAAATGTGTATTACTTTAAAATGATACAATTTGTTTGTTGTTAAAGAAAGGCTTTTAAAAACACGTTTCTGCATTCAAAACACTCACTAGCACCATAAAAAAGTGATTAGCCACAACAGTCACCTAGGATGAATATTTCTTTCCAGTAATAAGTCCAAATTTGTTGGACTTTAAGCACCATGGATGAAGAACAGTGTTATCATACGTGAGTATTTAAATAATACATAAATATTTCCAATTGATCAAACAGTAAAGATTGACTTTTTAAGAGCGTGTAAAAAGCCAACTGATGCTCTACGTATAGTAATAATACAGAATCTTACTATTGTCAATAACCTGAAACTGAACAAGAATTATGGGTTATGTGGTCAGTGGTACTGAGGTCACTATATTGTAGCACCATTTCATGCACCATGTCATTTTTCTGATGCCACTCTCATTCTTGTGTTTATGAATGCTCTGAACCTAGAGAGAGGTTTTTACAGGAAATGATTGTAAGGTCCGGTCACCTTGGTGAAGGCATAGGGAGATGTGCTTACATATGTATTAGTAGTGCAAGACATTGACCGTTCTGTAAGCATGAGAAGAAACCGCTTGTATGGAGGTTCAGAAGGTTCTGAATGTTCTCGTTTCACTCTCTTTCCACTGCTCTTGCTCGTTGTATTTTCAGCACCGTGCTTCTCAGCATCTTCCTCTTTATCCCGGGCCTTCTCTGCCATCTTGGCCTCCCACAGAGCCAGTCCGTGTTTTGCCTCATTCAAGTTCTTGTGCTGGTAAAACACCAGTGAGATACGGGTGGGATGGTTGCGGTCAGGCTTCTTGACTGGTGTAGTCGCGTGGAGTTCCCGCTTAGCACACTCGATAATGATTGAACCATGACTAGGTGCCACTGCTACCCCTCCAATTTCAGGATCAAGGAAGTTGTGCTCACTGTCAGACCACACATCCTCCTTTTCTTTTTGTTCTGAACTCTGGGTAAGTGTTGTCTGGTTGACAACGGGGTTAAGGGCATTTTCACTGGAATGCCTCAAGCCTGGATGTTGGTTTGGGTTGAAGCATTCATGACCCAAAGGAGGAAACACCTGAGGGATTCCATTTGCTCCATGCATGTTTGTCTCTAACTCTTTATTACTTTGCATACTTAGGGTATTTGGATTTGGGGGAAACATTTGGGAATTCTGGGACATATGAGGCTTGGGGTAAGCTTCAAACTGGCTGCTTTTGCCAATAGTAGCATAGTCCAAGTGTAGATGAGCTGAAGGAGGTATGGAGAAGGCATCAGGTGGCATATTAGGGTGATAACCTGGGTAATGTCCCATAGAGGTCATGCCAGGTTTCATGTTACAGGTACCATAACCATTGGGTGGTAAGCTAGGCTCTCCGTAGTGTGGTGGGTAGTTGACGGCGTAATGTTGTGATGCACTGTACTGCTGCTCAGAGAAAAGTGAATTTCTTTGGGGATGGTACATATCTGGATGCTTTAGATTAGAAGAGTAGTAAGGGTGGTAGTTGTCCATGGGAAGCCCCCCATTACATTGGTAACCACTATAGAGAGGGTTGGGTGTAAGAGACCTGGGGTATGGGGTGGGTGCATTAGACACATTAATGTAAGAGTTGGGTGCATGTAAATGAGAGGGATAGGGACTGGCAGTAGGTGGTGTTTGAGGATGTGGGGTCATTGGTTTAGAAGCATTTGAGAGGGCTCCTGATGCATTTGAGAATCTAGGGAACTGTGAGACAGTGTAAGTGGGATTCGAATTAGGTTGTGTTTGCTGCCGGTGATGCTGATGGCCAGCATGGGGGAGATGCCCAGAATCCAGATTTATGTTACCTGAGCCTGGAAGAAATAATGGGATTAGACCAAAATGTAAACTTTTGGTGTTGAAACATTGACTACGTTTACATGCAGCCAATTTTCAGGTTATGGTCGGGTTAAGGTCACTTTTCGGGTTTCTGAAACATTAGGGATAACCCGTTTACATGTGTGAGCCGAGAGAGTTTCTCCTGTATACATGGTATTGTAATATCCCGATGTAAACGGCGACGCGCGGTTAGCGTCTAGACGTACGGACAACCTTAAGACGCAAAATGCGTCATTTCCGATTCTTCTTCCTGTATCCAAAGACAACAACAACAGCAGTATGAGGATAATGAATAGTTCGGTGCAGATAGTGATCGCCTTTGTTTGCGCTTAGATGCTGGTAACATTACTGAGCTCGTTCCAAAAGTATGCTGTGCTGCGTCTCGCCTGGTCTCGCCATGTTTACTTCCGGTATACTGCACGCGGATTTTTGTATGCGCCGAGAAGTTTCTCTACTCAAAAGACCAAGATTCCTTGCGAATAGAACATGCGCAGAACACAAATCACTATGGGGATATGCCGATACGCGTTTACATGACCAAAAATTCGAGTTAGAAAAGGGGTACCCCAGGTATAATATCCCGGTTTTTAAAATCCGGGATATGAGCATTTTTCGGGTTTTTGCCGGTGTTTACATGGACGTTCGTGACCGGGTTATTGCTAATATCCCGGTTTTGAACGGGTTATTGGCTGCATGTAAACGCAGTGATTGATAAACACTTTGAATCTGTTCTATTACTCTTTTATATCATTTATTGTATCACCCCTAATTCAATTATTTATAGCTGAATACATTTTAAAGCCTTGCTTTTGTACCTGTTACAGTTGTGTTCTGGCCTGGGTTCTCAAAAGCGGTCTGTTTCTGCTTTGCTTGCTGGGTGCTGTCCATTTTGGAGTTGGGTGTGTTGGGGTTTGTTTTGTTAGCTGCAGCTCTCCTGGCATCCAGCTTCTTTTGCCGGCAAGACTTGGCAGGCTCTGGTAGCATACGCACCTGTCTACGAAAGGCACTGAGCACCTGAATGGCACCAGTCTTGGTCTTCTCCAGCTGAGCCTCAGCACTGCCAAACTCGTCAGTGGAGGAGGCCTTGTATAAGGGAAGCACGTGCAGCTGCTCATCCTCAGGAATTTTTCCAATCTCACGATTGTCGTCTCTTGTTAGCGTGCAGACCTACAAATGGAGTAAAGAGAGAGGGAGGTTTGGCCTGTTTAATTGGTAGTTTTGCAACTACAACTGTGTTAGCTATCTTTTGTTTTCCACCTTCAGAGTATAAAGCAGGGTATTTATTATTTGTATCATGTAATAGACTTAACTGCTGGCTTTGGTGAATGCTCTTTATTAGTCTTGTTAGTGGGGGTGTAACAATTCATCTACTACATCGATGTATCGATTTATATTCATACGATCCAACTACATTGATCTGTGCTCTGCTAGTTGATCTAAGATCTGCATATATCGATCTAAAATCGTTTTAAAAGTTAATCAATCGATTGTATCGATACTAAGCAATAACAGATTGAATTTAAGCACGTCAGACTTTATATGGATGTTTTTTTCTTTGAACTTTAGTTTTAATGACACAGGCGTTAAAAGCTAAATGTTACTCAATTCAGTCTGCCTATCTGACGTTACTGCCACGCACCAGCAGCAGCGCACAGACAACATACATAGCATGGCGAATGACAAGGAGAAGCCGACGAGCGAGAAATGATCAGTGTGTGAAAACACATTGGTTCGACAACAACGAATCGTGATATGAATCGAATCGTTGTTAAAACGAATCGTTACACTACGTTTTTAAAGTTACCATGAAATCAAAATGGACAATATATATATATATATATATATATATATATTACTGAATGTAAATGTTATTTTTAAAAAGTTATTATTATAAATGATTTTTCTGTGCATGACTTTATTTTTTTAAATTCATCTCCACTCATAATCTTCAATAAAAAACATCAACCTCCTCTCCCTTTCGGACAGCATCTGCTCTCTTTGTGCCACGTCTCAGTGGAGGATGCGATTATATGTCCTTCACAACTGACAGCTAACTGACATTCAGATCCGCTTCCATTTCTCCAACTTCTTACAGTCCAATCAATTCCCAAGGACTAAATCCAATTCCGCCCTTCATTTATTTCTAATTCCACAAAACATTTCACTTGGAAATTCATCACTATAGGGTCAATGGACATCGCAATGTCTGTTTCATGTTGGCTTTAATTCTTACCACAGTACTGCCCCCTTGCATGTTGTGCAGGTCTCTGTGAGCATGAGCACAAAAGTCTAGACAGGCTGTCACTCCAGAAAATGGCCGTCCTTCTTTTAGGCCCAGGCGGCAATCGGGAGCTCTGTGTTCATGCTCCACCTGTCAAATATCAGATATATGTGAAATTTGTTTTAACTTAAAATTTCCCTACTTTGGTATAATGCCCCTTTTGCAATTAGCCTAATGCACTATTGCAGTCACTTTAACTTTACTTATTTTTATATAATACAACACGATACATACATGTAAATGCACTATCCTGTAAAATGAGACCTGAAGCAGAAAGCTTAAATGTATACCTGATTGCTGTAAGCATCAGGTGCCATTTTTTTATACAATGGGGCCATGAAAGTTGCAAGACCCTGGAGATTTTGTTCCAGTTTCTCTTCCTGTAAGGGAATCAAACATTCTCCTGTTATTTCCTATCTTGTATGTCCTTTGAGTCCATTTTGTTTTTGTGTGAGAGCATCTCACCTCCCTGGGATCATCACCAAGCAGTTTGAACTTCCTTGGGATTTTACTTCTGGCAAATTTGCAGCCATTGTAGTACATGCTCCAGGAGCAGCCGAAGGAGAAAGAAGCTCCACAGGCATCAGGCTCCAAACCCTGACATGCACATGTTCTCCTAAGGAACATGACAGAATGTTAACTTTTAAGACAAATAAACATATTGTAAAGATACCTTAGGATATCTAGAATTTTATTTTTTGTTGAAACCATCAAATATCTTGTCTTTAGGAAAACATAAAAAAACTAAATGTACAATAAGCAGAAAGTGGTCAGATAAGTGGTAGCAATATCAAGACCACAGACCATAAATTTATCTGTCAATAATAATTTAATATTACATAATAGTAATTTATTTAGTAAAAATGTTTTTGTCTTTTGGTTAGAGAATATTTATTAATATTCACATTTAAAGGGACACGATGCATTTTTTTTTTTTTTTTAGCTTAACTGAACAGCTTTGGAGTCATTGAAATGGTTATATGACTTCTTTCGGGTTGAATGGTGGCCATTGAAAACTATACTAGGCTACTTTGTGCAGATTAGCTAGAACACAGACGCTCTGACACACTTGGTAAATGTTCTGCCACTGGACCATTAAAGTAAATGGGTATAATAGTTGGATCTATGCATTTAATCACGTGAAAATTCTCACCACTAACAACATATATTAGATCTCATTAAACAACAAATTTAACACAATGTATTTTTGCATACTATGTAACACGTCATGCCATGTCACGCTCTGCGTGAGTGGTATTTATGACAGTAACGTTAAATACAAGTACTCCACAGCGACTCTAGGGGTCGCTGTTTGACAAAAATGAAATTCCTGCATAGTGTTCCTTTAATATTCATTGATATTATTGATCTGACTGCATTGACTCTGTATGAATTGAGCTGACTGATGATAGCTTACTTTTTTCCTCCAGAGCTGCTTTATAGATAAATTAGTAACCAATTATTTTTACAACCAAAATGAGTAAGCATTGAATTTACTTTAGCTAGACAATGACATTATTTTCCTCTACAGCTGCTGTAAAGCCAAAACAAACTTTTTTTTCATTATTGTTCTGTCATCGCTGTAAAGCTTCTTTGAAATGATCTGTATTGTAAAAAGCGCTAAATAAATAAATTTCACTTGACGTGAATGTTCACTGTATTTGTGTAAAAGCAATAACAAGCATTTGTCCTTACTCCTCATTTAGAGCACATCTGCGGTTGGTTAGGGCACCATGTTTTGTTAGCGTGTCACTGAGTTCAGTGTAGAGACTGTCGGCCAGGTCCGTTGATATGCCTTCCCAAATTAAGATGACCACTATTATACAGGATGTTTCACATGAGTGACCAGTCCGTTCTCGTACCAAGACCAGGAGTTTCTCGTCTACATTTGCCCTCCGTATTACCTACACAACATAGTGCACATGTACAAATATATCCAGAAAATATACAGGTAACAGTTTGAGACCTCTGTCATGTAACTGAGTTTTCCATAGAGGGTGCTGTAGATGAGAAAACTAACAATAATGTTTTAATATTTAATTACAGAAACGGACAAAGAGAGGTGATGCATATGCACAAAAATGAGAACACACAGGATATAAATGAATTGCCTTTACCCATTTAGCAATGGGGCAGCCCTGCCCACTCTTGCCTTCCTTGCCAGTATACACAACTTTTTCAATCCTAATGGCACTTCCAGTCAGTCCAGATCTGTCACAGGAAATATAGTGTAATAGCTAGAAAAAATACTGAGAGAATAAGTTACTAGCATTTATTTTGTGCATTAGAGAAGTTCATAGTATCATACCTTTCCTCCATAATTTTGCGGATGCCTGCAACAGTCTGTGCTGATCCTAAGTGAGTATAATATGGTCCTTCATCCCTTTCACTGATTTGGTCTTTGGATTTTGTCAGAGATTGTCAGGAGAAAAAAAATTGTAATTTATAAGAAAATGATTTAATTTGATTAAAAATAACAGTAAGATATCAAACTATTTACATCAAGTATCAGTTCACTTTAAAATGAAAATTAGCCAATGATTTACTCACCCTCATATACATCCTAGGTGTATATGACTTTCTTTTTTTAGACAAATTCAATCTGAGATATTTATAATGGCAGTGGATTGCAACCAACAGCTCAAAAATGTGCATCCATTGTAAACAAACTCCAAACGGCTTCTGTGGGTTAATAAAGGCCTTTTGAAGCAAAACGATGAGTTTGCGTTTGAAAAATAAATAAAATAACACATTACAAAGTAAAGTTCTAGCTTCCGGCCAAACGCATACTACTTGCCCCTAATGCACAACTTATGGAATTTATGATGAAGTAAACAACTAATAATTAGTAATTTGAGAAGTAGCGTATGAAGTCATGGCGTTGTGTAAATATCAACAGTACGCAGCATTACTTGCACTTAAATGGAATCCTTATGTTTGTTTGGCCGGAAGCTAGTTATTTTACTTTATAAAGTTTTTACTTTTTAATATAAAATATTTTTCTTACACAAACTCATTTTTGCTTCAGAAGGCCTGAAGAAACTATTAGAAATTAGATTAGATTAGATTAAATTAGATTAGATTACTATTAGATTAGAAAACTAACATTATAAAGACAGGATATTTTTGTAATATACTGTAACTCGGATTGTATTTGTCTGAAAGAAGAAAGTCTTAGACTCTTAGGATGGCTTCGGGGTGAGTTAATCATGAGCTAATTTTCATTTGAAAGTGAACTACTCCTTTAAGTGTGCAGTTCTAATGTATAAACGACACAAAATGTGTACAAAAAAATTCAGTGTGAATCTCTTACCAACGCAGTGACATGAAGGAATATCATACTGTGTCTTCATAGGTGTATCAAGTAAGTTTTTTATTGGTGTATTAAGCATCTTCATGGGTGAATCCAGAAAGCTTTGTAACCCGGGTTCAATCTTTTTAGGTGGGGTGAAGTTTTGTGGTTTGCACTGTTCCTTGACATTCCCCTCAGCACAGGTTGAGAGCACAGTCACAGCCCCAGCCATCTCCACCTTCACCTTATTGGGTGACTTGATAACCAAAGACTTTCTTTCAAACACAGGTGATAGTTGATACTGTTTTAACCGCTGTTCCATGGTAGCAAGAATACTGCTTTGCTGGCTTTGTTCACAGGATGAAGAAGGATACTCCTGCTTTACAGCCACTGGCATGACTTTGGTTTTGTCTTGATCTTGCTGTAGCACGTCCATGGGTGGCAGTTGAGCTGAGGTCTCTAAACCTGAGCAGTTTTCAGTTTTTATGGTTGGGATAACTGGTCTGATGTTGTTGGGGCCTTGCCGTTCCTGCCTCTGCAGAAGGTGCATTCGCAAGGCTGTGTGTCTCTGCAAATCTCCTTGAGCACCTTGGCTTGGGAGAGACTCCCTCTGGATTTGGGCAAAGAGCTCTTGCAATTCAGTTTTGGTAAATGTTTGAGTCGGTATCTGAAGACCATTAGAAACTTGTGATTGAGAAATCGGAGACTGGGGGAATTCCAAATGATTGTGTACACTGCGATGGAGAGGTTGCTGGTAGTTTGGTTGTTGTTTACTGGTGTTTTGAGGGTACTGCATGTTCTGCTGGAGTTTCCTCTCTGTTAGAGCTTTTGTTTCTTTAGACAAGGATTGTACATTTGAATTAGATGGGTCTGGAAATGTTGAGTATTCTCTTATAGTTGTCTTAGACAGTGTTTGTGCTGGGGGTTCAATACCTAGAGCTATTGTCTGGGATTCTGAATGAAGACAACCCTCTGTTTTAAGCCTTTTTAAGAGTGGTGCATCTACCTGGATGTGGGAAACATCATTTTGTGGAGCTGCTTGCATATTCTGTCTGTCCTGAGGGAGCTGATGGGCAAATGTGCTGGTTGCCTGCTGATGAGGCTCAGTAGGTGGTGGCTGAGAGAGGAAGCTCTGGGATTGTGTCTGGTCTTGATCATTTTTGCATAATTCCTGGCACGTGTTTTGGGGTTTGTCGAATTGCATGGAAGCATGATTGTGCATTCCGGATTTTCTTTGTTGACGTTCAGGGGCAGAATTGTGGGGAAATTGTGTTGGAGGTAGGGAGTTTTTGTAACACTCTTGTGCCTGACTGTCATGTGAGGGAAAACTGGGATTACTGAAATTCAAAGACTGGAAGTTGTTTGAGGGCATGGAATTTGTACAATGACTTTGGCTCTGCGAGACTGTATGTTGCTGCATTTGGGTCTGTGGAAGGAAAAAATCCCACATCTGTGAGTGGTCAGTAGATGGCAGTGGAGCTGAAGCCGAGTTTAAATCTATCCATTCCATCTGGGATGGGGGATCTGTACTCTTTGAAATTGTCTTTTCTTGACCTGGTTCAGGCTTATTATCGTGGTCACTGTATTGATTCTGTGATGTTGGTGTACAGGCCTGGGAAATCAACCTGCTGTCAACTGTTGGTGGCTCAAGATTCTGTTGCTGTAGCAAAGAAAAGTCTCTATTGTTTTGGAGGTTTTCATCAGTTGGTTGTTTCTGTTGCACCTTAATCTGTAGGTTCTGCTGACCTGTCTGAGTTTTTTGTGAGGGGGCACTTGTCATAATTGGGGGCAATTTATATGATTCACTGCTAAAATCCTGGTTTGACTTAGAGAATATACTTAAACACTCAGTCTCGCTCAGAAGGTTATCTTTTTTATCTTTTCTATCTTTTTGAATCTGCGAGCAACCATTAACGCCTGTCTGTGATGGCACGTTGGAAGCTTCCTGACTTGATTGTGTTCCAAACTCTGGGAGGTCAGAGAGAGGATAAGTAAGCTTCTTTTGCTCAGCTGCAAAGCTAGAGTATCCATTCACTGTAAATTTAGGGTTGTAGCCATTGCTGCCTTGTACATCTGGGGCTGCCTTGGCATGTGGCTCGGAGGCTGATGTATGGGGTGAAATAGAAAAACCTGAGGTAAATGAAGGTGAAGAAGTCGCCTGCTCTGGCAGGTTGCTGGTGACCTGATCTACTTGAGATGAGTTGGTTTGAGGTGCAATAGACACATGCTCTGGGTAATACTGAGACAAAGTTTTCTCTAAGAGGTCACCAGTTATACCCTTTACTGAAGGTGGGCTTGTCGTAGCACCATTGGACATTGGAACTTGCTTGTTCTGTGACATCGAGAATAAATCCCCATTAGAGAAGTTACAGTTTCTTTTACTATGTTTTATCTCAAAATCTGCTGGCTTGTTGTGCTTAGAGAATCCTTCTAATCGGTTCTCTATTCCGGTTTCTCTTTTATCCCAAAGCCTCAGATCTTCATTTCCATTCACCCCTGAATCAGTACAGAGTTTTTTAGGCTGGTGAAAGTCCAAATATGTCTGTTCACTTAGAGCATGTTTCATCTGTCCATTCATCTCATACATGTTTTGATCAAATATGCCCTGCATGTTAGCAGGGTTAGAACAATTATCCTGTTGTCGTTTCATCGGATAGACCACTGTGCTGGGCTTGAGATGGCTCCAGTTTGTGTCTCCATTGAACTGCTGAGACAAGACCTCAGGTGACTGATCTCCATTCTGTTGTTTGAAGAGAAGAGGGTCTGTCTGCTGAGTGGCACAGATTTGTGCAAGTATCAGACTTTTTTCCGTATCATGGCTGGTCTTTTCTGTTTCCATCTGGTCTGCTCTGGGTCCATTCACAAGGCTGCCCTCTCTTCGTTCTACATGGAAGAGAAGGAACATTACTATAATTGTAAAAACATAATTTAGTCATAATGTACTGGTGTAGTGTGGGGTATTAGCTAATGATCTGGATTGTCAAAAATGATAAAAAAAAGATAATTGAGTAAAAATTGCCTAAATTTTACCATTAACTTTACCATTAACACTGTCTCTACACTGGACGATTGTTGCGGCCTACCACCTGAACGTGACAAAGCGACTACTGCAAAACCATTTGTCTTTCGTGACAGAAGTTGTATGTGTACTTTAATACATCAGAAATAGAATGGGGAATATAGAAATAGTCAGACCGCATCCATTGTAGACAACATCACTGTTTATAACGGGCTCTATTTGCTTTTGTCCCATTACATTGTGCCGCTTCTGTCTGGTATAGAGACAGTGTAAGAGTTATGTATTGAAAATATCATAAGGAGTTCTTTGGAATGTATTACAAATGCGCCAGTCGCTGCCTTGGTAGCGCAGTAGTTTACAGATGGTATGAGATGAAAATAGTGATCGCATTGGAGAATGATCATATATTTATTTTAATTTTATTATAGTGTTTACTTCGCTCAAACCACTCAAATAATTTCGCTTTGCCAGATAAAGAGAAACTGGTAGCCAGTCAACAGACAAGTGACCAATCCTGAGTGGCAACGTCACTACATGCATTCTACCAGTACGGTCAACCGTGCTGAGCATTACGGGCCAAGAACTGTTTGCAATCGTGCTGTGCCGAACCAAGCTCAAGTATAACTGTAATCGTCTGTTCCTTAGAAACCTACGGCCCGAAGGTGGAAAAGCGGCTAATGTATATGTGTGTGCAGGGAGCTTAAATTCAGTTGAGAGATACTGAGAAATGCTATGAGAAATGTTGTTTCCCCTCTCAAGTCAGACTGTTTTGAAATATTAGCCCATATCTCAAAATAGACTTGCACACCAGAGAAGGTCTTTAAAAAAGAAAAAGATATGTCATTCCTTGCATGCTTAGCATTTCCTTGTGCAGTCAAATCTGAGAAGCTAACAGGCAAGAGTCGTGTAGTGTACCAATGACTTCTTGCATTTTGTTAACCCTTTAGAAACAGCAGTGTCATCCGACACACCAGCTAGCTGTATTAATTTTACTGTTACTCTTCAACCATTTATCAAAACCATTCAAATTTCCCTTGACAGCTATTCGGCAATACAACCTTATTATGGTAATTTCATGCTTTCTGTCAGCAAATGACAGCAGTTTTCTGGCAGAGCGGGAAGAAAGTATTTGAACAGAGAGATATGAAGTGTGGCAGATTAGAGTGTATTGGATTGCATAAAGTAATAAAATAAACAAACAAACAAATACATGGTGAAAGAAGTGGTAGACATCAGAAGAGGGGATTGGGATGATTTTTAATGAAACTTGGGAGGCGAATGGCCGTTATTCTTTCATGTATGTTGGCATGGGGTGTGTACATGTGTATGTGTGCGTGCCGCTTATGAATGCATGCATTTGTGAGCGTGTATGAAAAAAAGTGTCCTAAATGAAAACTGTGCGAACCAATGTCACAAAATTACTTGTATATGTATTAGTTAATTTTTCAACTTTAAAGTGTCTTTCTTTTGTGATTTTTCTCTTTTATTGTAAATATAAATCAGTAAATTTATTCTGTTTTTTTTTTTGTCTGTTTAACCCTCTCATTATCTTCGGGGTCTCTTTAACCCGCAAATGACTTACTTTTACTCAAAAAACAAAAAACTGTTCTCTGTCCAAATGGTATGACATTTTCTAGAACTCTAAACACTTTCTAGATCTACAAAAAAAATGGAATGATATCTGTTTTTATGTTAGCGTGAAAAAAAAATAGTGAGTTGTCTTTGGGGTCCCTGGAGACCCCACATAGTAAATATACAATATTCATCATCATAAATAGAAACAATGCAGAACACATAGACAGAAATAAAGTGGCACACTTCCAACAATGCAAAAAGCCTCCACAATGTGCGCACACACACATACATTCACTTACACAGGAATACATTTGTAAGGCTACATGATGCATACTGCCTGCAGTGCACTGATGCATAAACACCTGCAGTGCACTGTAAACGAGACTGTATGAGATGAGACCAATTATTGTTCCTAGTTGTTTTATTTTTTCCCCCCATTCACTATTATTTTTAACTTCACATACTGCTCTTGTTCATTTGTTATTGCTGTTCAGTTCATTGCATTTTGACGTTCATGTCATGTATATTTACTAAATATGTAATATAACTGTTCATTTCTGTTCTGTTACAGTTAGTAACTGACATGTTGATTAAAATTGTAGAATTATATTAAAAACAGATGATTGAAATAAATGATATATTTATTTTGACTGCAACAATTCTCTTTGTAACATCTTGTTCAGGTTTGATGCTAATCATAATGTAACATTATTGAAAAACTTTTGTTAGAACAAAAAATGCAAAACTTTGACTTTATAATATTTAGTTATGAATCCAACTGGAAAAAAATTGTGAAAAGATACATTTTGATTTGTCAAATAGCAAATAGCATAGTGAAGCTCTATAGCCATAATAGTTAAAGTGGTTTTTTTAAATTTTATTTTAAAACTGCATTTCCCCAAAAATGGCCAAAAATCTTATTAAACCATGTAAAATTATCCATGTTATCTGGGTCTTTTATAAAGTTATTTTTACATAAAATGCTGTTTTTTTTGTTGTAAAAAGCCTATTTAAATAAACATTTATTTATATGGAAATTTAAAAAATATCATAAATCCTCCAAAAACTGCACAAATGTTCAGTAAGAACATTAATAAATATTAATACAAATGTTAAGTATGAACATTAAGAGTAAAATTACATTTGTAAAAAAACAAAAACAAAAAAAAAAAACAAACAAAAAAAAAACCTTATATTCCGTTACAAAATTAAATGTAATTGTCTGGGGTCCCTGGAGATAATTA